>CM034148.1:892358418-893574057 GCA_019776745.2 Taxus chinensis
ATTGAGCACATTCATCAAGATGCTTACATATACCTTCAAATTCACTAAATTATAAAATATGGATTATGTCTATCACTGTAGACACTAAATCATGCACTTGGGTACATTTCTAGTTCCTAAACACATACCACTATTCATATGATTCCTAAGCCAAGAAAAGTATTAATTGACCATTGTCTTTGGCCTCTTTGCTTTTCTTTTTTGGTTTTCTTCTTGGCCTTAAACACCCTATTACCCAATTTGACTTTCGATACTTCAGCTTTTCTGAGTTTAGAACACCCACCACCCAGCCAAGACGCCACACCAAGGCGCCTTTGTCCCCTCTTGTGGCACCCTCAACCTGTTTGTATCTTGCTCACCCCTTTTAGGCCTTCTTTTATCTTTTAGGCATCTTGTTTTCTTGGAGCGGTCGGGCCTTTTTATAGGTTAATTACGAAATTCAAAACAAGGGAATAATATAAATACAAAGATATGTGATCATAATAAAGGACCAAGCTCTAATCATATATTACCATCACCTAAGGGTTGCATCCAAAGGCATTTCAAGAGCATCAAAGCATCCATCTAGCTTCATTTAAGGGATAAGGTATTTAATTCTTCTACATAACACTTCATAGGAGGGGAATTTCATTTTGGACATCCACACATCTATCTATATTACTACATCTAGTTATTGTTTGGTATTTAGTGCATCTTGTACAAGTGCTACTTTAGGGCATAATTCTTCACACACACACACACACACAAAACTACATGGAGTCTGAAATGTTAGTGCATCACCTGGATCGTAAGTTCACTTAGTCGGGGTGACAATTGGGGGTCAATCTGACTCCCCCATTTGTATATTTTTTATTTTTAGGACTTGACATGTTTTGGGGTTTTTGCAGGTGTTATTTTCTCTTTGCAAGTTATAGGTGAATTTTGCAGGCATAGGTGTGACACACAAGTGACAAATAACGAAGGGCAGTGACACAAAAGAAATCACTTTTCGGTCATTTTTGTAGTCATGTGTGCCCAAAAGTAGTCTACAGTGCCCCATGAAATCCTGACCTGATTTCAAGCGCCCCTAGTCCTAACATTTTTGATGCTTCTACAATTTTTTTGTACAAGCTCGATTGCGATAGTTTGTCCTCTTGTTCTATCAGTTTTCTAGCTTGACACATCCTCAGGATTATTTACAAAATCAGCTAAGTCTCTTATTCCCTCTCTTGCACTTAGGATTTTAATTTCCAATCGCTTATTGCTTAGGTCATATTTGTACTTTATATATTTATCATTGCATTGTGACTCTGTAATTAGGGTTTTACAAATTCTTATATTTGTTAAATCATTTGATGAACCCTTCACTCGAACCTACCTTGCTTTTAGGTCTTTTTATCATATTTCTTACTATGGCTCAATCTTAAGGACCGTTTACTAAAGTCCATCTCTAAGAGCTCAATGATCATCTTTCTAAACATCCCCAGGATCTAGAGTTGCTTTTATTCTTTTCTCATGAGGAGACCACCAATCTTGAGGAGGCTTAATGTTCCTACATGCATCCCTGTTTGCATGCCTATTGCCACTCACCCCCTGCTTCCACTCTTTTGCCTACTTTTATTGTTCCCATTTATGTTCTTACTCTCACTAACCACTTCACTCCATATATTGTTTCTCACACGCGACAAGTCTCTTCCGATGACACTTAAGACCTATCCTCTCTTTATCAGGATCTTCAAGTTCAAATCCGTTAATTGCAACATGATACCTCTCATGTATTTCCATCTCTGGATTCCACATTACTACTTCTTAATCCTTTCGCACCTATCATTTGTGCCTATGCACTTCCACCTAATTTCGTCACTCCTAGGCTACCCATTTTCAATGGCCACGACGACCCTCAGGAGCATCTCCAAGCATCTCATGTAGCATGTTTAGATTATTTGGATGATCACACTTTACTCGCAAAGTTATTTCCTATAAGTCTTCAAGATTATGTAATGCATTAGTTCTATGATCTACCTGTCCACTTAGTATCATCTTTTATGCATTTAGTCGATGCTTTACTCACTCGTTTCTCTATCAATATTGGCTCCAATATATCCTATGCTTAACTAGTGTAAATTAAACAAGGATCTAACGATCATCTAGTGGATTATGTCTTGTGATATAAGAACAACTTAGGTAAGATGTTTAATGTACTTGCGGACTCTAAACTTCAAGATCTATTCATCCAAAGTCTATTATCGCCTCTGCAGGAGAGTGTCATTTTTGAGACATCTCCATCATTTAATCATTTATGTCATACTCTTAAGCTATGTGAAAGTAAACTATTATTTATGGGCAAGCTTAAGTATCATGAGCAAGATTCATATTCTACGGGCTTTCAAAGTAAATCAACTTTCAAGCCATCTACTAAACCTATTGAAGCTAAAGCTACTATCATCATGAAGCATGCCAAAGCCAATCAAAATGAGACTTTGCAAAAAAAAAACCCTGAGCGAAGACAATGTGTCTACACACTCAAGTATTGTTTCCTATAAGAATATAATTTTCATTTCATACTTAAAGGGCAAGGAAATGTAGACACTCCAATTCAGTAATTTTGCTATGTACCTTGGGATATGATAATATAATATATATGGGTTGATGAAGATGTCGACATGTGGCACACATGCCCCTAGTTATATGTATGGGTTCACATGGGATATAATATTATAATGTATATGGGTTGATGGAGATGCCGACATGTGGCACACATCCCCTTAGTTAGTTATATGGGATCACATCGGAATTAATTATATTGGGTAATGGGTCGGCCTACATTGGGATTAGGTGTTACCCATCCTATTTAAAGGATGTGAGTATCATTATGAGGGAATGTATGTATGAGTTGAGTCTCCTACTTGGTGGAGGTATATTGGAGGTGTCCCCCTCGAAGTGGACTCCCATCTTGGGAGATTGTGGAGTTACTCCTTCCTTAAGGAGCATTGTATGGTGTTGCCCTACCTTGAGTGTATTATTATGCATATATTGATATTAGGGCATCTTGGCCCCCCATATCTCTTGTGTTTTATTATCTTCTGTAATTTATTGATTTATTAAATGCAAGGTTCTTATCAAGTGGTATCAGAGTAGTGATCAGAGCAATTTGTGGGATGAAACCCTAATGTTGGTGATTCGTCTATATCTAGAGATCGACTTGGAATATTTCATATTTTTTTTGGGGAGTGGATACACAGTTCAAGTGATCTTACCTCCAAATTTCATATTTTTTGGAGTTGTTTTGCAAAAGTTGTGTCTGTTTTAGAGTGGAAACCCTAATTCTAAGGTTTCATCTATATCTTTTCAATAATGATGAATTAGGAAATATTTTTTTTTTGGGTTTTTGGTATTATATTTAACGGTGATACCACTAAAATTTTAGAATTGGTGGATCTATTTTGATAGAGTTATTTCAACTTTATTGGTTTTCACTATTTTGCTCCACAGGTTGCAATTTGAAGAATTTTCCTGAATTTCTTACATTTTCAGAAATATCTCAAAAATTTAGCAGGGGTTACTTCTTTGTGGTTTCAGATTTGAGGTTGAATTATTGATGAAATCATCAGGTAAAATATTGGTCAAAGAAGTAAGTTTGTGAAACCCTAATTTTTATGCATCATGGATATACCAATTTTCTATGGTAATGGGGAAATTGATGCAAAAAAATGGTGGATAAAATTTAAACAAATGCATTTTGAAGAATGTTTAGTATGGGTTAGTTTTTATCTTCATCTTGGTGGGAAAGTGCGACATTGGTATTCTTATTTGGATATAGATCTATTGAATTGGGATTGGGAGAAAATGAAGGATATTTTCTTAGCTAGATGGGAAACAAAAAAGAAACACAATTTTTCTAAAGAAGAAGAAGAAGAAGAAGAAGAAGAAGAAGAAGAAGAAGCAACATCAGAAGAAGAATAAGAACACGAAGAACAAGAAGAAGAAAATGTTGATGATGAAGAAGAAGAAAATGTTGATGATGAAGCTGTTACACAAGATAGTGCATCTCCAAGGAAGGAAGCTTCAATATTTCAATTTGAAGGGTGCATTCAAAGAAAAAAGGTAATTGTTTCCATAAAACCTAGCAGCAAATATAACTTCATCAATATGGATGTAGCTCACAATCTACATGTGCAAACAAAACATATCAAGGAATCTCAAATGGATGGTAAGCATATTCAAGTTTTTGAAGATTTAAAGATTTTTATGGATAATATGTTTTACATTCATATTTTTATGCTTTAGATATGGATGGTATGGATATTGTTCTTGGATATTCTTGGTTAAAGACATTGGGAACAATTAATATTAATGTGCAGAAGAAATTCATGAAATTATGGTACAAGAGCAAGAAAATTACATTGCAAGATATCACACTTAACAAGGAAAATAATAATGTAAAATTGGATCATGAAGATGGTGAAGAAGGGAATAAGGATGAATTAGAAGGAGAGGATGAAGAACATGATGAAAAAGTAAAAAATAGTTTCTCTACTAAAGAGAAAAAAGAAATAGCAAACAAGTTGGAAGAGGAAAAGAAAGTGGAGGAAAAAGATTGATAACGTTGAGCATAGGAAGGTTGCACCATATAGACACCCACATCATCATGAGAGGAAAAAATCACGGAGACATACGAGGACACACAAGGGCAGCAATCTATATGGATATACAGGGAATTAGAGGAGTAATAATTTTGGATATACATGGAATCAATGGAACAATAATTATATGCCATGGAATCACATGAATAATAATTATGGATATGCATGGATGCCAAGGAGGAACAAGAACACATATGGACCATGATGGAATTAGATGAGCACAATGGAATATGGAATCATGTTTGGAGCAACATCACCCACTAGGATTTCATATGGGTGGTTAGATGATCGAGCATAGCGACAAGTGTGCAATAATTTAAAGCAAACTCATTGTATGGCTTCTTCTTATGTTTCAGGGATGAAACATGTCAAAGAGGGAGGCAATGCTATGTACCTTGGGATATGATAATATAATATATATGGATTGATGGAGATGCTGACATGTGGCACACATCCCCTTAGTTATATGTATGGGTTCACATGGGATATAATATTATAATGTATATGGGTTGATGGAGATGCCGACATGTGGCACACATCCCCTTAGTTAGTTATATGGGATCACATAGGAATTAATTATATTGGGTAATGGGTCGGCCTACATTGGGATTAGGTGTTACCCATCCTATTTAAAGGATGTGAGTATCATTATGAGGGAATGTATGTATGAGTTGAGTCTCCTACTTGGTGGAGGTATATTGGAGGGTGTCCCCCTCGAAGTGGACTCCCATCTTGGGAGATTGTGGAGTTACTCCTTCCTTAAGGAGCATTGTATGGTGTTGCCCTACGTTAAGGGTATTATTCTGCACATATTGATAATAGGGCATCTTGGCCCCCGATATCTCTTGTGTTTTATTATCTTCTGCAATTTGTTGATTTATTATATGCAAGGTTCTTATCAAATTTACTCTTTCATGCCACTTATTTTGACAGTGTACTCTTGCTAAAATAAACAAAACCTTTCCGTTCCCACTTAGTACATCTCTAGGTATTTTATTTAGCTTGTTTATCCTTGCACATTGATATGTTGACACATTCTAAGAGTACAATGCATAAAATCCATATATTAGTCAATTTTACATGATGTAAAATTCATTTAACATGTTTCTCATCTTTGGTCAAGATCATACAGTTTAGTCAAGAATTTATATCTAGTCCTAACCTATCTACATGGTTTTGCACCAACATATCCTCTATCTCTTCTTTTAATTCAAAATTCTTTGATGGGTCCTATACTCCCTCTAGGTTGGCCTTTATTTGATAATTCATCTTTAAAACCATATATAAGTAAGATAACACTATTTAATTTGCTAACTTAAAAATCCTATGGTACTACATTGAGACACTCGCTTCCAACACTTGCAAAAGGCACCCAATGATTCTCAAATCTCATAAAGGCACATCTACAATTATTAGTTCCACAATCTCTTTAGGTTCGATGATTCTTACTAGGTTAATACATCATTCTTTCTCATCCACAAGAACTCAAAGATCTCTTCTGCAAGTATTTTAGCAAGAGACAAACTCAAGTTAAGCAATGTCAAAGAGGTTTATAAATCTAGTTGTATCCATTCAGATATCACATGGTTGGTGGATAATGATGTGTGGTTTGAGGCCTCTTCAAAGTAGTTCCAACATTAGTGGTGCACAGGGGTGCCCACGATGCAACTAATACTTGTTTTGTAGTATTTTCCATGCATGACTAGGGTTTGAAATCATGTTTAGAATATTCAGAGAGCTTCACAACATGATTTACAACTAGGGTTTGACATCGATACACATTTCTAGGCATGTAAAAGCTTCAGGAATTTATAGAGTCAGAAATTGAGTAGACCTAATACTATATAGTAGGTTCAAGACCATACAAACGGTCCCTGAAAAGAGTTGTACGGTCTTGCCATGGATCAATTTCTAGTCATAGTTCCCAGATCAAAGCATCACTAGCTTATATATCTCCCTTTTTAAGCATACCAAGAACTTCCCTTAATCATTTGTAATCATATAAGTGCACTTATTCCCTTTTGTTTCAACTTTGTAGCATATCGTTTAAACATTGAATGTGTTTTTATGATATTGTATGATTACTATTGGATGTTAATTAACTAGAATAACCCGTTGTAGCTCCCCTTACATCCTTTAGTGTACTCCTAATTCAGTAATTCTTAGACTTCACCTAATCTAATAAGGGGTTGTAAAAAATTAGCCTTTAAAATTGAATATTTAAAAGTTTGGAGTTACAAATACAATTGCAAAATGGTAGTAAATATTTCATAAGCCAAAGAGGTAAGGAAAATATCATTGGAAACACATTGTAAATGACCATATGAGTTGTATTTTGAGTCCCTTAAGATAACATTATAATTTTAATTTTTATGTAATGCATAACAATCATTATGGTAATCATTTTTAGGAGTAGAGAAGTAGTAGTAGAATAATTTGGAATATAAACATTTGACAAAGAAAATAATTAAGAAGTATTATGAACAATAAATGGAATTTGAAAAGCATGCCGATAATTTAGAGAAAAAATAGAAGAAGAAAGTGGAAGATGTTGAGGAAATTGAGAAGCAATTAATTGTATTCATAAGTAAGAGCAACGATAATGATAAAAGCATGAGGAGAATTATTTTTACATGAAATTTAAGAAATTCCCTACATAACTAGACATTTAAGGTGATCCCCTAAGTGCTAATTTTTATTTTTATATTTTAAATATCCATTTTTTAGCTCTTATAGAATTTATCCTCTATCATATCCCTGTTATGAGCCTCTTGACCAAGGATTTTGACGTTGATCATCTCTTTAAAAAATCATCAAATAGGTTATCTTATTATATTTTTAAAAAAAGGTGTTTTTTACGTTGCGCAAATTCTTGAGCCCTATTTTACTCATAATAAGAAAATTTGTGTCCCTTGATGAACTTCATAGCCACTTGAAATTCCATAACACATTGAGAACATTTTCATTCAACGAAGCATAATGGGGAAGAGAAACCACAACTTTAAGGACGATGTTAATGTCATTTTTAGCATTTGTTTTCTTTTTCAAACAAGCTCTAGGATTAACAAAAGGAATTTCAAAAAAATTAACAAGGTTACAATTTGTAACTAATACTCCTAGCTCAGGGTATTAAATATAATTATTTTGGATGACATAAATATGTAGAATATCTATAGATCGACCAATAATATAACACACAATAGTTAGGGCTAATATATTTGAAAAAAATGAAATGAAACAAGCCCTAAAACAATCAATATTTATCACAAAGGAAGCAAGATCTAATGTTAGAAATCCATCAAGCAAGCACAACAATGTGGATTCACCAAAATTCTTATATGGGGAAATGGTTGTATACATCAAAAGTTACCTACATCTACCCATAAACATTACAATCAAATCTAAATAAATTTTAAACAACAATATCAAACCAAATTACACCAAAGGAATATTATTGAAGTAAAAATAAAGGAAAACAAGGTGTTTTAGATGAATATTTGATTTGTTGCAAAGTTAGAGATGGTCATAAAAAAAATAGATAGCTCAAGGAAAGTCCAAATAATGAGGTGTTTGAAACAATTAAAAAATAGTGCAAACAAAGAACCTTCATCTAGGAAAATTTTGATTTGACGATCATGTTTGTCAACTTCAAGAACCTCATTTGTTTTTTTATAATTTTCCATCATGGATATATGGGAAATTGATCTCCTTCCTCAGAGCTCTAATATAGTAACATTAGCTTACAAGAACACAATAAAAAACACGGGGGGTGTTTGGGGGCAGGCATGTTATCCTTCCATTATCTATTAGGCCATTGGAGTTGTAAGGTTATTTAAAACCAACATACCAAGTATAATGCAATTATTCAACAAGTTGTAAGTGTCATGTAATTATTTAACCTTATCAATGTCAACACAAAAAATAACTATTTTATGCAACACATAATGAATGTTTAAATGCTCTTCGAAGTTCCTTAAATGCTTAAATGTTTTCTCTAAATGCTTACAATGATTTTTTTGGCCCAAATGCCCAAATGTACTTATGCATTTACTAACTTAAAATTCGAAATGAAAGCCTATTAGGGCATAAATTAGCACACAATAAGGGGCACCAACAATAATGGTCTAAAAACTCGAAGACACTCAAATATGGTTTGAAATAGCCCTACAAGGAAAGGCTCTATAATTGTAAGTATAAAATTTATGGGGAATAACCATAACAACAAGAAAAAAATCAAGGAGAAGAGGGAGGAAAACAAGAGAGAAGAGATAAGAACATGGGAATATGCTAGAAGACTATTCGAAAAATAGGAAAATATGTAAATAAGAAACCTATTTCAAGGCAATAATTGACAAATACACAAGTACCTAGATTAATCCAATTTCATGACTGGTAGCTAATCCCATAGTCAAAATTAGGCGGTGTTCAAAAAAATTTAGATTTTAATTGCACAAACTTTGACATAAACTAATACGTACCAATAAACAAGTGTTGTAACCATTTTTAGTATGCTTGTTTTTTGAAAAAAATAGATAGTGAATATAGTTAATTGTGCTAGTAAATTCAACGATATTTATTTGTTTCAAAAAACAATTCAAGTTAAAGTACATTAATTGTTTGTCATTGCTAAAAACCACAATATGTGGGTAAGGTAACCAATTTGGCAGCTGCCTTTGTAAAAGTGGCGGGGTTTTTTGTGTGGGGTGATGGTATCATGAGATCATAACTCAGTGGTGTTTCACTTGTGTTTGATGACAACATGGTGTACTTTTTGTTTATGATCAATGTTTATTCTCACCCTCGGTGTTGCTCATGCTACATTTGCCTTGCAATTTTTCTTGTATTGGATGTCGAAGTATTGTACAAATGTTATTAAGATCAATAAAATAGATCATTAACAAATACAAATTAAGAAATTTTATCCATAAAATTTAAGAGGGATAAAAGTAATTTGATTTGTATTTAGACTTAAATGGCCATAATTCAATTAAATAAAGAAAGATTCGACAAATGATAATGTGACATAAAAAAGCTAGAAGTTTATTAGATATATTTTTAGAGTGATAAATACTATATTTTCTATTAAAAAAAATCCAATACCAAACAAAATAATATATATATCTACACATTAAAAAAATTTGATACAAATTCCAATACAAAGTAATGATAAAAATGAAAATAATAATAAACAATTCAAAAAAAAACTTGATATAATTTTTTAATATGCAGAGTTTTAACAAAATAATAACAAAAAGTCAAAGCTCAGTCAGACGACATGACTGTCAAACATCTCCATGCAAGCGGTGGGTGCCAAGCAGACACATGTATGTAATTCTTCTGATTCTAACCCCACTCAAGATAGCCCATGCCCTTGATCCTCCGCTTGACTTGACACCCCAGGTAAGCGCCTTGGACTATTGTCACACGTTCTAAGGAGAAAGAAAGGGCATTTTGAGCCTACTCGTTTTCCATCGATTCTGAGTAACTTTGTTTTTGGTGTTTCCTTAGACCCCCCTATAGTTGTTGCTTTGTTATTTTGTTGTGTTCCTAAGCTTGGCCTGCTAGTGGCTTTGGGGCATGCTCTCAAACCACCCACTTTTTTGTTGAGATAATCTTATATCATGTTGCATTTAATATAGTATAGAGATCTTTTTCATAAATAATAATAATAATAATAATAATAGATTTCATCAAAAACAATAGTACTACTTACCTTTGACAAATAGTGATAAACCTAAATGCAAACTAATACCGTCAAAAATATACATTTAACAGACCAAAGTAATAAAATCAATGACATTAAATATATATTTTTAATAATTTAATACATTAGATTAGAAAACTTTCCACAAACACAATGCGGATCCTAACAAACCGTTTTAACATTTGATGAGACAAATCCCTTTCCGCACAATTGTGTATTTATGTTGGACGGGCCCTGCTTCCATAAAATTCCTAAAGATGTGCCCCCAAAGTCTTTCCAAGGCTTCTCGAAGCTTAGCCAATTTCATGACATGTGTACAAATCTATTCCTAGAGTATGAAGCTGGCACGTAATGCCAACACTACATACTAACTAGCAATCGCATGTATACAATGCAATGTGAACGCCGAATGGTATATCTTATTTGATTTAGAGGGATAGTTATTACTTTTGTAGTTGATGTTGATGAGGGGTGTGATTGATAGTGTAAGTGTAGGAGTATAGGTGAAGCATTACATTTAAAGGTTCTATTTGTACATTTCAAATTTTATTTGCACTAAACATGAATACATTTGATATCACTTTGGATATAAGAAGTTTGCGTAAAGTAGTAGTGGAGGTGCTATCAAAGTAGAGGGTAGTATTTATGACGAGTTGTTTTTTGTTGAGTGATAGTAGTCTTGACTCCTCCGTTCTTCTTCATAACATAATTATTGTACTCACAGTGTAGGATGTCCCACAGACTTCAATTTACCATGTAATCAGAATACAACAGGTTTCCATGTGGAGAAATCAAATATCCATGCAGACTCGCAAGATTCTGATGTTTGATGCTTCTAACTCAGTTTCCAATCAAGTGCTCTACAACAGCCTGCAGGTAATGGACTGTCAAACACTCTAGAGTGCGATCAACAATCTTGATGTAAAAGACTTTAATGTCTAATCATTTAAGGCATGTTTTCCGCATGGAGCGCCCAAATTTGTAGAAAAAATGAATCACTTTTAATGGCGTGAAAGATTCCTTCAATTGACACATCATAGTTTGGAGCTAAATGTCACGGTGTTCGAAGAACTCTCTGCCATGTACACAAAAAACAAAATTTAAGCACATTAAAGAAAGAAAATAAAAACCTTACTAAGTATACTTGTATTAAAGTTTTGAAAAAGAGGAGATGTGCCATGTTTTAATGATATCTTTGCAGGTTTTGTGGTGTTATTATGAAGTCAAGGACACTAAAGAACAAATGGTAAAGAAAGAAAAAACTGTCAATCACTGGTCAATGGTCACACTATTTCTAAAAATGAAAATTGTATGTTGATATGATGTAATGCTAACTTGAATCTTTGCAACTCATTCACCGGTTGTTGTGATATTGTTAAAAAACTGAATTTTAGAAAAATAAATATATTGCTAGTCGTGTATTAATGAGAAGCGTTTTTTGGAGTTTCATGAAATTACATTACTGTGTTTAAATAGTGGGTCTATTACCAGTGGTTTAAAGTTAATATAGCTTATGCGGTCCCTTTTCCATTCTTCTTATTTCATTGTGTGTTTCCCATTGCAAGATTTTGGTAAACAAAATTGAACTTATGTTGTCTAAATATTATGAGAATTGAATAGGGTATTTGAGCTTGCCCTTGCCTAGGAAGCTCCAACACATTAGAACCTTAATGAGAGCAAATGACATCCACACGTTTTTTTTATTTTGAGCTCTTTAAAAATATAATGCAAGGATGTCCTCTATCAAAATATAATGATGTATTAACCAATCTCATATTTATAATGTTACTTCCCACATCATCAAGTTTCTCAACTAAGTGGCTCAGTCACAAACTGTATTAACAAGGTTCTAAATATTTTATCTGAGTTTCCATCAATGTCACATCACCTACTCTATCATCTCTCAAATCTCCTCTGTACACTGATCTAACGTTGCCTACCCCTAACAACTTTTTGTCATTAAATCCATCAATTTCATTAAACAAATATCCATAATAAATTTTGAGGTGCTCAATTTTTTGTAAAGTGGCTAGTGGTATATACACTACTTTTGAAGTCCATATCCATAAGAAAACCAAAAGTAAACAACATATCACAAAATCACTAACACTAATAGCTACCACTATCTCTATTTTGAAATGTGAAGCACTTTTTTGACTTGGACATTCAGGTAACAATAATTTCCTTGGTCCACAAAGGCCATCATTTCCATTAAATAAAACAATAGCAGTGGCATTAGCGAAAACCCCCCTTTTTAGAATTTCTCCCGTGACTTTGTTGGAAGATAGATTCAGATAACAAAGCACTTGAAGTTTCTTGAGGAGTTTCTGTAGTGGACCAATTAAGAAATTTGACGAAAGCTCTAGGTCAATGATATATTTCAAATTTTCCATTGCCTCTGGAATAAGACCCTCTAAGGCATTTCTTGATAGATTCAAATGTTTCAATCCTACGTAACTTCCAACTACAGTTGGAATGGCACCACGAAACTTATTGCCTGAAATGTCTATATATGTAACCATTGTAATTTTTCCATTCTCTTCCAGCAAAGACCCTCCTAATGCATTCCATGAGAGATCTAAATACAATTGAAGATTTTGAAGATCTGAAATGTCAATCCCAATAAACCCAAATAACATAAATATCAGAGACCTAAGGTTCAATATTTCCCCAACTGGCAGAGAATATGTGTGGGGCTTGTGATCATGTACATTCTTAGCACCGCCATAGCTAGTATTTAGAAAACCAAATCTAGGGTAGGCAATGGTTAATGCAAGAAACAGAAAAAGAGGTAACATAATCATGCAAAGCGTTGGCCTAGTTGTTTTGTAGCTATCAGTGTTTTTGTTAATGTTGTAATCGATCCATGAATTGGATTTGTTCTCCATTGGATCATTAGATCTTGCACACTCTTGAGGTTGCTCTACATCTTCAAAGGTGATTTTTCTTCTTTGCTCCTCCAAATTATGGATTTCTTGTACTAATTGGGGATAGTGAGACTCATCCATATTTGCTTCAATGGCTTTAGATTTTGTACTTCCTTGAAAGGTTTTACTATCAAGAGTTCCGAGTAGAACCACATCTCACCTAGGCATTTCATCAAACAGTTGACATTGTTATCCATACACAGTCCTCACCTATGGTAATTATTGATTATTTAATATTTAAACAAGTATGGCCAGCAACAAAGATCTATTGTAGAGTCTCAACTTAAATGAAGGGATTTTTCTATTTTTTTGATTGGTAAATGAATGGTTGTGGCCATCCCCTAAGTGCCAAATTAACTGGGGGGGCAATAACATGACCCAGCAAAGTGTAACCCAATTGCCCACCACTGAGTTGTATCCCTTGGGTGAATGAATGCAAATAACATAACGGTGATTTGTATTTGTCAACTATGGAAGTCTGTTTTCTGAAACTGTAATCGAGGGTTCACTCTTGAAATGGCTTTCAATAAGTGGCAACACCTTCCAAATTAACTTTGTAGGAATCTATTTTTTTTATCTTATACTGCTGACAAAGAATTTGGCATCCTATATAGTTACATGGATATATTAGTCGGCCCGTGAAATTATTTGATGACTTATCTTATAGAGATGCCTGAGATGACTGACATTTTGTAATGCAATATTGTCTAAGTCCAGCTTTTGGAGATTGCATAGGTTCCAGAAGAATGTGTAAGTTAAATGACATTGAGCATATTCACATATTTCTGGTGGCTTGAAGTTTCAATCAAGATAATACCGATTTTTGCATAGTTTTTAGGCATATTGATATGCTTTTTTGTGCTTTGTGATTTTATGATTCAGGTTAGCGAGTTCAAGTCAATTAAGAAGTTCAAAATCTTCAATACCAATAACTTGTAAGTTAAATGTGTTCCATATTTTACTATGAATCGTAAGTGGTTTGGAGTCTCTCTTATGTTGACCATTCAAACTGTGTTGGCTTGTGGAGGCCGATGCTCTTAAAATGGAGATAATTCCAAATCCAAAGGTAATGCATAGCCTCTTTGGCATTCTAAAATAAGCTTGTTCTTTTTGAATGTGTCTGTAAGTTATCCAACCTCTAGAAAATGAATTTAGCATTCATGGATTGTTTCCTCATTATTCAGGAAGTAGATGGCATAAAGGTCCTTCAGCTTGACATGGCTGCATGTGCTGCTATAAGGGTATATGCATTGTGGCATAAGATTATTGCATTGATCAGATTCATTTTGATGAGTTGTTGTTCTTGCAATTGGTGTCAATGTTTTAGAGAATGCTATTGAGCCGGATTGCGTCTGAGCAGCAGAAACATCTCTTCTTTTCAGACAGAAAAAATGCCCCACACAATTGGCCAACCCTTCACCATTTTTGCTGCAGCCTGAAATTTCACAAACACATGCTACACAAAAATAAATAAATAAATAAATGGCTTGTTTAATATGCTTTCATTTTTAATGTACCCATGTCTCATGATTAAATTTGCATTGTAGCAATGGAATAAACATAAGAGAAGCCCACATCAACAAGGGCACTACAACACTTCACATTCACTACATTCTTGAGAGTGAGTATTAGCAAACTTACATGTCTCACTTGAATTTGTATTCAAATATTACACAACTAAGTTTTATTTAACATCCCTTCTAATGTATTTCGCAATAGTTGTTCTGACTTTAATAGAAAATCAGTATTGTCAATCACACCCCTTATCAACATCAACTACAAAAGTAATAACTATACCTCTAAATCAAATAACATATACCGTTCGACGTACACATCTCATGAAACACATGCAATTGCTAGTATATATAGTGCAAATACAACATAGTTAAAAGAAAGAAAACACAATATGACGAAAATAAATGTTGAGATGGCTGAAAGAGAACTATTTCAAAACACAAATGTCTTGAGGTATGTAATAAGTACACATGCAAAAGAAGCCTCCTCTTCTTACACTACCTTGGTGAAGTCTTATTGTCAAGATCTACTCAAGCATACACATCCTCTCAAAATCTTCATCGAGTTCATGAAATTCCAATGTTCATGTATGAGGACAGAAGACATGTAAGTCCTGGGGTCATGCTAGACAAGATACTTGAAGACTATATCTGATTTGGATTTGGTCGAGGTGAAATTTACTTGCTTCAGATCACAAAATCAACTTTTCCTATACAGTTCTGTAGATGCCCCTGGTGTTATTTCTTCCCATTTGTTGAAAACTACTTTAGCTAGGGAAGTTGTGCAGTTGTAACGAGAAGAAACAGAAATTGTTGAAAATTTCTTTAGGATATACCACTTTTTTGACAAATTCGATACAACTCTTGTATTGTTTCCTTATTATAAGAAGTGCATTTCCAGATTAGAGAGCAACAGATCGACTGCCTGCTATGGAGAGGCACTCAGGCATGCACCTAAGTATTTAGAAGAACTTATTAGAGAACTGAAGGTAGGTGAAGATAAAGATTTTTCAAATATGAAGATTCAATTCCTAGTCAACAATCTAGAGAATTACCTGATTTTAGTTCCAATAGAGGAACAAACCCATTTGAAATTGGGAATGTGGGTTCACGAGCTTTTATGCCTCGTGTCCATTCAAATAGCTCATGCAGAAAACAATGCCAGGGTAACTCTCAAGCTCTCAAGGATTGACTTCAAATACCCCAAGATTCTTCAAGCACCTATATTTTAAAGCTTCTCTTAGTGCATGCTTAGATCTGTAAGCACTTGTTGTGTGAAAGTGCCTATAACCCACCTCATATGGATCTCCTTCCGAAGAATCTTGGAATGATCGAAACTTTGAAACCAACGAGTTTAATGAAATACCCATCCCTTAGTGTCTCTCGATCTGTGCACCATTGTCCCTCCTCTATCATGTCAATAGTTGATTTGTGTGTCTCGTGTCAATTATGGGAGAGTCAGTGTGAATCCCGAAGGCAACATTCTATTCTATGATGTGACTCTGTGGGAGGTGATTGAGTGAAGGACTTTGCATTTTATTATTACAAATTTCCACCAAAATAAAAATAAAGATGGCATGTAAACGACCTCCAAGACCTGTCACGTCCCTATCCATTGTTTGTATTCATAGCTGCAAAAAATGAGAAAATGCCCAAAAAAAACTGTTAAAAACTTGAAAACATCCAAACGGTAGTCAAACCGTCAAATTTAACTCAGTCACAAAAACGTCCGCAAAGGCCTTTCCCATAGGGGGAACGCCTTCGGTGTAAAAACATTCTTAAATTTTAAACTTCAAAAGAAGACTTCGTCGAAATGCAAGTGGGCTTTATTGAATATCAAAGTGAAAATTATTGAATATCGACAAAATAAATAAATTTGAAAGCGAACAAATTTAATTATAACTCGCACATGGTGTGATATTACTAGTGGTTGCTTGTAAAGGAGCAAGTCTACGCTGGAATTGGTTTGGTTGGGACTCTGGAGTAGTCCTATGGCGTGGGCTATAGTTGACACATTGAAGATGTTTGTGAATAAGCGTAGAGGGAAATTGCAAAATAGGTTTGTTATGGATTTGACGGTATATAACATAAAGTAAATAACATTGCACCTAAAACATTTATCTTGTCTTGTTTTAAAATATTTCTAAGATGGGTTTTGTGGGAATCTATAGAGCAGTTCACTGCTAATACGTAACGTATAAAGAGTAATTTGAAAGCACATGTAAATAGTTTCATGTAGATAAATTATGAGAGGCATTATTTCATCAGGTGTTGCAAGTGAATTTTGTTGTAAAAGATAAATTAAAAATATAAGAACTATAGATTAAATACAAGATAGGTATGACGTTGTAAATGAGATGGTTGGTGAGGGGTGAGTTAAAAAAATTGTTACTCTTTCTAGGGAATGTACTATGTTATCCTAAATATGTAATGAAACCCAACAGGATTAAGCAAAATTTTGTGAAGTGTGTATTCTTTAAATGAGAATTATAGGATTGTAAATGAAGTTCACGAGTAGGGGTACAACATGCAATTTTTTTTATTCCTGAAATTACAAATTCAACATATCATAGTGATGAGAGCATGAACTTTGGTTGTTTTGGTACGGAGGTAATTTGCTCTCTACATTTTATTGGGTATGTGTTTTAATGCAGTGGTGTTTCCGAGATTTGGTGTAGAATTTCTTTGCCTAAGGCAGGAGAGGTCAAGGGCAGTTTTGTGAGAGTTTTTTAAATTTTAGATCCATCAGATCACAACTATTGACATATAAATGTGCTATATAGGGAGGATTGTTGTTTTGGCCATGGTACAATGGTAGAATTTGTGTTTGGGAACTTGAGCTTTAGTACTTATCTATAGCTTTGTGCCTAGTACTAATTATTGTGCCCACTTCTAAACATTTCTTTGATTGTAATTCTTAATCACAAGTGTGTGTGGTTATTGTTAATTTTGCAGTGATAACTGGTTTCCCATATATGTTTCATATGAAAACATTTATCATATTTGTGAAATTCTTTCATGTTTCATATGAAAGCAATCACAGAGTTTCAAAATATAGGCGTTAAGACTTCATGGGCTAAATAGTTTGTTGGTTGATGACAATCCCATGTATTTACATATTTGCTTCTCTCATGTGGGGAAAGCAATATAAAGAAACATATAGGAATATATATGGAATTTGTTTATGAATATAAAGAAATACAAAGCTTGAAATTGTAATTGTATGTTACAGCTTAAGTATTTAAAATTTGTAAACCCCACTCAGTTCTAAACCACTTATCTTCAATAATGTTTTTAAGAAGTGAAAAACTCCACCAAGGTGTGGGGTTTAAAGGTATTGACATATTAATTCGTATGCCACTAGTTGGTTTATCTGTCAATCGACTCTTATCATAGCTTTGAAAGAAATTAAAGACAACAAAGGTTCCCCCAACCCCCATGTGAAATACATATAAGTAGCAATCTGCCTCACAATTCCCTGATAATAGTGTTTATCGTGAAGTGTAATATGGTGGATAGATTTAGATGCGAACGAGATCTCCCCTAGGTACGATTTTTCTTACTATCACAATCCACAACTAGTATTTAGAGGCAATTTATTTGAACAAGATTATAATAGCGGGTGCATTTGTGGTGGGACGATTATGAGAAAGTAAGTAAAGAGATGCCATGTAAAGGTTCTTTTCCGTAACAGTGATAAACTCCATAGGTAGCTAGTCGCGTAACAAGTATTAAGTTGAGTTTTGTATGTATCACGTGAGGCATTTTAATCTAGATTGTATTGTTCCAAACCATATGGATGCAAAAGTTACATGTATTCGAAAATAAAAAAGTAAATGGGGAATGTTACAAACCTTTTATGTAGTGGTGGGTTCCTCCTCAAGGGCCATTTGCAACCAAGATAATATGAAATGGGGAAAGGGAAAATTAAATCAAGTACATAAGTGAGTAGAGGTGATATAATAATAGAATATATGTTGATGATGGAGGGGTAATGTTGTTGTGTAACACAACTCAAATAAGCATATTCGTCCCATAGATGTAGTTATTCTGTATGCTCCCACACATCCACTTGACAAGAAAAGCAAGTAACAACTGAGGTCGGGCTTAAGATTATAGATAAGGTAAGACAATTATCACTAACCACACTTTTTCAATTTACAACACACACATCACATTTTGGAAATTCCATGTAAAAGCAGTGAAAACGAGAGAAACTTATGATAAAAAATATTTTCTAAAATGTGAATACCCCTTTAAGAGCAATAATTCATGATTGTTGTCATAGGAAAATGATTGTGGTGCAACACTATATAGGTGGATAAAAGCATAATGCGAAAAAGGGATCATGAAGTTGTATGGTAGTAGAGGCACCTAATGTGAAGTCTGCAAATGATAATAAGTGTGGTGCATTTATGAATGTCCATGAAGCATTTGTGTGATGGTCAGTTTTCCCTAGAATTCTAAATGCAATAAACTAATCTTCTAGTTGAAGAAATTTTATTTTTTTTTGAAAGGTTGGAGAACATGAGCCATGCACAAATGATAACAATCACCCTCGCGAAAAGGCAATGGTGTAAAAGACAAATTTGTAAATAAAAGCTCATACATTTGCGTCCTATGTTGTCTAAGGAAAATATCATAAAAATATTATATGATATTAAATCAACATGTTTTTGAAAACCTATGGGGATGAAATAAATTTGTGTTTTAAATGAAAAATCAACTTAGGTCCTTAGAAATCACATTACATTTAACCCACATTACATGTTTCCAATTCGCCTAAAGAAATTGTGAATTTGCGTAGGCTCTTGTAAAACTTGTCTAGTTTTTTGTTGCGTCCCAATTTCTAGATGAAACAGGATGATATGATTTCTAAAAAGAGTGAAAGATTTGCAATTTATTGGTAATACACCATGATTTCATAAGACCTGAGGAAATACAACATCAATTCAAAGTGGCTACAAAAGTTGTGCATCTCACTCTAGGAGGATCTCTCCTTTGTCAAAACTCTTCATAGTGATTTAGTGATTTAGTGTCATAACAAAGTGATTAAAACCCAAATCTCATCAAAATGGCATCCTTTAGATCATGGTGCGACTTGAAACAATATGTTTATAAATAACCTATAATAAAGATAGATTTCGGGGAAAAGTCGTGTAAAATATGCCAATCTTGGTATGTACATGATAAAATGGTTAGTTTATAGAGGCCTCTATGTAAGAAAAGTAACGCACCTATTTACAACTTGAGCATGTTGCATTCCATCGAGGGTGAGGAGGCCTTCAGCTGTACAACCTTTTAGAATTTTTGTTTTACCTTCTCCCTGAAGAACTGAATCTTGCTTAGGTATCAACCAACTAAAAACAACCGGTTTTACACAATTAAACAAATCTGAATGATTTCAAACCCAATAATCTAGCATGATAGAAAGCGGCATAGGAAATTTGACTAAAACTTTAGATGATAGAAAGCGACATATGAACTTTAAGGAATTTGTTGCTTAATAGGCTTGAGAAACCTAATTGCAATGTCGAGGCCTTTGTTGCCTTTGTGGGAGAGTTCCTTTGGTGTCTTATGGTTCCGAATGACCCTCCCATCTTAGTATTCATGTTCATCATCCCTATCGAGTGTCATCTACAAAAACTCTCAATCCGTGGAGCTTTGGTTGGCATTTGTTGATGGTCTTCACATAGTAGTTGCCTACATGAAGGTAGTAACATGTCATAGATGTTCAGTTTTTGAACGTTGAACCAAATATATTGGGTTGGCCTTAGAAATGGTAAGAAATGAAAAATGATGCAAAAGGAATGAATGGACTTGAGAGGAACTTGGTGGCACTTGGATAATGAGATAGAGTTCAAATCCGACAAGTGCGTCAAGAAAAAGCTTATAGAGTAGAACAAGTTGGGAGGAGCTTGGTGGTGAAGTAGGTGGGAGAATGAGGACACCATCCTCATCGTGCTTACAACTCTTAACCTTTGTGTGGGTGGGGGCGGAAATTGCTCAAGAAATTTCGTCAAGTTCAAAGGAGCATGTGAAAGTGAAGCGAGAGATGGAAATACCCCATGTAGTGTACTCAAGGGAATATATAGACATAGGAGTAGTATTTTGAAGAGGAGGGAACAACAAATATTCAATCCTAAGAGGTGAGAAAGTATTGAATCAAAGCATGGTTAGTTCAGTCTCCAACTTTGCTATGGTCATGTTCTTGGTGATGATCTGTATCAGGAATGTTGGCCAGTAAGATGAGGGAGTAGTTGAATATGGAGGTCTCATCACATAAGAAAATTGACTCAACGGTCTGAACATCCACAACTCCAAGGACAACGTTGATTGTTTTGTTGATTTTTTTATCTCTTAAAGAATAAGGTAAGGTAGATGACGAGGATGATTTGGAGGGCATGATGAGTAAGGAAAAAACATGAGAGACTCAAAGATGATGAAGCTTCATATCTGTAGGATCTGCAGGAGTTGGTGAAGGAGACTCATTAAAGCCTTTGAGGTCATTGAGAATATAAACAACGTAAATAATGGCTCAAGGCTTGCCCCCTTAGATAGGGGTCATTTTGGCCCATTAATGGCCTATGTAGAGCTAAGGTTAGGATTTAGACATGAATTTTGAAACTATGTTGCCCTCCTCTACTAGACTCTTGCATTGTGCAAAGGGGCATGTTGGTGAGGCCATTCACAACATGTCATGGATTTTTTCGAGGTCCTAAAACTGCCTTATGAGATAGTGTCTCTCTTTCATGTTGTTGTGTTAGGGACTAACTTGTTTGAAAATGAACACTATTCCATCGAAGCCTTTTTGGGAAATGCAAAATAAACCGTCAAGGCTTAATGGAAGTTGGATTTTGTATATGTTGTTGCCAACTCAAGTAGTGGCAAGACCCAAGGTGCAAATTTGTTTCCCACACAAAGCACAAGGTTATGGAGGTACAACTAAAGGTACTACCATCCAAAGAACAATAGACACACAATTGTTTTTATGGAAAATAACACCAAAGCAAGTTTATTTTATTTTATTTTCTTCAAATATTTTGGGGACACATGTTAACATCAATAACAATACAATATAATAAGGTACATTCATTGCAAACTTTTGGGAATGAAAGATGATGTTTAAAATTATGCAACACGACATTAGAGTTATTTTAAAAAGTTATCAATGAAGTGGGTAATATGATACCCACTATGGGTTAAGTTTGACAATTGTCTAGATAATTTTGATGATTCTAGTTGTAAAATACAAATACTTGAAATAATTGTTTTATACGACATGTAAACTTTAAACATAATCATTATTTTTATATATATTTATATATAAAACATATTACAATACACACATGTATATACATAAATATATAATAATATTATATTTGTTTATTAATGATATATAAATAACATTTTTTGTATTTTAAAAAGATAATATAAAAATATTTTGTTTATTACAAATAAATCTAATTCATTGTAAATTATAATATAGACTTTTGTTACAAATGTTAAAATAAAATATATATAATATTAAGAATGACTTGTACTACTTTATTTCTGTTTATTCAGTGTCGTGAACATATTTGACAATCGCGCCTTTGGCGTGTGCTTTCATGCCCATCCCTCTTGCAGCCCCTGTCATGACTTGCGCTAGAAAAAAAAATTAATATGTAAATTAAGCAGTTATTGGATTGTTACAACAAGTGCAAAGTTATGCTCTCACATAATTAATTTATTTTAAACAAAACTATAACATTTTATATAATTAGGAAAAAATATTTAATTTTATTTTAAGTAATGAATTAAATCTCTCTCTAAAACAAAAACACATAAAAAGAGGCACAACATTTAGTATGATGATGATGCAACTAATAATCAAGCAATCTAGTGGACTGGCCCACTAGCTTGATTTGGCATTCGAACGAAGTCTCTAGCAGATTGCACAACACACCTAAAGACAACAACTGCCATTACATATAAACATTCCCATTACACAATTAGATAGGGAAACCCCATTAAATCTAATAGAACGACTTTTGAAATTTTACTTGCACAAATCTATAGTTCTTAAACATCACGTTATGGGAACTATGTGCTAAATCCCCATGTATTTAACAACAAAATAAAAGTAGAATGGGAAAATAGAACCATGTAAAAAAACCCACCAATCGGATTACATGCTAATCCATCACTTTTACATGAAATTCATACCTACCTATTTAAGAAAAATTTACCAACACTTCAATAGAATAAAATTTATATATCATTTATTTGTATTCATTGTTCTCCGTTTCCTCACTACTCATTGACAAAACAAAACTGAAAAACAACATAAAAACTTGAAATCATGTTCTCATGAAATATCAACCTGAAGTGATATAGTGTGTTTTCCATCCATATTATTATTTGAGAAAACTACTACTTTATCTACAACTCGTACACATATGCTTTATAATGTTGAAATTTACTATCTAGTTCAGGGTTATGAAAACAATGAGCACATTCTGCAGGTATTGTAGATTTCGGCAGGCCATTTAATATCAACATCACTAAGGGTAAAAAATAAGGTTGGGGTGCCTAACTGAACAATCATGTCGAGAGTTCATTTTTGCATTGTGTCTAGAAATATCGGGTACCTCTAAGGTGTGAGCCAAAGTGCATGAGCTGATTTGCTTTTTTTTCATCTGGTAGGGTATGGTTGCAAGATGTTGCAAAACATTTCTGAGCTCTTGATGAAAACTGCATGAGGATGACAAAAATATCCTTGTTGAATACAATTATAATACTCTCACCTTTTTACAAGGGGGTCGATACCCTGGAAAAAGCTATTGAAGCCTTCCAACAAGCTTTGGATTTATTAACTTTTGTTGCAAACTGTGATCCTCAACATCTCAAAACCATTAATCTTCTTAATGTTATCGACATTTATGCTGATATAATATGTATGGATGCTTGCAATGAATTTGAAAGGCTCATAAAACTACACAAGAAATTTCTTGATTCTCTAAACAATTTGCTTGATTCAACCAACTTTGCAGTAGATGACAATATTTCTTGTGAAGCCATTGAAAATCTACTGAAAGATGTAGAGGCACAACTGAATTTTTAGAAGCTCTTAATGGTAGTGAAAAAAGCTGAGGACCATGAAGAAAATATACGTGCGGAAGACTGCGAACCATGGGATGCAAAGGATCGGGCTGCCATACCAATCTATTCAGTGTTGTCTACTCGGTGCCGTGAACATATTTTGCAATCTCCCCTTTGGCATGTGCTTTCATGCCCGTCCCTCTTGCGGACCCTATCACACAAGCGCTAGGAAACAAAGCACCATGTAAAACATATTTCACAATCACCCCCTTGGTGTGTGTTTTCATGCCCTTCCCTCTTGCTGCCCCTGTCATACTACTGCTAGAAATAAAGTTAATGTGTAAATTTAGTAGTAATTGGATAATTGTCAAATTTCAACGAGTGCAAAGTTGTGCCCTCACAGAATTAAATAAACAGGGTGTTGGGGGAAATGTGCTAAGTGGAGCTCTTGCTAATATCCATCCCAAAACTAGTGCCACCCATGTATTTAACAATACAATAAAAGTTGACTGGGAAATTGAAGTCTGTCGACAAGCTTTAGGTCTATTGAATTTTGTTGAAAACTGCGATCCTCAACATCTCAAAACCATTCATTTGATTAATGTTATTGACATTTATGCTGATATCATATGTATGGATGCTTGCAATGAATTCCAAAGTCTCATAAAACAGCACAATAAAGTTCTTGATTCTCTAAACAATTTTCCCGATTCAACTGACTCTGCAGCAGACGATAATATGGCCCGTGAAGCCATTGAAAATCTACTGAAAGATGTTGAGACACAACTAAATTTGCAAAAGCTCTTAATGGTAGAAAATGGAGATGAGGGCCATGAAGTAAATGCGGGTGTGGAAGATTGTGAACCACAAGATGTAAAGGATCGGGCTGCTATACCAATCTATTCAGTGTCGTCTACTCAGTGTCATGAACATATTTTGCAAGTACCCCTTTTGCGTGTGCTTTCATGCCTGTACCTCTTGCGAACCCTATCACACAGGTACTAGGAAAACATTTAATGTGTAAAACATATTTCGCAATCATCCCTTTGGGGTGTGCTTTAGCTCCCTTCCCTCTTGCGGCCCCTATCATACTGGTGCTAGAAATCAAGTTAACGTGTAAGTTTAGTAGTAACTGGATAGTTGTAAGCTTGTAGTGAGTGCAAAGTTCTACACTGACATAATTAAATAAACAAGGTGTTAGGAGAACTATGCTAAGCGGAGATTTTGCTAATATTTGTTTTAAAACTAGTGCCACCCACGTATTTAACAACAAAATAAAATTTGACTTGGAAAATAGAGCCATGTCTAAAAACCCACCAATAAGATTAAGCGCTTTTCAAAACCCAAAGCAAAGCATGGAGAGGACACATCCCGCACGACTTTACAAACCTGCCATTTTCCTGAGATGATAATTTTTGCTAAAGTTTGTAATCATTAATTTTTTTTTGATGGTTGAAATCAATGTACAAAGTAAAATTGTATTTTTCGTGTTTGATTGAAAGACAACAAAGCCTTTACATACCTGAAGTTTGCTCATTTTATTTATCTGAAGCTTGATTTTCCATATTATCAGTTTTTTTATTACCATGTGTGTGTGGCACATGGTCTTAAGGTAAATGTGCTACAATACTTTAACCATTCCCATAATACGAGTAATAATTATGTCTATGTGAATCTTATTTTTTTGTGTGTGAATTGAGTATTGATACTAACCTATGAATTTAACATTACACTCAAGTTTGTATCTCCCGATAACAAGTGTGGCCTTTTTATAATAGTAAGGCTTCAGTTATATTAATAGAATAAAGATCAATTGTGTGATAGAATATAAAATATCAACAAGGAGCCCATAACAACAGATATAAATAAATAAAAGATTCACCATAACAAAGTGAATCACAAACATCATCCATTACTTGCAGACATCAAACCTCTAAAAATAATAGATGGCACAAAATCCTTCATCATTACACCTTTTGGTAGAGAGTAACCCAACAAACATGTTAAGAATTATTTATATGATTACATGCAAAATATGGAAACAAATAAAATTAGCAGCTCTTAACCGACATAACGAGCTTTTTTAATTGTGGGTAGCTTAATGGAAAACTACTGAGAAAATTTTAAGAAATCTTTTCGTATTTCTTTTCATTTCTACAACAACATTTGGGCCTTGAGCTATTGGTACAGGAGCTATGAGTTCAAAGGCCATTCTAGATCAACCATTAGAGGCTAACAATATATGTATCGCTGGTTAGAAAGTTTATGAATATTTAATTATGACCCAAAACTATGGATGTCCACGGGATTAATATAGATTGAAAATAATTATTGGAGGTTAAAATGAGCATTTGGTTTTGTATAATAGGATTATTTAATCAAGACCCAAAACTATGGATGTCCATGGGATTAATATCTATTCCGAATACTTATTAAAGCGGGAAAAACTATGGAGGCCCATTGTTATTGTTGTGATAATAGCCACCAAAAGATAATTAACAGAGATGGTGAATGACTTCATCCTAATCAGAAGAGGAAGAAAACAAAGGAGGAATGAGTGTGTATTTGTAGACCAACCCCCCTTCCCTTTACAACTTTACTAATGCGCATGTATCCGTTGTCATTCTCTTATTACTCAGCTCTTTGCGCCCTAGTTTCCTTACATTCTATTTTCACTTCTACTAACGCTTGGTAGCTGTATCCGTAAGACGACGAAAAGTTTTTCTTCTTCCGCCGCTTCTGTAGTTCATGGCTAGATCTCCTCTCGCCTATTTCAGGAACACATTTGGGAACAATATTCAATCCGCGTTTCAATTTTAACGTTGATAGAAGGTTTTTTTTTACACAGAATTCACGTGGGAAAATAGAACCATGTAAAAAACCCACCAATCGGGTTAAGCGATTTTTAAAAAGCCAAAGTAGAGCATGGAGAGCCCAGAGGAGGACGACACATCCTACACGCCATGTAGAGGGTACATCCCAAATTCCAATGCCCATGATGATGCAACCTATCATTTTCCTGTTTTGTCAATTCCTAACTCATGTCAGAAACCTGCGAAAATTTGTGTCAGAAACCTACGATGACAAGCTGGGAAAGCTGTTGAGCGTCGTCAACATGCTTGTGTGAATGGTAGTCACGCCTCCGGTGTAAAAATAGGTATGCATGAATTGATTTACACATAGAGGTGGTTTTATGCATAAAGTTTATTTTATTTTTTTGAAAAATCCAAGAAAAAAAGAGTAACAATGTTGCAAAGTACTGCCGCAGCTTAAATGATCGTGTATGGTGCTAAAGGTGAAAATTGAAATGATCTCATAGGAGATGTGGTGGTTGCATTTGGAGAAACACAAGTAGTTGAAGGTGTCTGTATCAAATTTGGAGTTTTGTTATTATATTGGAGCAAGTTGGGAGTCCTGAGGGTGAGATGTTCACTATTTGCAGGTGAGTTGATATTTGTTCAAGAGCTAGGTCGTCAAGTCCAACATCAAGACCATCCTTGCATCAGGGTCGAGCCATTAGGTGAGTTTTTCCAAACATCTACCGAGTTGGGTATTGCATGCACCAAACAATGCATTTGTTTGATCTGAGTCAAAGTGCGAGTTAGGGTATAGACCTTCCCACTGAACTATTTGGAACAAAGTTAGATTAGATAGTTTTGAATTGCACCGATTTGTGCATCTAAGGACGTGAGTTGCATTGAAAGAGAAAAGCTATTATACCTGCCCACCAAGTTGATCAAGGATCAGGGCATGTTTTGCATTGGTGAGTCGAACATTTGCATTGAGATCAAGTTGCTCATTTGGAGGCTACCAAGCTACAAACATACTTTCCTTATAACCTGACGGAGTTGCGTTTTCAAGCACCGAATGAGTCCTTTGTTGACCGAGCTGGGTAGACGGTTTATATAGAGGAGGTGAGTTGAGTTAATCAAGTGGTGAGCATCATTGCAAAGGCGAGTTTTGTTTATTGTTGCAAATACAAAATACATATTCGTCAAACAAAAGCGGCGACCAAGAAAATAAAGGGCGCAACAATCTGTCAAATGGCCAAAGCTGATCCTTATTCTCCATTGGAGCTAAGCTCCATCAATTTTGACCCTGCAGACTGTAAATTGACCCTGTAAACAAAGATCGGGTCGAGCCCTTCACACGACCTCTATAAAAAATGAGTTAACACCAATGTGAATTCTATTTGGATCGAGATCGGGTGAATCAAACGTATTGTTGGCCGTATATCTTGAGGTGTACCAAAATCCCCTATTTCCATTGTTAGTCATATATCTCACCAAATCTGTACCCACCATGCTATGGTCGTCCATACCCTGCTCCCCAACATTCTTGCATCCTGTGAAAGGTGACTTTCTCTAAGTGTCTTTGTCACCTGCAAAACATAAAATAGTCACAGCACAATATGGCTGATGAATAATCCGTTTTATATAAAAAATGTACTAATAAACTGAATCAATTATATAAAATGTACGCTGCTTGAGCAATTGTCTCTGAAATAGCACAATATGGCGTAGGCGAACTCATATAATTGTGCAAACTACTGGATGATTTCTAATAATGACACCAAATGATAGCGTGAAGTCGTCCCTGAAAGTAAGAAGTAAATTAGTGACATCATGAGGGAAAATTCATTACCACTTTCAATCCTCAAATATTGGGCAAATCCTGTGGCATTTAAAGGGAAAATCTGTCACAATTTACTCCACAAGTTGATGTCATATTCAGAGGGGAAAATCTGTCATTGTTTAATCTGCAAATCAACCTCAACAATTGACTGTAACTCCCTCCTACCGCAAACAAGGGACAATGGTAATTTATTTAAACAAAAAAATAATAAATGCATCTGATTTCAACTGTACACATTTTATTTAACAAATTTGAACATTTTTTTCATGGTTTGGTTTTTAATTCTGCGAATTTCAAATTCTTTCTTTGAAATTCAGTGAAATCTGTGATTTAATTGCAAGTACTATAAGAAGTATGGACGTTCTACCTGAAGAAAGAAGTGTTGTCCAGGCCAAGGAGTTTAAGGCTCTCCTCACGAGCAAGAAGTTGAAACAAACCATGAAGAGATTCCAGTCTCTCCATATCAACAACTTACTTTGATGACACGAGATTATTCATCAAGCCCACATGAAGCACTCTTCACCCAAAACTGCCAGGTAAAATATCATTTGGTTTCACTTATTATTGATAATGGTAGTCAGAAAAACCTAGTGTCTTAGAAATTGGTTGCACATCTACGTATTCTCATTAGAATCCACCATAGGCCCTATCCTTTGGGTCGGATCAATAATGTTGTGAATCTAACCTTTTTATAACAGAAAAGTGTAGTCACCTTTTCCATTGTGCTATGTAAAGATACAGACCAATCTGATTCAATCAAATAGGATTAAAGCGGATCATGCCTGTTAACTTTAAATATGCTCAGGTATGTCATTAAATACAATAAATTATTATGACATCATTTTTTTCTTGAAAATGTCTAATGCTGGAACCACATCATGAATTTATTGGTAAATGCATTTCTGTAATTATTTTGTTAAAAAATGTGAAGCTTTATTAATGCTTTTTAATGCGAGAAATTGTATATTTGTTTAATGAAAATAATATGCCTTCCTGATTGGTGGAAAAGTATAAATAATAATCACAAGTTAAATAAATATGAAAACTATAGTGTAATCTGCCTTCGGTAATACTAATAAGAGCATGTCTTAGCACTAGAATTACATTTTTAGTAATATTATATCTATTAATATAGGTTCACATGTTATTTTGTGGTTTTTAATTTTTTATGTCATATCATTTGTTTTGTTATAAAAGTTTTTTTTTACATGTTTTTTTATTTATGGAGTTTTTTGGGAAATCTCTCCCTCAAGCAACATTTTTATATATCTATCTACAACCAAAGTCTATTTATTCAATTTGTGACCGATTGTGATGGCAACTCCAAAGAAGTAGCCACACAAGTTTGTTTTGAAGGTGTTTCATGAGGTAAGACCACTTCCTCGAATGTTGTTTTACCTATTTCTGATTTTGTTGTTACTTACAAATGGCTTAAACAACATTGTTTGATAGGATATTTTGTCGAGAAGATTCCCTCTGAAAACATGCTCAAAACATAGCTTCATTCCTCCTTAACCCAAGTGTTTGAACCTTAATTAAATTTTAGGTCAATTTAATAAGGTTTTAAAGTAGTTTAGGGTTGATTACATGTAGTCATTTTTACACCCACCAGAAGAACAAGGGAATCCCATGTGCATCGGCGTATCACCCAGTGGGAACTGGGTGCTCACCCGAGGTGCGCGCAGGTACCGAGGCTCTCTTTTATGTGAGTTAAGTGGGAAAACATCATCTAGATCAAAGAATTAATAAATAATGGAGGCAATGAGACATACATTCATCATAGGACTCAGAGCGGTCTCTAGACAAATGTGTTCATTCCAGACAGTATTCACAGATAACATATAACTATAGTAGAAGGAAAATACATAAGAGCTACATCTATTCCATAGCTTCCATGAACAGAAATGAAACAATATAGATATAAATTGAATCAACTATACTCATGCTCATTTATGTTTGTAACCTCACTACATTCATTCTCACTTACACTCAATGGATCCATTTGGACTACCACAAGCTTGATCAAACCGAAGTCATACATCACAGTAGGGGTCATGTCTTACATTCATACAAAGAAAATTATATCCTAGCCCCCTAATGCATTAATCCATCATATAACTTATACCCAATCCCATGGAGTTCTTTCAATATATATGCAGAGCTCTCTCTCTATTCTCAGACTATGTCATCCTTTTTATCCTCTGATCCTTCTGCCTAGTTTCACTTCTCACACACACCGAATTTCTCTCTCTATGGGTGCCCGTATATATAGGCATCCCCACTGCTAATGCCTCCTTCTGCGGCCTCAGCTGCCAAGCGTCCGTATGGGCTTTCCATGGGAACATGTTCCTTCAGGTATGGGCTCTGCACATTCTGCCATGATGGTCCCCTAGATGCACCTGCTCCTTAGCATGGGCTCTGCATGTTCTGACATGATGGTCTCCCATGTGCACCTCTATCGCTATGCATATTCCTTCTATGGGCCCCATGCTGTCAGACTGACACCTTATTCGCTTCACATGCGTGGTCGGGTCCTGCTTCTTTCACCAAAAATGGCTAAGTCCCGAAACTTGGGCTCTTTCCGAATGCCTTATCCTGCACGTGCCTTCTTCCACTAGGCCTTGTACACTTTCTTCTTGCGCGCCCATCCTTCAATCCATGTCTTGTGTGCCTACACGCCTTGGTGTACTTAGTCAATATTTTAGGGGCCCAACATCACCCCACACTATGCCTATTCTCCATCCACGGGAACATTTCTTCACTAGATAAAGGGGAACCAAGATGTAGACTTTACTATTTTGTAAAATAATAAGGGAATGAAAGAATTGGGGGAGAGAAAAGAATGGGGAAGGGATGGCATCAACTCAGCAAGCTAGGAAAATCCCTCTGCAGGTCAGCCTCCAACTTGTTCCATGCGTCGACCTTGCTCTGTGCTTTCTGACAGAGGTCAGCCGACTAGGGTGCTTACCTCCTCAAAACTTAGTCCAATTCCCTGGGTGCCCAAGTGTAACAATCTTCTCCAACTCCTTGCCCAGGTCTTCAAGCTTGTCCATCCTCCTAGTGATCTATGGGTACAATTCCTTCAGCCAGGCTTTTGATTGAACCCCTTAAGGTTTCAATGGCCTCAGACTTTCCTTTCAACCTCGACCAGGACTTTGTCCCTTTCCGCCCTATTTCCTTTATTCTTCTCCTGAGAACTCCTTTAGCTCTGCTTCGTGAGTGGCAACCAAGGTGCTTGCTACCCTATCCCTATCTGCGCAATTATCATATGTGGCCTCAGTAGATTGGGCAGTAATCTTAACATCTGTCAGCACCCTTGCTATACTCAGCAATGAGTGCTACCACTTTCAGCTTGTCTTCTTTCTCCAAGCGCGCTGCCACTTCTTCTGCAGACTCTAGGGCCAATGGTTGTCTCTCCATGGTGAGGATGCATGTCAGATCTTCTAAGCATTCTAGAGTGGATCTGTACTTCTGTGTGGGTGGTGCTAGGTCTGGATGCTTCAATATGATGGTGCTCTTGATAGACTCCACTTTCTTGTATACTTCTTGCACCTTTGCCTTTTCATCCTTTAGCTCACGATTCAACTGCGTGTTAATCAACTCTTCTTGTTTCAAGGCTCTTAGCCTTCTCAGCCAGCTCCTCTTCCTTCTTTTCTAGCTTTTCCTCTAGCACCCTTATGTTGTCATTTCTCACAAAGAGCCTAGCCTCAGTCTTGATCGCGACCTTGTTGAGCACATTACAGAGCTGCTCATCCGAGAGTTGCTAGGAATTTACCAAGGGATTGGCTCCCTTAGACTCTGGACACTGTTATGATTGCTCCCTCTACAAACTTTGAAGTCTGGCTCGTCAATATGGGACTCAAACACCCAAGAGAGCATCTTCCTTGTCCTGGGGTATGCTCCCTTCTTTGTCAAATGACCCCATGGCTAAAATCCTTTTAGTGGGTACACAGAAGCACATGTGTAGCACCTTCTTTGTATCATCGACATAGCCCATTTCTTGTCCTCATTCTGCATCAAGGGTCCTTCTTCCAGAGTGCGCACCTTTGGGAAAACTCACTGTTAGACTTGGACCCTCTTCCCATACTGGCTTGCTCTTTCTCGGTGCTTTCCTCCTTACCTTCCTCCATCACTATGTCAGTGCTGCGCTCCAATTCTTGTTCTACCAGGGCCTCAATTATCTTCGTCGCCTCTCTCTCTACCGCCTCATTACTTGCTCCTCCGTCAAGCTTATGGGTTCTAGCTCCTGCGCATGTACCTCCTCACTTCTTCCCATGTCCTGGGTGCCTTCCTCACCTTGGCTACTCTTGCACCGCGCGAACATGAACTCTTGTTTCTCTTCTTTACTCTCTTCTTTTGAATCATACACACTGAAGACAGGTGGCTCTTGCTCTCTTTCAGGCTCGTTTTCCCCGTTGTCATCTTCTTCACTGTCATCATCCTTCCCACCTATGTATTTCTCCAAGCTATCAGTTTCCTCTGAGTCAACTTCCTCTTCTATCCTCTGCTTCTTCCTGGGAGGTGACTCTTTGGTAGGGGATTCAACCTTTTCTACTTCCTTTGGCAACTTCTCTTTGGTGAGGGGTTACTCTGTTGCCTCTTCTTCCTGGTGTCTTCTCCTTTACCAGGGATTTCTTCTTGTGCGCATAGGTGCTAGGTGTGGCACTCATCGCTGGCATGCTTACTGTCTAAGCAACCTGTACACTTGGTGCTTCTTCTTCTTCTCTTTCCCTCTTCTTGGGTGTGGGATTTTTTCTACCCATGGGATCTTCAGGTATGGAGACATCATTCTCCAGGTATGCACCCTTCTTGAATTTTGGCCTTATGCGAAGGTATACATGCGCCGCAGATCCTCTTGCAATGGGAAGAGTACGGGCTTTATCATTTGCACCTCATGCAATACGTATCTCTCCACATATGCACGTGCACTTCCGTCGGGGTAGATCAACCCTTTGTGTAATTCCCTGTGGTCCTGGTCCAAACTACCAAGTTCCAACTTCAACTTCTTGGATTCTTTGAACCTGTTTACTCCTGCTTGGAAGTATTGAGCCGTGAAGGTAAAGGGGAGCTTACACCATGGGCTCCATGTCTCATCAGTTAGCTTGAACCTACCCAGCCAGAAGTGCTAGTACACAGCAAATCTAGCTTCCCCCTTGGTGGTCACTAGCAGTTGCTCGGGAATCCTCCATTCTGCCCCGAATGTGTTCCTTAGGTGTGTATACCACTTCTCCAAGTGCATGCCTTGTGCATTGTTGTCATAGTTTCATAGGCGTATTTCTCAAATCTCTTTCACGGGTGAAGGGTCCTTCAGCAGGGTACTCCCACAACAAACTTATCTGATGCATCAGGTACTCCAATCTCCAAAAACACAATGGTTAGGAGGACGTTTCTGAAGAGGATTCTGTCACCTTCCTTCACATGCAACTGACAATCTCCTCCGCGATGTATGTAGACAAATTGTAGATGGTGCCCGCTGAAATCTTCCTGCAAACATGTAACCATGGCTTATTGACTTGGGTCCATCTCTCTTGACCATTAAATTTTGTTACTAAATGCATGGCCATCTTCATTACTGGGTCCTCGATGTCTGAGATATCATAGTACCTTGACCCCTTTTTGTATGCATAGGCGGCAATGGTTTCTTGAATTGCCTCTTTGTCACCTCAGTCATCCTCTAAACTATCTCCTTCACATATGAGGCATGTGAACTTTGAAATAAGTTGAGGAGTGATGCACATCTTTCACCCTATAAAATGGAAGTAGTCTTTGTGCACATGCGACATCAGCCATTGATATAGGTGCTCAGGCTTCCCAAAATAGGGCAACTCAAAGAGTTGCAACAACCCTGCCTTCTCCATCTTGACCTTCACATCATCATTGTAGATGGGAAAACCCTCTTTGTGTCCTCTTATTTGTTGGGCACACTAGCTCCAGCACCATCTCCTTCTCGATTGTGCTTGTTCGATGGTTATAGTCATTCACAGACATGTTTCTTAGGTGGGACTCCCACTCCTTACCCAAGCAATACTCCATCTGGGTACTGCATTTCTACATACCATTCTTCGTTTGTACTTGTGTCAGGTTCTTGCTGCTTGGCCTTAGCCCTTGCCCTTTCCTTTCTTGGGTGTGCTAACTAGTTTCTTGGGTGCCATTGTCTAGGTCCTCTTTCACTTCAATCACTCCTTGATACTCTACTCTTCCACTTCTTCCAGCCTTAGATCTCAAACTTGTGAGAAAAACCCCTTAAACCCGTGCCCTAGTTTTGCCAAACCCTAACTGGGATAATACCTTCACAAGACGACGCCTTCTCACAACCTTTCTCATGCCCATGAAATCCCTTCCTTTTGGTTCGTAAAATCAAACTAGCTGCTCACGCTTCAACCTCTCAGATCTTTCTTCACACAGATCAGCTCTGGAAGCCCTTAGTTTACAGAGATGTTAAAAAAAAAGCTTCTTTCTCCTATTCGCAAAGTGAAAATGAAGATGCCTCGACCCCTTACTTATAGATTTTTCCCACTTTGTGACATTAAATGCTACCTTACCTACCACCGTACATTAACACTTAATGCATAGATTTTTCAAACAAGCCCGACTTTCAACTTTCACTGCTTTCACTCATGCACCCAACCTTGCACAAACAACCTTACGCCCAACCATTGCACCAACCTTACATGCACCCAACCTGTGCAGACAACCTTACGTGCCAAACCTTGCGTGGAAAATTTTCCAACCTTCTGGCGTGTAACCAAACCATCTAGACAGGAGACTCTTGTGCGCACGTACCTCGTGCCAAAAGCACTTCTTCTGTCATGATTTTTGTTTTCACCTACCTCGTGTTGCTTATGCACTTCTTCTTATCTTGTACGTGGATCCCCAATGTAGCATTTTCCTGACACCCACCATTCTTTTTCACCTTTTCCTTGCATGCACTTTCTTCACTAGGGCCATTCAACTAGGATTTGCAATCCAATCCTTCCTAGCATGCTTCACACTTCAATTTCTTCCACCTTACTCCACCCCACACTAAAATGATGTGTGGTCCTCTGCGCATATATAACTTTACATAAGAGAGTAATGAGATTACTGGCCCAAGGTGCAACACAACATCAATGAGAAAGGGAAACACAAGAAAGAAAATTGCTCAAGAGAAAAACCTAAACTAACTGGCAATACTGCCTTATTTCCAAACACCAAGAAGACTTATTTATAGTAGGGCTTCAACCTACTCCCATTGAAGTGTCCTGGCAATCTTGTCCCATCCAGCACTTGTAATTGGCACGTGCCGAATCAAGGATGTACGAGATGGTGTAAGGACCCAACCAATGCACTTTCAACTTCCCAGGATGGCGCAGAAACTTAGAATCATATAGTAAGACCATCTTCCCAACCTCAAACTTCTTGTTCCTGATGTGGTGATCATGCCATGCTTTCTACTTTGCTTTCTCTATGGTTTGGCTCCACCTGGACAAGTGATCATCTTTCATCCAGCTTCATCAGTTCATCAATTCTTTCCTCCAGCACTTGCTCATCAGCTAGCCCTCCTGCGCGTGCTATACGTAGAGAAGGTAACATGAATTCAACCAGACAGGACAGCTTCCGCGCCAAACACCAATTGAAACGGTGTGGCTCTATTCAGCCTTTTATAAGTTGTCTTATAGGCCCATAATACAACTGACACCTTGTCATCCCAATCTTGTCTCCCAACATCACAGATCTTAGTCAATGTGTGACTAAGTATTTTGTTAAAGGCCTCAGTGGTTCCATTTTCCTGAGGGTGATAGGGAGTAGTTTTGTGATGAGCCACCATGAACTCTGCCAACAGGATCCTCATGGTCTCATTCAAGAAATGTGTACCCCTATCGCTGGTTAGGCTCAAAGGGCATCCATACCTTGTGATAATATTCTCCCACAAAAATCTTGCTGCTGTAGCGGCTGTATAGTCTTTAGTTGGGGCTGCCTCTACCCACCTTGTCAAATAGTTTGTGCAAGTGATCACATAGCATGATCCAGTCCTATGTGCTGCTGGTGCAATAGGGCCTACAAAGTCTATTGCCCATTTCTCAAAAGGCTCAGTGCTAGGGATAGGGTGCAAAGGCATCTCATCCCTCCATCATGGCTTTCCAATGCGCTGACAATGGTCACATGCTTTACAATACTCCTTGTAATCCTGATACAGGGTCTCCCACCACAATCCTGCCATTAATATCTTACGCGCGGTGGCGTCGCCTACATAATGCCCACCTACACTTCCTCCGTGTGCTTCCTCTATGATGGCGAGGTGCTCATGCTCTAGTACACACCTACACAAAACTTCATCACACCCTAGTTTGTATAAGTCCCCACTGATCAACATGTAGGGGCACAGCGTGTATGGCTAGTTGCTTTCTCTCTAGTGTCTTCATTCCTTTTGGCACCTTACCATCTTAAGGAACATAGCAATATCCTCCAAGTCTGAGGGCATGCACCGTAACCTAAATAGCTATGCATCTGCATGGTATCTTCAATGCTCTGTGCATCCTCTCCTGAGTCAATCCTGGATAAATGGTCAGGTCCGGAATTACTCTTTCTTGGTTTGACCACCACGGTGAACTCAAATTCTTGGAATAATAACACCCACCAGCATATGTGCCCTTGTAGGATGGGCTTGTTCACCAAATATTTTAATGCCATGTGGTCAGTGTAGAAGATGAAGGGAGTTTCCAATAGATACTTCCTGAACTTATGAAGCGCGTAGATCATAGATAATGCCTCGCGCTCGGTTGTAGTATAATTTTGTTCTACTGGTGTCAACTTCCTACTTGCAAAGCATAGGGGGTGATCAACAATTCCTTCACCAGGCTATGTAAGCACTACCCCAATGGCCATTCCAAAGGCATCCACATGAACATGGAAGGGCTTGTCCCAAGAAGGAAAACGTAATATAGGCACGGTGACAAGCCTATCCTTCAATGTGTCAAACACCTTCTGTTGCGCCTCTCCCCAGTGAAAGGAACTTTTATGCCTGAGAAACTCTTCTAAAGGTGCGGTGATCTTGGCATACCCCTTGATGAACTTTCAATAGTAGCCCACATGTCCAAGAAATCCATGCACTACACTTTGACTAGTTAGCTCCCCTAATCCCACAATCACTACAATTTTGGCAGGATCCACCAACAAGCCTTCTTTACATATGATGTGCCCCAACAGGGTCCCAAATGGGGTAGCAAAAACACACTTCTTTATGTTGAGGGATATCCTCAACTACCAACATCTTTCAAACATCAACCGTAGGTTGTCACAATGGTCCTTGACCAATCCATACATGGTCCAATCATCAAGGTATACTTGGAGAAACTTGTGGATGAAGTCCTGGAAGGCCTGCACTACAATGCGTGAAAACACAGTGGGTGCATTCTTCAACCCAAATGGCATGACCGTATAGGAAAAACTTCCCCACTTGGTGGTGAAAGTTATTTTTCTCTGGTCTTCCTTTGCAATCCTCACCTGGTGATAGCCTGAGAAACCATCCGTGAAAGAGTAGACTTCACGCCCTGCCACTCCTTCTAGGATCTCTTCAGTAAATGGGGTTGGGAAAGGATCAATGATACACACTGCATTCAAATCCCTATAATCAACACATATCCTTATCCTCCCATCCTTCTTGATACTAATCACCATCAGACTTATCCACTCCGACTCCTCCACTACTTCAATGATTCTTGACGCTATCATCTTGTCTATTTCCTCCTTGACCTTTACGCACAGATTAGGATTCATCTGGTAGGGTCTCTTCATTTGATCTGGGTGCACACCTTCCTTCAACTTAATTCTCATTTCCCCCAAGGAGTGGTGAATGCCTTTGAGCTCATGATACCCATGCGGGAATAAATCCTCAAACTCACGCAAAAGATCAATAATTTTAGAGACTTCCTTCTCCGACCAATAATCTCCAATGATAGCTTCCTTGGGTTCTGCCTCTGACCCAATATTAACCTTTTTGTCTTTAAAGGCTCATGATAGGCATGCATTGTCTCATCAGCACTATCCATTACTTGCGCACGTGAGCCTAGAGAATGGTTAACCTCCAAATTTTCCATCTCTTCACCATCTATGACATAGACCATCTTGCCTTTTTCTTTCACTACGCACACGCGTGCTCCAACTGTACCTCATCAGGCTCATCTTCACCAAATTTTCCATCCAAACATGGCTCTCCTAGCAATTCCACAAGCCTATCCTCTGCCTTGGCACTATCCCCCATCGTAAGGTGCTTGACCTCCTATAATGCCTTATCCACCGATGGTTTGGTGCTTCGATACTCAAATGCTTAGACGAGATCATCTACTAGTTCTTGCCAATTCCCTATTTGGTGGCATGTTTCAGAGTGGATGTACCATGCACACCTACAACCCTACAATGTAGAATACAGTTTGTGAATCTAGAGGGATGGTGGCAAATCCTCCGCGCCTTCTCTCCATACTCTCTCACAGGCTTGGATGTGGAAAGAGGTGGGCTCACTACCATGGTAGTATTTGATGGTGGTGGGTGCATTGCTTCTAGAAAACCAGACAGAGAGGGTGATTCTCACCTCGCGCCACTCTAGAAGGTTATCCTGATGCATCACCCACTAGCACACGGTAGTTCCTAGTAGGACATAACTCAGCATCCCTCTTCATTCCTTTTCCTCCTCCCATTGAGCTTCCATCTTCTGCAAAAATATCTCAGGAAGGCTCCTCCTAAGTACTTAGGTAGCTCCTTTCCTCCTAGGTGCCAGACAGTGTGTGCCTTTGTCACCTTTGTCACCGATCCTCTCAAGTGTCTACCAACTAGCTCATAGGTCCCATACGCCCAATTATCACATGCTATACTAGTGGTGTCACTCACTGAATGAGCATCCTCAAACTGGATAACTCCATTGGTAGGATGGATTATCTCTGGGTCCCTGATTGAGCACATATATCCTATCTAGGACCTCTTCTCCCAAAGGTTCAGTATAGGGTGTTGACTTCCCATCAGCTAGGGGTATGATGACACATTCCTCTTCATTTTCAAAGATGATGTACCCCTTGTTGAACTGAATATTTGCATTGTTCTTATAACACCATGGGCACCCAAGTAGTGCTGGGAAATTGTCTACCTCAGCGAGTGCTAAGACTTCGAAGTCCCCAGTAAACTTGGCTCCCTGAATGGTGATAGCTGCATCCTTTAAGACACCTATGGGCATTACCTTTGTTTTTTTTCCATATACAACACATTTGAAGATGGTTGTAATGCAGGCCTTCCCATCTGATGCCAAGCATCCAAAGTGAGAACATTGACCTCCACACCTGTGTCGATGAGGATATTGCTAAGGAGCCATCCATCCACGACCTCGCATTTAACGTGATCTCCTTATCATAGTCAAGGCTGTGAGGAGGAAGGTTTACATGCAAGACTTGCCTCTTGCGTTCTTCTCCCATGCATGGTACCTTCTCTCTTCAACCATGCTCCTAGCAAGGGAATAATATTCTCTTGCCTTAGCATCTTACATACCTCCTTGACCTCATCCAGGTCATCTTTTGGCACCTCGACCCTCCTACTTTTCCCTTCTCTCCTGGATTTCTCCTTCAGACACTGGATTTCTCCTTGTAGACTCTGAATCATGTCCATGGTATCTTGATATACCTCTTTTTGATGTGCGGGGTCTGGGTACCTTCCATGTACCACTTCTTCCCTTGAAACCAGGTTCTTCTGCCTTGGCATCTCCCTTGCGTGCATGGCCTCTGCTCTTGTGGTTACCAAAATAGGTTCCAAGCCTACATCGTGTGCTACTCGTGGCATCCATTGGGTGTCTACCTTCTTGATGCTTACCATTGCAATGCCCTTGTCCTTCTAGTGCTGCTGACTCATATGCTCAAACAACTCAGGGCACTCCTCATACTTGTGCTTCTTCCCGCACCATGAGCACTGTAACAAGTCTGGGCACTCGCGCTTGTAGTGGTCGGTAGACCCACAATTAAAACAGGTTCCACATGGGAACTCACTTCTTCCTCCTCCGTGTTACCATGACCACAGAATCCTCTGTGAAATCCTCCTCCACGTGTGCACCTCCATCTGCGCACTCCTCATAATGGCGATCATCACCTTTAGAACTACTGGAAATGCTGGTCTGGTGCACCCCATGATCAATGGCTTCATGGATCTGGTCAATGATTCTACAATCCTTAGTATCATGGGTTGTAGAGGAGTAGATTTTACAGTAGCAGGACACATTCTTCCGCATCGCACACTGCAACAGGGGACATCTACTCACATCATGGTCCCCATGAAAAATCTCACAATCTACTGCTATGGTGCGTACTGTCCTTTTGGGGAAATTATCCTTGACATGCCCCTCTACTTCACAATCTATACACCATAACCCACTGTGAGTCTCATGCGCTGAGTTTACAGACAAATTCTCCAGCTACTTAGCCATAGCAGTGATTTGAGCCTCCAAAAATGGGCTAACTCCAGTATCAACACTTCCAATAGCCTCGGTGCGCAGAGCGGCCTCCAACGCTTCGCGCGGGTCTGTGAAAGTTTTATGAGATAGGGCTCTTCTGAAAGGTGTTATCAACCCCCCAAAAAACCATTGAGCATGTTGTGAAGGGTGAATGTCATATGAAAATTTTGACAGGAGAGTCTTAAACCTGTCATACTCCCACACACTCTCTGCCATTCCTTGTTGAATCTCCTTCAGGGTGCTGATGCTCTTTTACTTGAACTCAGGGATGTGGAATTCTGCTAGGAAGGCATTCTTTAAAGTAGTATAATCCACCACTATTTGATGAGGGTCATACTTCCTATACCAGCTATGTGCGCGCCCTTGCAACGTTGTTTCAAACTGACTTGCCTTCCGCTCTGGGCTAGTGATCCCTTCACGTGCCATAGCAACTCACATTTGTGAACATGCTCTGTAGCATCTTCAATGCCTCTGTAATCTGGCAAATGTAATGACATCTCAAAGAAAACTTGAGGGGGTTACTGGGGTCCTTGTCCTCCTGAGCCAGAGCCTTGGTTTCCTCCTGTATTTCCTCCACCACCAGATCCACCAAGCCCACCAGGTCCTATTCCTCCTGATCCACTAGATCCACCAGTCCACCAGGTCCATGTTCCTCCTGATCCACCGGATCCACTAGGTCCACCAAGTCCTGTATTAGTCATGCCAAGGGTCCCCACAGTCCCACTAAACTGCATGCCCATGGTCTGAGATGATGATCCCACTACCAATAGTGTACCCCGCGCCACTCCCAGATGTGAGACCAAAGGTTGGTGCACTTCTCCTTGTCCAAAAATCCCTCTGAAAATAGGAATATGTGTAGCCATAGAAGTCCCAAATGAGAAATTATACCTCCTGGGTGCAGATCGGTCACTCCCACCGATACCAACTTGGCCAACAATATTCTTTCCTTGGTCTAGAAAGCCAAGCGCCAAGGTTTGGTCACTAGGTGGGTTTAGATATGTGCCAACGACTCTTCTCTCTCCATGACGAACACTCATCAGAAGCTGAAAGGAGTCTCTCTTACATGTGCTTGCCAAGATGGGGTAGCACAGACTGCTCAGGTTCCACGTCCTCTGCGTGAACCTCAAATCCTTCCTACAACGTCTGCCTCCATATATCCATCACACCTGTAACTTCATGTCGTCTAGCAATCTCCCTTTCACGTGCTTCACTATACCTGAGTCGTCTCTCCTCCCTTTCTTTTGCCGCCCGCAAAATCTGCCATCTTCCCCCACCCTAGCTTCCTCGCCCTAGCATGCTCGGAGTGGTTTAGCCGGCCATTGGAAATGCCTCTAAACCCAAGGTAACAATCAAAATATTCATTTCCAAAGGGATAACATGTAGAAAATGATCCTCTGGGCTCCCGCAGAAACTCAAACTCAACAATTTCTGGACAAGAGTATGTAGAAATAGCATACTCCAAAGTGTAGCTAGCCAACACACCTTCCACCAATGATCCACGACATGGGTCCATGTCAGATCAGCATCTTGCAGTTCTCTGGTATTCTTCTTGGGTCCACGTGCATGTGATCTATAATACCAATTTGATCTAGACACATATGCTGAGAGCCATTCATGCAATTCTACTGGGAAGCAACAAAAAAATGTTTCATACAACTCATGGTAGAGGTTCTCTTCTACCCATCTACACGTGCATCAAACTCAGACCCAGTGCTGAATCTCTGAGAAAATTCATCCTCCGTGCTCTTGAACCATGATTCAACACTCTCCAAAGTTAAACCGCTCTATCATTACTCATTATACAGATCAAGATGCATGCCATTTCCCACTACAACTTCAAAAAGAGGTCCTAGTAACAGAACCAAGATGTAGTCATTTTTACACCCACCAGAAGAACAAGGGAATCCCATGTGCACCAGCCTATCACCCAGTGGGAACTAGGTGCTCACCCGAGGCACGCGCGAGTACCGAGCCTCTCTTTTATGTGAGTTAAGTGGGAAAACATCATCTAGATCAAGAACTTAATGAATAATGGAGGCAATGAGACATACATTCATCATAGGACTCAGAGCGGTCTCTAGACAAATGCGTTCATTCCAGACCGAGTATTTATAGATAACATATAACTCCAACATAAGGAAAATACATAAGAGCTTACATCTATTTCATAGATTCCATGAACAGAAATGAAACAATATAGATATGGATCGAATCAACTATACTCATGCTCATTTATGTTTGTAACCTCACTACATTGTTCTCATTACAATTCAATGGATCCATTTAGACTACCACAGCTTGATCAGACCGAAGTCATACATCACAGCAGGGATCATGTCTTACATTCATACAAAGGGGATTATATCCCAACCCCTTAATGCATTAATACATCATATAACTTCTACCCAATCCCATAGAGTCCCAATATAACTGCAGAGCTCTCTCTATTCTCATACTATGTCATCCTCTTTTATTCTTTGATCCTTCTGCCTAGTCTGCCCTCTCATGTATCTACCACCTTTCCCTCTCCTATGGGTGTTGTATATATAGGCATCCCAACTAGTGCCAATGCCTCCTTCTTGCGGCCTCAGATCCGTTGCCAGGTGTTCTATATGGGCCCTCCATGGGAACATGTTCCTTCAAGTATGGGCTCTGCACATTCTGCCATGATGGTCCCCTAGTGCACCTGCTTTCCAGCATGGGCTCTGCATGTTCTGACATGATGGTCTCCCATGTGCACCTCTATCACTAAGCATATTCCTTCTGTGGGCCCCATGCTGTCAGATTGACACCTTATTCACTTCGCATGTGTGGTCGGGTCCTACTTCTTTCACTAAAAAATGGCTAAGTCCAAAAACTTGGGCTCTGTCACGCGCCTTATCCTGCGCACCCTTCTTCTACTAGGCCTTACATGTGCTTTCTTCTTGTGTGCCTATCCTTCAATCCTATGTCTTGTGTGCCTACGCGCCTTGGTGCACTTAGTCAATAAGAGGCACTTAGCTAATTTCAGATGACTACTGGGAAGTAACAAAAAACTGTTTCATACAACTCATGGTAGAGGTTCTCTTCTACCCATCTACGTGCATCAAACTCAGACCTAGTGCTGAATCTCTGAGCAACTTGGATCTTGCTCAAACCACACATTGTTCTCCTCATATCATGTGATATTAAGATAGATCAATCATATTTGGCGTATGCTTTGACCATTCTTGCTTTGACTTGGATCTTGCTAAAATATTTGGAGAGATGATGTTTGATTTCTTGCAGATGAAAGATATGGCTTCCTTTACCTAGTTTGTAGCTTCAAACCTAATGTGGGTGCTAATCCTAATGACTTCAGATGTGCTATTGCAGTATTTAGGGAGCTTTGGATGTTTTTTTGCAAGTGAATGAAGTTAGTGTTCTAGTGCATTACCTTAAGAGTTCTAGGTTAACAAATGAGGTAGTGATTAGTTTTTTATATAGGGTTCGATGGACGATTTATATAAGAAAGGCCGGTCCAGATGAAGTATAAGACCTAACAAAAAATATCAATTTGAAAACAGAATTGGAGGACATGTTGGTCAAAACCATACAGGTCGGTCAAAACCGAATACAAATTCACAACCAAATTGTAAAGTCCTGACTGGGAGCCGAAAATATGCCAAATGAAGTTTGTAGTTGATAGAATGATGTTTCTTTATTGATTTTGTGCATTGTATTATCCAAATGTGCCAGCTTGTCAAGGTGCTAAGTGGGAACAAAGAAGATGTATTTATCACAGCAAGAGTGTATAGCCAAATCAAGGATTGTTAAAGTGCAAATTACTAAATTTGAGTGTCTACATTTACCCCATTTAAGTATGAATTGAAAATTGCATGCTTAAAGGAAATTGTGCCTGAGTGTGTAAATACACTTTGCGTAGACACAAAATCACGCACTTTGAGTCATTATTTAGTCTCGGTCTCATACTACTATTCATATGGTTCTTAAGTGAAAAGTGTAATAATTAACCCATGTCTTTGGCCATTTTTACATTGCTTGATGTTGTATTTTCAATCTTACACCTACACTTTCCCAGTCTGTATTGTCATTTCTATGTTTTTCCTATTTCTGACTGGGGCACCCGGCTAGGATTGGGACATCCCCAGGCTCCCTGGTCCCCTCTCGGGCACCCTATTCCTCTTTACACTTTACTCTCACCTTTTAGGCACTTTCTAGCCGTTTGAGCTTTCTATATTTTTAGTGGTCGACCTTTTTAAGGTTAATTACGAAATTAAAGAAAAGAACCATATAAATATAAATCTATGTGACCATAATGAGGGACCAAGCACTAAGCATCTACTATCACCATCTACAGTTACATCCATCAAAGGCATCTAAAGCTACATTTGCATCCATCTAGCTCCATCACAAGGCACACAAGGTTGGTTCATTTGCATCACACTTCATAAGAAGGGAGTCTATTGTTTCCATGCACACATTTACTACATTCTACATGTAGCTATTGGCTCGTTACTTCACATAATGCAACTGGCACAAGAGAAACCTAGGGAACAATTACATACACACACTAGAACTAGTTCAGTTAGTAAGTCCACCATTGTGGCCACTGAGGACAGTTCGACCCCTTCATATGAATCTTTATTTTTTAGAGTTTTGATTCTTTGTCTAGGGTTTTGCAAGTGATTCTTCCATCTCCTATTCACATCGACATCTGGTGTAGTTCAATGATAGGAAGCGATCACAAGTGAACATCCAGAGACACCTCATAGGAGGTTTTATGGCCATTTCTGCATACCAGGGCACCCCTATCCCTTTCTAGGCACCCAAGTCTAGTCAAATAGGTCAAATTTGTACGTTCTCAAGATTTTGTGTGGTTATTTCCTCCTCCTATTCACCTGGTCTACATTGCGACACAATACCCCACCATCGTCGAATCAGCTAAGGAATTATTAACCCTCTTTGAACATTATGGTTTCACATTTCATTTCTTAGATTTCTTGGGTATATTTGCTATATTTTTTTGTCGTTTATTTACTTCTCCTATAGGATTAGATTACACTAGAATATTTCTATTTTAGTTAATCATTTTGGTGAACCCGATCTTCGAATACACTTTCTTTGGGCCTTCTCTTCATATGCATGTCACTCGTAGTGGTCATTTTGGGTCTTTTCAATATTATGAGATTTCATCATTCACCCATAGGGTTTCCAAACCAATGGCTGATATCCCTAATTATGTAGCTACAACTGAAAATCCCTTGGATTCATATCGCCAAGTTCCTCTTCACGAAATAGAAGCCTCTGGTTGTGAAAAGTCATACGATAAAGATACCAATGTTGACCAAGACCAATTAAACACACTTATTGATTTTCGACAATATTTTCATGATAATCCCACTCATCTTGTGTATGTCCTACATGCATTGATTTCTATTAAGAATGCTCGTGATGCTTCCACCTCTATCAGTTCTCATTCTTCGACTCCCATGGTCTCCACTCCACCCATTTATGTCTCTGCCTCCATTCCTACCACTATCACTCTCGCCATTCACCCTAACACACCTAATATGCAGCTTGGCTCTTCTTCGAATACTGATGATCTAAATTCTTTATATTAGGACTTGAAAACCAAAATTCGCCAGCTCTAGCTTGCTACTTCTTGTACCTCGCCATCTTTAGACTCTACTTCACTATTGCATACTTCTTTTGCACCTAATATATCTACCTATCCATTGCCACCTAATTACATCTCTCCTAAAATGCCCATTTTTAAGGGCCATGGTAACCTACAAGAGCATCTCCGAGCTTTCCATGTAGCATGCCTAGACTATGTGAATGATCATACCATACTAGCTAAGATTTTTCCTCGTAGTCTTCAATATTATGCAATGTGTTTTGTTTTGTGACCTACCTTTCCACTTGGTAACATCTTTCATGCATCTAGCCAATGCTTTTCTCACCCACTTTTCTATCAATATCGACTCTTAGATCTCTTATGGTCAATTCATGTAACTTAAACAGGGATCTAATGAACATTTAGCAGCTTATGTCTTACGTTATAAAAATAACATAGCTAAGATGTTAAATTTTCTTGCACATGTTGAGCTTTAGGACTTGTTCATTCAGAGTCTCTTACCCCCTCTCTATGAGAGTGTTCTCTTTGAGACCTCTCATTCTTTCGATCAAATTTTTCATACTCTCAAGCTTATTGAAACCAAGCTCTTAGCTATTAGAAAGATTAAATACCAAGAGCAAGCATCATCTTCTACACATTTTCAAAATAAGTCAACATTTAAACCATCTACAACTAAACCAAAAGACACAAAAGTTACCGTTAACACAATATCTACTACTAAGGAGCTTCAATCACAACCGCATTGGCATATCTTCACCATATTTAGTGTACCTCCACACATTTTACTACCACAACTTGTCGATAGTAACCTCATTATACTACCTTCTACACTACAAATAGATCCATCTCAACCAAAAGGACGTAATTTCGATGAAAATTCCCATTATGGCTATCATCAGTGTGTAGGAAACTCCACTAAGCGTTGCTTCCAACTTCGATTTCTCATTTAGGGCTTGATCGATAGTGGTAAAATTGAGCTTCCCGAACCTACAGTTTCTCCACCTGTCAATGAAAATCATAAGCTCAAAATATTAAAAAACCCTCTACCCAAACATGACACAAAAATGGTTGAATTTTCAGCTAATTATGTACACCACGCCATATCTCCTCCTACATCAACAACTCTTGAATTTCTGGTTGTGCATACTGACACTTCTCCACTTATCATCTCTTTCTTTGATTATTATTACCATGTCACATTCTCTTCTAATCACTTACACATTAGTGCATCTATCGAAGTGCTCCCCATCAATAATACTAAGGTCGATCCATCATGGCATATTAGTGCTTGTTCTATGCCACTTCTTGATGTTATCATTTATCCATGTTCGCACATCTCATATTCAATGAACAATACATATGGTGTTGTTTACCTTCGTGTTACGGTAGGACCCCTTACTATGCTTGTACCCTTCCTTGTTGGACAAATAATCAACGGTTCCGACATGATTTTAGGTCTTAATTGGATTCATAGGTCTCGGTCCATCATCTCTATGAATCATTTATGGCTCAAATTCATTCATAAGAATCAAGTTGTTTCTATCGATGGTGTACCTCCATCTACTCCATGGTCATCATTTCCTCGAGCACTAGTCAATGAATCTCATACATCATCTTACATTACAATCTATGTTACTTAAAGCATAATCTAATCCTAGTTCTCCTACTCATACACCATCTACGTGGTCTCACTGATCTATTAGTCCTACACATAGGCATAAGCCTATTCCTTGCATAGTTAATACATCTCGACATAAGTCACCGCCTCATTTTATTCCTCACAGGTGTCCATCACCCCCGCGCTTAGCTTCTCATCGGTCTCCATCACCTACACATTTTTTTTACACCTACGCGCTCATCATATACTCATCCATCACATGCACACATAATTCACTCACCCACATAGTGACTATCTACTATTTGACCACTACTAGAGCATGGTCATACGATTTCATCACCACCAACATCGGATGAGGGACCTTCGTCCTTCGCTTTTATTGGATAGGTCATTCAATAACACGCACATGGGGGGCATTATCCTTATCTATTCTGCCCCCTCCTACTAGTACATTTTTGATCCTAGCATACACATATTCATCTAAACCTTAGCATCTTCATTTCCCGATGACACACTCTTGTGATTTGGTTCACACTTGACTATTGAGGGCATTCTATACACATATACCCCACACAATGCATTATAGACATTGTTCATCTTCATAGATTCTACACTTTGCATCCTAAATCTAGTCCTACATACATCATACACATTTTACTCATGCCTCGCATACTACACCATAACTTGTACATATTGCACATTTTCAGACATCATACACGTCATCTTACATTTTACAACCTACACCTTACATATTACATATTACATCTTATATCTACTATGCATCTACACATATTAGGTCATCTACGCACCTTGCATTACATACCATACACCCTACTACATGCATTACACATTTTGTATATTCACTTCTACGCACTACACTCTCTACCTGATAACACACTCTAGTCTCACGGTCCATACTAGACTCTTGAGGGTATACATCACAAATGGACCTCATCACCCTTACACATTCATCATTCAATCTTCTTTCTCTTATGCGACATTCCTAGGATTAGTGATATATGCTTTAGGCTATGGAGTCACACACACTTCATCTCTATGTCGCATATCATCACCACATACCCATCATAGCATGTTACACACACCACATAGTTCGACCATTTCCCGATGAAACACTCTCATTTGTGGTTTATTCTTGATTGCTGAGGGGGCATACTAAATGAACCTCATTACATACAACTCCATTCATCCAAGGGGAACATGGCCACTATCATCAACACTGCATTCCATTCCATCCATCCAAAACATAATGCATTTTATGGCTGCATTTACTCATGCTTGCACTTTCTCTTACATGTTCACTTTACTATACATGTTAGATAAATCTCTTGTATGTCATTATCTTTACTATACACACATGTGCGTTCACGTCCTTTTCTAGTTGTGATCGCATATACAGAGCTTCTACATGTAATATCAATGCTTTATACACTACCTACTAGGGGCATCCACATATGCTATAAGTGTTATTGATTTCTTTTTTTTCATACGACACTACTTTGGTTTATACATGCTTTGGTATACTCATTATTTTTATAACATGATAATGGGTACTTCATGTGCAACATTTTTTATGTAGGGTTATTTGTTTCCATACTTGTTTTTATATTGTCTGCTATTACTTGTTCTTGTTTGTGGGCTATGCCCTTTGTTTTGTGTACACGCTTGTTTATTTGTCGCCACTATGGCCTTGAGTGTCTCACGACATCGTGAGTGGTGTCCCATGTTTGTAACCCACTTTGTGCAGATTTTTGTGTTTACATTATGTGCTTATGTTATAGCTTATACATTGTTTATTTGGCTTATACTTATTTTCTACATGCATGCTTGTTCGTACTAACATTTTTTTTCTAGCCACTTGTTTGCATGTGCCTTGGTCTTTACCAAGCACATTCCCCTCCCTATGTAGGGCAAAGTTTCAGTTTACATGGTTGATCCTCTTTTGGGGCCATATTCTCCTATCCGTGATGTCGCATGTGCCACCAAAGAGGGGGCATCATTTGGGTTCACACACTACACAACACAGTATCGATATAGTTCAGTTTACAGTTTTCTTCCATGAAACAATGGGTTATAGAATGAGTGGGTTCAGAGCAGTCTACAAAACTCTATACACGACGAATTTTATAGGGTAGTGTGTCCTTAACATTTTGGGGAGTAGTTACAGGTTAGAGGAACATCGGACTTTCCTCCCTACACTTCTTGAGCCAGTGGCATCGGATCACCCAAAAAACTAGATAGTCCCGGTCTCATACTACTATTCATATGGTTCTTAAGTGAAAAGAGTAATAATTAATCCATGTCTTTGGTAATTTTTACATTACTTGATGTCATATTCTTGATAATACACCTGCACTTGCCCAGTCTGTATTGTCATTTCTAAATTTTTCCTATTTCTCACTGGGGCGCTCAGCCAGGATTGGGGTGCCCTCGGCACCCTGGTCCCCTCTGGGGCGACCTGATCCTCTTTACACTTTACTCTCACCTCTTGTGCATTTTTTTATTTGTTTGAGCTTTTTATATTTTTAGTCATCATTCTTTTTGGGGTTGATTACAAAATTAAAGCAAAAGAACCATATAAATATAAAATGATGTGACCATAATGAGGGACTAAGCACTAAACATCTACTATCACCATTTAGAGTTATATCCATTAAAGGCATCTAAATCTACATTTGAATCCATCTAGCTCCATCACAAGGAAAACAAAGTTGGTTCATCTGCATCACACTTCATAGGAGGGGATTCTATTGTTTCCATGCACACATTTACTACATTCTACATATAGTTATTGGCTCGCTACTTCACAAAGTGTGACTGGCACAAGAGAAACCCAGGGCATGATTGCATAGACACACCTAGAACTACACTAGGTTTGAGATGTAGTTCAACACTTAGTTAGTTAGTCTTCCATTGTGGCCGCTGAAGACAGTCCAACCCCTTCATATGCATCTTTCTTTTTTAGGGTTTTCATGCTTTGCCTGGGGTTTTGTAGGAGATTCTTCCATCTCCTATTCACAATGACATCTAACGTAGTTCAATGACATTTGTGCGATAGGAAAACATCCAACGACATCTCAGAGGAGGTTTTCTGGCCATTTTCACAGAATAGGGCACCCAAATCTCAAACAAGGGTCCCTATCCCTTTCTAAGTGCCCCAGACTAGTCAAATAGCTCAGATCTTTACTTTCTCAGGATTTTGTGTAGTCGTTTCCTCCTCCTATTCACCTGGTCTACATTACAAAAAATTCCCCCACCATCGCCGAATCAACTAAGGACTTATTAACCCTCTTTACACATTAGGGTTTCACATTTCTACTTAGATTTCTTGGGTATATTTGCCATATTTTAGTGTCATTTATTTACTGCTCTTATAGCATTAGATTACACTAGAATATTTCTATTTTAGTTAATCACTTTGCCTTTGCTTGAACATTTGTTTTGCAACAATGCTGTTGTACTTGGTGTAGTCAATGTATGTGTAGTCCATGATGAACTTGTTGTACTTGGTGTTTTCCATGATGAAACCTACAACACAAAGTGTAGTCAACATATGTGATAGATAATTGACCGTAACTCAAATAAAACATGTAAAAGAAGAGTTTTGCAAATATGTAAAGTACAAAGATGAAAACAAGTAAAGAATGCACATTTTTTCTCATTCTTTGCTTTTTCTTAGAGATATGTATTTGCTAAACTTCATTAAAGTATTGGGGTGATCAGTTCACATGCATAGAAGAAATTGGAGTGTTAGGTGCATGCAACCCAACACAGAAATGTGTAAGAGATTGAGGAAATAGGTATAAATACACCCCTTATGAAGGAATATGATCATGTACCAAAGTTATTTATTAACTTTGATATATTCCCATTTAAGTGTAGTAGGAGAGTAAATCATGCCCACGAAGCGCTTAACCACTTTTCTACCTTCCATAACCCCACAAATCACACCATTGCAGATGAATATAAACCCAATTTTGTAAATAAGGACATACAATACAAAAGATAATAGGTGCCCCCAAACTCTCCCCATATGCCGAACAAATGAGTATGAACTAAAATAAATGCTGAAAATGTGTTAACAATGTTGAAATAGGAAGGAGATCCATGACCCTAAGATTCCTGAAACTAAGCATGAAGTTATGTGCTAGTTCGAAGAAGGAATGAAAAATTTCATGCCCCATGTACTGATTTGAAATGACTAGTCTGGGTATGAAAATTTGTAAAAAAAATGTATACGTAGGTGAAAATATGAAAATGATGAAAAAAATTCTTAAATTGTCTCTAGTCAAAAACACGTGGGGGTCATGATCGTATCATACGGTTCTAACCAAAGTGTATGGTTTTGACCATGTGCTCAGTTTGTAAAATTTCTATGTATGACTGCATTTTTGGGTACTTGTACCATGGCTGTACCTACCTGTACCCCCAAAATTTTGTTTTTATTTGCTAAAAATTTAGAATGAACTCAGATATACCCCTCTTTTGAGGCATGTGCAAAAACCACGTTGAACATATAGCTGAAAATTAATAAGTGTGTACTACTGAAGGAGATGTCTAAGACACTATGTAAGTTATTAGAGAGGTGTGCACCTTGGAGAACCTATACTTGTAAAAGTAAAGGTGTTTGTGTATGGTGAAAACCATGTTGCACAACAAAAATAATATGAGTAATAGATAAAAAATCACATAGATGATAAAAACAGTAGTCTAAATGCATTATAACACAACAATAATGCAATCAAATGTAAGAAGTATAAAAACAATATCACACAAAAGGCGTAAATCCTACAAACATGAGACACCCACGAGATCACAAGACAATCAAGGCTTGTAGGCCTATAAACAAGAGAAATAAATTGTAAACAAGATAGACATGATGCCACAAAAATGGGAAGCCTACAGTGTCACAAGACAATCAAGGCACATAGGCCATAAACAAAGAAACCAAGAAAGTAATAACATACACACAAAAATATGTGTGAAACAAGAGTGTTAAAACATGATAATATGATGTAGTAGCCAACATAAGTGTTCAATATGTGAAACAACATATGACAATATTGCGCAAGACACATGTGTTATTCTTGTTAGTATAAAAAGTAGCAAGTACAAAACGTATATAATTGAGCATAAATAAGGAAGTGTAAATGAACTATAATAGAACAATAACACTTGCATAATGTGGAGGCATTTCCCCCCAGTGATGAGAATGTAAGGAAACATGAGTGCTCCCATAAGTGTACACTAATCTGTGTGTCAAACATCCAACTCAAAATACCTAGCAAACACATATGTGCTAATAAATAAAGTGTGATATCTATCAAACCAAAGTGACAAATAACATGTGTAATGTAAAATGCTAACAATGCAAGTAAGATGAACACATCCTAATTTTCTATTTTGTAAATATTTGAATGTTTTTTATTATTTCAATGCATAACTATGTACAAAATACATAATAACAATTGAAAACAAACAAGCTAATTTTAATGTTAACATAAATGCATAATATTCATATGTTTCTTCCTAGGCTTGCCATCAAGTTTAGCTAGACAATAAACACCAAGGCTAAGCCATGCAGTTACAATGTATGGGCCTAGCCAATTGGGTTTGAATTTTACTTTCAATTTTGCCTCAACGTTTGTGTTATTTTAATTTTCTTTAAGAACTAGACCTCCTACTTGAACTCACGAGCATGTAATTTTTATTGTAAGTACGCTTGATGTGATCTTGATACATACAAAAATGTTGTAACACTTAAACTTGCTTGGAGTCAAGCATTTCTAAATCATGTAAATGCTTCCCATGGCAATAATTTTCCTTGATGATTTCCTTTAGAGATATAAAAAGAAACGAATCTCTAACTACAATAGAAAAACAACCTCAATCCTATAAATAAGGAAAAGGAGGTAGCATTAGTAGGTGTACAAACACTAGTACGGTAAGCTCATAGGGCATAAAGGATATGGTTATGCTAATCAAAGCCATATTTATCAACTATTTTATAGAGAATCGTAACAATGTTTTGTTTAGTGGCCTCGACTTGGCCATTACCTTGTGGGTAATAAGAAGTAGAAAAAGTATGCTTAATTCAGAACTTCACACATTTTTTTGACAATATGGTTTTTAAAATAAGGTCCATCATCAGTAACCATAACATAAGGGAGACTAAAACATGTGATAATGTGTGTCAATAGATGATATATCATTGCCAATGGTAGACTCTAGGTGAACGACGTTTACCCATTTAATAAAATATTTTGTGGCTGTGATGATAAACTTGTGCCCCTACACAAATTCAAGGTTAACCAAGCGTCAACTAAATTAAAGCCCCATATGGAAAATGTCTATGGGGGTATAATAGGTTGTCATTCAGGATATGAGACATGATAGAGGTTACTGTGGAATTGACATTGATCACAACATTCCGTGTATTTGTGGAAATCTTGTTCTGTGTATTTTTGAGACATAGCCTTGCCACTAAAGTGACCACCACAATCACTATCATGTAATTAGGATAAAGCAAGCCAAAAAATTTATCCCTTAATTAAATTTTAAGTCAATTTAATCAAGTTTTAAAGTAGTTTAGGGTTGATTACAAATATTACAAAGATGTTACAATAGAAATACTAACTCAATTTGTAACTCGGGTCAGATAGAAAGAATTAACATACACCAATCAACATAACATGCAATTGAAATCTTAAAACAAATATATAGAGGCACTTAACCTATTTCAAATGACTTATGGAGATATATGGGACTAAGAAACTATGAAATTAGGAGATCTGAACTTGAATGACCTTCACAACTAGGACTGTGACTGTGAATCAACCTAGAGAGGAACCATACCAAATTACTAGGACCGTACTGTATGGTCCTAACCCTACTGTATGGTATTGGAAATGCTTTGAATCAAATTTTGTAACTTTCTAGGTTAGTTTTCTTAAACAATTTATTTTTCACTGTCAAACCCTAGTTGTCGCACATGCAACGAGGTTTTCTAAATAGATTTATCATCATCTCAAACACTGGCCATGGATGAAAAGTCCTAAAAAACAAACATTAGAAGGGTTATGGGAACCCCCAGGCACTGCTGATGTTGACACTACTCTAAAGATGCCTCAAACTACATGTCATTCTCTACCAAGTATGTGATATCTAGATAGATCAATCAGATTTGACAATTTATTTGACCATGCTTTCTTTGAATTAGATATTGCTAGAATACTTGGAGAGATGATGTTTGAGTGCTTGTAGATGAAATATATGGCTTCCTTGACCTGGTTTGTAGCTTCAAACCTAATGTGGATGTTGTTCTAATGACTTCATATGTTCTATTGTGATATTTAGGGAGCTTTGGATGCATTTTACAAGTGTATGAAGTGAGTGTTCTAGTACATTACCTTAAGAGTTCCAAGTTAGAAAATGAGGTAGTGTTTACTTTATTATATAGGGTTTTGTAGATGATTTATCTGAGAAAGGATGACCCTGAAGACACATAAGGCCTAATGAAAGATATTAATTTAAAAGTGCATATGGAAGACATGTCATTCCAAGACTGTATAGGTCGGTCATAATTGGATACTAATTCTCGACCAAACTATACAATCCTGACTGGGAGTAGGAAATATTCCAAATGAATTTTGCATATGATAGAATGATGTTTCTCTATTGATTTTTTGCTTTTTATTCTCAGAAGCAAGGATAAACAAGATAAACAATGGACATTGGAAAAGTTCTAAGTGGTAATGGAGAAGCTATATTTATCATCAAAAGAGTGTATAGCCAAATCGCTAAAAGTTTTTTTACTTCAATTTGCTGACCCAGCGCATATTAGATTCATTTTACATAATTCCTTGACCTAGCATATTTGAAGTTATTTTCTCATTCTATCCCTATGGACATGGGATAAAATGTGGTTTCATAACATATTTCCATAAAGGTCTTGGTCCACGTTAAGTTCTTTGACATTCCCATGTTGTACAAGCACATTCTTGACCACATAGCCATCTCAATTGATCATGTCACATATAAGGAACCTTATAAGTTCTACTTTACATAGCCAAAGAATCATGTTTATGTAGAATTGGATATTTCCCATGACCTTAAGGATTTTATTGACATACAAGTAGGATATTCCCATTATATCATAGGGTACGTTATATTAACTTAGCAAACACTTGCTTAAAATGTCATTCATTTGAACAAAAGATTCAATTTTTTTAATTTTTATTGTGCGTAATAGAGTTGCTTCAAAGCCCACTGTTGAAATCTGTCAAAGAAATGGAGAAGATGGTTGGACCACTGTGGGTTGAAAATCCATCCATAAAAAATCTATCCCACCAACCCTTTAATTTGTATTTCTAAAACTATTAAAACATGGGCTAGCTCATCCCTTGCTCTATAGATCTTTGATAAGCCCTTGGTTACAACCCCACTTGTGCATATGGAAGTTATTACCTCAACCTATAAGAAGTTGGTTGAAAATTAAATTTCATAATACATCCCTCATTGATGCTCTAAATTGTTCTCATTATGAACTATAAGATAATTCTCTTGATGCTTTGTGAATGTGAGTACATTTTATCATAATAAATCATGGTCTCTAAAATCTCAAATCCCTAATTTCTAGCTCAAGGAAGGAGAAATTTTTTGAGAGGCCATATGACAATTTAAGCTTTATGGTTTTCTTCATTTTAACTAGCAACAATTCTTACAAAATAGTTATGAAAGCATTATCAAATTGAATTCAAAGGATATGTCCCTTGAAGCATGTTAGTCACATATTACTTCTCGTGGAATGTTAGGGCTCTTATTAAATCCACTTGCAAATACATAATGAGATAATTTCAAATGTATTTCTTGAGATGGACATTATTTTTCTGCAAGAAGTTAAGGTGGTAGGTTTTTTTTCTATCCAACATCACTAAATTCATCTAGCCCGATAGTTTAGCTATGAATAGAAATCATGAGCCAAGTCATGGAGGACTTACCACATTTATGACTTCTAAATAAAATACTCAATATGTTATTCATGGAGGTGACCCAACAAATCGTGTCATTTGGGTGTTATTAAACATTGGGAATTGTTGTTTTGGGGTTACTAATGTTTATGCATCTAATGATGTGAATAAAATAATGACGTTCAGAACCATATATAAGTAAGATTACATGATTTCATTTGCTAACTTTAAAAGCTTATGGTACTACATTGAGACACTACCTTCCAACACTTGAAAAAGGCACCCAAGGATCTTTAAATCTGATAAAGAGACATCTACAATTATTAGGTCTGCAATCTCTTTAGGTCTGAAGATTCTTACTAGGTCAATACATTAGTCTCTCTCATCCACAATAACTCACAGATCTCTTATGTAAGTATTTTAGTAAGAGACAAACTCAACTCAAGCAATGCCAAAGAGGTTTCTAATTCTATTTGTATTCATTTCAATATCACATGTTAGGTGGATAATGATGTGTGGTTGGATCCCTCTTTAAATTATTTATAACATTGGTGGTGTACAAAGGTGCCCACGACCCAACTAATACGTGTTTTGTAGTGTTTTCCTTGCACGAATAGGGTTTGAAATCATGTTTAGAATATTCAAAGAGCTTTGCAACATGATTGACAACTAGAGTTTGGTAGTGACATACATTTCTAGGCAAGTAAAAGTTTCAAGAAGTTATAAAGTCATAAACTGAGTAGGTATAACACTATATAGTAGGTTCAAGACCATATAAACGGTCCTGACAAAGTTGTACGGTCTTGCCAAAGATAAATTTCTAGTAATAATTCCAAGAACAAAGCATCACTAGCTTCATATCTCCCTTTTTAACAATGTTCATACCAAGAACTTCCCTGAATTATTTGTAATTAGATAAGTGCACTTATTCCCTTTTGTTTTCAAGTTTGTAGTATATCATTTAAACATTGAATGTGTTTTTATGATATAGTATGATTATTATTGGAAGTTAATTGATTAGAATAACCTGTTGTAGCTCCCCTTACATCCTTTAGTGTGCTTAATTCAATAATTCTTAGATTTCACATAATCTAATAAGGGTGTAAACAATTAGCTTTTAAAATTGAATATTTAAAAGTTTGGAGTTACAAATATAATTGAAAAATGGTAACAAATATTTCATAAGCCAAAGGGGTAAGTAAAATATCATTGGAAACACATTTTAAATGACCCTATGAATTGGATTTTGAGCCCCTTAAGATGAAATTATAATTTTAATTTTTATGTCATGCATAACATTCATTATGGTAATCATTTTAGGAGTAGAATACGTTGAAATGTAAACATTTGACAAAGAAAAGAATTAAGAAGTATTATGAGCAATAGATGGAATTTTAAGTTAACGTTGATTAAAGTAGAGCTCTGGCCATGCTGAGCCCTAGGAAGACTATTGCAAACCCTAATTCGATCCTTCCCTTTGTTATCAGTGACAAGGGCTGCTGTAGTAGCACTGGCGAGGGTGATTAGTGGGAGGGGTCTTTTGCTTAGAAAATTGTTGGAAATGTTGGCCGTTTTGGGGGACGTTGTTTGGGAGGAGGTAGTTCCTCTGCTATGGATATTTTCCATGCCCCTCAAGCTCCTCCTCCATGATGTTATTTTGGCCTCTACTCTTAAATGGTAGCAAGGGGCATATTTTCCCCTCTGTTCCATTTGAAAAGGTGGGCTCTGTTTCTATTTCTAGGAAGCACTCTTATGTTGTGGCTTTTACTCCTTTGCTTTCTAAACCTCTCTCGGCTACCAAATCTGATTCTCTAGTCACTCTGGGGGAATCTATACTGGAGACTGAGGATTTATTCTTCTCTAATGGCTTGATTTGTTGCTTTAATTAACTTTGGCTTGGTTTGCCACTCCTTCACTCTTGGATTACAATGAACTGACATCCTCTTGTTTCAAGTAGGATAAACATTTACCCTTATGCAAGGGGTTTCTTTATTGTTGCTTTTAGTGCGGGTTGTAATAGGGATATCATTCTCTCAAAGATTTGGGTACTATAGAATCATCACTTGTTGATGAAACCATGGTTCTTGACTTTCAATCTGCTTACGACCTCCTTCAATGTTAAACCGGTCTGGGTTCGTTTACCCCATCTGTCGTTGCAGCTATGGGGTGAGAACAGTTTAACTACTATTGGAAATGCTTTGGGTAAATTTTTATCCATTGATTCCAATACAAATTCCTTTGTTCATATTACTTTCGCATGGATTTTTGTGGATCTAAACACTTCGCTTGATCTACTTACTTCTATTGACCTCAAAGTGTGGGATATGGTTTGGTCACAACCCCTTGATTACGAAGGATTTCCCTTCAAACATAGAAAAATTTTCAACCTTGGACATCTTGCTTCAAATTGTTAGATGATGAATCAAAAATCTAAAAATGATAAGGTTTATAGGAGGAAGGAATCTCATCGAGATCTTCTATTTATTGACGTGGAATCAAAATCAACTACTGATACAAAGGTAGGTTCTGACAAGGATTCCATTCCAAACTCACCGGTTGCACCTTCAGTGGAAGATGTTGGAGCAATTATGATGGATCAGGGGCTGAAGCTGATTCTAGATGTTGCTACTGACAGTGTTGTAACCAATTTCACTACTGAGAAGCCCAATGATGGAAGTTTGGCTTCCTATGAGATTCGACCTCCAGCTCACTCAGATAAATATACATATCCTAAAAAGAGTGACGACTGGACAATTGTTAAAAGAAAAAAAATGCTTTCTTTATGCATCTAAGATACCATGTAAGGGATTCTACAAGGTAAACTAGTTTCAACGACATCAATGGGTGTTGTAGTCTTTATGTTTTTCTTTCTCACTGATTTTTACCTTTTGATGTTGGGGGCTTCCTCTCTGTTATGCTTTATTGTTTTATCCATCCTTGAGGGCTTGTTGTACAAGGATGCGGGTCCATTCAAAACCCCCAACTTTTACCAATTTCCAAAAATAGATGAAATTTGAGAAGCATACCAATAATTTAGAGGAAAAATAAAAGAAGAAAGTAGAAGATGTTGAGGAAATTAAGAATAAAAATTGTATTCATAAGCAAGAGTAACATTAATGATAGTAGAAGTATGAGGATAATTATTTTTACATAAAATTTAAGAAACTCCCACATGACTAGACATTTAAGGTGATCCCCTAAGTTTTGATATTTATTTTGATATTTAAAATATCCATTTTTACCTTATAGAACTTATCTTATATCATATCCCCATTATTAGCCTCTTGACCAAGGATTTAACGTTGATCATCTCTTTAAAAAATCATCAGATATGTTATCTTATTATAATTTTTAAAAAGGTGTTTTCTATGTTGTGCAAGTTCTTGAGCCCTATTTTATTCATATAAGAAAATTTGTTTCCCTTGATGAACTTCACATGCACTTGAAATTCCATTACCATTGAGAACATTTTCATTCAACAAAGCATAATTGGGAAGAGAAACCACAACTTCAAGGACAATGTTAACGTCATTTTTAGCATTTGTTTTCTTTTTCAAACAAGCTCTAGGATTTAAAATAGGAATTTCAAGAAAATTAACAAGGTTACAATTTGTACTAATACTCCTAATCGGGGTATTAAATATAATTATTTTGGATGGCATAAATATGTAGGAGGAAAAAATATTGACCAAAAATATAACACACGATAGCTAGGGATAATGTAATGAAAAAATGAAATGAAACAAGCCATAACACAATCATATTGATCAAAATGGAAGAAATATATAATGTTAGAAGGCTATCAAGCAAGCACAACAAATGTGGATCCACCAAAATGCTTATATGAGGAAATGGTTGTATACATAAAAAATTACCTACATCTACTCATAAACATTGCAATCAAATCTAAATGAATTTTAAACAACAAAATCAAATATAATTACACCAAAAGGAATATTATTGAAGTAGCAATAAATGAAAACAAGGTGTTTTAGATGAATATTTGATTTCTTGCAAAGTTAGAGATGATCATCAAAAAATAGACAGCTCAAGGTAGGTCCAAATAATAAGGTGTTTGAAAAAAAAATGCAAATAAAGAACCTTCATCATGGTCATTATATTACTCTCCTGGGATCAATTATGCATGGTTTTAGAAACTTTGATTTAGGAAAATTTTGATTTGACGTAACCATGTCTATCAACTTCAAGAAACTCACTTGTTTTTCTATAATTCTCCATCATGAATATATAGGAAATTGATCTCCTTCCTTAGATCCCTAATATAATAGCATTAGCTTATAAGAACACAATAAAAACACGAGGGATGTTTGGGGGCGGAGGCATGTTATCCTTCCATTATTATTAGGCCCTTGGAGTTGTAAGGTTATTTAAAACCAACCTACCAAGTATAATTTAATATTCAACAAGTTGTCAAGTGCCATGCAATTATTTACCATTATCACTGTCAACACAAAAAATAAATGTTTTATGAAAAATACAATGAATGTTAAATGCTCTTCGAAATTCCTTAAATGCTTAAATGTTTTCTGTAAATTCTTACAATGATTATTTTTGGCCCAAATGCACAAATGCACTTATGTATTTACTAACTTATTAAATTCAAAATGGAACCCTATTAGGGCATAAATTAGCACACAATAAGGTGAACTGACAACAACGGTCCAAAAACTCCAAGACACTCAAATATGGTTTGAAATAGCCCTACAAGGAAAGGATCCATAATTATAAGTATAAAATTATGGGGAATAACCATAGCAACAAGAAAAAACAAGGAGAAGAGGGAGAAAACAAGAGAGAAGAGATAATAACATGGGAATATTCTAGAAGACTATTCGAAAATAGGAAAATATGCAAATAAGAAACCTATTTCAAGGCAATAATCAACAAATACACAAGTACCTAGATTAATCTAATTTCACGACTGATAGCTAATCCCATATTAAAATTAGGTGTCTTAAAAAACATTATATTTTATTTGCACAAACTATGACATAAACTAATACATATTAATAAACAAGTATTGTGACCATTTTTAGTACATGTGTTTTTGAAAAAAATAGATGGTGAATATAGTTAAATTGTGCTAGTAAATTTGACTATATTTCTTTGTTTCAAAAACAATTCAAGTTGAAGTACATCAAGTGTTTTACATTGCTAAAACCACAATATGTGGGTAATGTAACCATTGGTGACACCTCTATGAAAGTGGTGGGTGTTCTTGTGTGGGGTGACGATATCATGAGATCATAGTGAGTAATGGTGTCCCACTTATGTTTGATGACAATATGGTGTGCTTCTTTTTTATGGTCAATGTTCCTCTCACCCTCAGTGTTGCTCATGTTATGTTGCCTTGTAATTTTCTCATATTGGATGCCACAAGTATTATACAAATACTATTAAGATCAATAAAATAGATCATTAATAAATACATATTAAGAAGTTTTATCCATAAAATTTAAGAAGGATAAAGCTAATTGTAGACACTAAATCACACACTTTGGGTATATTTCTAGTCCTAATTATATACCACTATTCATATGATTCCTAAGTGAGAAAAGTACTAATTGACTATTGTCTTTGGCCTCTTTGGTTGATTTCTATTTTCTTTCTTGGTCTTATACTCCTTTTTGTCCAGTATTTTTTTCGTTGCTTCAACATTTCTAACTCTAGACACCAATGCCCAACCACTCTCGTCCCCTCTAGGTGCCCCTGACCTCTTTGTACTTTTCTCACATCTTTTTGGTATTTTCTAGCCGTTTGGGAATCTTATTTTCTTACTAGTTGGCCTTTTAGTGGTTACGAAATTCAACCAAGGGAATCATATAAATACAAAGCTATGTGATCATAATAAGGGACCAAACACTAAGCATCTACTATCTCCACCTAAGCTTGTATCCAAAAGCATTTACTAGAGCATTCAAGCATCCATCTAACATCCACATAAGGGCAAGGGACTGCATTTCTCTGCATACAATTCATATGAGGGGAAGTTCATTTTTCTATGCACACATCTATCTACATTTTCTACTTCTAGTTATTGCTTGTTATCAAGTGCGACTCGCACAAGAGCCACCTAGGGCACGATTCCACACACACACATACACAAAACTACATGGAGTCTGAAATATAGTGCAGTGTGTGAATTGTAAGTTCACTCAGTTGGGAGACCCCCAAGGTCAATTCAACTCCCCATTTGCATCTTTTTCTTTTTGGGATTTGATGTGTTTTAGGGTTTATAGGTGTTTCTTTCTTATTACAGGTTTTAGGTGAATAACGGTGAAGTGCAAAAACATACAGGTGATTAAGGGTGATAACCAACGAACATCTCGTGACCACGTGAAATTGGGTTTCACAGCTTTTGAGTATTCATGGGCGCCTAAAATAGGTCACTCGCACCCTAGGCACCCCTGACCCTACATAGGCACCCTGGACCTGGAATTTCCAACACTTTTGCATTTTTTTGGGTTTGGTTGCCACGTTTTGAGTTCATGTTTCATTATTCTTATAGCTCGACATACCTTTGGGATCATTGTGAATCGTCTAAGTCTTTTTATCTCTCTATTTGTAACTAAGGTTTCAAATTTAAATTGCTTACTTACTTGGATCAAATCTATACTTAATTGTTTATATCATTGTGCTGGTACATACTTAGATTTATCATTTATTTATTGCAATATTTTCTTAATCATTTGGTGAACCCGATGATTTAAACCCTTCCTTCTCAGTATGTCTTCATCTTATTGTTATCCAAAATGTGCCCCTGCTCATTTTTTATGGCTAACTCCTCTCATTTTTTCCTCTCTTGTGCCTCAGTCATAATATTTTACTTTTTAGGCACTCAAAACCTTCTGGAAATGACACCATTGGATAGAGCTCTTTCTCATCTTTCCAGAAAGGTAAAGTTTTCCTCCTAACTCCATGTATTTTGAAGTTATGGCTCGACGAAGTTTTTTGGAAAAAATTTCCCCTGAAAGGCCCACGGCCAATGAGATGCCGCCATGTGGCACCTAGAGTGGTGGAGTGCGGGGAAATTTTGGAAAATTTTCCAAATGACCAAAAAGGTGCAAAAATTTGAATTTTGCCCGCCAACCCGATTTGGCCCTATTTTGCCCTAAAACTTCAAATGGCCATATCTTTCGATGCAGAGCTCGGTTTTTCATGTTCTTTATATCAATGGAAAGATGGTGAAATTATCTATAAGATTCCAGGGTCATTTTTGCATTTTTATGGAGTTTGGAGAGAGATAATCGAAAAATACCTCTAGCACGTGGTCATGGACAGAAATGACGTTTCAACCACCGTTTTTAATGAAGAATGGCTCGCATTCTCTCCCAGCATGGCTAAAAATGTCAAGGGATGGGTCTGTAAGGATGCCCATGCTTTTTTGAATGTGTTTTGGTCAATGGTTGAATCCCTTCCATGTTTTCCCGCGTTTCTCTCTCCTGGGCTCGTCCCTTGCACTGTAAAAGCCAGATTTGGCTCATTTTCAAAGGTTTGAACATTTTTTGTGTATTGCAAGTTCCCCTTCTCACCTTGGAAGTGATTTTGGTGGAATATCAGACCTTTTCTAAGAATTGCAACCTATTTTTGCCTCTCAGGTGTTGTAATGCAAGTGATTTTGATGTTAAAATAACAATACAAGCCCTGTGATTAACTTTCCATCCTCTGCTTGTGTTGTTTGACTAATTTTTGATTCTTCATTACAGTTATCAGCTTGTGCATGTTGTTTTTTTTTGTTGCATTTTATGACTTGTGTCAATCTGCAGAAGTAAAAAATGCTCACCACTCCTTTGGTGCATCACCTATTAGCATTAGTTTTAGTTTATCTGCATTATCTATCTCTGTCTCCTTTGGAATTTAGGGTAGGATTAGGAATTTAAACCTCTGCAACTTGTAAGTGATAAATCTGATCAGAGGAGTTGAGAAACCAACCTCTAATCTGGAGATTCCTTTCCCATTTTACAAGTCCCACACTTGGGGAGAGGATTCAATGTTGTGCAATCACACTGGATGTCTAAAATATCAAACTAGAAATCTGATCAACATCCAAGGGTGCTGCTGATTTGCAACAACAGTTTTGGCATGCCCAATGGGACCTTAGAGGTCTTCATCTTCATTGCAACAAAATTGATGTGCATTTGTTGCAAGTTTCTTGCTTTAAAAGAGCTATAAATTACACATCTGGCGACTCCAAGGAAGAAGAATCAGCTGGTTTTAGCAGCGCAAACCTAAAAAATCATGAGAAGAATCACTACAAGGTCAAGAGCTGGAGAAGAAGAGGTGTTGTTTGAATATCTACAATTATCTCTAAGAATAAGGCAAAGTGGGAGGAGAATCCAAAGGTCTCCATCTCCACCAAACAGAACTCTCTCAACTCCTCCACCTGGTAGGCCTTTCATTCAATCAACAAGGGTTCTAAGGCCAATCAGAATGGCACAAAACAACCCCTATGTCAATTTCACTGGCAGCAGCCCACTTGCTCTCAATGCACAAAATCCAATCCCAGTTGCAGCATTGAAGAACATTCCATACTTCACTGGAGAAAATCAAACCTCACCTGGTGATCATGTTAAGGATATTGCTAACATTTGTGCAATCCATGAGATCAATGAGATGCAAGTTGCTGTCAAACTACTAGCATCTTCATTCAAAGGGAAAGCTTTGCAATGGTTCAGGAGTCTTGCCTTAGGTTCTATTCAAAATTGGAATCAACTATGTATAGCCCTCCATGAGCAGTTTAGGGAAAATGGAGACAACTTGTCCCTTTTGGAGCAGCTGACAATATCAAAAGAGCTCCCAATGAGCTGTTGACTGATTTTAATTTCAGATTTCAAAGGACTTGGGAGAGAATTCCAGTGGCAGTCAGGCCAACAGCAGAAGGTGCTTTTCTTTATTACCTTAAAGCTTTAAATTCTGATATTTCTATGTTAATTCAGTCCATGGGAGGCACAACTATTCCCATTGCTTATAGCATTGCCATTAGAGCTGAAAATTGTTTGATCCAAGCTGGCAAGCTGGCCCCTAGACCTCCAATGCCATTGTTTCCAAGTTTAGAGAGCCCAAATGCTAATCAAACACCTAATTTAGCTCCCATCCCCACTCCTAGAAATCAGAATTCAAATGAAGCTTCTACTTCATCTTCTAGTGCCTCAAATGAACTTCAAGAAGTCATGAAGAAATTACAAAATCTAGGCAATGAGCTGGTTACTCTCAAGAGGCAGCAAGCTCAAGGTTTTAGACCTTCTTTCCAGCCCCAAGCTTAGCCTAACAGACAGCCATATCAACCCCAAAGACCACCCAATCCAGCTGCAAATCTAAATCAAGCAAGGCCTCCTATTAACAGACCATTTCAGCCCTATAATCCCAATGCTACATCTGCATTTAAAGCATTAGTGCCAGTACAAAACAATATAGCTCAAGAGTATGATTGGTGTTTCCCATGCAATGAACCTCATAACCAATCCATGTGCTTCAATGGTGCCTTGAATCAAGCATTGATGGTGACAATAACTGGTGTGGAGGGTGAAGGTAGTTAAAGAAATGACCAGCAACAAGAAATATTCCAGCAGCAGTCAGCTCCAAATAATACCACACTTGTAAATTGGTAGGCAGAAGATTTTTGTGGCATGAATCAAACAGTTTCCCAAAGTGTTGCAGCCAACACAAGATCAAAGAGGAGAAATTTGGGTGAAGAACAACCATTGGCTTATAGTAATTCACGACCTTCTGTCACTCCACAAACTATTGGCAAGCAAAACGTAATCCCAAGCACGCAAGGATTGCCTAAAACAGCCCCTAGGGCAACCTAAATGCCAGTTGTTGCTGCCCATATACAAGGGATGAATGTGCAGGCCAAGGGACAACAAAAGGATACTTTATCCCCATTCAATATCATTGATCAGATGAAGAAGACAAATGTAAACATATCAATGTGGGAATCACTATCTATCCTAGGCCAAAGAGATTTGCTACAAGCTGCCATGAAGGACTGGTCAACTTTAAATCAGCAAGTCTAAATGCAAGAGAAGGTGCTCACAAATGCTGCCCAGCCTAAGGGGAATCATGGAGGATAGCAAGGTAAGATGTTGAAGCCCCCTCCATTCTATGTTTCATTGATCATTGGGAACCAATTAGTACACAATTGCATGATTGATTCCGGGGCAAGTAGTTCAGTAATGCCCAAGCAAATAGATGATCAGTTGGGAATTCAGTATGAAACCATATCCAAAGGGGTGGTGTAGTTGGATGGGACAACAGTAACAACAGTCGGGGTGATTAAAAACTTGAGTCTTACTTTGCATGCCTGTCCCAACGCGGTTGTTTTGTAAGATGTCTCAGTAATAGACCTTCCACCACTCTTTGCCCTATGTTTGTCAAGGGATTTCACAGCTAAGATTGGAGGTTACTTGTCTATTGATTGGTCACACATGCTGTTCAGAACAAGATATGGAACCAAAGCCACAATCAGGTCTGAACCTATTGCAAACTTTCACATTGAGCCTTACACTCCAAGTCATATTAATGCCAATTGTTCAACGTTTGATCAAGAGGATTATCCAAGCACTGCTGAAGCTGACACCAAGGTAGGAAGCATCCTAGATATAACTCTTGATGAATGGGAAAGTAAGGTGCATGATTTTGATCCTTATCAAGAAATAGAAGAATCTGAGCTGGGAGTCTATTGCATACATGAAGAAAATCAGCCTATTCCTAGCATCACCAAGCCAAACCACAAAGATGACAATGAGGTATGGCAGTTGTTTTTTGACGGATCAAGGAGTAGACAAGGTGCAGGAGGTGGAGCTATGCTTGTTTCACCACAAGGAGTTAAGTATTATTTAGCTTTCAGATTTCAGTTTGCATGTTCTAATAACACTGCTGAATATGAAGCCTTGGTGTAAAGACTGCATTGGGCAATCAAGAGAGGAATAAAGAACTTGCAAGTCGTTGGTGACAGTGAGTTGATTGTCAACCAAGTCAAGGGGCAGTGTGCAGGACTATACTACGGAGTTTCAGAGGCAAGCCATGTTGCTAAACACAGACTTGGAGGAAGAGGATATTGTGACTAAGTACTTGGGAGGACTTCACACTCACCTTCGAAGAAAATTCATCTCAAACTACCAAAGGGACTTATTACTTTGGAGTCCATTTTCAATCCTAATGATCCGTTTAGGAAGGAGAAAGAAAACATCCAAGTGAAGGGAGAAGATTCAGTGTCCATCTCAGTAAAAAGAGGCAAATCACTACAAATTGGCAGTAATGATTACAACTTTGTCAAGAATTCCCTGATGTGTTTGCTTGGATCTATGAAGATTTGAAAGGTTTCAATCCTGAGTTAGCTCAACACACCATTGAATTGGATCCAAATACTAAGCCCATCAGGAAGAAACAAAGGTCAGTCGACCCCCACATGGAGCCTCTCATGAGAAAGAATTGAATAAGTTGATAGAATCAAGAATCATGTTCCCTATCAAGCATTCTAGTTGGGTTGCCAACTTGGTTCCAGTCAAAAAGAAGAGTGGGGAAATCAGATTGTGTGTTGACTTTAGAGATTTGAATAGAGCATCTCTCAAGGATCATTATCCACTTCCTTCCATGGAGCAGATTTTACAAGTTGTTGCTGGCTCCGAGAGGTTTTCACTACTTGATGGCTATTCAGGGTATAATCAGATTATGGTGAAGGAAGAAGATCAGTTCAAGACAGCCTTTACAACTAAATGGGGAACTTATGCATACAGGAAAATGCCATTTGGGTTGTCCAACGCTAGAGCTACCTTCCAAAGAGCAATGGACATGGCGTTCAAAGGTTTGATTAACAACATTGTACTGATATATCTTGATGATATCACTGTTTTTTCAAAAAATATAGCATACCACCTCTTTCATGTGAGACAAGTGTTCCAAAGGTGTAGAAGATTTGGAGTCTCCTTGAATCCTAAAAAGTGTGTTTTTCTAGCCCATGAAGGAAAGCTCCTTGGCCACATTGTCTCCAAAGAAGGATTAGCAATTGATCTGGAAAGAGTCGAAGCCATAAGAGCACTGCCATTTCCAAGCCACAAGAAGGCCCTTCATAGTTTCTTAGGAAGAATAAATTTTGTTTGGAGGTTTGTCCCAAATTTTGCAGCCCTTTTCAGACCTATCACCAAGATGCTAAAGAAAAGCATGGCTTTCAAATGGAAAACAAAAGGAAAGGAAAGTTTTGAAGCAATCAAAGAAGCCATCTCTCAAGCCCCAACTCTCATCAACCCGGATTTCTCCAAGGATTTCATCCTCTATGTGTTTGGAGGTGATGATACTATTTCTACAATTTTGGTACAGCAGAATAAAGACAATGATGAACAGCCAATTGCTTTCTTCAGCCAAAGCCTGGAGGACTATGAGATGAGATATTCTTTCATTGAGAATCATGTTCTTGCAATAATCAGGAGCTTGAAGAAATTCAAGCATCTAGTTTCAAACAATAAGGTCCAATTGCTGGTTTCTCATGCGGGGGTTAAAGACTTCCTCCTCAACAAAGAATTGAATGAAAAAAGGGCAGGTTGGATTACTCATGTCATGGAGTATGACATTGAGATCATAGTCACCAAGTTGGTAAGAGGAAAAGGATTGTGTGAGCAGGTGATCTTGAGCAAACTAGAGGAATCATGCAACGAGAAGGAGGCTATTTTGGCGTTGCAAGACAACCGTGAGTAAGGAAGCACTCAAGAGGAAAATATTGGTGTCCCCACTCCTTGCTAGACCCAAAGTATAATGCACTTCCTAAGCACATGCCTCTGCCCTCCAGAGATGAACAAGACCCAAAGAAGACACTTCAGATTGCAGGCTGTCCCATATGCCCTTGTTGATGGTGTTTTATTCAAAAGAGATGTGAATGGAGTATTGCTGAGATGCATTGGTACAAATCAGATTCATAAGGTGCTGGAAGAGTTCCATGGTGGACCAGCTGGTGGTCATTTTGCACCAAGAGTGACAGCTCTAAAGATCATGAGGGCTGGTTATTTTTGGCCCAAGATTTTCAATGATTGTTATGCATGGATCAAGAGGTGCAAGAATTGTGCATTTTTCACAGGTAAACAGAGGCTAGCTGCCCTCCCATTGCATCCAATTTCAGTTGACTAGCCATTCATGCAATGGGGTTTAGACTTCATTAGAGTTATTAATCCCAATTCGAGCCAAGGGCACAAGTGGATTTTAACAGCCACAGATTACTTCACCAAATGGACTGAAGCAGTAGCACTCAAGGAAGCAAATGAATCTAGCATCCTAGACTTCTATGAGGGAATAGTAACCAGATTTGGCATACCAGCTACAATAATATCAGATAATGCATTGGCATTCATTGGATCCAAGGTGACTGAATGGGCTATCAAGAACGGGATCTACCTAAGTACTTCATCAAACTATTACCCCCAGAGTAATGGCCAGGCTGAATCTACAAACAAGAACTTGTTGAGGATCATTAGGAGGACTCTTGATGAGAATCATAAGTCTTGGCATACCAAATTGAAATCAGCCTTATGGGCTGATAGGATAACTCCTAAAATATCTACATGTAACTCTCCATTCAAGCTTGTTTATGGAAGAGAGGCAATTTTGCCCATATCATTTGAGTTGCCAACATTGGAACTCATGAAACAATTGGAGTTGTTGGATTTTGAGCCCATAGAAGTCAGATATGCAGAATTGATGGAGCTCCAAGAAATCAAAAATCAGGCATCCCAAGCAATGGAGAAGGATCAGGCTTTGATAAAGAAGAAATTTTATAGAAAATCCAAGAACAGATCCTTCCAAGTTGGAGATCTAGTGTTAAAATGGGATGCGGATAGGGCAAAACCAAGAAGGCATTCAAATTTTGATGCCATTTGGAGTGGCCCATACATGGTCACAAAGTGTAACGACAACAATGCTTTCCAATTGTCTTCATTGGATGGCGAAGAACTGCAGATTCCAGTCAATGGAATCCATCTGAAGCATTGCTACTGAAGGAAATGCTTCACCCTATACATATTAGTTTAGGTTTTTCATTCCTCCAAGTGCTTGTGCACATTGTTTTGCTGTAGATTAGTTTTTCTTTCCCTAAGTGCTTTGGCACAAGCTTGTTGTTCCTAGAGATGTGTTTGCAGGCCTTGCTCCATCAAGTGATATTCCATCTTCCTCCTTGCAGTGTTCTAGTCAGTTGGGGTATCAAACAGAGAATTCAATGACTCGATACCCAATGGATTGCTTCAGGCAACTTCATCCAACAGGCAGATGACCCCTCTGAGTCACCAAAATTGTTATCCAAAATATGCCCCTGCTCATTTTTTATGGCTAACTCCTCTCATTTTTTTCCTCTCTTGTGCCTCAGTCATTATATTTTTCTTTTTAGGCACTCAAAACCTTCTGGAAATGACACCATTGGATAGATCTCTTTCTCAGCTTTCCAGAAAGGTAAAGTTTTCCTCCTACCTCCATGTATTTTTGAAGTTATGGCTCGGTGGAGTTTTTAGGAAAAATTTTCCCATGAAAGGCCCGTGGCCAATGAGATGCCACCACATGGCACCTAGAGTGGTGGAGCACGGGGAAATTTTGGAAAATTTTCCAAATGACCAAAAAGGTGCAAAAATTTGAATTTTTGCCCGCCAACCCGATTTGGCCCTGTTTTGCCCTAAAACTTCAAATCGCCATATCTTTCAATCCAGAGCTCAGTTTTTTGCGTTCTTTATATCAATGGAAATATAGCAAAATTATCTACAAGATTCTAGGGTCATTTTTTCATTTTTATGGAGTTTGGAGAGAGAAAATCAAAAAACACCTCTGGCACGTGGTCATGGACAGAAATGACGTTTCAACCACTGTTTTTAATGAAGAATCACTCGCATTCTCTCCCAGCATGGCTAAAAATGTCAAGGATGGGTCTGTAAGGATTCCCATGCTATTTTGAATGTGTTTTGGTCAATGGTTGAATCCCTTCCACGTTTTCCCACATTTCTCTCTCCTGGGCTCGTCCCTTGCACTGTAAAAGCCAGATTTGGCTCATTTTCAAAGGGTTGAACATTTTTTGTGTATTACAGGTCCCCTTTCTCACCTTGGAAGTGATTTTGGTGGAATATTAGACATTTTCTAAGAACTGCAACTCATTTTTTCCTCCCAGGTGTTGTAATGCAAGTGATTTTGATGTTAAAATAACAATACAGGCCCTGTGATTAATTTTTCATCCTCTGCTGGTGTTGTTTGACTAATTTTTGATTCTTCATTATAGTTATCAATTTGTGCATGTTGTTTTGTTGCATTTTGTGAATTGTGTCAATCTGCAGAAGTGAGAAATGCTCACCACTCCTTTGGTGCATCACCTAGTAGCATTAGTTTTAGTTTATCTGCATTCTCTATCTCTGTCTCCTTTGGAATTTAGGGTAGGATTAGGAATTTAAACCTCTGCAACTTGTAAGTGATAAATATGATTAGAGGAGATGAGGAACCATCCTCTAATCTGGAGATTCCTTTCCCATTGTACAAGTCCCACACTTGGGGAGAGGATTCAATGTTTTGCAATCACACTGGATGTCTAAAATATCAAACTAGAAATATGATCTATGGTATTGACTAGATCCGTGATGTCTAGTTCATGCAAGTTCATACTCAACATCCTCCTTATTTTATTACACCTATGGCTAATCCTACTATCAATGTAGTAACTACTCACCGCACTCTTCCTCATATGGCTCTGCTCATTTCTATCCCTCCACTTATCACTTATCATATCCCCCTGCTACTTCTAAGGGCCATGATATCATTGATCAACTTAAGAATACACCAGCTAAAATATCTCTCTATGAATTATTACACAATGCACCTGATTGTCATCATACATTAGAGGTTTCCATTCATTCTATTCACATTGAAAGTGATAATTCTTTGGTGGCATTCGCACACCTCATTTAGTCTCTCAAAACTCTGTCATGTGCTATATCATTTATTGATGAGGACATATCGCCATGTGCTATTGAAAATCCATGTGTGCCCTTTCTTATAACTATTATCATTGGCACCATTTGTATATCGCCATGTGTTATTGAAGAGGCTTTACCTCGTGATCTATAAATTTCTACAAGAAAGTGGAAGCAGAGAATTCAGGGAAAAATGGAGGAAGAAAACTTGGTCCGTAGAATCGAGATGCTAGAGACCATGATGGATAGGATGTTTAGAAAACAAGAACAGCTTACAAATTTGCAGAAGACAACTTCTGTTAAGCAAGAATCCATGGAATCAGTGGATCAGAGGCTTAGCTGAAAAGTTTGGCATAGGAAGGAGCCACCATGAGGAAGATTTATGGGGAAGAGCATGAAGAAGAGATACTTCAAACACAAGAGAAAAGGTAAAATCTGATCATACTCCTTTTAAAGTTGAGACGAAAGTTGAGATTAAAAGCTTTAAAGGACAAGTAGATGCAAAGTTGCTTGATAAATGGTTAAAATAGTTAGAAGTCTACTTTAGCGTCCATAATGTCATTGAGGCATATGAGGATCACCTTTGCACGTCTCAAAATGGAGGGACACGCTCTGGTTTGGTGGGAAACCCATCTAACCACTTGTGAAAAGAAGAAGTGTCCTATTGTGAAATCTTGGTAAGAATTTAAAGAATTACTTAGAGCTAACTTCTATCCTATTGGCCACAATACTGACCAAATGATTAAATGACAGTATTTTAGACAAGGTAGTGATCAAAGTGTGCAGGACTATACTACGGAGTTTCAGAGGCAGGCCATGTTGCTAAACATGGACTTGGAGGATGAGGATATTCTGACTAAGTACTTGGGAGGACTTCACACTCACCTTCGAAGAAAAGTCATCTCCACAAAGCCCAAAGATCTCAACGAGGCATGTGTGCATGCATACTACACAGATGATGAAAAGAAGTAAGGAGAAGCAGAGCCAAGGGAAAAGCAGTCGACAAATCAGCAGAAAAAAGAGTATGGGCAAACAAGTAACAAGGGTAAGTGGAAAGGGAAAGGTAAACAAGCTGCCACTACTTTAAATACTTGTAAAGATCCCAAGAATTTTTGTAAGAACTGTGATATTAATGGTCATACTAACGTTACATGTTGGAAGTTGCATCTGGACTTACATCCGAAGAACCAAACCAAGGACTCAAAGAAGTCCATGAGAGTTGTAAAAACAGAAGGGGAGGTGGAAATCGAAGATGACTTTGATGTAGATGAAAGGCTTAGATGCACGGCCACCAACATGGATAGCTAGGAAGAGGAGATGAGTAGACTATTCTAAATAAAAATCCAAATCAAGAGAACTAAGGTAAATACTTTGGTTGATACCGGTTCTTAGTCTAACTTGATTTTTGAAGCAATTGTAAAGGAGCTTGGTCTTGAGACTTACGAACATCCGCACCCTTATCCTTTGGTTTGAGTGAAGAAGGGTGTTGAAATTCAAGTAACAAGAAGATTTAAGGTTAAGTTTGAGATAAATTCCCAGTATATTGATGTTTTGGAAGCTGACGTTATTCCACTTGATGCTTTTGATGTTGTATTTGGGAGTCCTTACTTGTATATTAGGGATGCTATATTTATGAGAACGGAAAACTGGTACAGATGGGTCAAGGATGGGATCAGCTACAACATCCAGGCACACCAACATAAGACATGGGTTACTATGGTGAGTGCTAACTAAGAAAAATGACTTATTCAGGCAAATCATAATCATTTTTGTTTACTATTATTAAAGGATAAACAAGATGGGGTAGAAGTTTCAGAGATTCCTAACGAGTTGAAAGCATGATTTAGATAGTATTATTCAGTATTTTCAGGAAGTATTTCAGGCTCCTAGTGGGTTACCACCAAAACGAGAAGTAGAGCATGAGATTCAACTATTTCTAGAGTCCCCTCTACTGAACATCAGGTTGTATAGGCAATCCTTGCTTGAGAGTACTGAAGTAAAGAAACAACTCTAGGACCTACTAGACCAAGGGGTGATACGTCCGTGTTAGAGTAGGTATTTACCTTAGCTCATGTTCACCTAGGTACTTTTATTTACCTTTATTGTATTTATCCTCACCCACTTATGTGTGTGAATATTTCTTTTATCTTATTTAGATATTAGGAGATATTATCTAGTTGTTAGGTATAGTTCTTTCCTTGATCTATGGTATTGACTAGATCCGTGATGTCTAGTTCTCTCCTAAATCTATGGTCTTGACTAGTTCTTTGATGACTAGTTATTTCCTTGATTTATGGCTTGATCTAGGACCTTGACTGGTTCTTAGATTGTTATTCCTTGCCTATTTAAGCAAGGCCCATTCTCATTGTATTTCATTGAGTTCCATAATAATATATGATATTGTTTCTCATTTGTTTGCAAAGGTTTTATGTAAAGTTATTCTGGTGAATTGCTTTTGTCTTATTGATCATGGTATTTGATTAGCATCTGTGTTCTTGGCTTGGTACGATCTGGTTATCATTCATTTCATGGTATCAGAGTAGGAGATTGCTGTTGACATCTGTCTAAAAGTTTTATTTTGCAAATAAATTCATTGTATATTCATATATTTGGGATTTGGTCGTATGTTGTAGACCTGCATGCATTTTTATGGAAAACAGAGGCTTCCATTGGATCCGGAAGGCGTGAAAACCCTATAATTGACCGTAAACTCGGCCGTTTCTGCAGAAGTCATTTTTTGGAAACAAAATGGTTTGCCTATCTCGGTTCACGTGTAGGAAGGTTTTCGGGTCTTTCCTCTTTTGGCAGGGGTCCACAGACCCATTAAAATCCTTAGCCCTTGGTCATATGGCATGGTCATATGAGGGCTTAAAGATTGTGATTCCTAGTAGGTGCTTAACTTCAGCCCCCTTTAATTTTAATTATGTGGGGAAGGCAACAACAATTTTTTTAGTGGCAACTAAAATAAATAACATAGCAAAATATTAAAAAGGTTTTATCTTTTGATCGGTAACTCGGTTTTGAGTGTCATTTTTTGCAAAAGTTCTTATTTTTTCATGATCTTTGCATTGGAGTTATTTATTTTGAGACTTTCACTATAATTATAAAGTTCCAAATATGGAGGAGTGTTGTAATCAATTGGGATGCAATTTCGGCTGAGCCCAATGTCCTAAATTTTTCGGAGTTGCAATTTGTACCTATCATGGATTTTGAGAATGATATGCTTTTCTCTGAAGTATGTGGACTTCAAGAGGATATTGTAAAATTTGTGGAAGAAAATAGATAGCTTAAGAAGCGAAATTCTCTTCTACAAACACTCATTCACGATAAGGATACAATAATACACTTCCTGCAGAACAAACTGCTTTCTAGCCTACAACATCACCATTATATTGTGGACAACCATATCCATGCTCCTAGTCCACTTATAGTTGTTGCTCTTGTACCCATTGACATTGATCTACCAGTTTTGAGCCTGAACCTGCTTTTGATGCTTCTAAACCTATGAGGCTTGTTACTACATGCTCTTCCACATCTGTGCCTATTACAGTACCACATGTTGTGTATCCTACTTCTGCTCAGTTGCATGGTTTTTTTAAGAAGCATACCATGCATTCAAGATCTCGCATGCTCCGTTCTATGGGTCTCACTAGTGGAGTCATTCAGCAGACATTCACAGGGTATTGTTTCCTCTATTCCACATGTTAAGTGGAATTCTCATCATGACATTGGTTTTCGAGTAGATACTTTATTGGGCCTGCTTCTTCAGGTTTTGTGCCCTTGCCTTGTTACCTTGGCTTTTCTTGGATCGTGACACTTTGGATTTTGTGTCCTTGCCTTGTTGCTTTGGTTTTTGTTCTTGGATCGTGGCACACCTATTTGCAGCAGTTGATCAAATTATGTTTGGTGTTTCTTTTTTTGCACTTTCAACATCACTCCATTGATAGTCTCCTTGTATGGAGTTATTCCTAGTGAAACCTAGTGTTAGTTGTTTTTGAGTTTTGTGATCAAGCAGTGGATTTAGACCATAGTGCACACCAAAATTCTTCAACATTGTACAAGTTTTTGAGCCGAGCTTCTTGGGATGCCTTGGAGACGGGTTTTTACTCTCTTTACTTTGTTGTCAGTGGTTTTGTGTACCTTGCGGTGTCCCTTTTTCCCAATTATTGTAAATGAGTACCTCATCAGGCCTAGTTGCCGGGACTCATACTGTGGACATGCCACTTCTATTTTGGCCCCTAGCTTCACTTGGGGGGTGTTAGAGTAGGTATTTACCTTAGCTCATGTTCACCTAGGTACTTTATTTACCTTTATTGTATTTATCCTCACCCACTTATGTGTGTGAATATTTATTTTATCTTATTCAGATATTAGGAGATATTATCTAATTTTTAGGTATAGTTATTTCCTTGATCTATGGTATTGACTAGATCCTTGATGTCTAGTTCTCTCCTAAATCTATGGTCTTGACTAGTTCTTTGATGACTAGTTATTTCCTTGATTTATGGCTTGATCTATGACCTTGACCGGTTCTTAGATTGTTATTCCTTGCCTATTTAAGCAAGGCCCATTCTCATTGTATTTCATTGAGTTCCATAATAATATATGATATTGTTTCTCATTTGTTTGTAAAGGTTTTATGTAAAGTTATTCTGGCGAATTGATTTCATCTTATTGATCGTGGTGTTTGATTAACATCCTGTGTTCTTGGCTTGGTACGATCTAGTTATCGTTCCTTTCAGTCTGAGCACCTCACCATATGGTTTTCCTATTGCGATGGTGCCAAAGAAGGATGGTTCTTGGAGAATGTGCATCGACTACTATGCTTTGAATAAGATCACTAGAAATAGATAGCCACTTCCCCGCATAGATGATCTCTTGGACCAGCTTCAGCATGCCAAATTTTCCACGAAGTTGGATCTCAAGCCAAGTTATCACCAAGTCAGAATGAAGGAGGAGGATATATGGAAGGCTGCCTTCAAGACAAAAATAGGGTTTGTATGAATGGTTAGTACTTCCTTTTTGGTTATGTAATGCACCCGCTACATTTATGAGATTGATGAATGATGCATTACGGGATTTCATAGATTCATGTTTCATTGTATATCTAGACGGTATCTTGATTTTTAGTGCCACATGAGAAGAACATCTAACTCATTTACAAAAAGTCTTGCAAGTTCTCAGGGAGAAATAGCTTCTTTATAATATGAAGAAATGTGAATTTTCCAAAAATTCACTTGTCTATCTTGGGCATGTGGTTGGAGGAGGAGAGCTACGAGTGGATCAAAAGAAGGTATAAGCCATCACTAATTGGTCAACACCAACAAGAGCCACATAGACTAGGAGTTTTGTGGGAGTAGTACAATACATGCAGAAGTTCATTCCGGGCTTCTCCGTGATTGTAGCACCTCTAAACACAGTGGCCATAAAGAGTAAGGGTTTTGACTGGGGTAAGGAACAAGAAAAATCCTTTGAGTTATTGAAATACAAGATTAGTCATGCTCTAGTACTTTCTCTTCCTAATTTGCAGCAGCCTTTTGAAGTAGAGACAGATGCCAATGATTACATTATGGGCCCAGTGTTGCTTCAAGGAGGTAAACCCATATGCTATCATTATGAAATTTTCACTTCAACAGTTAAAGGATATTGAGTATATGATAAGGAAATGTATGCACTAGTTCAGGTAATTAGAAATGGAAGCATTATTTGTTGGGTAAAGAAACTATTGTGCACATTGACCACAAACCTCTCTAGTATTTGCAAGCACAGTTTAAATTGCAGCAGGCAAGGCACTACAAATGGATGGGGTTCCTTCAACAGTTCCATCTGGTGATAAAATACAAGAAGGGTAGCAAAAATTTGGTGGCAGCCATGTTGTTTAGGTTTCCCACATAGGATATGTTTTCCTATTTGGCTACTATCTCTCAGATCGATCCCTTCACGAAGGAAGCTATGCCCAGGACAGAGACTTTGGGGCAACATTTCAATAGTTGTAGTCCCAAGGGATTGAAAGGATAGGGATTGAAGATTGTTATCTAAAGGACGGGCTGCTCTACCAACGGGGGAAGCTTTGCGTGCCTAAAGAAGAAAGACTTCTATTGATGAGGGAAGCAAATACCTCGAAAATAGTGGGAGATTTCGGTGTTGGTAAGACCCTAGCCCACTTGCAAAGGTACGTGGATTGGCCCAATATGCAAGAAGAAGTATCAAAATTTATACGTGGATGTAAACTTTGTTGTACCAGAAAGCCTAAGACTAGGAAGGAGGGTTTGTATATGCCTTTGCCAATACCTACTTGTCCATGGGAGGACATTTCTATGGATTTTGTAGGAGGATTACCTATGTCTAAACATGACCATGACTATCTCTATGTTGTTGTTGATAGATTCAGTAAGATGTGTATTCTTATGGCATGTAAAAAGACAGTAAAAGCACATGAGGCAGCAAATATTTTCTTTTCTAATGTATGGGTGCATTTTGGTTTGCCAAAGTCTATTTTTTCTGACAGGGATTCCAGGTTCTTGGGGAAGTTTTGGACTACTTTGTGGGACAAGATGGATACCAGGTTATGGAGAAGAAAAAATTTCCATCCACAGATAGATGGACAGACAGAGGTAGTGAACAAGACTTTGGTATAGTTAATCAGAGAGTATAACAACAAATACCCAAGGACTTGGGATGAGTCCTTAGCCTACATTCAACATTCCTATAACCGGGCAATACACACATCCACTATGAAGTCACCATTTGAGACATGCTTGGGATATCTACCTACGAATCCACTGGACATAGCAGTTGGGCAGCAGGATGAGGAGGAGACATGAGACACAGAGGTGCCTAGAGCAAACAAATTCATTGAGAGGATATGACAAATCCATCTCAAAGTCAAAGAAAAAGTAGAGAAATCTCACGCCAAGTACAAAGCTAAGCATGATCAACATAGGAGGGAACATAAGCTTCATGTTGAAGATAGAGTTTTGCTTTACTTGAGCAAGGAGAGGCTACAAAGTCAAGCACGGAAGCTCAAGACACTATGATATGGGCCCTTCACCATATTGGAGTAGGTTGGAGAAAATGCCTTTCGAGTTGATTTACCGTCATTTATGAGAATGTACTCTGTAGTAAACTATGAGAACTTGCACCTATATGAGCCATCCATGCTAGATGAAGATGAAGGACTACAGTTGCTACCTTCCATTGAGGATTGTGTCTTGGAATCATGAGGTGAATTGGAGGAGGATGTAGTGCTGTAACAAAAGGTCAGAGAGACTAGGAGAGGTTTGCAGGAGTCTTGGCAGATTTGATTGAAAGGAAAGACACCAAGGCATGCCCGGTGGTACTCGAAGGAGCAAGTGAGGGAATTATTTCCTCATCTATTCCCCCACTAAGCTTTTGTGAGACCAAAATCCTCCTAAGCAAGGTAGGTTTGATCTATCGGGATCCAAAATGACTCTACTTCATCAGATTAGTCAGCACGAAGAATGAAAATAAATACACGGAGGCTCTGTCTTTATAGTAACAAGACCACCACTCTGTGCAAAGTGGCAGCTATAGAACCACCGCCCAACTACGGCGGTGGTCTTGAGACCACCGATCTACATTGGGCGGTGGTTCTGGCTCTTTCTAACAAAAAATAAAATATGAAACGAAAAGCCTCAAAATTTGAAAGGTTGTTTGTGTCTCTTCTCCTCCATGACCTTTCCCATTCTCCAGTGCATGAGAGGACATGATAAAGGCTATAAATATATGTTTGTAGAAGAGAATAAGATCATTGAAGTATGAAAGCAAGTGAGCATGGATTTCTTAGTGTTGGGATTGTGTTTTGTAGAAGAGAGGAGTGTTGAGACAGAGCAAACAAGTAATTGGAAGGAAGTGTGAAATATTATCTACTTCTCTTTCATACTTATAGTAATTTCTATACTTATTGTTTGAATTGGCCAATAAAAGTGGGAAGAAAGAGCAATTGCTCTTCCCAACTGGTTTTTCCTCCTTTGGAGGTTTCCAGGATAAAACTTGTTGGTGTTTGTGAGTTTTTATTCTTTCCTTTCTTGCAATTGTTGATTCTAAGCACAAGCAAAATTCATTCACTAGCTATCTCTGTCATTTTCTAATAGAAAGTAGAACAACAACGTTTAATTTATGATTCTGTGGATAGTTACAAAGTTGAAGAGTTTACAAATCACTCTATGAATTATTGCGCAATGCGCCTGATTTTCATCATACATTAGAGGTCGCCATTCATTCTATTCACATTGAAAGTGATAATTCTCTGGTGGCATTCACACACCTCATTCAGTCTCTCAAAACTCTGCCACGTGCTATATAATTTATTGATGAGGACATATCTCGCCATGTGCTATTGAAAATCCATGTGTGCCCTTTCTTATAATTGTTATCATTGGCACCATTTGTATCAAGTATGTACTCATTGAAAATGGATCTGTCATTAATTTATGTTATCATTCCCTTTTAAAACAAATTGACATCATAGACAATCTAATTGCTAAGAATTCCACTCTTATTTGTGGATATGATTCAAATACTCAAACATGATTGGGCACTATCACATTATCTATACAAGTCAGGCATAATAATGTCCCCACAATATTCTTCATTATCAATACCTCATTTCAGTTTAATCTTTTGTTGGGTAGACCCTAGATTCATGCAATGCATACAGTCCCATCCATTATTCATCAATGCATCAAATCCCTACATGATGGCTATGAACATACCATTGTTGTGGACCCTGATCAATTAAAATTTTGTCCCATAGACCTTGTTATTGTTATTCCTGTTACTTCATCACAACATATTCCATATATCAATATTGATATATATGATATTGGTCAATCTAGCACTTTACATTCTTCTTCCACCACTCCAAGCACTCCAATTATTTCCTCTCATACTATTGTTATCATTTCACCCATAATGTCTTATCCTATTAACACTATCACTCCACTTATTAAGGCTCCTTTCACTCTTACATATAGTGCACCTCCTACCAATATCCTTGATATTGCTATCCAACATGACAATGCTAGCACTGATGATTCTGATGATGAATTCAATACCGTTAAGCGTACTAATGACAAATTGTGTAATCTTAATTTTACTTCTATTACGGTAAATGATTCATATTTCAATGTTATTTTCATTATTTTCACCCCTGGTGAGTATCAATTCAAAACATCCCCTCCTTCAACTAATTCTATGGTATTTTATCAGGGGTCTATCCATACTCTGTACATTGTTTCACCTTCTCATGGGCAATATGCATATGCACTTCCTCCTTTCACATGCACGTTTTTCATGAATAATTCTTATTGGCATCATATTTCATTGGATCTTACTTTCTCTAATACTATTTGCACATATGATGGCTTGACTCGACTTGGCTTTACTGTCAATGATATCTTACCACCACCTCATTCACCCCATCTCTACCATGGATGTTTTTATATTACGGTTTCTTATGGTCTTCGTGTCTTCTATCTAACAGTCTTTGTGGCATGCGCTCCTCGCACTTCTCCATTGACACTTGGGAAATCTTGGTTGGATTACATTAGGGGCACTTTGGACCCTAACCATACGAGCATCACATTCCCTATGCCTTTTGGCCTTATTTCTATATGCAATGATTCATCTCTTGAATATTCACAAAATCTCACTCATTAGTATGCAAATGGATGTCTACTAACACCTTTCATTGATGAGGAGTACACAATGCACATGTATAATTTACACCACAATGGCTCCTTATATGATCCACCACACACTATTGTTTACCAAGTTTCTGATGCATCTCCATTTGACTTTGATCAAGAAAATGATGATCATTTAGATAGTGTGACTTGATCTTTCTCATCATTTCATACTTGAGGGGCATCATACTTATTCCCACCTTCTATCATTATCAGGTGTCTTGCATACTCTACACTCCACATCTTGTCTCTCTCACACGTATTAAATATCTTGATACACTTGTATCGTCATTACCCGATGATGCACTCTTGTGCTACGGTTCACATTTGACTGTTGATGGATCACTACACGCATGAACCTCATCACATTACATGCTACAAACTCGACACATTCACAAAACATATTTCTCACGCACACTCAATACATCACACTACTCTATAACGCACTCTAGTTCCACGGTTCATACTTGACTACTGAGGGTCTAAATCTGAAATGAACGTCACCACATGCATGCACTCACTCACTATGCTATATGCTTCGATAATCATATCTTTATAGTGCACAATTCAAACCATTTCCTGATGACACTCTCTTGTTCTATGGTTCATTTTTGACTACCTAGGGGGTATTTATCAATGAACCTCATCTCATAAATACTCATTTACATTCACTGAGGGGGTATGTGGCTCATACCACACTTACTTTTCATTCCATTCCATCTCACTCATCCACAACATATTGTATATCTTGGTTGCACAATGTTCTTTTTTACTTATTCTTACATGATGCATCTTCCTTACTATGTTAGCTAGATACATTGTATATCATTATCTTTTCTATATACAAATGTGTGTTGACTTTCCTTCTAGTTGTGACCACAAAATCTACATAGATTGTTACATGCAATATGGATTCTTGGCACAGTACCTCGTACCAGTCCCGTAGCAAGCTCCTGGGGGCATCCACTTTTGTATACACTACAAGTGCTATTGTTTAATTTTATGATACTTCTTATTCATACTAGCACACTACTATATCAGATCATACACGTTTTGACATATTTTCTATCTTTCTAACATGTTAAGAAGTGATTCATGTGCAACATTTGTCTTGTAGGAACTCTATGCTACCATGGTTGTCTGATATCTTGCTTATCACTATATGATATTGCTTGTCATTGTTTTCGGGATTTTCCCTTTGTCATTGTGTGCACATTATATAATTTTGTCCACAGAGGGGTCAATTGTCTTGTGACATAGTGAGTGATGTCTAATGTTTGAAACCCACTTTTCATGGTCTTCTTTGTCTACATTATTGCTTGTCTACACTGTCTGCTTACTTGTTACCTTACATTTTGTCTTCTACATGTGTGTTTATCTTTCTTGCACTAACACTTGTTTTATAGCCACTTTGTTTTGTGTGTGCCTTGGTTTCTACCAAGCACACTCCCTCCCCCTGCAGGGCATCAGTTTCCGCACAAAATTTTAGTCCTCCTTTGGGTCACATACTCTTTGTGATGTCGCATGCACCCCAAATGAGGGGGGCATCCATTGGGTGAATCAGTCATCCCACATAGTGGTTTACAGTCACTGTTCAACACATTTCAATACCGGTACAACACAGTCTTTAATCTTAGCAATGACCCAAAACCTGACTAGTGCCCACACACACACACACACAAACACTAGTGTTAAGACACAGACAGTAGCGCCCAGGTGCCCCTGACCCCTTCTGGGAATCTGTGACCAGGGGTCAGTTACATAGTTATTCTTAGTTTGAGACAGTTCACACATTAGCTTTTATAGGACAAACCATCCTTCAGCACTCGACGTGCATGCATTAGACCTTCTTTTATAATTTTTCATTAGATGGTATTGGATTGAAATGGATCAGATGTTCACACACCATCTACAGTGGTATTTATACTTCACAAAGTAGTCAAAGGTTCGAGAATAACACTAGACCTTTCTCCCTACACTTCTTCTGCACTTGGTGTGAGATCTCCCAAAAAGCTTGTTCTTCTACAACATCTTTAGGATCCTTTCTATCTCTTTGACTCATCACGGATCAGGTGCACATGTTCCTTTTCACATTTTTACATACTTTATTACGTGTTTTGATCAATTTTTTCATATATATACACATATATGACTAGTTCATTCTTCTTAATTGTAGGTCCGTCATTATAGGAAGCAATAGTCACATTAATCACACATCATCAAGAATCTAGCTACATAAATAACATGTACAATGCAACATCTGCACATACGCTTTCATCCCTAGGGTCATCATCATTTTCACTTCCTCTTCTCTAGCTTCCAATTTTCACTTTTTATCACCCCATGCCTTCTCTTGTCTCTCGGCACACTTTCTCCATCGATCTACATGGTTATCAGGTATGCATCTCTAATCTACTATATGTTATTGAGCATTCACTCAACGACATAAAGTGGGAGAAAATGTAGAGACTAAATCACACAAATTGGGTACATATTTAGTCCTGATCACATACCACTATTCATATGATTCCTAAGTGAGAAAAATACTGATTGACCAATGGCTTTAGCCTCTTTTCTTGCTTTCTATCTTCTCTCTTGGTCTTAAACTCCTTTTTTCCCAGTCTTTCTTTCATTACTTCAACATTTATGAATCTAGACACCAGCGCTCAAGAACCCCTGCCCTCTCTGGGTTCCCCTAGCCTCTTTGTACTTTTCTCACATCTTTTGGGTCTTTTCTAGCCATTTGGGCATCTTATTTTCCTACTAATCGGCCTTTCAGTGGTTAATTAAAAAATTCAACAAGGGAATCATATAAATACAAAGCTATGTGATCGTAATAAGGGACCAAGCACTAAACATCTACTATCTCCACCTAAGGTTGCATCCAAAGAAATTTACAAGAGCATTCAAACATCCATCTAGCACCCACACAAGGGAAAGGGGCTGAATTTTTCTGCATACACTTCATAAGAGTGGAAGCTCATTTTTCCATGCACACTTTTATATACATTTTCTATATCTATTTATTATTTCTATCAAGTGTGACTTGCACAAGAGCCACCTAGGGCATGATTATACACACACATAGAGAACTACATAGAGTCTAAAATGTAGTGCAACACCTAGATTGTAAGTTCGCTCAGTTGGGTGACCATTAGGCTTAGTCCAACTCCCAAGTTGATGTGTTTTGGGGTTTTGCAGGCACTTCTGTCTTATTGTAGGTTTCAGGTGAATAACAACAAAGTACAATGACATACATACGATCAAAGGTGATAACCAAAAAACATCTCGTGACCCTATAAAATGGGGTTGTGGAGCTTCTGAGTAGTCATAGGTGCCTAGAATAGGTCTTTGATGCCCCAGGTGCCCCTTACCTTCGATAAGCACCATGGTCCTAGCATTTCCGACACTATGCATTTTTTATGGGTTTGGTTGCGACGCTCTTAGTTCTTGTTTCATCGGTCTTCTAGCTTGACATACCTTCAAGATCATTGCAAATCAACCAAGTATTTTTATCTCTCGATTTACAACTAGGGTTTCAAATTTAAATTACTTATTTTCTTGGATCAAATATGTACTTAATTGTTTATATCATTGTGTTGGTATATACTTATATTTAGCATTTATTTATTCCAATATTTGCTTAATCACTAACTTGATTTATATTTAAACATAAATATGCCATAATTCAATTAAGTAAAGAAATATTTGACAAATGATAATGTGACATAAAATGCTAAGATTATATTACATATATTTTTTAGAGTGATAAATACTACATTTTCTATTTAAAACAATCCAATACCCAACAAAATTACACACACAGACACACACACACACATTAATTTTTTTCTCAATACAAATTCCAATACCAACTAATTATTAAAGTGAAAACAATAATACATAGTTCTAGAAAAACTTTTCAAGTGCTAATGCAAGTTTTACAAAAATTAATATATTTCATCAAAAACAATAGTACTACTACCTTTGACAAATAGTAACGAACATAAATGCAAAGTAATACCATAAAAAAGAAACATATAACAGACCAAAGTAATAAAATCAATGACATTAAATATATATATTTTTAATAATTTAATACATTACATTAAAAAACTTTCCACAAACACAATGTGGATCCTAACAAACTGTTTTAATGTTTGATGAGACAAATCCCTTTCCACACAATTGTGCATTTATGTTGGGCGGCCCCCTCTTCCATAAAATTCCTGAAGATAGTCTTTCCAAGGATTCTCAAAGCTTAGCCAATGTCATGACATGTGTACAAATCTATTCCTAAAGTATAAAGCTGACACTTAATACCAACCGACTATTGAATGACTAAAAACATTCTCAAATCTAAATCTTCAAAAGAAGACAAGGTAGAAATGCAAGTAGGCATTATTGAATATCAAAGTGAAAAATTATTGAATATCAATAAAATAAATAAATTCAAAAATGGATAAATTTAATTCTTTGAAAGGTGTCCAACTTTGAAGATCCCCCTGCTAGAAAGTGTAAAATTCCAACAACTCTTCCTGTATTTACATTTCCGTTTGCATGGTTGTTTTTGGATTTTACCTATCATTTCATGAACAATGAACAATCACTGTAGTCTTTCCACACTCGCATAAGAATTTGATACTCTTGCAGATTGACATTTATGCTAATTACTATTGAGTGTCTCATTCAAAACTATTTATCCATCATTTATCCATCATTTCATCATTTCTAGTTGAAAAGGAACTCTTAATTTGCATCTCATCCTCTAAATTCCATATTTATTCTTCGACCTTTTCCTTTTATGCCTGTAAATATATGTCACCCCGCAAAAGTATTGTTATCCATTTTTACCCCCTAGAAAAAAATGGACAACTTGAGAAAATTGGACTTGGATGGTTGATGGATTTTCAATGGAGAACTTGAAGAAAGTAGGCAATTTTCATGTTTTTTAGGCACTTGGAATCATTTGAGGGAATTTCCCTTTGCTTCAGTTCAATACTTACGCCAAAAGTTGAGAAAAGTGGAAAAATGATAAATTTGGCTTTAGGGAACTCTACCCTATTTTTTCTAACTCCTCGGTCTAAGAGAAATCCAAAAGTTAGGAAAAATCAAGAAAAAATGGAAAAAGAATAAGAATGAAGCTTTGTGGAAGTTCAATGTGCCATTACTGTGAAGAAATGCACTTTCAAATCCCTGAATCAAGCACATTTAAAAGCCCACAAAGTTGGAGGGTGGCTGGAGGATTTGTGGTGCCACTACTTCAAAGCAAAGGCTAGCTCAAAGCATGAATCGAGTAATCCCAAAAAACCCACAACAAAGGAGAGAGAAAAGCACATGCACAAACTAGAAATGCAAAGGAAAAAGGAAGAGTGTTGTGGAGTTTTGATGTGGCACTACTTTGAAGCAATGAAGGTTTAAAAATGTGAGTAAAGTAGTTTTCCCTCATAAACCCATAAGAAAGGAGGGTAAATAGTAATTCGGGTTTGTGAAGTTGCTTTACTATTAAAGTAATAAGTAAAGTAAATCCAAACTTGCGCAAAGAAGGAAAGTTGAGGAGCTTTGCGGAGTTATGAGGGGCACTTACTGCGAAGTAAGTGGGGCTTGGGACTTGCAAATGTGAGTAAAGTAGTTGAGAAATTGTGTAAAGCAAACAACGAAGCAAATATTGTTGCGAGGTTTCAATGGGCAATTACTTCAAAGTAAGTGGGGCTCAAAGGGTCGAGTAAAGTCATTGCAAAAAATCGCAATGCAAGTAGAAAGGAAAGGAGTGTTGTGGAGTTTCAATTTGGCACTACTGTAAAGTAGTGACACCCAGAGAACCCGAAGCAAAGTAGTTGCAAAACCACACAGAGAAGGGTAAAAAGGAAGTAATGGCACCTTGGATTCCTGCAGAACTAGAGGAAAGTAATTGGCCATAACTTTTGACAAGGAGCTCTTTTTTTTACAAAATTAGACTTTTTGGAAAGATCTTGACCTCCTTTTCATCATAGTATCACAAAAATCAGATTTTGGTGGGATTATATGGGAGAAAAATGGAAAAACATCTCCAATATGAAATGATATTTCTAGGTAGCCCAACCACTACATTTAATGAAGTATGACCCTCTTTCTTCTTCCACAAGGAAAAGTACATGAACTGATGGGATTCGATAGGTTATCCATGTTGTTTTGTAGTAATTTAATGAATTTTTTTTGGTGGGTGAAGGGGGAAATCTGGGATTCTCTCTCTCTCTCTCTCTCCTCTCATCTCTCTCTCTCTCTCTCTCTCTCTCTCTTCTCCATCTTCTTCTATATAATTGTAAACTTCTCATTTGAGAAGTAATGGGATATTATGGGTATGGGAAAACCCTATCAAAATGGTTTCTCAATGTCAATGAGCTACAAGCCTTCACATGGCCCTGAAAAATGCATTTGTGTATCTACTTCATCAATGTAATGTACTATGCAACATTATGAAGTAATAAAATCTATTTTTGTGGTGTTCTTTTAACCCTTGCATTTATTTTATTGGTTTCCTTTGCCTCTCCATTCTTGTTGTTGTTTTCTGTGCATGTTTCTTTTATTTGTAGGTTGTTTTTGTTATGTTTCATGGGGATTAGATGGTGAATGTTACCTTGGGACTGTGTCATAGTTGTTATGGCCTCTCTTAACTTCATTTTCCTCTACTCTCCCTCAACAAGATATTCCACCCCTTTTTTCTATTAATATCATCTCTTTTAGCTTATTATTTCCCTTTCATCTACCTTTCTAATCCTTCTCTATCTCCTCGGTCCTTTGGAATTGGTAGTTTAAGAGTAGTTAGCTGCATTTCCCTTATAGGATTAGTTTTAGCATTAAATTTAGGTAGAGGAAGCCGACCTTCTCTGGAAGTCCATCTTAAGTAGCTAATCCACAACTTGAGATATGGTCCCATGTTAGCAAAAAATAGAGATCTACATAGCCAAATCTCAGGGTGCTACTTTTTTGTGATAACAATTATAAGTACGTAGGAGAAAAATCTTGTAAGATCGATCCAACATACATTAATAAATGTTTCAATATTTGGAAGATATCATTCATAGAAGACGTATATTTCAAAATTGTTTCCATTGTTTACGAATGTCTGTATCAGTCGACCACTAACAAAAATTCTCAGTTGTTATCCTTCTCTCACACTACTAGATTTTCATGGAAGCTACAGGTAATTCACCCAACCTCCCAACCCACCACTCCAAAGTCCCATCTATTTTGCTGACTATAATGCATAAGCAAAAACCAATGCATAAATACACTACACCATACATGGCTATTATGTGAAACATTTTGTAGGGGACATATAGCTAGCGCCATAACTAGGTAAGTTGAAACAGTGGCGTCATACATTTGTTTCCATTCACTGAATCTGGCATTGTTATTGCCATAACTATTAGTAGCTGAAACAATTGCCTCATACATGCTTAAAATATTTGTCTCTTCGTATAAGTACACCACAACATATTCAAGTTTCTATCCTAAAACACCTCCACTCGGTTGGTTTATTCAGCATCTACAACACCTTGTTCTCCTCATAGATACCGCAACTTATAAATATAACATTTTTACATGGTTATTTTTGTATGTTTTTTAATTACTTTATTGTTGTTGTGCATTAGCTTTGACACTGTGGATATTCAAACTGTGTTCCTGTAAGGAACAATATTAGATAAACTTGTTTTGTATTTTGTCCCAACAATATTTAAATATGAGTTTTATTTAAACATTTAAAGTTACACACTATTCAAATTGACGCTCAGGTTGGTCTTTGTCTTGTGCCTGCCAATATATACATATGTTTTTATTGCATTCCTATTGTTTTGCATTAGTTTAGACATTGTGGTTATTCTACATGCGTTCTTATAATTAGAAGAATTAGATAAAGATGGTGTAGCTAATGCCCTAGTATGTATATTGTCATTGTAATATTTAATTATGTATTTCATTTATTTATTGACGCTAGGTTAAAAAATAATCAATGCTCTTTTTTATTTTTTATTTTTTTTGGTTCTAAGCAATGTATTCACTGTTGTTTCCCTTCCTATCACTTTCAAAATATTATTCTTTAATAATTCTTTTTTTTCACCTACAATACTACGTAAATTATTGAAATTTATAACAAATATATGTATATGCATTTATTATTATATCCATTGATTTAAATTGTAATTTCTGTTACAAACATGTTTTATATTTAACCAAATTCATCATTATTTTCAAGTATTATGGAACCTTTTAATAGAAGCCCAACCATAATCACCATATCAGGTGAGACCTCTGATGCCAGTGTCAGCAGCCAACACAACAAGTTAATAGCTTCAAATGGGTCCCTTGCTTCTTACTCAACCCATGTAGTAACAGATCAGAGTTCCGTGCAGTGTTTAACAACCGTTTACAACTTTTGTTCATTCATTGGCTAATACTGTTATGGATACATGCGCTAACATTTCTGGCAGGACATTAGAATATGTATTCTCATCAGCCATGATTATAGATACTGATTTGAACATTGTGTTGGACCTCATGCAAAAGGTAGATGGCACATACCTTCATTTTGAAGTCTTGTACAATTTCCTCCATACATTGGGATACGACCAATACTACGCTGGTGGTAGCGAGCAATACATTAAAGACACATTCAACACTTACCTTGCAGCCCTGTAATTTTACCACCTACCTCACCCCTACTACAAGTTTGAAATGATCATACCTGTACCAACTTATTTTTGTTGACCCACAGATACCCCCTACCTACCCTAGCCACACACATAGGTTATACTTTCAACACATGTACATTGTGTTATGTTTGAAGAATTGACTTGAAAATCCTATGCTTACCTAAATATGTTGTATTTATTGCTCCATTTTATAACCCCCCTATAGTTGTTTTGTAAACTGACTTTCTAAAAGTATACATTGTATTTTCCTCACCTACGTTTCTTACTTTACTTTCAATGAACAATACAAGTTCCAAGTTTTAAGAAGAACTTCCACATGCATCCATGTATTAGTTAGCTAAGCTAAGAGAATTGAAACGAACACCTAATAGTTCCAAAACAAAGCTAACTAAACCTAGATCATCATGCTAAGAGCTTAAAGAGACTAAATATTAACAATATGCATTATAACATTGAAGGAAATCAAACTAAGTTGTTAAATATTTATCCTCTACTCTTTGAAAGCTAAACTAGAAATGGACCTATGTAGATCCTTAGCAATCAAAATGTGATTTTTTGTTTGATCCCAATGGTTTGAGAATGGAGTCTCAATCAAGACATGGCTACAAGACCTTCTTTATTATCCTCATATGACTCAAAAGCTTAGATGGATGAATGCAAGATGAAGATACCTAGCTCAACACTAATGGAAGATGCTCAAAGATGAAAATGCCTATAGTTTATGCTATATGCATGTAAAGGTGTAAGAAGAAAGGTAGGAGTAGGGTTCTTTATATAACCCTCTAGTTTGAAAGAGCTTTGCATCATATTGTATGTGGGATAATAGCAAAGTTAGGTTAGTTATGGATAAAGTTGCTTTAGATAAAGTAATCTTGATTGAGAAGAGATTAATAAGTCATTAGTCACTCATGGGAGTTGAGGGGGGTGTATTAATTAATCAAAAATGATTAATTAATAGGTAGGTGTATCTTATAGAAGATTTCTAGAATAATGTTAGCATGATCTAGGTTGTGAGAGGAGTTTAATCTAATAAATGATGATTTATTGATCTAATGGAAGAGAAAGTTAATTAATTAAGAATAATTAATTAATCTAGATAGAAAGAAATACTAATTAACAGAAGATTGTTAATCAACATCTTTGAGTGATATAAGAGTTAATTAATTAGCGTAATGTAATTAATCAGCAGTGATAAAAGAGAAAAGGTGCGTTATTGACGATATGTCATCATTTTTTGGGAAAGGGGATAATTCGCACAATTTAAATATTTAAATTTCTCGATCCAAATTATAGGTGTCTACATTTTCCCCACTTTGGGGGTGGCGTAAGTGACGCCACTTCAAAGATAGTAGACAAGTAAAAACATGTTAATTTTGAAGTGATATAAGAAAAATTAGTGGAGTGAAGGATGACCCCTTGAGTGTCAATGGGTTGATGAAATAGGTTGATTGACGATCGAAAAAAAATGAAGGATTTGAAATAAGAATTGGGAGGGGTGGGGTGCCCCAAGTGAATTAGAAGAAAAATGTTGATAGGAGAATGATATAGAAGAAAAATGAATATGACAAGAAAATAACCAACCTTTCATCCAGTGTATTAAAACAATTTTTGTATCATCATATTATCAGTGATCTATGTCATTGGTCCTTATTAAAAATATAAGCATACAAAAAAAGTGTAGAATGACATGAAAATCCATAATAATGACAATTGTCCATTGTTGTAAATACCAACTCAATGCAACATACAAAATGCAATGTAATACGAGAAGTAAACAAGCTCATCTAACAGGGAAACAAGCACAAACACACAACTCAAATCAACAACGGTTAAGACGGTTGCATAAATGTTTTATTATCAAGTTGAAGATCCAAAATGTTCATGATTAACGACAAGGGTTAAAAATGATGCCCCAAGCAATGATACATACGAGGGAAATTGATGAAGGATGCAGGGTCCAATGATAAAGCTTTGTGTGCTACAAAACAGTACCATGCAACTTGATGTGCCCCAGAGTACAAACGAAGCAAGTAATCTAGATTTGTAAATGGTTGTAGATCCAGGTGATCCATGAGTCATTTGGTTTGAGAACACATGAAAGTGCCAACAAGATATGAGACAAATATCATGCTTGTGACACAAATTTTAGCTGCGTATGAGCTTTTTACCAATGTTTTTGATAGGATTTTTTATTTTTACCATTGTTTTGGGTTTTTGAATGTTGTGAATTTTAACAATTTGTTTTGGTGTTTTTATGTTTATTTGGATGTTTTGAATTTTCTGACTAACATCTTTGAATGTTTTGGGATTTTTTGAAATTTTATTTAAACGTTTTTTGACTTTTTGATACAGTTTTCCAAAGCTATGTATAGGAAATGAAAGAAATGCATGGATGGCCCAACAATAGATGGGATGTACAAGGGTAGAATGCCTCGCGCATGTGTCAAAAAAGTGAAGATGGGAAGATTGCCCCCAAAGATGAGATAAGAATATACAAACACAAGGTCTGCATCTATAGACAACAGGATAAGTTGGATCGACAGCCAATATAGATAGGTTCAATCTTGATAACGAATGTAACCCTATGACGTGATAGGAAGGAGCAAGGATGCCCCCCAGCGTAAGCTGGCCAAGAAGCACATGATAAAAAGAAGTGGAAGATTGTTTATTGAATGAAGGGGAAAAAGTGTCAATCAAACATGGCAAAACGGCAATCTTATACACATGGATGTTCTGAACAAATGCATAAGAACATAAATGCTATGAACAGATGTGGAAAATGTAGCTTAGAAGCCTCGCAATGAAGAATTGATTAGCCAAAGGCACGAATCATGAGACAAGATACATGCACTAGAGTAAGAGTCTAAACAAGGTCCAAAAAGAAGACACTTGGTAACATACTATTCATGTTTACTCATCGAGATCTAGTGTGTGCACTTGGAAATTTATTACCTCTTGAATGGAAGATTTGATAGACAACAAGTGAAGACACACTTAGCCAATGTGTAGGAATGATTTATTTTTGAGATGTTGATTTGTGAATGAATTTGTGGAAGGGGATAGTTCGTGTGATTCTTACAAAGGGCTACCAGCCAGGCATCCATACATCATAATGGAGATGTATTTGATAAAAAACCAACAACATTAGCTCTACTGCCAGTCGAAAATGTAAATTCCATAGCCTCGGTAGATCACAATTATTGGAAATACCCCAAAGAGAGTTATATATCAATTACTTTCCCACTGTTTAGCTTTGGCTCAAAAGTTATTTGATAGGAAACATTTTTTTTCTAAGGTTCTGAAAAACTTATTTCAGCTATGACCTTGAAATTTGACAAGGGGTTAAGAATAAACAATGTAACGCTTGATGGAAGGGGGCGGAAGATTGCTTGTGATGAGGGCATTGGCTAGTGTCAAAGAACCATATGATCCAAAGGATTTCTTCGTAACAAGTTTTTTAGATGTGTCCTTGTAATATGAATCATCTACAAGGTTAGTACGTTCTTTAATTTACCAAGCATGATAAAAGACACAAGGACAATCTGCAAGGAAATACTCCATATGAGATAATGTTCCACAAATTGGTAGTGAATTGGCTAACGCAAAATGATCAACTGAAGGGATGAACAATGGTAAGTCAAGACTTGCAGAAGAAGAGAAAGAAAGGCGTAAGAAAGAACATCCACGTGTATTCACATGATTTCTGATTGCAATGTTTGTTCGTTAAACCTTTGAGTATCATATGTATATCATATACCTAAATTTTTGAAAGTGTTTTTTACATTTTTTTGTATTTTTGCAACAATTTTTTGAAAGGTACGTTAACCAAATTTTGAAAAGGTCACTTGGCATGATAAGATCCAACAACAATGTTAGTACGATTTCGCTTGATTAGGTAACAACTAGGCACCATTGCAAAATCAAGATTCATATTATCTCTGATTTCAATGATCGTGGCTAAAGCTCATACCAAGGAATAGTTAAGATGTGTGTAGTTTATCATGACAATGTGGATTTTGTGTATGGCTGAGATTGAGCAAGTCCCTATCCAGAGGTTTCTACAATTTCGGCAATACCATACATTTGATGGTTGCACTTCAATGTGCATTTTTGAATCGAGTGAAGATTCTAAACTTTAAGATCATTTACAATGATGATAGTGAGCTTTGGAGCTCTAAATATGGAATTTTTAATCGTAGATATGGATGAAGGAACCATTTGGGTTTCTTGTAATGCTATTACGTGATCTTGTCTACAAGCTAGGATGAATGTAAACGGGTGAAGAAAATGGATGAATAGAATTAATGTGAGAACATGACGGTGATGATTTCCTCAATCTTTTGATCAACAAAGTGTCAATGTGATGGACAAAAAGGAAGTACAATCCAAGTGGGGTTGAAGAGTGGGTGGGCTCACTTTGACAGGAGGTGTCGCCCCACCTTATGACAAGTGAAAGACTAAGTAAAAGTAATGCTTCACAAATTTCGTGGATAATGGCACATAGTATAGAACTTTGATGGGCTACTTCCGGTGGTTTCCCATATATAGAAGAAGTTTTGGCTTTTAGGATGTTGGCCCAATGCAAAGGCTCTCAATAATGATTGGTTTGATATGCTCTAGTTGACATGCCCCCCCGTATAGACAAAGAGGGGCTACCTCAGAGGTAGGAGCCACAAGTTATATAATGCAAGCTCAATGGGCTACCAGGAGATGAGCCACACATAGACTGATGACTTGGGGTATCTTGGAGGTACTTTACCCCCTTCATATAGGAATGCAGTAATTAATGAGTTCATCACGTATTCTCAATGGTGTTGACAACAAGGATGAGAATTTGAATGGGCTAACTAACAAAGGTGAGACACAAATCAGACGATGAGTTGTGTAGAGCACTTGGAAGTGCATCCACATATAGTTCCCAAACAAGTGGGCTACTTTGGGGTTCCTAAGACCACCCCAAGGTGAGATTGTAGATTGAGGAATCATGTTATGCCAAAGAAGGTTATGCCCTGAAGTTTTAAGATAGGATGGGGCGTACTCAAAGGTCTATCTGGATCTTCCTATAGTATTTTGACAAAAGTGAATCAATTTCTTCTTCCCAATATGAATTAATTTGGTATTGAAGTCAAGATTAAATCCGTTTGGAATCCTCTAAGGGAATGACATCGTGTGACCCCAGGAAGTTCCATGTTTGATTGCTCCTCATCTTTGGATGAATCGATCGGTAGGGGTATTTAGGTTCTTCAAGAAGATTTTTAGGAGTTTTCCAATAGAAAAATAGGATCCAAGATGGTGTTTTTGATTGAGAAGATCATGACTCAAGAGATGTAATTAGATTTAGATCTAGATGTCATCGCGCGTAGAATCCAAGACAAGGCTTTGAGATAGCAATATTGGAAATTGGCTTTAACTAGAAGACGCACCATTTTATTCATTTTAAACAACGTGGATCACTTAGAAAATTAGCATATGTTTGCGAGATAGGAGTCTTCATGAGGTGTTTTGCAACGTATGTGTCAACTTAGATGATATGCGACATGGGATTCTGACTAAAGAAGATTTCGACCTAATAGGTGTCGAATTTGATGATTGCAACATGGGATGTCGACTCTAGATCCCATTTAAAAGTCATGCAACATTCAGATAACCTTCAATAGAGGAACTAAGTTGTCAAGGTGCATGAATAAGGGACGTCTTGCAAAACATAGGGAGTTACCGCGGCTCAAATAAACCTGGAATTAGATAGTACATTGAGTACACGAGACTTGGAGCCACACGAATCTTCAAAGGAGGAAGATGTCATGTTCAATACTGTGATTGATAAGGGGAGTCCTGTGAAGAAAGTGTGAGGACCCTGTGACTTAATTATGTGTGCACATGAAGTGAATACGTCTATGCATGTGAATTCTACTAAGAATGACATCGAGGTGAATCCAAAGAATGTGTAGGAATAATAGTTTGCATGTTCGGGATTTCTAGAAGCAAGAGTGGGAGGAACCTTGGTAATAATGTGTGTGACTATCAGACAGTGTCTGAACCATACCACCAACTGGTCGAGATGAATGTGTGTGGGAGCAGAGGTATGCTGATCGTAGGTTCTCTAGCTTGTAGAACCAAATGAGGCTTAGCCATGACTGGGCATCCTTTAGATGGGAATGTCGAAAACTTTGATGTGCACGGTTAGTGTCATATGTATAAGGAACCTGCACGATAACTAGTCATTGCTGATATTTGTGGGATCTAAATAACACTAGACACAAGATACCATGTGATAACATAATGCCTTTAATTGGAAGGGAGTATTGTGTTAATTTGGGCAGCACAACGGAAACTAGCTAGGCACTTTGATGAACATGGGCCCTAGGAAAAACCAAGTGGCGTAACGACGCTAAGTCATCACAAAAAAGGTAGAGCTACAAAAATAGCCATGCAACCTACAAATAGGTTGATATGTTTCCTAATTTGAAGTCAAATCTAATGACAACCCATCATGATAGACTCTAGAAAAGATAGTAAATGCACATAATATTTCTAGTGACAATAACCTAATGATGTTAAATTCTCAAATTCAGTCACATGTGCATGATTTGGATTAACAAAACTTGAGAATTTCTTGGAGAAAGGTCATTGAAATCAAAGAGACTAGTGAATCCATCCCACCGGGCATGCACTAGTGTAGGCCAAGTATTAGTTAACTAAACTAAGGGACCTGAAATGCTAAGACCTAATAGTTCCAAAACAAAGCGATCTTCTAACATAGGTCATACATGCTAAACTAGTTTCTAAAGAGACTAAATATCAAGTCAATAAGCCTTAGTAATTTTGGACGATATCAAATGTGAACTAGTGTAATAAGAATATTATGGACTACTGTAATCAAAGCTTTGCGAGAAATGGACCTATGTAGATTTTAAAAGGAACGATAACCAGATCGTAGCAAGCCAAGAACTCAGATGCTAATCAAACACCACAATTAATAAGATGAAAGCAATTCACCAGAATACTTTTACATAAACCTTTGCAAACAAATAAGCAACAATATCATATATTATTATGGAACTCAATGAAATACAATGAGATTGGCTGCCTTGCTTATATAGGCAAGGAATAACAATCTAAGAACTAGTCAAGGTCATAGATCAAGTCATACATTAAGGAAATAACTAGTCATCAAAGAACTAGTCAAGACCATAGATTTAGGAGTGAACTAGACATCAAGGATCTAGTCAATACCATGGATCAAGGAAAGAACTAGTCAATACCATAGATCAAGGAAAGAACTATACCTAACAACTAGTTAATATCCCCCTAATATCTAAATAAAAAAAAAGAAATATCCACACACATAAGTGGGTGAGGATAAATACAATAAAGGTAAATAAAGTACCTAAGTGAACATGAGCTAAGGTAAATACCTACTCTAACACCCCCCCTCAAGTGAAGCTAGGGGCCAAAATAGAAGTGGCATGTCCACAGTATGAGTCCCAACAAATAGGCCCGATGAGGTATTCATGTACAATATATCCATGAAGAAATCTTGAACCAAAAGAAGGAAAGAATCCTACTAGAAGGAAAGAGAAAGAAGAAGAATAAGAAGGAATATGTTCTCGTGAACACCCCTAAGAATAAGTTCTGAAACCCCAAGAATTCTACGCAACTCAAGGTAACGAGGTGATGCAAAAGTCTTCATAAAGATGTCTGCAACCTACTACTGAATTAGAATGTACTCCAAGCAAAAAAATCCATCCTGAATGTGCTGACGAATGAAGTGGATGTGTATCTCAATATGCTTGGTCCATTGGTGCTCAACTAGGTTGCGAGAAATGTTAATTACACTTTGGTTGTCACACCAAAGTACAGTTAGTGAATCCTGTGGGAATCCAAACTCTGTCAATAACTGTTGAAGCCAAAGAATATGTTGACTCGCTGTACCTAATGACCTGTACTCTACCTATGAAGATGAAAGTGCAATAGTCTGTTGATTTTTGCACTCCCAAGCATTGGAGAAGAACCAAGAAAAAAAGATAGCCAGAAGTGAAATGCCTGTCATCAATAGAACTTGTCCAATCTGAATCTGTATACCCAATCAACTGAGTATAACCCCTAGTGTAGTGTAGGCCAAAGTGGTAAGTGTTGTGCAAATAGCACAAAATCCTTTTAGCAGCCTTCTAGTGACTACTATGAGGAGAATGTGCAAACCGAGATACAAGCCCTACTACAAATGAAATATCAGTGTGAGTATGGGTCAAGTACACGAGACTCCTAACCAGTTGCCTATATAATGTAGGATCACAAAGTGGTGTGGTACATGTGGATGTAAGAGTAACTCCAGACTGAAAAGGAGATGGGCTTGGCTTGCAATCAACCATATCAAAGTACCTAAGAAGATCATGGGTGTAATGTTGCTGAATCAAATGAATCCCTAAATCTGTCTGAGAAATCTATAAACTAAGGAAATAATGCAATAGCCCAAGATCTGTCATGTCAAACTATGTAGAAATATCCCTCTGAATACTCTGAATGTGGGAAGAAGAGTTTCCAATAAGTAACAGATCATCAACATACAATAAAAGTATCACAATATCCTCACCAACATGCTGGAGATACACTATATGATCGAAGTGGAAACAAACAAAACTAGTAGATAGAAGAAAAGAATCCATCTTCTCATACCAATCTTGAGGGGCTTGTTTGAGACTGTAAAAAGACCTTTAGAGCCTACAAACAAGAGAAGAATCCTGAACAAATCTAGCTGGCTGCTCCATGTATATTTCCTCTTGTAGATCTCCAAGTAAGAAGGCACTCTTCACATCCATTTGGTATACGGGCCACCCCTGTGATGTAGCAATAGTAAGTACAAGGCATATAGAATCCATCTTGGCAACGGGTGCAAAATTATCAGAGTAATCAATACCTTTAACTTGTGAAATCTCCTTTACAACAAGACGAGCCTTATACTTGTATATGGACCCATCAGCTGCGTATTTGGTTCGGTATACCCACTTACACCTTACCATATTTTATTCCTTTATGAAGAGATACCAAATCCCAAGTATGATTCTTCATTAAAGAAGAATACTCAGTTGACATCGCATCATCCCACTCCTGTATCCCATGAGCCTTTGAAAAGATTGTGGATCCTCAGAAACTTCCTGACACAAAATTCTAGAACCTGTAGAATGTGTGTGATGATTCCTAGTGGGTAGAAGATCATGTATGAAAGGTGTTTCCTTACAAACTTTAGTACGAGTCCACTTAGGCATAATGCCAACATTAGTGGGAATATGATCCTCAATGACATCTATAACCTCCTCATCAATCTCCTCAAATAAAGGATCCTCAAGATAAGAAATGAATAAGGAGGCATGAAAGAAGATGAAGAATCATGAGGAGTGAAGCACTCATCAAACTGAACATGTGTTTGAAAAATAATGTCATGTGTATCAGGATCTAAAAGATGATAAGATCTCATGTCCTCACAATACCCTACAAAGATCAAGGGTTTACTCTTCTTATCCAAAGCTTTCATTTTATTATTTGGCACAAAGGCCCAAGCATGGCTCCCAAAGACTCAAAAAAATGTGACATCTGGCTTAGTGTTGGACCAAGCTTCCTCTAGAGTCAAATTCTCAAGTGCTCTATGTGGTGTGTGATTCTGAATATAGTTAGCACACTTATCTATTTCTACCTAACAGATAGGAGGTATATCTCTACAATGCATCATACAGTTAGCCATTTCCTTCAAAGTTCTATTCTTCTGTTATGCTAAGCCATTCCGTTGTGGAGGGGAACAAAATGCTAGTGAATAATTCCTTGAGTTGCCAAAAAGTCAGAAAATTCATTGCTGAAGTTCTCCCCCCATTATCAGTGCAAAGGTTCTTTATGCAACTAGAAGATTGTTTCTCAACCAAAGCCTTGAAGACTTTGAAGTGTGAAAAACATCACTTTTGTACTTAAGAAAATAAACCCAAGTACGCCTCGAGAAATTATCAATAAAGGTAAGTACATACTCAACTCCATTGAAAGAGGGGGTTGAAAAAACCATCTCAAGTCACTATGCATAAGCTCAAGTGGTGACTCTCTTGGACAAATTCTTAGGAAATGGATCTTGGTGTTGTTTCCCTAATGCACAGTCAAGAAAACTCCCTCAAGATAAGAAACTCTAGGAATACCATCTACCATACCATGATTTTCTCAACTCCTTCGAATATTTGTAATCAAGATGTCCAAATATTTCATGCCAAAGCTTACTCTCTGAATCTGCATGAGAAACCAATCCTGTCCCTATCGAAGAAGTGTCATCAAAACCCTCAAAGTGATATAGTCTAGAACTATGATCAACAATACCCTGAGCAACCAGTTAATAAGGCTCCAACAAAGTTCTTACTTCTACCCCATATGGTGTAAAAGTCATTATTTTCCCTTGACTAGAATGAAAAAATTGATATATAGAAAGAAAATTTGTAGTGATGTTAGGAACATATAGTGCATCTTGGATATTGCCACCATCAAGTTGTATCTCACCTTTTCCCTCAACAAAAAGAAAGGAAGAATATCCAACCTCAATTTATGAAGTAGAACTCAAACGTAGAGAAACAAAAGACTCCTTGGAAGAAGTCATGTGATGAGAAGAACCAGAATCTATAACCCAACTATCTGCAAGTGGCGACTCATATCTCCCAACAACATTAAGTGCTTTGCCATGCTAATTAGAAGGAGGTGGAGTGGAGATAGAAATTTGGTGTTTCTTGACTATATCTTCTAAGGCTTGCATTCACTTATAACACCTATGTTCTTCATGACCAATACCCCCACAAAAAGAGCATGAAAGACTAGACTTATTCTTACGTTTAGAAGACTTCTTGGGTTTAGAGTTGTTTTCTTTGGGTTTAGGAGCACTTTGAGATGTATAAGGGGTGGATTTGGTTTTACTTTTTTGTTTTCCCTTGCCCTTAGGATTAGATGCAACTAATGCCTTTTGATAGGTAGAATACTCAAGGTGAGACAATTTGGATTCTTCTCTAGTAAGTCTTTCACAAAAATTTTCTAAGTTAGACATTTTGAATGTGTCACCTAAGACATCCATACTAGAGAAAAAGGTAGAAGAAAATATTTGAAATAGTCATCTCAACTTGGATAGAATCAAGTAAACACACTCTTCATCTTTCTTATCTCTTCCACTCCCCTTCAACTGTGTCAACAAATGTTTAAACTTGGTAATATAGTCTATAATTGTTGGAAAATCTTCAGGATTAAGAGAGGTGATCTCAATTTCAAGTTGCATGGATCTCATATGATCCACTTTACCAAATAAATCCTCTAATTTCTCCCATATTTTGAAATGAGAGTCACACTTTTCCAAATGAAACAAAATATTTTCACTTAAATAAGTTCCTATCAAACCCATACACTCATCAAATTTGCACTGGTACTCAAATTTCTCATATTCTCTAGTGAACACTGGTTGTTATGAAGAAGTTAAAGCCCATAATCCTTTCCGCTTTATTATTGTTTCCATTCTTGGTTTCCATGTGTGGTAATTATGTGTTGTTAATGTCTCAACATGATCTAATCTATAAGTAGATTCTATTCTCAAAAAATTACCAAAAGAAATGCAATAACCAAATAATGCAACAAGACCCCCAAGCAATACAACAAGAGCCCCACCATATTTTGGCACTTTATAATGAGTGCGTGTTATAATATGGAAATTTATAATGATAGTGAATTTCTCAAAATAAATATGTTCAATAGAAAGAGCACGAAAAAATAAGCACTTTTGCAAAAAATGGCACTCAAATCCGAGTTATAGATCAAAAGTTACAAGTTATTCAATATTATGCTCTACTATTTATTTTAGTTGCCACTAAAACATAATAAAATGCTCTTGCCTTCACCACACAAATAAAATTAAAGGGGGTTGGAGTTAAGCAACTACTAGTAGGAATCACAAGATTTAAGCCCTTATAGCAAATCATGCACATCCATCGGTGGAGCCCTGGTAAAAAAGGAAAGAAACGTCTTCCCGGAAACTGCCTGGTGCATGCCAATTGAGAATGCTGCATCCACAGAAAAAAAACCCAAATTAGATCTTAAATTTTTTGAAAAACCCAGAAAATGATTTGTTGGGTTTTCTTCATGTCTGACACAAATCCCAAGGTAAACCAACACGTATATCTGCACCACAAAAAAAACACCAAAAAAATGACTTTCTCCAAAAATGGTTGAGCTTAAAGTCGATCTTAGGGTTTTTCCACCTTCTGGATCTAATGGAAGACTCTATTTTTCATAAAAACACACACATAAAAAAAATACGATAAAATCCTGAATATATGAATATACAAAGAATGCTTGTAAAACTAAACTTACAGACGGATGTCAACAACAATCTCCTGCTCTGATACCATAAAAGGAACGATAACTAGATTGCACTAAGCCAAGAACACAAATGATAATAAAAAAACATGATCAATAAGATGAAAATAATTCACTAGAATAACTTTACATAAACCTTTGTAAATAAATGAGCAGCAATATCATATATTATTATGGAACTCAATGAAATACAATGAGAATGGACCTTGCTTATATAGGCAAGGAATAACAATCTAAGAACCAGTCAAGGTTGTAGATCAAGCCATAAATCAAGGAAAGAACTAGTCATCAAAGAACTAGTCAAGACCAAAAATTTAGGAGTGAATTAGACATCAATGATCTATTTAATACTATAGATCAAGGAAAGAACTATACCTAACAACTAAATAATATCCCCCTAATATCTAAATAAATAAAAAGAAATATCCACACACATAAGTGGGTGAGGTTAAATACAATAAAGGTAAATAAAGTACCTAAGTGAACATGAGATAAGATAAATATCTACTCTAGCAGATCTATAACAATCAAAATGTGATTGTTTGTTTGATCCCAAGGTTTGAGAATGGAGTCTGAATCAAGACATGGCTACAAGACCTTCTTGATTATCCCCATATGACTCAAAATCTTGGATGGATGAATGCAAGATGAAGATACCTAGTTCAACAATAATGGAAGATGCTCAAAGATGAAAATGCCTATAGTTTATGCTATATGCATGTAAAGGTGTAAGAAGAAAGGTAGGAGTAGGGTTATTTATATAACCCTCTGGTTTGAAAGAGCTTTGCATCCTATTGTATGTGGGATAATAGCAAAGCTAGGTTAGTTATGGATAAGGTTGTTTTAGATAAAGTAATATTGATTTAGAAGAGATTAATAAGTCATTAGTGACTCATGGGAGTTGAGGGGGTGTATTAATTAATCAAAAGTGATTAATTAATAGGTAGGTGTAACTTATAGAAGCTTTATAGAAGAACGTTTGCATGATTTGGGTTGTGAGAGGAGTTTAATCTAATAAATGATAATTTATTGATCTAATGGAAGGGAAATTTATTTAATTAAGAATAATTAATTAATCTAGATATAAAAAAATACTAATTAACGGAAGGTCGCTAATTGACATCTTTGAGCGATATAAGAGTTAATTAATTAGCATAATGTATTTAATCAACAGTGATAGAAGAGAAAAGGTGCGTTATTGACGATATGTCATCAATTTGCGGGAAATGGGATAATTAACACAATTTAAATATTTAAATTTCTTGAACCAAATTATAGGTGTCTATACCACATTGTACCTATGTTTACATGATCATGTCCTAAAACATTTAACAATGTATGAGTACATTTAATTTTTTACAACGCCCCCTTTTGTGAATTTATGGATTGATTTTTCCTTACCTATGAAATTTTTACCACTATGTTTACATACCCTACAACCCCTTTACTCCTTAACATACAAAACATGACATATGTAATACCATTCCAGGCATATAAAATATATTTTCCTTTCCTACCTTGTTTACTATACTTTCGTGAATGTATGTATTATTTTTTCCTTGTCTTTGTCATTCATCCCACTTATTTTTTTAGCGTACACCCACTCGTATCCTTAGAATACGAAACACATAACAACTAATAGCACCTTAAACAACCATACCCTTAATGTACTATATTACAACATATAACTACTTTAATCCATCTTGTTTGATGATTCATTTACTTTGTCTTTCATTGTTTAGGAACTAACAACATCATACCCTCCATTTCCCCTGATGTTGTGTCTCCCCAAATGGCCACCGACATGTGAACTTTAGTAGTGATACTCTGTCACCAACAACTCGTGATGCACGCCATGCAGAATGCACACAACTCGTGCTAATAAATTTGCTAAATCCTTACCAGAACCTTTAGTTTATCGAAGGCAAATTCATCAAAAAGGGATATCTACATAAATACAACACTGCCAAATGCATAAGGTAAGTTTTTAGCTTTGACATCATCGAAAAAACCAGTGCATATATAGTGTTGACTTTTTTTATCAAGTTGTGGATTTGTACTACAACCAAATATAACTAGGAGAAACATAAACAATTAAAGGAGGCACCTTGCGGAATGTAAACAAAGATTACAATGATTTCACAACTCCTTGGGACATCACCCTAGACTTAGATCCTCCATAAAGCTCAATATAAATAAGGGAAGTGACATTCCTTAATACCTTTTCCATTTCAAAACAATAGCATAAATCAACTCATTACCTTCCAAATCCACCATTGACCTCCTTGCTATTGTACCATCCATTACTGCCCCCCTCCACTCTTAGGAAAAGGCTAAAAATGATAGTACTTACAACCAAAAATGCACAATTATTCTTAGTGATAACTCCACACTCTATATTGAGGCAACCATATGGGGTTCTTTCAGTGATAACGAGGGAAAACTTGTAAGTGAATTATGTACATTACAGACAATAGTAAGACCAGTTCTTGCAATAAAGAGAGAAAAAATTACATGTTTCAAAGGAATAACATTAGGCATGAGCCCTAATGCATAATTATTCATTGATCCTAATTGTAGACACAAAATCACACACTTTGGGTATTTAATTAGTCCTGATTACATACTACTATTCATATGATTCCTAAGTAAGAAAAGCACTAATTAACCCATGTATTTGGCCACCTTTCTTTTCTTGTTGTTTCCACTTTTGGTCTTGCACCCTTATTTTCTCAGTCTACCTTTTTATATCCAAGCATTTATCATCTTGGACACCAATACTGAGCCAAGACACCTGCGTCAGGCACCCTTGATCTCAATATACTTTGTTCACATATTTTGGGTAATTTCTAGCTATTTGAGCATCTTATCTTTTTGGTATTCGTCCTTTTCGGGGTTAATTAAGAAATTCAAGTAAAGTAATCACAAAAATATAAAGTTATGTGATCATAATAAAGGACCAAACACTAAGCATTAGCTAACACCACCTAAGGTTACATACAAAGGTTATTCAAGGGCATCAAAACATCCATTCTAGAATCCATCACAAAGGACAAGGGCTGGTTTTCTGCATACACTTCATAGGAGGGGAGTTCATTCTATTCCATTTACACATCTACTACATTTCTTTACATCTAGCTATTTTCTCGCTATCAAGTGCGGCACACACAAGAGCCACGTAGGTCATGATTCCACACACACACACATAGAACTACATTGGGTTTGAGATGTATTACAGTGCTCAATCATAAGTTCACCATTGTGACAGTTGAGGATAGTCTGAACCTTCATTCTACATATTTATTTTTTGGGATTTGATTTCTATTTGAGGGTTTTGTAGGTTCATATTTCATTGCAGGTTTCCAGCGAACTTGATGATCATTGTGCGACCTCATCATGACCAAAAATGAATAGCAACGAACAACTTGCGACCCTAAAAAGATGAGTTTCTAAGCATTTTCACAGACACAGATGCTTATTTCTAGTCTGTAGTGCCTATGGGAACTCCTACCCCTTTCTGGGCATCCTTGTCCAACCTGCTCCTCCAGATCTACACTTTTTTGGGTCTCTATGCAACACTCCTACCTTCATGTTCATCTAGTTAGAACTCTACTACACTCCATATTTTATTGTGAATTAGCTAAGTACCTATGTCTCCTCTTTGCAATTAGGGTTTCATACTTTATTGCTTAGTCTTGCTTAGGTTTATTTATGTACTTCATTATTTTTTATTTACTGCTATAATAGCATTCAAATTAGGCATATAAATTAACATTTAGCTTAATCATTTTGGAAATCAACACAAAAATCTTATGCAATATACATGTCTATAACACAATACATGTTCGGTGCTCTCACAGCATATTTGTCTTGCACAACCTACTATACAGTCGACACATTCTCAACATCCTTCTCTTTACGCGTAATCAATACAAATCAGACATTCAATCCTTTTCACACACAATCGACAAGACATACTACACAATCAATGATACACATTACACACTTAACATATCAATCTCTTTCACAGACATTCAACAACGCATATTCTACAATCAACACAACTCTTACACAACCAATACGACATACTACCCTATGACACACTCTAGTTCCATGGTCCATACTCGATTGCTAAGGGTCTACATTTAAAATGGACCCCATCACCCTCACACATTTAATCAAATCGCTCATTTATCCACGTGATTGCACTCTACACTTTGTGCCTTGACGATAATATCTTTCTTGTAAACAAATTTCAGACCATTTCCCGATGATGCAATCTCATTTACGGTTCACTCTTGACTGCTAAGGGGGCATAAATAAATGAACCTCATTACATACATACGCATCCACTTGGGGGGCACACAACTCATATCATTCACACTACATTCCATTCCATCTCATCCACAACATATTGCATATCTTGGTTGTGTTTACTCTTACTTACTTATGCCTTTACATGTTCACTTTATTACACATGTTAGATATATTTATTGTATGTCATTATCTTTATCATATGCACATGCACGTTCACTTAAATATCTAGTTATGATCGTAGAATTTTTAGATCTATACACGTAACACAGATGCTTGGTGCAGTACCTATTACTAGTCCCACAATGGCTCTTGGGGGCATCCACTTTCATACATTATAGGTGTTATTGTTTTATTTTGTTTCATAACAAGATTTTTATCTTTCTAACATGCTAACGAGTGCTTCATGTGTAAAATTTGTTTTACAGGTCTATTTGCCACCATGGTTGTCTGTTTCATTGTTTATTCTTTCTTGTCATTGTTTTCCACTGTTTGTGGGATTTTCCCTTTGTCTTGTGTGCACACTTGTCTACTTATCACTTAGTTGGCCTTGATTGTCTTCTGACATTGTGAGTGGTGTCCCATGTTTGTAACCCACTTTCCGCAGTCTACATTGTCTTCATGCGTGTTTACATTATCTTCTTGCATCTTAGCTTATATATTGTCTTCTTAGCTTACATTTTCACTTCTACATGCATGTTTTAATTTGTTTGTACTAACACTTATCTTTCAACCACTCTATTTGTGTGTGCCTTGGTTTATACCAAGCACAATCCCTTCCCCCTGTAGGGTGCAATTTTAGCACAACGATCGGTCCTCCTTTGGGCCACATACTCCTTCAGTGATGTCACATGCACCCCAAATGAGGGGGCATATTTAGGTGAATCAATCACCCCATAAAATGTTATACACAACATAGCACAATACTTGTACAACACATTTTTTAGTTTTAGGGCTCAAAATTAGACTTGGGTCCTTAACACAAAGCGTCCCTTCTTGGATTCCTGTAACTAGGGGGAAATTACACAACGATTGGTAGTTTATCATAGTCTATATAACTCCACACAACATATTTTACAAGTCACACATTCCTTAGCAATTACGTTTATACACACCATCTGCAGTGGTGTTCTACATTGCAGGAAGTGGTTAAAGGTTAGAGAATAACACCATAATTTTCTCCCTACATTTCTTTAATATCATTGGCATGAGATCACACAAAAAAATCGTTCATCTACAACATATTCAGGATACTTTCTACACTCTTTCCTCATGGCGGATCAGGTGCACATGTTCCTTTTTTCACATTTTTAGTGGGTTTTCATATTTTTTATACATATACATGTGTATTTGACTACTTGTTTGTTCTTCTCTTTTGTAGGTCCATTTTTATGGGAAGAAAATCATTCAATAATCGACGTCAACAACAATAACATCGACATCAACAAAATGCACCTTCACGACATATATACATGCGTTTCCAACTTAGGTTCATTCTCATCACCACTTTTTTTGCACGTTCTCCTCCTTAGCATCTGCTGTCACCAAATCACTGCACCCCCCAAATGGCCTGGGAATTAATCACGACATCTAGTGTGATTGTGACACATGGGATCACCTCTCAAGCTACGGGACTTGCGCTTGAGGTGAACCTCCCAAGAAGGCCGGATTCCTCTTCCTAAACTAAAAACAACACTACTTTTGATGCAATTAAGATGGCTAACTAGACCTATGCTAATATTTCATGGGATTAGGGAGAGAGAATGCAAAGAAATAAAATCTATTCCAAAAGTGGTGATGCACCAAGAAAAGGGATGTTCAACTTCTGGAAGGGTTAATGTGGGTAGGATGCTTGCATCGTTAGCCACGTTCACCCATTGCAACTTGGAAAGGGTATAAAATACCATAGACTAGAAGCACATGTCCCTGTGCTAAAATTTAAACATACACAATAGAAAGATCAGCTTTGATTTGGATACATAGATAATTTATCAAGATGATAATCACAAGCACATGTCAAGTATCCACTTAAGTGAAAATAATAATGCAACTCTTAATCAACATAAGGGAACTAGTTATTCACAATTGACGAAAGATAATCACACTATTCTTTTCACAATATGAAACAGATAATCTGAAATAAAGGTAAATAAATCAATAATGCCAAGGAATCTCATTCACAAAGCAGATAATGACCAATCATTCAACACAATAAAATAGATTTCAAGTGCAAGGAAATCTTGAATATAATTAAAGGGTTTCAACAAATCTATGAAAGAATTCTTCCAAGCTTGAAGAGTAACTTTCCAAAAATATCTAAAAATATGTCTCTCAAATAATGGAAGCATTCCACTATTGATAAGTTCCTAGGCTGAGCCATTACAACTAGGCATTTAACTAACATTTAACTAATGTCATTAATAAAAGGGAACATGCTCCCATAAAAAATAGCAAATTTGTTACACAAGCTTGACCAAGTTAACTCTGTAACTTTGACTGATTCTAGAGTTTAAACACATTCTTTCATGGCCACTTAACTTTGGCCTGATTCACCTGCATCTCCTTTCTCTACAGTTTTTAGTTGTTCTTCTTCCCATACAGCCATTCGGTGTCTGTACTCAAAGAAGTGATGGATAACACCCTGAGTTTCTTCATCTCCAGGTCCACACACATAGTGATTCATTACGTCCACTGTCTCGATCTCTTTCGTGATCCTGGCTGGCAATCTTCAAAGTTTATTTGTGACTTTCTTTAGTCTCCCTATGAAATTTTGACATAGGACTAGTCAATCAATGGAGTCACTATTGAAAGTCTTCGTGACATCATCGTCCCGCTTCACCAAATCTTTGAAATTTTCCTTAATCTGGTCCTCAAGAAGAGCATCGATATTTTCATTTAAGATCTTGAAGTTGGCATTTTCAAACTCCTCTGAGGTATCATTGAGGGCATTTATAATCTCCACTCACTTCTCCTCCAATTTCTTAATAAGATCTTGTAACACCTGACACCGAAATTCCATAGCCTTTTGATATTCGAACAATTTAGAGGCATCATCAATTACCTCTTCATGAAGAAGAAAGTCAGAATCTTCCTCTCTAATGTCACTCCATGTTGCCAAAGTTAGATTTCAATTATTATTTTCCTCGGAGAAAGATTCGTCCATCTTAGCAATGGTGGTTTTTGCAACCTGCAAATCATTATAAATCTCAATGGCTTCCTTAATCAAAGGATTGGATTTCTGCAAGATTCTTTCCATCCATCCACTCATTTTCCTCCCTTTCTGGCCTAGCTTCTCAAGCTCATGATAAGAAATATCATCGATTGTAGATGAAATTTTCATAGCCGTAGTAGTTGAGATGTCAATGAATGGAGTGGACTGGGTTACTCTACGTAGTAGCGCAGTGAGCTACTTGAATTTGGCCTTAAGCTCATCCTTGGTGGCCTTGTCTTTGTAATATTTCTCCAAAATGGCCCCAAGAGTAGTGTGTACATATTTCTTAGATCCTTCATAAGTAGCCTTCCCCAATGAGAACTTTGATATCCGATAATCTGTTGCTGTGATTGTTTCTTTAGTTTTCCCCTCAACAGGGGTAGCCACTTCTATCACGTGCTCTCCAGCTGGATCAACCATTAGACTTGATACGGTTCTCGATCTCTTAGCCTATCTTTTGGGCATGGATTCCAATATAATGAGATCTCTAACATCTCCCAGAGGAACATTTCTCTGTATCTTAGGATTCTGTCTAAACAACCACTATTTATAAGTTCCTAGGCCAAGCCATTACAACTAGGCCTTTAACTAACATTTAACTAATTTCATTAATAAAAGGGAACATGCTCCCATAAAAATAGCAAATTTGTTACAAAATCTTGACCAAGTTAACTCTGTAACTTTGACTGATTCTAGAGCTTAAACATGTTCTTTCATGGCCGCTTAACTTTGGCCTGATTCACCTGCATCTCCTTTCTCTACAATTTTTTTGTTGTTCTTCTTCCCATACAGCCATTTGGTGTTTGTACTCAAAGAAGTGCTGGATAACACCCTGAGTTTCTTCATCTCCAGGTCCACACGCATAGTGATTCATTACGTCCACTGTCTCGATCTCTTTTGTGATCTTTGCTGGCAACCTTTGAAGTTTATTTGTGACTTTCTTTAGTCTCCCTATGAAATTTTGACATAGGACCAGTTAGTCAATGGAGTCACTATTGAAATTATTCGTGACATCATCATCCTACTTCACCAAATCTGTGAAATTTTCCTTAATCTGGTCCTTAGGAAGAGCATCGATATTTCATTGAAGAACTTGCAGTTGGCATTTTCAAACTCCTCTGAGATATCATTGAGGGCATCTTTAATCTCCACTCACTTCTCCTCCAATTTCTTAATAAGATCTTGTAACACCTGACACTGAAATTCCATAGCCTTTTGATATTTGAACAATTTAGAGGCATCATCAATTACCTCTTCCTGAAGAAGCAAGTCAGAATATTCCTCTCTAATGTTACTCCATGTTGCCAAAGTTAGATTTCAATTATTATTATCCTCGGAGAAAGATTCGTCCATCTTAGCAATGGTGGTTTTTGCAACCTGTAAATCATTATAAATCTCAATGGCTTCCTTAATCAAAGGATTGGCTTTCTGCAAGATTCTTTCCACCCATCCACTCATTTTCCTCCCTTTCTGGCCTAGCTTCTCGAGCTCATGATAAGAAATATCATCGATTGTAGATGAAATTTTCATAGTCGTAGTAGTTGAGATGTCAATGAATGGAGTGGGTTGGGTTACTCTACGCAGTAGTGCAGTGAGCTACTTGACTTTGGCCTTAAGCTCATCCTTGGTGGCCTTGTCTTTGTCATATTTCTCCAAAATGGCCCCAAGAGTAGTGTGTACATATTTCTTGGATCCTTCATGAGTAGCCTTCCCCAATGAGAACTTTGATATCCGGTAATCTGTTGCTATGATTGTTTCTTTAGTTTTCCCCTCAACAGGGGTAGCCACTTCTATCACATGCTCTCCAGCTGGATCAACCATCAGACTTGATACAGTTCTCGATCTCTTAGCTTGTCTTTTGGGCATCTATTCCAATATACTAAGATCTCTAACATATCCCAGAGGAATTTTTCTCTTTTTCTTAGGATTCTATCTAAACAACCACTCTGGTATGGCTAGATCTGATGAAGATGGAGTAGTAGATCTGATACCTAAAGCATTAATTAGAGAAAGATCACTAGAAATACCAACTGATATATGAGCAGAGGTAACAATGATGGAAGGTGTGGATGTGAGGACAACCATAGGAATTGAAAAAGCAATGTTGGGGGTTGTAATTGAAGAAAATGGGAGTTCCAAAGGAAGTGAGGAGGAAATGGGTGACTCAATATTCTCCCCAGCTGATAGAAATGGAAGTGACGAGAATACCTGGGCCATAGAAGGGGATGAGAAGGAAGAAATGATGGTGGAAGTGGAAAGAAATAATATTGGAAGTGATAATGGAGGAAGGGGAAGATAGGATGGATCCTGAATGATACTAGGAGAGTCACTCACTGCAACTAATTTTGCTATTGGCATTGTAGATGATGTAATCTTGGGAGCAACAGACCTAGAGAGAGATGAGCCACCAACCACAAATGAGATCTTCTTTGGAATGGTAAGAACCCTTTGAGTCGACCTCTTACATTTTGTGGGTGTTGGTTGGTTTACTGATGATGTAGACCCTGTATTTATAGGTTGATTTTCCCCTTTAGGTGAGAATCCCAAGGTGGACAACCAACTGAAAGTTCTCTTTAGAATGGGTCCCACCCTTTCCTTGGTATTGTTGGATCCTTCCACATACCAATCAACCCATGTCAGTGATTGATTGGCAATATTATCACTCTTGTATGATGAATCTAGGATCTCATCATTGTCCTACATGTCCTTTGGCACATCAGCCAATCCAAATTACCGCACTTCATCAAGAGTTAATATTTCATAATCCCTTTATCACACAATGTATTCATCCCGACAATGAATCCATATATCTTTTAATTGGGGCACATGATCACTGGACCGACCTGTCTCCCTGAACTTACCCCAATAGTCAAAATTAATTCGAGGATGGAAAGTTCACAGGGACACCTCCGCCATTTCTACATCCACATTTTTTTCCTTATGAATATTTGGGAAAGAATACCTGCTAATCAAAACAGGTAAATTCATTCCCTCCTTGTGATGCTTATTTTAGATTCGATGGAAATACAACAACTACCGAACCAATTCTAAAAGAATCCATTTGTCAGTGGGGCACCTTGGTAACTTGCTTGGGGCACCTATGAAACCTAGAATCTGAATGTAGGTGAATGTGGGAAACTGAAAATAGATGGCTCCCCATTCTCACACCTCTTGGAAAGCCTTGTCGGAAGCCCTTCAATTATATAGTTCTTTATCAAAATAATAGAGGAAAAAAGTGAAGAAAAAATCATTGACTCTTCGGAAATGCTTGCTCCCCTCATCTAGAGTGAGTTGGGGATAAAACTTGTATATTTGGGAGGTGTTGCGAACACCCTTGGTAATCAATCCTGAAAAATCCCTGATAACAACAACCGCATTTACTAGAAAATATGTCATGTAGAAAGTCTTAGTTTCTGACACTTTTCCCAATGGATAGCGAATGTTGCTACTAATATGCTCATCCCATCGGATAAAATCGTCATTCTTCTTGATAGTTACTATGTACAAGAACATCCATTCTTGGAACTCCTTTGCAGAAGGAAGACCTGAAACTCTACTTAAAATCACAATGAGATCATTGACTTCCTGAATGAAATTCGATCGATGTATAGTTTTAGGCAACTTGGCAAAATTATTAGTCAAGTAGGATTTCATCATAAACTTTGAGCATACTTTTTCTTTTTTATCCCAATGTTCCACTGCTATTTCAGGTGAAACTATGGCGTAATATTGAACGTCTGGAAGCTTAAACAAGTCCTCGAAGAAATCTGGGTCCAAATGGATCACCACCTGATCATCACTATCCCTTATTGACATAGAGTCCTCATTGTAGTGGGCTGCTGCAACTAAGACAAGTTTTGGGCATTGCATAGATGTAGGAAAACTGTGGTGGCAAGGACAAGACCACTGTCGTAGATGGCCTGCATCCATGGTTTCTTATTCGGGGCCTTTAATCTTTCCCAGAACTTGAGAAGATCAATTTGTCCTAGATCAGTGTCCCCAATATTTCCTAAGTCATAGGTCAAGTAGGATTTGGGAGAAACCCCAAGAAATGTGTACTTCATCTTCTCTTTTCCCTTTGAAGTGGAGGAAAACATCAAAACCTATGTTTTGGGAGATGAATGTCGCAGAAATATTGAAAACTCGAAAACAAGAAAACTCTGAAATTTCGAACCAAAAAAGTCTGAAAGGAATCATCGATTCAAAATCCCCGAAAGAGTTTTTGAAACTTCCGAAATCAAAAATTATGAAAGAAATCTCCAACTTTTTTTTTGAAAATAACTTTTCTGAAAGAGTTTCTCGAAGCTAGAGGTCTTGAAAACTCGAAAGTAACAATTCTCCGAAACAACAGTTCTCTGAAATTCTGAAAACAAGAGTTCTGAAGCTGAAAAAACTCTGAAGATTTTTGCCGAAGGAATTCTCTGAATAATTTTCCCACCTTGTGATTTCCTGAAATAATTCTCCTGAAATGAGTTTCCCGAATAAGCCTTTCCGAATGATTTTTGGAGGAAACTACAAAATAAATGTTAAATTGCTAAGTTGGAAATCGAGAAGCGAAAGGAAGTACGAGGGGCCTAAAAAGATCCTTTGAACAACCTTGAAAACCTGGAGGAAGCTCACAATACAAAACATGGTGAACCAAAAGAATGACATCTCAAAAAAACACAGAGGGAAACCAAAAGAGGAAAAAACGGAGGAAAAAGACATAAAACCAAAAGAAAATAAACAAAAAACATACCTTGAAAAAGATGTCACAAAGTACAAGAATGAAATGTTAGAGTGAAAGTGTTAGGTAAAAATGAAAAGTAAAAATCTGAGTTTATATAGAAATCCCAATATTAACAAAATCTGATATGTACGGAGGTAGGTGGAAATTAATTACGCACAGAATTTCCAAAGTTCCAAAACCTGAAAGCCTGAAATTCTAAAAATTCAGGATTTCAGACTTCAAAAAAATGGGAAGCAAAAAATGAAATGGCGATTGAGAAGTTCAAAACCTGAAAACCTGAAAGTCTAAAAATTCAGACTTTCAGAAATTCAGACTTCGGAAAACTTCAAGTGAAAATCCTAAAAATGACTTAGATAACTCTGAAAACCTGAAACCCGAAAGTCTGAAAATTTGGACTTCGGAATTCCGAAAGGAATTTAGACGAAATGAGCCAAAAGTTCCGAAAACCTGAAAGTCCAAAAATTCAGACTTTCAGAAATTTGGACTTCAGAAAATTTCAAAAGAAATTCCGAAACTGAGCTTAAAAACTCTGAAAGAGAAAAAAACTCTGAAGTCCAAAAATTGAAAATTTTTCAAATTCTCGGCCTTAGAAAAATTCACTGTGTAATGATTTCTTTAAAAACATTAGTCTGACATATAGCCTTCTTATGGGTAGGTTAAATGGTTAACAATATCCACACTTCACATTTTTTCACTCTACACTTTGTCTTGTCCCTCCGCACGCTTTCATCATCGATCTACAAGGTTATCAGGTATGCATCCCTATCTACTTTATGTTATCAATCTTTCCGGTCACCAACATAAAGTGTGAGAAATGTAGACACAAAATCACATAATTTGGGTATCTATTTAGTCTTGATTACATATTATTATTCATATGATTCATAAGTAAGAAAAGTACTAATCAACCCATGTCTTTAGCCACCTTTCTTTTCTTGTTGTTGCCTCTTTGGTTTGTACCCTTATTTTCTTAGTCTTCCTTTTTATATCCCAACATTTATCATCCTAGACACCAGCTCCTAGCCAAGATGCTAGCGCCAGGTGCCCTCATCCCCTCTAGGTGCCCCTGACCTTAGTATACTTTGTCCACATCTTTTGGGTCCTTTCTAGTTGTTTGAGCATCTTATCTTTTTGGCAGTTAGCCTTTTCAGGGTTAATTACGAAATACAAGCAAAGGAATCATATAAATATACAGTTATGTGATCATAATAAAGGACCAAGCATTAAACATTAGCTATCACCACATAAGTTTGTATCCAAAGGCTATTTAAGAGCATCAAAGCATCCAAATCTACTTTTTTGGGGTCTTTGTGCGACACTCCTACCTTTCTGTTCATCTGGTCAACACTTCGGTACACTCCATATTTTATTGCGAATCAACTAAGTACATGTCTCCTCCTTGCAATTAGAGTTTCATACTTTATTGCTTAGTCTTGTTTGGGTTTATTTATGTACTTGATTATTATTTATTTACTGCTACAATAACATTCAGATTAGACATATAAATTCACATTTATCTTAATCACTGATATAGGTGAGGCTCACGCAATATGTGCATGGTTTACTTCCCTTGGCTCAACCTATGCTTACCCATCAGTGAGTATTAACAACCTTGAAGAAAAAGATATCACATGCATAAAATCCTCCTCCCAATCAGGTAAAACAGTCACTTTCTCCACTACAATGACAATCATCCACCTGAATATGTACTCATTTAGCTATCCAACTTGCACATAAATTGTTAACAATAACCATTGCAATAAAAAACTTGAACTAAATGTAGAATCCTCTTGGTATTGCTGAAAATGTAACCATGGTGTCTCCAATTGTAGATATAAATATGCATTACACTTCATCATTGAGGATGCCACATCAACAACATGGGTAACTATTTTTGATGAAGTTTCTACATCGATTATGGGCATATCAGCACAAGAGCTTCAACTTATTGCACCAACACCTGACATGTTTTGGCCCATCATTAGGAAAAATCTCTTCCACTACTACATGTTCAAAATATCCATGAAGTAAGAGGTCTACACCACACAAGAGAAATCCCAATGTACTATTATCGATGTAGTTAAGGATGCGACCTTCAACGCAAATGAATCCCCATTAGATGCATTCCTTATATCCCTGTAACTATGTATTCTTGAAAATAATCCTACACCACTTCAAAATAAAATTCACACCACTACAATATCTCCATTTAGCCTAATAAGACATACTATACTTTACACACACATTATTATGTATTTCTCAATATATATTTATCGTATCACATACTCCGCATATAGGTGTTTGCATTAGCAAGTTTTCTTTCATTTGTTTCATACGCATTTTTCTGGTTTCAAATGTATTGCAAGCAAAAAACAATGTCACTTTATTAGATGAATACAAGCTCTATCAAACCTATTAAACAACATTATGCAATATTGATATATGTTGTTACACTTCATGTAATACATACATAACTAACTATATTTTTTGAATTCATTTGCTTTCTTCTATACCTAATTATTGTTTCCAATTTTCCTCATTCCACATAGAACTGTCACGTACTAAAAAAATGCAATGGCTCATTTCAAGTACGCAAGCAAAAAAAACAACCTAAATGAACGTCACTGCCATATAGCTTGCATCAAATGACAAAAAATGAACACACATGCACCAATATTTATAGTCCACCATGTCAGCCCTCTCAAAGAACATACTCCATATCGTCATTCACTTCAATCTGTACAGTGTCAATTCAATCAAAGATTAGATCACCTCCCACCTCCAAACACATGTTAAATATGTAACAAATTATATGTTAGGCTATAGACAAGTGTTTACAAAGGTGGAAATACTTTTCGTAGATGTTTTTTTGAAAAATATGGTCACCGCTTGTCAATTTGGAATAACATGGACCCAGGCCCTTAGCCAAAAGTTCTATCCTCACTTACTCAAGTTGAGGAAATGATAATAACAAGGGTCAACCGAATATTGCAAGTGACTCATGCTAGAGGAGGTAAATACAAATACAATGACCACACCATATGGTTTCCCCAAGATGTTTCATCCATAATTAGACACCTAGCTTAACAAGTTGAGGACTTGGACATATTGAATATCATAAGAATTGAAGCAACACAAAGGGCTTACGAATGCTTCGTAAGTAGATCTTGTGTTTTAGCTACATTTAAATTAAAAATAGCTCATGACCCTTTCTGTAAGGATGTTGTCTTATACCAAAATCCATTGCATTCCTTACCACCTCAAAGTACTGATATATCTACTTCCCTACCCCACTTCAATTCAACTGTCCCAAAAAATGTTGACGTGGAACCTGAAGTAGACCTTCTCCAATGTTCCTCACCACATACACATGAACACCAACCATCATCTTTTGTGTCCTCCCTCCCACTAAACACTATGAAATATAAAAATTTTCCTTTAAGGAAAGAGCCAAAGTCCACTACAGTCAATTGAGTGGCCACATATTGGTTCATCCTCACTCAACAAATACAACACCGAGGGTTTTCTCTCCATGTCTTTTCCATCATTGTTCCCTATAGGGATTGCATTGTTCTACCAAACACGCATAAAAAGGGTTCACATGCATGAATACACTTTGCACCTAGTGCGTTACCATGATAACAAATTTGGAATCCACCCACACTTCCGTTACTTCATTCTCAACATTATGTTGCAGCACAAAAGGCAAACAACATCTGTAGTTTTCACCTAAAAAAACATAGGGGACAACTTTCCCACCATGGTCTCTATGTTACCTCAACAACTAGCAAAATTTCCAAACACCCACATTATAGAGTAACTAATGTAGTTTGGGTCTAATTTGTGGGGGAAAAAATAATTTTGGTGCAAGTACAGGCATGAACTCACGGATATGATAACCCAACTTGAAGTCCGTACACTTTTCTTCACTTTGAGTGTAGTAGATAATAAATGGCCAAAGTCATACAGGGAAATGCCAAGATCCCCTATGCTACCCATAATAGCTAGCCAACACCAAAGAAAAAGGAACTTGAACATACACCCCCATATCATGTGTGCATACATGGAAAAAATATTTACAATATTTTACGAGTAGGTGTAGTCACTAAATAACACAATTTGAGTCAATATTTAGTCTCGGTATCTGATCTAAAAGGTTATGCAACCACTGGTTTACCTGGGTGGTGGTTGCACAAACTCTGATTAGGTGGGGTGGTGGTTATGCAATCGATGGTCTACCTGGGCAGTGGTTGTTCAACCGCCGGTCTACCCTAGGTGGCGGTTGCATAACCGTCACCCTGTGTAGACTGGTGGTTCCATGCGAATTGGCCGAGACTTCCCTGGTGTGATTTGGACATGTTTTAACTCACTTACGTTCACCTGTAGCACACATTTCTTAGTTAATTTGGCTTATTTTAATCTTAATTGATTCGTATAAAACCCCTCTTTCACTTCTGATTACTGATTGAGAGTTAATCTGCTCTTCCATGTTGTGATGTGGCATCCCATTACTGCCAAATGGCTTAGACCATTTTCCAGCCCATTTTTTATAAAACCAATGCTTCTTATAAAGAAAATGCCTAGAGATTTTTATTGTGATTGCATTTTTATGCTCCTGAAATCTTACTAGAGACTACACAACCAAGCACTGTTCTCTTGCGGTGTTTTTTCTTCTACCTGCATTACTACTTACAAGCCACCATTGCTCCAACACCTTCTTCTTTGTTTCTTCTGCATTCCTAGCTTCTTGGACTCACATGAACATTGAATATTGGAAAATATAACTGAGGGTACACAAGAGTAAACCACAATTGGCTTTGCCTCAACACTACAAATTCCAGGTTGGGGTTGCAATTGAATTTCCTTATTTCTTTAATTCTTTATTTTGAATCTGTATGCACATTACTTATTAGAGTAGCAAATCATTTCCATTTTAATTGTTTTAATAGATAGATACAATACTCTATCTTTCATTTCTTCTGTAAAGCTTGTAGTGATAGATAAGTTCTCTACCTATCCCTGTGGGTTTGCAAGGGAAGCTTGTCTGGAGGAAATCTTCTGCATTAATTTAGAATCAACTACAATATCATTTCATTTGTAAAATTATCGTTGAATCCTTCTTTACTTTTTTCATGGAAGTTGCAGGGGAAGAAAATATTCTGAGAGGCTTTGATTTCTTCTCATGCCTCTGAGGCAGAACAAAGGATTCACATCCATAATTACATTTTGGAACAACTCTATTTTATTAGGATAGATTAGATATATATGTTGCACAAATAAATAGTTACATCTAATTGTTTATTTGTTTAGAAATTTTAGTTAAGTTAGAAGCAATTTCTTCATTTCTTTTGTTTTATTCCAGAAAGTTCAGAAAATACAAAAAGATTAGTATAAATTAGAATAGAATGTTTATATTGCTTCATTTCTTCTATATTGGAAAACACGAAAACATAGTTTAGTTTTTTTATTTAGATTAGCTTGTTCTTTGCTTTTTATAATTAATTTGAAAAAATGCACACATGACCACCAAAGGACCACAACAACCTATAAAAGAAGTTTATGATCCTAGAGTCTTTCAACCAAACACAACTTATCTTGAGACTTGTTATCGCTAAATCACTGCACCCTCCAAATTGCCAAGTGATGAATAGCGCATTTGGTGAGATTGGGTAACATGGGATCACCTCTCAAGTTGTGGGACTTGGGATCAAGGTGAACCTCTAGAGAAGGCCGACTTCCTCTTCCTAAACTAAACACAACACTACTTCTAATGCAACTAACTAGACCTATGCTAACATTTTCATGGGATTAAGGGAGAGAGATTTGCAAGAAGTAAAACCTATACTAGAAGTGGTGATGCACCAAGAAAGGGTTGTTGCTAGACAATTTTTTAGTTTTCCTAGTGAAATAAATATGAAAATGAGAAGGATGAATAAGCACCACAACTCAACCACATACAAATCTTCAATCTCAGATAAGCACAAAACTCCCAAAACTTGCAATGGAAACTTGAAGTTACATAATATACCTGCATAGCACGAGAAAGGCACAAATGAAGTAGCTAAAATGATGAAAGGACCAATAATTAGTCACAAGAACACAATTTTATTACTTCAATCACATGCACAATAAATCATTACATGAGGAAGAGGAAAAGTTTTGTCATTACAATATTGGAAGAGAGGCTTGAAAGTCCCCACAATCCACAAAATCCTAGCTTGCAGAAGAGAGAGAGAGAGAGAGAGAGAGAGAGAGAGAGAGAGGAATACTGAAAAATTTCCAACTGTCTAACCCCTTGGAATGAGTTCCTCATTTACATTTATAGAAAAATCCCTGTGAGAGAATAGAGGATAAATCACTAAATTCTGGGCACTTGGTCTCCATGATTGATTAGAGTCATTAATTGCACATTGAAGACATCCATCCATCATGCCCTCATTAATTAATTATTTTTAAAAATAATATATTTTTAATATAATATTTTTTAAAATAATTAATATTTAATATAATGTTTTTAAAAATAATTATATTTTTAAAAATACTAATAATAAAGTATTTTAATAAAAATACAATTCTTTTGTAGGACCACCTAAGTTTTGATTTGTGCTCAAAAAGTGTCTTTAAGGTTATATTGTCATATGGCTCACCAGCAAGCTTGTTGAGATTACTGGAAAGCTCCTTCATTGCATACGGATGGTGGGTTCTTCATTGCATCAGATGATGGGTTCTTCATTTGATAATGGCCTTGCACATAACTTGACCACTCCCTATGTTTGTCATTAAAACCGCCCCGCTTACCTTTTCATGCCACGCATTCACCCCACATGCTCCATTTTCTCCACTAACCTCCCCAACGACTCGGCTCCTTACTGTTTGGGATTCTTTGGAACTCACCATGTAATGTGGGCCTGAACACTCCACTATGTAAAACCTTGCCAACTCGAATGTCAACTCATTCCCACACAGCACCCACTTAACTCACATTGGAGGTTCATTCACCCTTTTCCAACCAATCGGTTAACTTGGACATTAACTCGGTGCCTATTTTCATTAGTTAAATGTGGATTTCATGGTTTAATGACCACGTGTTTATCTCAGGGAGCTCCACGTTTGAGCCTAACTTCTCCACTTTTGTTGCCAAATCATCCCCTTTTATGGATCCACGTGTTAACTAACTGATTTTTTTGCCAAATCCTTCAAGGATCCACATTCGAGCCAATTTTGATGTGGTAACCATACTTAGTAATTTCGTTCGGTGCCCACAAAAACTGCCTCTACAACTTCATACCCCAAGCTCCTTGGCATTCAACTCAGAAACCACCCTGACCATTTCCTTCTCCCCTAAACAGCTCATCGAGTGAGGTCCATCATATTTCCCACTTGTTGGCAAAGCTCCTGGGTGGACTCGATACATTGGTTCGACTAACTCAGAGATCAACTCATTGTTTTCAATGCATATCTCTGTGTATTAACTCCTCGAGCTCTTCGAACCCGACCATAATTTTGACATGCCAGCTCAGGGTGGGGAATTCAAACATCATTTTGATAATGCAACAATATTCACAAGTTGGCTCTCAATCCCCACAATTCCAACTCATACTTTCCCCCTCGGCGATCCAAAATGACTCGCTTGGTGAGTTACATTGTATCACCCACTTCTCCCACATTTCCATGATGAGTCTGATCTCCTTTGGGACAAAAAATCATTATCCCTTCCATTTTAAACCTCCACTATGGTCTAAGCTTGGCTGAATTTCCATGTCTATGCTTTGAGCATAAGGTTTAGGCCATTCCCTAAAACTCCCCAACTCGGGCTATCTCTGATGTGATCTTCGTCGAGCTCATCGTGATCCTCTATGTACATGGCTTGCCAAGCCATTTTCCTACAAAATCATTATGAGCTTAGCTCCACCGAGTTCTACCACTTTTGTTCTTCATGCCATGTCCTCACGTGAGGTCACCAATGTATTTCCAAATGAGATCAACAAGCTCTTACTGACTTACCATATCCAAAATCAAATTTAAGCCAGAGAACTTCTTGTATAAAGTTCCCAATGCCGACACTTCACCATGTGATCTAGCTCTTTAACTCATCATGCCCAACATCAAACAAGCCTACCTTCACACTCGAGTTGTGAACTCCTTCTTCACTCAATCTTAGATCCTTTTGAGCCATCCTTCACTGGCTCATCCCATCTTACATACACCACTAAGCCATCTAGTCATGCTCCTCCCATAGCTTGAGGTGTTCAACTCCATTTTCCTCCATGAATGCTGAACTCTATTTCTCATCTCGGATTCTTTATTCAATTTTGTTGTTTGAGATTCCAGTATAGCTCTAATTCCTATCTCGTGATGCCTTATCTATATGCCTCTTTCTTCCAAGTGCCAAACCCCATGCACTTCTTGATATCATGAGCATACAACTCAAAAATTCACGGCATTTCCTTCACCATAACTTAGTATTCTTCCAAGCTCACCTTCAGTTTTAGCTCCACGCTAAGCAATGTGTTTGCAGCAGAGTGACTCGGCCTTTCCCATAATTCCTAATGAGATCCTCTGTGAGAATTTTAAAGACCCTCGGCTTGGCTTATTCTTCTCATATCCCATTCATCATTATAGGATTAATCTCCAACTTGATGCATTGATACCTATTCTTCCACTCGTGTCTACAAATATATACCTAACCATTGACTGAGTGATTTGGTCTTCTTTTCTTGAGCTCCCTCCTTAGATATTCATGATATTTTCCTGCAACCTCACTGATGTGACATCACCAATTGTGGGCTATACCCCTGAGTCACACATCAAGCTAGTGATCTCCTATGTGAGCCACCCAAGTCAGTACACTACCGAGCTCTAAACTAAGCTATCACTTGAATTTTCTTCATAACTCGAACCTCGTTAACCTATAATGATCTCATAAATATTTATGTATAACTCACCTGAATCCCTAGTTAATACGCTGAATTACTCCTATATCTTGATAGTCTGACGAGCTTAGCCTCCCAAACACCATCATCCATCGAGCTTCTTGTCAATGTTCAAGCCATCAAGTTGATCTTCAATCTATTAAGCTCACCATGGCTCTTCCCTGAATGTGACTTAACCAATCTTCAATGAGTCTCGAGATCTATGGTTTCCCCCAACGAGTAACTTGATGTATTTAGCAACATAGCTCACTCAATAGTGCAAGTCAATGTGCCAAATAACTTGGCCTTGAACTTGGGTTTCTGAATTATCTTCCCAATAAAATTAAACAACAAATAACTTATCCTTTAGCTCATCGAGCATCTCACTGAGTTACTTCAACGAGCTATTTGAGAACGAAGACCCTTTTCACACCTGACTTCAAAACCTTTGGACCTCCTAGATTTCCCTCGAAATATGAGGATCATAGAGATATAGTAAGACCTCCTCAACATAATTTATCGATTTTAATCAATTTATCCCCATGATGACCGGAAATGGGCCCACTGGGACCAATTTTTTGTTTTAAGCACAACTTGAACCTCCAAAAACTAAGAAAGGAGAGAACATCCTAAAAATGATTCTGAAACTGAACTAAAATATTGCAAATGTCCCTAAAGCACAAACTTTTTCCTGTATGCCCAAAGTTCTCATGTGAAGACCTTCCTCAGTCCCAGAGCACAACATGACCCCGTTTGTCCAATTTTTCCTCAAGGGGAAAAATTGCATAATATTTTTGGTGACCTCTCAGGGATGATTTCCTGCTAAGCATGATTCAAATAGTCTTAAGTCATCCATTGGGCATGGAGTCAATATTGAAATCCTGAAAATGATATGATCTTCTGTGATACATCCTAAATCTTCCTCGGGCATTACTGATCCTAAACTCTTTAATAATGCTAGGCAAGAAAATATACTGAATCTGATGAATGCTTGAAATTTGTGGCACTGCGGAATTTTGGATGAAACATCTGAGGATTTGGGAATATCTTGAAACTCTCTTTGAAACCTTGAACCTTTCTTCTTCTGAAAACTTCCACCTTTGACACATTGTGCAAGAACAAACAATGAAACAAAACACACAACAACAAGGAAAGCCAAACAATGAAAACATCACACAACAATGTACAAAGAACTTGGAGGAAAACACCTAACTAAACATATACATGGAGTGGAAAACTCTCAAAAGTAAGGTTTGAGATGTATCCCATTCACATGAATGGGTAGTTCTTCTCCATTGAGCCTAGATAGATGAAACTAATTCACCTCCTTGCAACTTGTGATAATGTATGGCCCACTCCAAAGAGCATAAAACTTAGCATGCATACCAGGTTTGCACCTATCAGCATCCCATTTGAGAACTAAATCTCCCTCTTGAAAATTCCTGTTAGATTCCTTCTTGTCAAAATATTTTTTAACCTGAGCCTGATGTTGTCTCCAAAGTCTTCATTAGCTTTGTTCCACACTTCTTCTAACTCCATGAGTTCAATGAACCTCACTATCATAGGATCACTCTCCCTAACCTCAAGATGATGAGATAACTTCAAAGAAGGTAATTCCAAGGATAGCGGAATCTTGTCTTATCTTCCATATACCATCATGAAAGGATAATTTCCAATGTCCCTCTTAGGTGTGATCTGATCTACCTATAAAGAAGTCTTAAGCTATGTGTGCCAAGTCCTCTTGTTAGTCTCCATTTTATGCTTGATACTCCTTATGAGGTTCTTTTTGCTAGACTCAACCAATCCATTTCCTTACAGATAGTAATTGGATGAAGTCTTGAGGTAAAATCCATTCTTAATAGCCCATGCAATCAGCTTCAAACAAACAAAATCCATTGCATTGTCTTAAATGACTATGAATGAAACATCGAACCTTGTCATTATGCCTTCTAAGAAATCAAGAACTACCTTCTCATTGCCCTCCTTCAATTCTACTACATCTATCCATCAAGTAAAATAGTCCATTATAATAAGGACCCATTTATGTCCATTGATGAATGGAGGATTAATCATTCTAATGAAATGCAACCCCCATTGAACAGAGGGCTGATCAACCTGAATTGGATGGAGTGGGAGAGCCACCAATTTCTAATTTTCGGTTAAAATGGAACATTCCTTGTACTTATTTACCCAGAGATGGGTCTCTTTGAATAAATCTAGCCAATAGTAGATGGCTCTCATGATTTGTGTAGCTATTTTCCATGCATAGTAATTCCTTCTTGATATACCATTGTGAAACTTTTACTAGTATCTTACTTTCTTGTTCTGACCTCTAATGCAATGAAGGAGAAACACCATTCAAATCCCTTCGAAAGAGAACATTGTCTACTAGAACATATGGAATAGAACTGAAGACAAAAGGTTCATATTTAAGTCCTATCCATGTCAATAGGGTATGTTACTAAGAGAAGGAAGGCTCTTCATTTTGGTATAACCAGTCAACCTGATCATCTCTCTCATCATCTATTCATAAGTGTTACGTCTTCATCACCTTTCGATTCCAAATATGCAATAAGTTGTTAACACAAACCCTTACCTCTAGACTAGCTTAGTAACTTTGATGTGCATATCATATTCCATTACCTTTGTAATCCACCTCAACACATTTCTCGTTCATATCCTTGTTTAAGAAAAATTCCTTGACGTTTAGATGAGATACAATCAGATGATTTTTTTTGTTGGACACCATGTGCCTAAATTTTTTTTAAAGCTCGAATGACAGCAAAAAACTTGCATTCTCAAGAAATCAATATTTGAGATCATAGTATTTTAGGGGCTGGATGAAGAAAGTCAATTGGTTATTCCATTAGATCATCATTCTGCTCAGTGAGGATCCCTGAAATTATCTTCTGTCCTACAAAAGCATAAAGAATAAAATATTTATCAAACCTTGGATTCACCAAGTGTAGGCGCTTTAGAAACGGATGTCTTGACGGATTCAAAGCTATCTCTTACCTTCCTTTTTCCATGAGAATGGAATATTTTTCCTCAACATGGATGTTAATGGTTTAGCCAAGGTCACTGAACTGAGGGATGAATCTTCGTACAAAATTTATTAGCTCTGAAAAAACTCCTAAAGATCCGTTCTTATGACTTGGGAGAGATAAGGACATAATTGAATACGAATCTTGGCCAAATCGAATTGAAAGTCCTTCCTCTGAAAACAATATGTCCCTAGTAACTTCCCCTCGTGTACTGCAAAAATAAATTTCTTAGGATTGAGTGAAACCCCAAATTCCCTTTCACCTCTTGAAAACCTTCCTCAGATGTGTAATGTGACCTTCTACATGTTTCGAGTACACAGTTATATCATGAAGATACACCAAGATGAATGTCATTGATCAATCCCTTGAACTCCATGTCCATAGTTTTTTGGAAAGTAGCTCTAGAATTAGATAATCCAAATGAAATTTTTTATAGGTGTATTTTTCCCCACTTAGTAGTGAAAGCCATTTTGAACTGATCAAATTATTTGAACTAGAACTTGATTTTAACCAAAATATCCATTGAGAAAAGAGAATTTTTGAGCTCTTTCCACTGTTTAAAGGATTTGATCTCCATAGGTGGAAGAGGATAATGGTCCTTTCAATGAATCATGGTTCAAATCCCTGAAGTCCACCCATAACTAGGATTTATCTATTCTTTCTTTCTTACAGGAACTAGATTGGCTAACCAAGAGGAATGCTTGATCGGAAAAATGATGCAAGACTCGACGAGTTTAGGTTAGCTCCTTTCTCATCAAGTGGCTCTGAATCTTGGGATTAATTGGCATTTGCTTTTGATGGACTCAGCTTTGCATTGGGATCCAGTTTGATGGTATGTTATGCCAAACCCGGATCGAATTCATGTACAAGTCTTTATTAATCCATGTAAAAAACATCATTATATTCTTGGAAAATTATTTACGAAAGATCCTCTTTCTCTTCTGGGGTACACACTTTTCCAATATTTAGGAACTTTTCATCTTACTACCTTGAATTATTTGAAATCATCCTCTTTGAATACCATGTTAGAAATTTGTCTTCTACCTTGATAGTCTGAATTAAAAATGGACTCAAGAGTAATCAAGCCTTTTGGTAGCTTTTTTTCTTTTTAATTGTCTAATCTAGTCACCATATGATTCCTTACAGCTTATCTTGGATTTTTCGTAATAAACTCCACTTCTTCTTACAGGAAAAAGAATAATTTATTTTGTTGCTATTGAAAACTTGCCAACTACCTACATTATCAAGATACTATAGGCCGAAAAGGAGCATTTTAAATATGCTTCCACTCTTCTTTCATGATATCAACACGTACATCATATTGTGAACCAACTGTAGCAATCCTTTTAGCATCTTGATTTTGATTTCTAGGGAACCGTGTGGATCCCAAAATCCTCAAAATATTCAATCAAATCCTAGACTCATAGTTCTTGTAAGATCTTATAAAATAATTTTTGGATGTGCTATGCACTCTTACTTGGTGTACAACCAGGTCATTATCACCAAAAATAGTAAAATATTTGATTCCCCTCTTTTGAGCCAGCTAAATTCCTTATACAAGAGCTTCATATTCAGAAATGTTGTTGGTATACCTAAATTTTAGTTGAAAAGATGATATGTACTTATCTCCTTCTAGAGAAATTAATATGACACCAAAACCTGCTCCATTTATAACTCCTTGAGCCATCAAAAAGTAGTTTCTAAAGTCCTTCAGAGATACTTTGGGTTTTAACAAGTTGTGGTATGATTCCACCTTCTTCTTGAATACAATATGTACCCAATCCCTCATCTCTTCTAAAAATAGACAAACCGACTTATTATTTCTACCAATGTGTTAACATAAGGTTCATATTAATGATCTAAACATACCTCATCCAACACTAATATCAGGATACTTCTTCCACAAGAGTGGTTGGTTTTTGATCATCAAACGTTTTCCTCTCGCTCATCGAATGGTATAATTACCATTTATAGGACTAGCGGTTTAAGGCTCCACATGATTGTGACAAATTGGTTCCATCCTTATAGTCACTTTAGATTCTATATCAATTCCTAATGATCATATGTGACCAATCATCTAATAGGTAACCTCCCATCTTGGCAGTGAAATCTCATTATAGGAAAATGGTGAAGAGAGGAGGAAGATATTGATGACCGATATGTCTTATGTGAATGAATAAACTGGGAACATGCATGGATAATAAGATTGGAGTCCTTTGATGATTCCAATGGTCTAAACTGACTGTACCATCTAACTGAATGAATCCTCATGAGACTGGTGTATATTGGATTCGTAGCACTTCTGTAATTTTCTTGGGCATAACTGAAGCTGCTGAAACCAGAATCGATCATGCAATTATGTACCAAATGATCACCATTGATCAAGGAAATATAGAATGGTGGCAATTTGTTCACCTTAGGAATAATTTTCCCTTCTAATTGACACAAAATTTTAGCAATTTCTGCCCTAAGTGACCCGATGATCCGTCAGTTTTACCAAAAATTTTCATAGCCTCTTGCAACAAGTTTCTTTGAGAAGGCAATTGAGACTGCATCCCACATGGTAACACTTAGGTTAGTCTTCTTCATCTATTGTACAATACTGAAAGGGATTGATCCTAATTTTTTGACATTTCATTGGGCGTAAAAGTTCCTCTTTTGGAAAGTTTTTGTTGGGTACCATGATGCCTGAAGAACCTTCTTTCCTTGCAGCTTAAGTAGCAAGCATTTCTGGACGGTTTATTTCCCACATCTTTATCAACCAACGCTTGTGGCCAAGACTATGAAGTGGATGCTTGATCATATTTGGAAGGTTGAGATTCTATTGCTCTCTTTTTGGAACAAGTGTTTTTCACTACTGATGAATAGTTTGTATTCAACCCGTAAAAATATTTTGCTTTCCAATTTAGAAAATTAATTTCTTTAGGGTGTCTGTGGTTGATTTGCTCACCTCCTACATAGATGAAATTTTACCTTGCCTCTGTTGGAGTAGATATAGTTTGAACCATAAGGTCCTAACATAGATAACTCCATTGGGACAAATAATTTTGATTGTGGGGTTGAGAACAAGGATAATACCATTCATAGTCTTGAACTAGATTATTTTGGATAGGTACAAGGGCTCTGAAAGAGCTAGCATCAAGAGGATTCCTAAAGTTTAGAGGCTTGACATACGCACCTTGATTTTTTGATTGATTATTTCCTTGAAAAGGTGGGTGGTTAACCTAGTACTGTTAATTATAGGATTGGTAAGGATGAGCATATTGAGATTGTTACGTCTTCAATGCTATGAGTTCATTCCCAAATTTTTGCAGTAGTGCCTTGACCTCAACTAGATCATTTGAAGGGGAGGGTGAAGACACAACTGGTGCATCCACAATTGGTTTGCTAGAAGTTGATGGAACATTGGAAATGGTTGGCTAATTACATGAAATTTCAGTAAACAAAGGCATGAGAGGTCTATGTGCAATCTTCCCTGCTTGGATCAAAGAGTTATCGAATCCTATTACAACTTTGTAGGCATAAAGCATTGTAGTACCTCCTATGGACTGGATCATAACTGATAAATTTTTATTTAAGGCTCGTAAATAATACAAGAATGCATTATTGGGAGAAGGTTTTATGAGTGCTAGAATTCTATTCCAAGTCTTGTGGAATTGGAAGTTGAAATCACTCATGTATTCCTAAGGAGCTCTCTTTATGGTAGTGATTTGGTCCATGAGTGACAAGTGGTCACTCTTGTCTTCAAAATATTTGCATATCTTCTCTCCCAACTCATCCCAAGTGGTTATAGTACCATATTCTAACCCACAAAACCACTGAAGTTATTTTCCCTTAAAGTAAGTGGAAAGAATTTTGACCACAACGTTGTCTTCTGTAATATTATGTACTGCACAAATGTTGGCTACATTAAGGATATGTTACACCGGAGTAATATGAGTTTCCCCTATGTAAAAGGGAAAAATTTTTAGTGCCGCACCAGGTATAGGATCACGTGGAGCCAACTGGAGAGGAATACTTACATTGAAAGGAGGAAAAAATTGGTTTCTTGCAGGGGCTTCCATACCAATGAGACATTGATTGTTCCTAGGTCGAGGAAACCTTCCGTAAGGAGGAGTTGAATGACCCCTATGAGGTGATGGTGCAACTGGTGATGTTGAAATGCCTCTTCTCCTTCTCCTTAGAGGAGACAAGGATAACTCAATATGCTGATAATTTCCTTCTCGTCTCGCATAAGCTCTTATCTGAATTCTTCACATAAGTTAACACACTGAGATTCAAAATCTAGAGATATGGAGTCGCCAAGTAATTTGATTCATGAAATTATGAAAATAAGTACCAACTCTCTTCCCACTGGGCATGCCAAAAACTATTATTGCCAAATCACCATACCCTTTGAATGGCCAAGTGATGAATAGGGAATTCAATGTGATTGGGTAACATGGGATCACCTCTTAAGTTGTGGGACTTGGGATCGAGGTGAACCTCCGGAGAAGGCCAGATTCCTCTTCCTAAACTAAAGACAACACTACTTCTAATGCAACTAACTAGACCTATGCTAACATTTTCATGGGATTAAGGGAGAGAGATTTGCAAGAAGTAAAAATTATACTATAAGTGGTGATGCACCAAGAAAGGGTGTTTCTAGATGATTTTTCAGTTTTCCAGTGAAGAAAGTTGGAAATTAGAAGGATGAACAAACAACATAACTCAACCATATATAAATCTTCACTCCCATATGAGAATAGAACTCCCAAAATCTGTAATAGAAACTTGAAATTGCACATTATTCCTGCAAACATGAGAAAGACACAACAAAGTGACAAAAATGATGAAAGGACTGATGATTAGTCACAAAACACACAATATTTATTGCTTCAATAACATGCAAAATGCTTCACTACATTAGGAAGAGGCAAAAATTTCCATTACAATGTTGGAAGAGAGGCTTGAAAGTTCCCACAATCCATAATAGACTAGCTTACAAAAAGAGAGGAAAATAAAAAATTTCAAACTGTCTCACCCCTTGGAATGAGTTTCTCATTTACATTTATAGAAAAATCCATGTGAGAGAATAGAGGATAAATCACTAAATTCTAGGCACTTGGTCTCCATGATTGATTACGTCATTAATTACACATTGAAGACATCCATCCATCATGCCCTTATTAATTAAAAATAATATTTTTAATAAAATATTTTTTAAAAATAATAATATTTTGAATAAAATATTTTAATAAAAATAACTTTCTTTGGCAGGACTCCCTAAGGTTTGATTTGTGCTCAGAAAGGGTCTTTAAGGTTATATTATCATATGGTTCGCCAGCCAGCTCACCGAGTTGGCTGACAAGGTCCTTTATTACATTTGATGGAGGGTTCTTCATTGCATCAAATGACATTCGATAATGGCCTTGCACATAGCTTGACCACTTCCTGTTTTTCATTAAAACCTCCCAGCTTACCTTGTCGTGCAACGCATTCACCCCATGTTCTCCATTTACTCCACTAACTTCCCCAACAACTCGGCTCCTTACCGCTTGGGATTCTTTGGAATTCACTATGTAATATTAACCAAGTATGAAGGTGCATGGGCGCGCAGGGTCCCAGTTATGAAAAGGTGCGCAAGGAAAAAGTGCGTGAAAGAAAGAGTTAAGGAAGCACATAGCTCATGCGATGCGTGAAAGGAGGCTCGGGACTTAGTCAATTTGGGCACCCAAGGTAGAACACGTGAAAAGCGTGATCGGTTGCGTGTGGATAAGATGCCAGCCTGGCGATAGGCTGGCCCAGGAAAGAGCATGCCCTAGATGGAATCTTCTAGAAGATCATCATGAGATGGAGTGGAAAGCTCAGGCCTGGAGGAGCATGCTCGCATAAAGGACCACATTTGACACTTGGTGCCAGATCTGAGGGCACTGGAAGGTGAGTTGGCAGTGCAGGAGAATTATAAATACAAGTTCCTGTGGAGTAAAAGAGGGGGGAAGATATCTAGAAGTACGAGGTATAGCGGGTTAGAGAGTGAGTGGAGCTCTACAGAATTACTGCGAGGGGATATTTGTATTCAGGAAAGAATGCACTAAGCATGGAGTTGTAATTTTTCTTTTTCTGTTAGCTTAGTTACATACGTCCAGTGATATGCATGACTGTGGTCTACTCTCTGTGACTCTCTGTAATGAATCAATGAATATAATGAGGTTACCTGTTATATATAGACATGGATATCAATGGTTTTAATGCACATTTCTCTCATATGAGTTCTCTTTCCTTTCATGCTATGTATGAATGCTTGTATAATTCTTTCTGTCATAATGCATGTTCTGGATTCTGTTAAAGTACTCAGTCTGAAGTGACTACAAGGATCTAGAGGCCGTTCTGAGCCCTATGGTTCTTGTTTGTCTTAACTTCCCTCCTAAAAACTCTTACACTAATCATAGATGATGCTTCCCGCTAAACTCACATAAAAGAGAGACTCGGTACCCACGCATGCCTCGGGTGAGTGCTCAGCTTCTGCTGGGTGATAGGCTGGCGTGCATGGGGTTCCTTCCTTTTATAATGGGGGTAAAACTGACTACATCTTGGTTCCATTGCTGGGACCTCTTTTCAAGTTGTAGTGGGATATAACATACATCATGATCTGTGTAATGAGTAATGACAGAGCGGTTGACATTGGAAAATGTTGAATCATGGTTCAAGAGCACGGAGGATGAATTTTCTCAGAGATACAAGCACTGGACCTGAGTTTAATACACGTAGATGGGTAGAAGAGAACCTCTACCATGATCTGTATGAGACCTTCTTCTGCTGCTTCCCAGTAGAACTATATGAATGGCTTTCAGCCTATACGTCTAGATCAAGTTGGCATTATGGATCACATGTATGACCAAAGAAGACTACCAAAGGTTGCAGGATGCAGATCTGACATGGACCCATGCTGTAGATCATTGGTGGAGAGGAGTACTGACTAGTTACACTCTGGAATATGCCATTTCCATGTATTCTTGTCCAGAGGTTGCTGAGTTTGAATTTCTGTGAGAACCTAGAGGAACGTTTCTACGTGTTATTCCTCTAGCTATGAAGATATTGATGGTTACCATGAGTTTAGAGGCTTTCCCAATGGCTGGCTAAACCATTCTGAGTGCTGGGTAAGGGAGCTTGGGTGGAGGAAGATGGCAGATATCATGACAGAAAAGGAGAGGGAAGAAAGATGGCTCAAGTATAGTGAAGCACGTGAAAGGGAGATTGCTAGATGATGTGAGGCTACTAGTGTGATGGATCTATGGAGACAGACGTTACGGGAAGGAGTTGAGGTTCACGCAGAGGATGTGGAACCTGAGCAGTCTATGCTACCCCATCTTGGCAAGCATGTGAGGGAGACCCCTTCAGCTTCTGGTGAGATTTCGTCACATGGAGAAAGGAGAGTCATTGGTGCATATCTGAACCCACCCAGTGACCGAGCCCTGGCACTTGGTTTTCCTGATCCAGGAAGAAGTGTTATTGACCCAGTTGATATCAGTGGAAGAGACAGATCCACGCCTAGGAGGTATAATTTTTTGGTTCCTTCTTCTATGGCTACACATATTCCAGTATTTGGAGGAGTCTTTGGACAAGGGGCAAGTATACAAGCTTTCGGTCTCACATCAGGGAGTGGCATGGGACAAAGTAGTGGTAGTGGGGTGCTATCACAGACCATCGGCACACAGTTCAGTGGGACCATGGGGGCACTTGGCACAGCTCCTACAGGCCCTATTGGACCCAGTGGTTCTGGTGGATCTGGTGGCTCTGGAGGCACAGGACCGGTGGACCTGGTGGATCAGGTGGTGGAGGAAACACCGGTGGGAACCAAGGATCAGGCTCGGGAGGACAGGGACCCCAGCCACCACCTCAAGTATTCTTTGAAATGTCTCTGCATTTTCCAGATTACAGGGGCATTGAGGATGCAGTGGAACATGTTCACAAATGTGAGCTGCTATGGCACGTGAAGGGTATCACAACACCAGAATGAAAGGCTAGTCAGTTTGTGACCACATTGCAAGGGCACGCGCATAGCTGGTATAGAAAGTATGACCCTCATCAAATGGTGGTGGACTATACTACCTTAAAGAATGCATTCTTGGTAGAGTTCCACATTCCTGAGTTCGAGCAGAAAAGCATTAGTGCTTTGAAGGAGATTCAACAAGGAATGGCAGAGAGTGTGTGGGAGTATGATGCATGCTTTAAAACTCTCTTGTCTAAATTATCATATGATATCCATCCTTCTCAGCATGCACAGTGGTTTGTTGGAGGATTGATCACCCCTTTTAGAAGGGCCTTGTCTCATAAGACTTTTACAGACCCGTGTGAAGCATTGGAAGCTTCCTTGTGTGCCGAGGCTGTTGGTAGTATTGATACTGGCGTTAGCCCATTCCTGGAGGCTCAGATTGCTGCTATGGCCAAACAGTTGGAAAAATTGTCTGTGAACTCAGTCCATGAGACTCACAGTGGTTTGTGGTGCACATAGATTGTGAAATAGAGGGGCACGTTAAGGATAATTTCCCCCAGAGGATGGTACGCGTGCTGTGATAGTAGATTGTGAGATCTGTCATGGGGACCATGATGCAAGTAGATGTCCCTTGCTACAGCACGCGATCAGGAAGAATGTATCTTGTTATTACAAAATTTACACCTCCACAACCCATGATACTAAGGACTGTAGGCTCATTGATCAGATCCATGAGGCCATTGATCATGGGGTGTGCCAGACCAGCATTGCCAGTGGTTCTAAAAATGATGATCACCATTATGAGGAGTGCACAGATGGAGGCATGCGTGGAAGAGGTTTTCGAGGAGGATTCTGTGGTTGAGGTAACCCATGGAGGAGGAAGGAGTGAGTTCCCACAGAACATGTTTCAACTGTGGATCTACAGAACATTACAAGCGTGAGTGCCCGGACCTGTTACAGTGCTCATGGTGTGGAAAGAAGCATAAGTATGAGGAGTGCCTGGAATTATTTGAGCATATGAATCAGCAGCACCAGAAGGACAAGGGCACTGCGATGGTCAGTATTAAGAAGGTAGACATACAGTGGATGCCTCGGGTAACATGGGATGAAGGTTTGGAACCTATCTTGGTAACAACAAGGGTAGAAGCCATGCACGCAAGAGAGGTACCAAGACAGAAGACCCTGGTTATGAGGGAGGAGGTCGTTCATGGAAAATATCTAGACCCCGCGCATCAGAAGGAGATATATCAGGACACCATGGATGTTATTCAAAGCTTACAAGGGGAGATCCAGTGTCTAAAGGAGCAATCTAGGAGGGAGGAACAAGGAAGGAGAGTCGAGGTGCAAAAGGATGACCTGGATGAGGTCAAGGAGGTGTGTAAAATGCTAAGGCAGGAGAACATCATTCCTTTGCTAGGATCCTGGTTGAGAGAGAAGGTACCATGCCGGAGAAGAGCATGAGAGACAGGTCTTGCATGTGAACCTTCCCCCTCACAGCCTCGACTATGACAAGGAGATTACGTTGAATGCAGTTGTAGATGGATGGCTCCTCAGCAATATCCTCATTGACACAGGCACGGAGGTTAATGTTCTGACTTTGGATGCATGGCATCAGATGGGGAGACCTGCATTACAGCCATCTTTGAATGTGTTGTATATGGCAAACAAAACTAAGGCAATGCCCATCGGTGTCTTGAAGGATGCAGCTATTACTATCCAGGGAGCCAAGTTTACTGGGGACTTCGAAGTCTTGGCACTCCGAGGTGGACAATTTCCAGCACTACTTGGGTGCCCTTGGTGTTACAAGAATAATGTGGACCTTCGGTTCAACAAAGGGTACATCAGCTTTGAGAACAAGGAGGAATGGGTCATTATACCTCTGGTTGATGGAAAGTTGACACCCTATATTGAACCATTGGGAGAAGAAGTTCTGGACAAGATTTATGTGTGCTCAATCAGAGACCCTGAGATGATACACCCTACTAACGGGGTTATCCAGTTTGAAGATGCTCAGTCAGTGAGTGATACCACCAGTCTGGCATGTGACAATTGGGTGCATGGAACTTACAAATTAATGGGATGGTAGTTGAGAGGGTCGGTGACCAAGGTAACAAAGGCACGCACGGTTAGGCACCTTGGAGGAAAAGAACTACCCAAGTATTCAGGAGGAGCCTTCCCTGAGATCTTTCTGCAGGAGGTAGAAGCTCAGTGGAAGGATGAGAAGGAATGGAGGGAGATGTTAAGTTATGTCTTTCTTGGCACAGTAGCTCGGTGGTGGGCCACACATCAGGAGAGCCTTTTAGAGTGGTGCGAGGTAAGAATTGCTCTCTCTGTCAGATTTTCTAGGAGTAATGTACCCACCATCATCAAGGAGTACCATGGGAAGGAGCCCACCTCTTTCCATATCCAGGAGTGTGAATGGGTCTAGAGAGAAGGCATGGAAGCTTTGCCACCATCCCTCTGGGTGCACAAGTTGTATTCTACACTACAGGGTTGTGCGTGTGCATGGTACATTCATTCGGAAACATGCCGCCAGACAAGGAATTGGCAAGAGCTCGCGGCTGACCTTATTCAAACCTTTGAATATCGGAGTACCAAGCCATTGGTTGATAAGGCCTTGTAGGGTATCAAGTGCCTTACCATGGGGGATAGTGCCAGGATGGAAGATAGGTTGTTGGAGTTACTAGGTGAACCAGGATTGGAGGGCACGTTTTGAAGAAATAGAGGAAACAGAAGAGTTACAGCTTGAGCACGCATGTTTGGAAAAGGAGAAGGGAAAGTTGGTATATGTGATTGATGGAGAGGAATCAGAAAGCTTAGATGTTAGCCATTCTGTAGGGATGCGTGAGGTAGTGGACAGTGCAGATGATCATGTGCGTGCCTACCATGAGCCTTTAAAGATGAAGAAAGTTAACATCGGTTCAGAAGAAGAACCTAAGGAAGCTATTATTGGGGATTACTAGATAGAGAAGGAAGTATCAAAAATCATTGATCTGCTACGTGAATTTGAGGATTTATTTCCACGTGGGTATCATGAGCTCAAAGGTGTTCACCACTCCTTGGGGGAAATGAAGATAAAGCTGAAGGATGGTGCATGCCCAGTCAGGAAAAGGCCCTACCAGATGAATCCCAATTTACACGTGAAGGTTAAGGAGGAGATAGAAAAAATGATAGCTTCTGGGATCATTGAGGCAGTGGAAGAATCAGAGTGGATAAGTCTGATGGTAATCAACATCAAAAAAGATGGGTGGATTAGGATTTGTGTGGATTATAGGGAATTGAATGCAGTTTGTGTCATTGATCCATTTCCGACCCCCTTCACTGAAGAAATTTTGGAAGGAGTCACTGGGTGCATGAAATCTACTCCTTTACGGATGGATTTTCAGGGTACCACCAAGTCTGGATTGCAAAGGAAGACCAGGAGAAGACAACTTTCACCACCGAGTGGGGAAGTTTTGCATATACGGTCATGCCCTTTGGGTTGAAGAATGCACCTGCTGTCTTTTCGTGCATAGTGGTGCAAGCATTCCAAGACTTCATCCATAAGTTTCTTCAGGTCTATTTGGATGACTGGACAATATATGGTCTGGTTAAAGACCATTGTGACAATTTGAGGTTAATGTTTGAGAGGTGTAGGCAGTTGAGGATATCCCTCAACATTAAGAAATGTGTGTTTGCTACACCCTTTGGGACTTTATTGGGGCATATCATATGTAAGGAGGGCTTGCTGGTAGATCCCGCTAAAGTTGCAGTTATTGTGGGGTTAAGGGAGCCTACTAGCCAGAGCGCAGTGCGTGGATTCCTTGGGCATGCGGGCTATTACAGAAAATTCATTAAGGGATATGCCAAGATCACCATGCCGTTAGAGGAGCTGCTTAGACATAAAAGTGCCTTCCATTGGGGAGAGGCGCAGCAGAGGGTGTTTGATACATTAAAAGATAGGCTTATTACCATGCCTATTTTATGGTTTCCCTCTTGGGACAAGCCCTTTCATGTTCATGTAGATGCCTCAGGGACCGCCATTGGAGCAGTGCTTGCACAGCCAGGTGAAGGGATTGTTGATCATCCTCTCTATTTTGCAAGCAGGAAGCTGACACCAGCAGAGCAGAATTATACCACAACTGAGTGTGAGGCATTGTCAATGATCTACGTGCTCTTCAAGTTTTGACAATATCTACTGGCAACACCCTTTGTGTTTTACACCGACCACATGGCATTGAAGTATTTAGTAAACAAGCCTGTTCTGCAAGGGTGCATCTGTCGATGGGTGTTGTTGTTTCAAGAGTTTGAATTCACCATTGTAGTAAAACCTGGGAAAAGCAATTGTGGGCCTGATCATCTGTCAAGAATTGATTCAGGGGAGGATGTGCAGAGTATTGAGGAAGCAATGCCAGATGCGCAACTATTTAGGTTGTGGCATGCACCCTCAGATTTAGAGGAGATTGCAGTATTCTTAAAGGAAGGTGTGGCACCGGATGGAATGAAGGCATTGGAAAAAAAGTAGTTGGCCATACGTGTCATGCCCTACATGTTAATCAGTGGAGACTTATACAAGTTGGGACGTGATGAAGTTTTGCACAGGTGTGTCTTAGAGCATGAATGTCTGGCCATCATGGAGGAAGCACACGGAGGAAGTGTGGGTGGGCATTATGCAGGTGATGCCACCGCGCACAAGATATTAATGGTAGGTTTATGGTGGGAAACCTTGTACAAGGATTATAGAGATTATTGTAAAGTGTGTGACCATTGTCAGTGCATTGGAAAACTAGGAAGGAGAGATGAAATGCCTTTACACCCTATTCCTAGTGCAGAGCCTTTTGAAAAGTGGGTGATAGACTTTGTAGGACCTATTACACCGGCAACGTGGAGGACTGGGTCACGTTATGTCATCACTTGCACAGATTATCTCACAAGGTGGGTAGAGGCAGCCCCAACTAAAGATTGCACGACAGCAACAACAACAAGGTTCTTGTGGGAAAACATTATCACGAGGTATGGATGCCCTTTGAGTCTGACCAGTGATAGGGGTACACATTTCTTGAATGAGACCATGAGGATCCTGTTATCTGAGTTCATGGTGGCTCATCACAAGACTATGCCCTATCACCCACAAGAAAATGGAACCGTGGAAGCATTCAACAAAATACTGAGTCATACCTTGACCAAGATTTGTGATGTCGGAAGACTTGATTGGGATGACAAAGTATCGGCAGTATTATGGGCTTACAGGACAACGTATAAAAGACTAAACAAAGCCACACCTTTTCAATTGGTGTTTGGCATGGAAGCTATTTTGCTAGTTGAATTTATGTTTCCTTCTCTGCGAATAGCACACGCAGGAGGGTTAGCCGATGAACAAGCACTGGAAGAAAGAATTGAGGAGCTAATGAAACTGGATGAGAGACGATCACTTGCCCGATGGAGCCAAACAATGGAAAAGGAAAAGCAAAAGGCTTGGCATGATCGCCATATTAGAAACAAGAAGTTTGAGGTTGGGTAGATGGTGTTATTATATGATTCTAAGTTTCTGCGCCATCCTGGGAAGTTGAAAGTCCATTGGTTGGGTCCTTACACAATCTCGTACATCCTTGATTCGGGTGCGTGCCAGTTACAAGTGTTGGATGGGATGAAGTTTCCTGGACACTTCAATGGTAGTAGGCTGAAGCCCTACTATAAATAAGTCTTCTTGGTGTTTGTAAATAAGGTAGTTTTTCCAGTTAGTTTAGAAGTTTCCTTTATGCTTTTTCCCTTTCTTGTGTTTCCCTTTCACGTTGTTGTTTTGTTTTGTGCCTTGGGTGCCGGTAACCTTATTGCTATTTTTGGAGAATCTGTGAGTGCGCAGAGGACCATGCATCACTTTAAGTGTGGGGTGGAGAAAGGTGAAGAAGCACGTGATCAAAGTACCAAGGAAGTTGTGTTGAAAATCCTTGTTGAGTAGCCGGGTTGAAAGAGGTATATAAAGAGGAAGATGGAAGAATGGTTGGTGCCAGGGTAAAGCTACTTGTAGATCCCACGTACTGAGGAGGAGAAAGTGCATTTGAAAGCAACATGAGGTAGGTGAGAGCAAGGATCAGGACAGAAGAAGTGCCTTCGGTGTGGGTTACGCACGCAAGAGTCTCCTGTCAGGTTGGATTGGTTGCGCGCCAGAAGGTTGGAGGATTTTCATGCAAGTTGGGCATGCAAGTGAAGGTGCTGAAGATGGGATTTGTTTGAAAAATCCACATTAAATGAACAAAGTATGGTGGTAGGTGAAGTAGCATTTAATGTTCAGAAAAGAGAAAAACTATAAGTAGAGGGTCGGGGCACTCTCATTTTTACTTTGTGAAATAGAAGAGTTGGAGATATAAGCGAGTTAGACAAACTAGGGCTTTCAGATTCGATCGAGTGAAGGAAGATCTGTGAGATTGAAGCAGCCAGTTTGAAATTGTGAACCAGAAGGAAGGGGTTACACGGGCATGGAAAGAGTTGAAGAGGCACTGTCTTGTGAAGATTTTATCCCAGTTAGGGTTCGACAAACTAGGGCATGGGTTTAGAAGAGTTATATCATGGATTTGAGATCAGAGGATTGGAGGAAGTAAAACAGAGTAACAAGGAGAGAATTGGAGTGATAAAAATACCCCGACCATGGCACCCAAGAAAGGAAAGGGAAAAGCCAAGGCTAAACAACCTAGAACCCGTGGTAGACACAAATGAAGAATGGTATGCAGAGATGCAATACCCAGATGGGGTGATGATGGGGAAGGAATGGGAATCCCACTTGAGAAGTGTACCTGTTAGTGACTATAATCACCACACAAACACAATAGAAAAGGAAATGGCATTGGAATTGGTACGCCCCACCAACAAATGAACACCTGAGGGTTTGCCTATATATGATGATGACGTGAAGGTTAAAATGGAGAAGGCAGGGCTATTGCAACTCTATGAGTTGCCTTATTTTGGAAAGCCAGAATGCCTGTACCAGTGGTTGATGTCATGGGTGCATGAAGATTACTTCCACTTTGCTGGGTGCAAGATGCACGTGACTCCCCAGTTAATTTCACAATTTACAGGCCTCATATGTGAGGGAGATAGCCTAGAAGATGACCTTGGTGACAAGGAAGCCATTCAAGAAACCATCACCGAGTATGCCTGTAAGAAAGGGTCACGGTATTATGACATTTCAGACATCAAGGACCCCGTAATGAAAATGGCCATGCATCTGGTGACTAAGCTAAATGGCCAGGAAAGATGGACACAGGTCAACAAACCTTGGCTACATGTCTGCAGGAAGATTATAGAGGGAACTATATACAACCTATCCACGTACATCACTGAAGAAATTGTCAGTTGCGCGAAGGAAGGGGACAGGATCCTCTTTGGCAATGTCTTGCTCACCATTGTATTCATGGAGATTGGAGTTCCTGAATGCCAGACAAGTTCGTATGGGAGTACCCAGCCGAGGATCCTTCACCCGCAAAGAGGTTCAAAAAATATGCTTGTGATACAATGACAACACCCCACAAGGCGCGGCTAGAAAAATGGTACACGTGCCTGAGGAATGCATTCGGGGCAGAGTGGAGAATCCCTGAACAACTCCCAGCAGCCACTGAGGGAGAGGCTGAATTTGGTCTATCAACACTACTGCCTGGGCAGATTCAAGCTGATAGATGATTCATGGAGCCCTTGGTGCAAGCTCCCCTTCACATTTACTGCTCAATACTTCCAAGTGGGGGTGAACAGGTTTAAAGAGTCAAAGAAGCTAAGACTGGAACTAGGTAGGCTAGACCAGGAACATAGGGAGATGAGAAAGAAGTTGAATTACCCCAGTGGCAAGCATGCGTATGTGGAGAAGTACGTGTTGCATGAGATTCAAATGACAAGGCCGATGACGTTACCCATTGCTGGAGGATCAGCGATGCATGTACTTGCGCATAAGGATGAAGTTCGAGAAGGGTGCGTATCTGGAGAATGAAGTCTCCATACCTAAAGATCCCTTGGGTAAGAAGGGGCCCATGTCAAAGAAGAGAGGAAGAGATGGAGAAGCACCAAGTGTGCCGACTACTCAGACAGTGAGCATGCCATCCACAAGCACCAAGCCAAGCACTTACATGTGGAGAAAGAAGTCTCCAGTGAAGGAGAAGATGCCAGAGGTAGAGGCACCTAGGCAACCCATCTCCAAGGAAGAATCACCTGAGGAAGAAGATAAGGCCAAATCCCCTGATCAGGAGCCACCTCTCAGGAAGAAGTAGAGGGTGGATGAGGAAGCTGACTCGGAGGTGACCGACAGCTTGGAAAAATACATGGGTGGAAGAGGGGATGAAAGTGAAGAAGATGGCGGCAGAGAAGAAGAAGAAATAGAGAAAGACCAAGAGCCCCGTGTGGTTAGCATCTATGACTCGGAAGAGGAGAGTGAAGATGAGAAGTAGGAGTTTGTATTCACATGGCGCAAGGGTGCACAAGATGAGGAGGATGCCAAAGACATGGAGGATGAGGAGGTTGCCAGGAAAAAGGAGGGAGCCATAAGTTTTACAAAGGAGCAGATCACGGAGGTGGCAGAGAGAGAAGCACAGAGAATGCTTGAGGTCTTGGTAGACCAAGAGTTGGAGTGCAACGCGGACATAGTGCTGAAGGAGGGGAAGGAGGAGAACATTGAAAAAGAACATGATAGCCTAGGAGGCCCCGCTCTGACAGTAAGCTTCCCCAAAGGTGTGCACTCAGGCAGAAGAACTCTTGATGCAGAACAAAGACCTGTAATGAGCTATGTTGATGACACAAGGAAGGTGTTACGTGCACGATTCCAGAGCACCATACCCATGGAAAGGCTCATAGCCATGGGGTCTTTTGAGAAGGATGACACGTACCCTTGAACCAAGAAGATGCTCTCTTGGGCGTTCGAGTCTCACGTTGATGAGCCAGACTTTGAAGTCTGCCATGAAGCACTCATCACCCTGCCAGAATCTAAGGGGGTCAATCCCTTAGTGAATGCTCAAGGGCTCTCGGATGAGCAAGTGTGCAATGCACTGAACAAGGTCACGGTCGAGACCGAGGCTAGATTATTCATGTGCAACGATAGGATTAGAATGTTGGAGGTGAAGTTAGGAAGAAGGAGGAAGAACTGGTGGAGAAGGCCAACAGTTTGAAATAGGAAGAACTGATCAGCGCACAGTTAAGGTGTGAGTTAAGGGAAGAGAAAGTAAAGGTGTAGGAAGTTTACAAGAAAATGGAGTCTATCAAGGGTGCCATCCTCCTGAAGCACCTGGACTTAGTGCCACCTACACAAAAATACTCATCCCTCCTAGAGTGTATAGAAGATCTAATGCGCATCCTCACTATGGAGAGACGACCCTTGGCCCTGGAATCTACTGAAGAAGTGGCCGCGTGCTTGAAAGAGGAAGACCGGTTGAAGGTGGTAGTGCTCGTTGCAGAGTACAGCCAAGTACTCATGGAGGTTAAGGTCGCTGCCCAGTCTGCAGAAGCCACATATGATACATGCGTGGACAGAGATAAGGTGGCGAGCTCCTTGGTCACCACGCTTGAGATAGAACTAAAAGAATTCCAAGAAAAGAACAAGGGGAACAGGGTGGAGAGAGACAAGGTTCTGGCCGAAGTAGAGAAGAAATCAGAGGTAATTGAGGCCTTAAGAAGCTCAATTAAGGCCCGGCTAAAGGAACTATACCCCCAGATCACTAGAAGGATGGATAAACTTGAGGACCTGGGAAAAGAGATGGAGCAGATTGTGGATGTTTTGGGCACCCAGGGAGTTGGCCTGAGTTTTGATGAAGTGAGCACCCTGGTGGGAGACCTCTACCAGAAGGCACAGGGTGAGGTCAAAGTGTGGAATAAGCTAGAGGTAGACCTCCAGAAAGATTTTCCTAGCTTGTTGAGTTGATGTCCCCCCCCCCCCATTCTTCATTATTTTCCCCGATTCTTTCATTCCTTATTCTTTTCTTTGTAAAGTATAAGGCTATTCATTAGTTCCCTGGACAACATGCATCTTGGTTAAGTGTTTCTGAGGATGGAGAACAGGCGTAGTGTGGGGTGATGTTGGACCCCTGTAATATTAACCAAGTATGAAGGCACGTGGGCGCACAGGGTCCTAGTTATGAAAAGGTGCACAAGGAAAAAGTGCGTGAAAGAAAGAGTTAAGGAAGCACATAGCTTGCGTGATGCGTGAAAGGAGGCTTGGGACTTAGTCAATTTGGGCACCCAAGGTAGAACACGTGAAAAGCATGATCGGTTGCATGTGGATAAGATGTCAGCCTGGCGATAGGCTGGCCCAGGAAAGAGCATGCCCCGGATGGAATCTTCTAGAAGATCATCATGAGATGGAGTGGAAAGCTCAGGCCTGGAGGAGCATGCTCGCATAAAGGACCACATTCGACACTTGGCACCAGATCTGAGGGCGCTGGAAGGTGAGTTGGTAGTGCAGGAGAATTATAAATACAAGTTCCTACGGAGTAAAAGATATATCTAGAAGTATGAGGTATAGCGGGTTAGTGAGTGAGTGGAGCTCTGTAGAATTACTGTGAGGGGATATTTGTATTTAGGAAAGAATGCACTAAGCATGGAGTTGTAATTTTTCTTTTTCTGTTAGCTTAGTTACATACGTCCAGTGATATGCATGACTGCGGTCTGCTCTCTGTGACTCTCTGTAATGAATCAATGAATATAATGAGGTTACCTATTATATATGGACATGGATATCAATGGTTTTAATGCACATTTCTCTCATATGAGTTCTCTTTCCTTTCATGCTATGTATGAATGCTTGTATAATTCTTTCTGTCATAATGCATGTTCTAGATTTTGTTAAAGTACTCAGTCTGAAGTGACTGCAAGGATCTAGAGGCCATTCTGAGCCCTATGGTTCTTGTTTGTCTTAAATTCCCTCCTAAAAACTCTTACACTAATCATAGATGATGCTTCCCACTAAACTCACATAAAAGAGAGACTCGGTACCCGCGCGTGCCTCAGGTGAGCACTCGGCTTCTGCTGGGTGATAGGTCGGCGTGCATGGGGTTCCTTCCTTTTATGGATCCACATGTTAACTGACTGATTTGTTTTCAAAATCCTTCAAGGCTCCACATTCGATCTGATTTTAACGTGGAAACCATACTTAGTAATTTCGTTCAAGTGCCCACAAAACTTGCCTCTACAACTTCAAACCCCAAGCTCCTTGGCATTCAAGTCAAAAACCACCCTGACCATTTCCTTCTCCTTGAGATGGATCACTAGGTGAGGTCCATCATATTTACCACTTATTGGCAAAGCTTCTAGGTGAACCTGATACATTGGCTCGACCAACTTAGAGATTAACTCATTATTTTCCATGCATATCTCTATGTATTGGCTCCTTGAGCTCTCAGAACCCGACCATAATTTTTACATGCTAGCTCGGGGTGGGGAATCTGAGCATCATTTTGAAAACTTAAAAATCTTGGAAATTTGGATCTCAATCCCTGCAATTCCAACTTGGACTCTCCCCCTTGCTGATCAAAAATTACTCACCTGATGATTTACATCATATCACCTGCTTCTCCCACATTTCCATGGCGAGTTCGATATCCTTTGGGAAAAAATTCATTAGCCCTTCCATTACAAACCTCCAAAACACCCGAGCTCATCTAAATTTCCCATGTCTATGCTTTGAGCATGAGGTTTAGGCCATAACCCTAAACACCCCAACTCGGGCTATCTCCGATGTGATCTTCGTCGAGCTCGTCGTGATCCTCTACATACAAGGCTTGCTGAGCCATTTTCCTATGAACTCATTATGAGCTTGGATCCACTGAGCTATATCATGTTTGTTCTTTGTTCCATTCTCACGTGAGGTCACCAATGTATTTCCAAATGATCTCAATGAGCTCTTACTGACCAGACCATGCCTGACATCAAACAAGCCTGCCTTCGCACTGAGTTACGAACTCCTTCTTCACTTTAGCTCAGTTCCTTTCAATTCATCCTTCACTGGCTCATCTCAGCTTACACACACCACCAAGACATCTAGTCATGCTTCTCCCATAGCTTGAGGTGTTCAAATCCATTTCCCAACATGAACGCTAAACTCTATTTCTCATCTCATATTCTTTATTCAATCTTGCTATCTCGAGCTTCCGATCAAGCTCCAATTCCTAGCTTGCGATGCCTTATCTACAATCCAATTTCTTCCAAAAACCAAACCCCATGCATTTCTCAATCTCACGAGCGTACAACTCAAAAACTCATGGCCTTTCCTTCACCATAACTCGACATTATTCTAAGCTCACATTTGGTTTTAGCTCAATGTTAAGCAATGTGTTTGTAACTGAGTGACTCAACATTTCCTATAATTACTAATGATCTCCTCTGTGAATATGTCAAAGCCCCTTGGCTTAGCTTATTCTTCTCACAACACATTAAATATTCCAGGCTTAAGCTCCAACTCGATGCATTGATTTATTCTTCCACTTGTGCCCACGAATATCTTCCTAACCATTTACTGAGTGATTTGGTCTTCTTTTCTTGATCTCCCTCCTTAGATTTTCATGATATTTTCCTACAACCTCACTAACGTGTCATCTCAAACTATGGGATAGACCCCTAAGTCACACATTGAGCTAGTGATCTCCTATGCGAGCCACCCAAGTCACTACACTGTCGAGCTCTAAACTGAGCTATCACCTAAATTTTCCTTCATAACTCAACCTCGTTAACTTGTAATGATCTCGAAATATTTATGTATAACTCGCCTGACTCCCTGGTTAATACGCTAAATTACTCCTATAGCTTGCTATTCTGATGGGTTGAACCTCCCAAACATCGTCATCCATCAAGCTCATTGTCAATGTTCAATCCATCAAGTTGATATTTGATCTATTAAGCTCACCATGGCTCTTCCCCGAACGTGACTTAACCAATATTCAATGAGTCTTGATCTCTGGTTTCCCCCAGTGAGTAACTCAATGTATTTAGAAACATAGCTCACTCAATAGTGCAATTCAATGTGCTGAATAACTCGGCCTTGACTCAGGTTTTCGAATTATCTTCCCAATACAAATAAACAATGGATAACTTTCCTTTAGCTCGTCGAGCAGCTCATTGAGTTGCTTGACAAGCTATTTGAGCACGAAGACCTTTTTCACACCTGACTTTGAAACCTTTAGACCTCTTCGATTTTCCTTGAAAACTGAGGAAAATAGAGATATAGTAAGACATCCTCAACATAATTTATTGATTTTACTCAATTTATCCCCATGATGACCAGAAATGGGCCCACTGGACCAATGTTTTGTTTTGAGCACAACCTGAACCTCCAAAACTTAAGAAAGGAGAGAACATCCTAAAAATTATTCTGAAACTGACCAGAAGATTACAGATGTCCCTAAAGCACAAAAATTTTCCTATATGCCCAAAGTTCTCCTATGAAGACTTTCCTTAGTCCCAAAGCACAGCAGGATCCTATTTGTCCAATTTTTCCTCAAGGGGAAAAATTGGATAACAAGACTGACATTGATACTTGTCTTTGGATTATGGTATTTAGATCTTCACCACTTCCACCCATCGTAATCACATGATTAAATGTTCTTAATGAAGAAGCTGACCAATTCTACGACTTTTGGTGAAACTAGTGCCCATACCCACTCATTTCTCCTTATTCATCTGTTTTCTCTAGTATTCCCCTGACCTTGTCTGGGAATTTATACAAGGAAAATGAAGGGCAATTTCCACGCATTCCACAACTAGTTGAGAGAGTTTCACACAAAAAATTTGATAGAATCTTACATGTGTGTATCATTCTTGACCATACCATCACACCCGTTCAGGTTAGAGAGGCTTTTACTGCCCTAGACGAGCATATCCCCTTAGTTCCCGTAGAGGACATTAGATTTCCCTGATAACCTATCATCCACATTCACCCATTTTTTAAGTATTCCACACATTCCTTCTATTCCGATCAATATAGTCATCCATTCAATCCACATCGGTTGTTGTGGAATGACCTCGGGAGGTCGAGTGCACCTAAAGGTCACATAGTGATTTTTAGACATACAAATTGGTGAAACCAACATGAAGGGCTAGTCCCTTTTTATTTCCATTATCTTACCTTCTTTTCATCCATCCTAATTCTCTCCCATTATTTTTTGGGTATTTATATACCCCCCGAATATGTCGGGTTAGGATTACGACCAACCCATTTTGGGTCTCAAGGTGTATTATTACCAAATGAGTATGTAACAGTCACCCTCACTATCTGGGTGGGCTAACAACTATGCATCTAGTCTACCGTTCTCTCACACTCCTCCTCAAGGGACCAACAATGGTTCATCAGTCAGGATCGAGGAGATTGATCAACTTACACATGGGCCACAACCTAAAATTTCCAATTCTAACAACATGACGTTCACATGAGAGAAAGGTTCCAATCCTCAGGTTTTGTTTAGACCGCAAATCAACATACATTCTCATTTGCTCCCATTATTAGATGAGGAGACCTAACACGCTACACACGAAGTGAGCAATGCTTCAATAACATAGACCAGCCCCTGGACCAGATGCAATAGTATGTTGATATTCTTCTCCAGAACAAATATGCTACCCCTTCTCCTACAGGAAACACATCCAAAGACATGTGGCTTCCCAAAGATCAAACTATAACAAGACATCATGTACCTTTGCTTCCCAACCAGACTCAAAACACACCCAAGTTGAATGTAACACCATTTGCGGGTGATGTAATTTCTACATTGGTAAATAAGGTTATGGAACTGGAGCTTTCTCAACCCTCTCAGGCTACATTTTTTTAGGGAAAGGCAGGATTCCCCACCATGCACATAACTTTGGCCATGTACCCTCAGCACCATCACCACCTCCAGTTTACATAGGCATTCCTATCCCCAGAGATCTCCTCACTAGATCAAGCATGTTAGGTATTCCCGCTCACACCTTGTATGGATACCCTCAACAAGCACCAGTCAGAAGTGTGTTCTCGAATGTAGTCCCAACTGGAAATGTGACGTTCCCTAGTTTCGTGCCTATCACTCCGTACCAGATTAATATTCCCCTATATTTACACATGTATTCAAAATCATCACAGGGGGACATGTTTTCTTTTTTCGTATCATATGCTTAGCCTAATGGGATGCCTTACGCCCCTACCAATGTATATGTTGGGCCATATTAGCCTCATATGCATCCTCCACCTCCCCATCAAAGGTCATCCATGGTAGAGTCCTATACGCTGGGCACATAGGATGATTATCTTAAGGATCCCTTGGAATTTACTATACGAAGTGTGATTATTCCACGATCGCTTCCCGACTTGCTAAAGTTTAAAGGGGAGGGGGATCCAAATGTGCATATTAAATCATATGCAACTACCATCAATGAGTTAATCCCATGGGATGCGGTTGTAGCTAAGATATTTCCTAAGACCCTTGAGGGTATCACTCTCGATTAGTATTACAGGATACCTGAAGCCTCCATACACTCCTTTAAGCAACCCATACATGAGTTCATAAAGGTGTTTGACATGAACAAATTGTTAAGAACAATAATCAAGGAATTCCTTCACATAAAGCAAGAGCATAATGAATTTGTTGCTCATTTCATTCAGAGGTGGGGGAAGGTCCTGTTGGTATAGGTGGTATTTTTCTTCACTTATTTAGTGTTATTCCACCTCACCGGGTGAGTCATCTCACTTAGGTGGACATGGATCTAGGTGTCATCTTAGTTATGACAAATTATCTTACAGAATCTGTCATATGTGTAAGTGTGTCATAGGAGTTACATTCCCATTTGGGAAAGTAACTCGTCTTCTCCATTATGGAGGAATATTCTCTTATATGGGAGTTACACATTCACTCCCCTATTTGTACTCACCTCCTTTGATCTATGAAAAGTCTAAGCCAAGCCAAACAATTCCATTCTACTCCATTTTTGAATCTTGAGCTCTCATATGCATGCACATTGCTTTACAAAGCTTGCTTGCTTTAATCTCGCAACTCCTACACTTTGGTGAAGTGAAACTATTCGATGCATGTGAATCACTTCTAGGTCTTTGTCCTTCACTCCTTCATGGTATCAGAGATCAGGGAATGGAATCACGCTGCTCACCATCATTGCTCCACCGTGTAGTTGCTTGTACAAGCTCTCACTTTTGACATGTGCTCTACTTGCATATTTCAAGATTCTAGTGGTTTCTTGTGGTTTGTTAGTGTGCTCCTTGCTAGTTTTTTTGTGTGTTCAGAATAGGGAAAACTTGTAGGTTTGAAGGTGTAGAGGTTATGGTGATTGAAAGGTTCGAGGGTTGTTTTTCAAAGGACCAAGTTGTCACATAGCTTGCCACACACTACCTTCGTTGAGAACTCACTGACACAATCATTCGTTCTATTGGACAACTCGCCGCTTGCTTATTTGATGGGCTCATGCCTCATCATGACTCGGTTGCTTAACTCGAAATTTAGCATTGGATCACTTGCAGTTGTTGGTGACTTGCACCTTTCATTATGACTAAATCTACATCTCCCACATTTCTCTTTGCATTCACGACCTACACCAGTTTAGGCTCGTCTATGCCTTATTGATAGCTCGACCTTCCTCATCATGCACCCAGGCTCATGGGCACATTGACTTGTTTCCGGTTCATCATCTTGGTTATCAGCTTTGTGGGCTCATGCATTGCTTGAAAAATAATTTTTTGCAACTCAGCACCCAACACCAGTTATATGTAGCACTAGCTCACTCAACGTGTTTCAATCCTCAACTCAAATCTTACTCCTCATGCTTTAGCGACTCGAGCATTTGTGACTGTTGCATTATCAACTGGTGCATCAAATATAACTGAGTGTAACAATCAACTCGGGTCTATGCACTCTGCCTTGTTATCTCACCACTTGCATTGTTTTTGGGCTTGAGCTCGTATTCTCTGCTCTCACTGTTGGTTGTATTCTTCACTGGAAAATCTCAGTTCTGTAACTATGCATGCTCCACATTTGTTATTTGGGCCTCACTTAGATACCACTAATTTGCAAGGATTTTTACTGTTACCTGGAGCTTCCCCCTAGCATGTGGACCTTGCTTGACATTTTTTTACTCTGCTCACGTATTTAAGATGTTGTACTCCCTACCACGTAGAGGTCTTCTCTGGTCGACCGTTACTTTGATGTTCTTCCAACACGTGGCCCCAAGCTCTCCTCAATGTGGTGTTGAATCGTTAGATGATTTTTACACAACCCACTCTACTCGGTGGTTACTTGGAACCCTGTGAGGAATTCTACATTCAAACGGCTCAGGTTTCATTTGCATGCAACATATTACACTTGATACATGGCTTCATTTATAGTCACTTTGACTAATCACTCAGTGGTTTTTTTCAAATACAACCGGTGCTGAACCTTGCTCAACTCAGAGTCCACTCGTTCTACTCACCCTGGAGAGCCATCAAACAACTTGGTCTTAGCACTTCCTTCCCTTTTACACATTGTTTGGCCGTCAAAACAATCCCTCATTTTTAATGTTTTGAGGAAAAACATTCATTTTATGGCATTGTAATAATTTAGGGCCTCTATTTGCTTGTAATTATGTCCTTCATTCGTGTGTCGAAGAGAGAGGGCGAGGTCTGGGGTTGGCAGGAGGCTAATTCCCCCTCGCAAGAAAAACAAACCCTACCTAAAATTTGATGCCATTTCCAACGAGTACCCACACGACACCCTTTGCACCCATTTCAGGCTCTTTTTAATCCGTTTGCAGGACTTATTGACATTTTCCATCAGTTGTGGGAATCATTTTCTTGCTATAACTTTTGACTCGCTTCTCGGTTTTGAGTGCTTCTTTAGTCAAAGTTGCATGATTTTTCACACATTACGTGATGAAATTGTCAGTTTTGTAAACACACTACTTTAAAAAGTGCCACATTCTGGGGGGTTCACTAGTACTCTTGGGTTTTTACACACAGACGCATTATCGGCTGAGTCCAACATCTTGCTTTCGTGCATCTTGCACTTTTGATTCCGCATCATGGAGAGTGCTCTTTCCAGACTTGAGTGTCATAGGATCACCTTACAACCTCCACCACTTCTTATTGGGAGAGATAACTATTCATTTTGGTGTGCTTCCATGGAATGTTACTTCGCTCACGAGGGTCTTTCACCCTTCTTACTTGGGTAAGTTCCTGCACCCACTGATCATCATCATCTTGAGGACTTTCTTGACACTTGTGACCATGTTTTTGGTCACATGATGATTTATGTCTCTCGATCTCTCTGGTTTCATGTGGCAGATTCAGATCCTCCCCACCATGTCTGGAGCATTCTTTAGTCCCTCTATGGAGACCCTTCACATACTACCGCCATTATTGTTGCTGCTGATCCAGTTGTCTCTATTTCTTCATGTGATGACAGTTCCACTGACACAGAATCACTTGGTTCTACTTTTGATGATGAGGATTGTGCACCCAGTTCTGATGTCAAGAGTACTACAGAGGACTCTTCTCCTCCCTCTCTCACTATTCTAGAGAGTGTTGACACATCCCACATCTCATCAGATATTGAACAGTCTCCTATTTAGTCTCATACAGTCATCACACCTGCCTCTTTTCCACCTTCAGTGTGTGAGGCCCCTTTCACTCCTCTACCTTCATTGGATGACTCATACCTATCTGACATCGCTCTTCTGTTTGTTGAGCCCCCTCATTGGGATGAGTATCTGCCTGACCTTAGTCATCTTTTCACAGAGTACACTTGTGATGTACTACAGGTTCCTCATCCATCTATAGGTATTTCAGAGGAGTTCATCATCTCCATTGTTGGGAGTGCCCCCTTCTGGGACTCTTACCACTTCCACTTTTCCGGAGACCTTCATTGATCCACCCTTTCTTATGGATCCATTTTCTATTGTGGGGGATGTTTTGTTGCCTTCACATCAGTTGGACATCCTTTCTATAGGTGTTCCCCTTCTTCACTCTGACAGTTCTACACCTGTGACATTACCTTTGGTTCCTTTGCACTCACTTGCTAGACCTATGTCACACTTTTGTGGACCAGACTCAGAGTTCTTTGTGCTGCTGCCTTTAGTTTCCTTTGCGGAGTGGGCGGAATTCTAGCACATCATTTATGTCCTTCCTAAGGGCAGGCACACAGTTCGGTGTGGATGGCTCTTCTTCAGTCTAGAGGCAGAGGATCTCATCATCGACATTCTTCTGGGAGACTTCCTAGAGCTGCAGAGTTCAGATCTATCCATGGCATCTTTTGCATTCCTCTCATCTCCCTCTTCTTCTCTCTTCTTCTTCTTTCTGAGAGATTGCCTCTTTGTACATGGGTACCTTTACAGGCTCGTATGTGGTCAAGACCATCTTTGGCATATTTCTTAGATTAGAGAGTGGACTTGTCTCTCTTTTGGGGGAGAGTTTTTTCCCACTAGGTTTTCTCCTTTTACTCCACTTTTCGAGAGTTTCTTGTACATGCCATACCTCATCAGGCTTTGTGCCAAGACCCTTGTTTCTCATTTCTGACTTGCCACCTCATCCTAAGTTACGATGAAGGCGGGGTGTTGGTGTAGGTGGTATTTTTCTTCACTTATTTAGTGTTATTCCACCTCATCAGGTGAATCATCTCACTTAGGTGGACATGGATCTAGGTGTCATCTTAGTTATGATAGATTCTCTTATATAATCTGTCATATGTGTAAGTGTGTCATAAGAGTTACATTCCCATTCGGGAAAGTAACTCCTCTTCTCCATTATGGAGGAATATTCTCTTACATGGGAGTTACACATTCACTCCCCTATTTTTACTCACCTCCTTTGATCTATGAAAAGTCTAACCCAAGCCAAGCAATTCCATTCTACTCCATTTTTCGAATCTTGAGCTCTCATATGCATGCACATTGCTTTACAAAGCTTGCTTGCTTTAATCTCGCAAATCCCACACTTTTGGTGAAGTGCAACTATTCGATGCACGTGAATTCCTTATAGGTCTTCATCCTTCACTCCTTCTGGTCCTCTACTCTTCAACGAGTGCTCCCTATATGGATCAGACTGAGCTTTGTAATCTATTCTTTCATTCCCTAAACTAGGAAACAATGGAAGAAGTCCAAAAGTCCCCCCTTAGGAGCTACAAATAGGTAATAAAAGGTGCTCTCCACATTGATCAAGTGGAAATAAATAGAAGTCAAAATACATACGATTCAAATAGAAGAATAATCACTCCCCTGTAAGGTAAGTCAAATTACCTCAACAATTCCAACAACAATCAAGGACCTAAGGTATTCAATAAGAATTGTTGCATTAATACAGATGGCATAATGGATCAAGCCAAGAAGTCGAATGTTGTTAACACTTCAATCGCAACCAATGTCAATAACAACATGAACATAAATAATCATAGGAGTAATAATTTCACTCCTTCCATCAACACAATGGATTTAAACTATCCTCCACCTCCATAAAAATTTCAGGCCCAGGGCCCCAATCAATACCTAAACTAGTATCCAAATCAATTTCAAAGCCAAGGTTCCTTATTGTTCATGGGTTTATGTTCCTCGTCTCGTAATGGCCCCTGGGAGTTGATCCTTGTTTTTACCTTATGTAATAAAAAAATATCAAAGCCAATGGAAAAGGCCTCCAAACTTTAATTACAACAACCAACATTTAAACAACAACTAGAACTTTGGACTGCAACAGAACACGTATCAAATACCCTGGGATTATGATCCCGACCTTTATTGTGTCTTCCATAGGGTCTAAGGTCATGATGCTAGAACTTGTCATGACTGTAACAAGATCATAAAATGCCTACAAAAGGACCAAAGGCAATTCTTCATCAAGATGTTTGTGGAAAATCCTATGACGCTAACACAGAATGCTAACATGGGCCCTGTTTCCTCTCAAAAAACTCCTCTTAGGATCTTCAACGATCCCTTTTCTACACATCCTGATAACGAAAAATTAAAACCCCATGGCATAAATAAGGATAACTCAGTGGGAAAAAATGACCACAAAGCTTCCACTTCTTCAAACCCACTAGTAGCAGCTCTGTTGGGACGATCAACAACAAACTAAGATCGTGGGTCTCGTCGAATTAGATACTAAACCTCAAATTAATACAACTACAAGAATCTGTGATTATTCAACCCAGTCTATTCCCATTTACACATCTATGTTAGATGACACTTCAATACTTCTGAGGCCAGTAGGGGCCTATGATCTAATTACAAATTTAACCAAGACATTTTCTCACATCTCCTTCTTGGATTTGTTAAAGAAATCTCCTGATCATTGAGCCAATTTGTTAGAAGTATTGGGTCTTGGGTAACTTGATTAATGTTACCCCTCTGCCAGAGGCACAAATCATCTGCATAGACTTTGACACCTAACCTCCTGGGTAGCCTGAAAGAGATGTTGGATTCATCTTTGACATCAGTAAGATGCCCATTGATGTTGAGCTAGCACGTAGAGGTGACCCAACATTGTATTTATATGTCTGGATCTATAATAATTATGTTAAACATGTAATGATTGATGATGGGGTAGTTATCAATATTGTCACCTTTTCATTCCTCCAAAAGTTATGCTACAGGGAAACCAACTGTTCTTCAACTATAAATAGGCTGAGAGGCTACGACAATCAGAAAGAGAATATCTGATCACTCCTGGCGGAAATTAACTGATTTAAAATAGAAATAAACTTATTGATGTGTTCCACCATACTATCACCTTCTTCCATCTTAAGACTGAATAACTTGTTCTTGAGTGCCACTTGTGCACTCCCTTCTTATGACACAAACACCTTGTTTAATGTAGTCTAGAGGAAATGTGATGTCTTTGTTAGATTTATATGATGCAGGTAGGCATCAAATAATATCATTCTATTTTAATTTCAGAGTAACTACTACAATGGATGATATACACTAGTAATATACAATAAAGACACAAGTAAACAAGCATGTATAATATGAAACCCTAAGTAAGAAGAGGAGATAGAGTGACTTAGCTAATTTCTGAGTAGTCTAGAAGTGATCTAGGCAGATGAAAAACTAAAACATACTGAAAACAGTGTCGTCAAAGCTCACTAGAAGTGTTGAAACTAAGGAATATGGGAGGACAAGAGTGCATGGGCACTAGTTTCCGTTATGGCTACTAGTGTCTATGTTAATTATTAGGATCTAGCCTTTTTGTGCAGAAGGAGCTTCATTGTTGGTCTTTGACTATCGCTCTAATTTCTCTCCTAGATCACTAGATGTAATTGTAACCTGATAAATAATTGTCTACCTGTACATGTCCACAAATTGCATCAAATTTAATAAAAAAAGATGCAGAATGTTGATTCAGACTGACCCCAATGGTCACCTGAAGAGTGAAATTGTATTGAGAATTGTACTACATTTCAGACTCCATGTATTTTTGTGTGTAAGTGTGTGTAATGACGCCCTAGGATGCCCTTGTGCAAGTTTCACAATGATAACAAGCTAGATCTAGAATGTAGCAAATGTATAGAATGTGTTAGATGGAGTAGAATAGACTTCCCCTCCTATACTTTGTATGTATAAGAATGAATCTCTTGTCCCTTGAGTGAATGTGCTAGATGGATGCTCTGTGATGCTCTTGTGCCTTTGAATACAAGCTTAGGCGATAGTAGATAATACTTGTGTTTGGACCCTTATTTGATAGCTATGCATATATATATATATATATATATATATATATATATATATGATTCCCTTGTTTGAATTTCATAATTGAAAACTAAAAGGCCGACCCAAAGTATAAAAGATGCCCAAGAAGTAAAAGAGACCCAAAAGAGTGAACAAAGGGGAGAAAGGGTTGGGACCTCCCAAGAGGGACAAGAGCTCTTGGGCGCTAGTGTCCTAACTAAGTGCTAGTATTTGAGGCCATAAAAGATAAATATTTCAAATACCAACAGGGTTGTATGGTGTGTAAGGTCAATAAAAGTATAAGATACAAAGCAAAAGGCCCGAAAGACATTGTTAATTACTAGTTTTCTAGCTTAGGAATCATGTATATAACTATGCTCTAGGACCTAGAAATGTACCCAAGTGCATAGATTTTATGTCTACATTTGCCCCCACTTTATGTTGTTGAGTGAATACTCGATAGCATAAAGTAGACAGAAGATGTGTACCTTGTGATCATGTAGAGAAGAGTGTAGCCAATAACATGCTGAGTGAACAAGTGAAGAGTGAAGTGATCGCAAAGTAAAGTGTGGAGACTAGGAAAGGGAATTGGACTTTAGGGGTGAAGTGTATGCATAGTAGCATGTTGTGTTTGCTGATGTGATTTGTTTCTTATTACATATTAAGGACATACCTACAAAAGGAGAGTGAAAGAGTAGTCAAAGTTCTATATATGAGAAATCATAGTGTATCTATAAGTAAGTAAAAGTTTGAAAGTATGTAAAAGAAAATTGGGCACCTAATATGTAAGAGAGTAAGAGATAGAAAATTGTCCTGATTTGCTTAGAGTTGTTGAATTTTAATGCCAATGGTGAGGTTTTTCAGCAATCTCATGTTGAGAGAATTTTTTTTGGGCAATCTCACGCCGAGAGCTAGTTTTTTAGGTGATCTAACAACAAGAGCGAGCTTTTTGGGTGGTCTCACACTGAGAACGAGTTTTTTGGGCAATCTCACATGAAGAGTCAGCTTTTTGGGCAATCTCACACCAAGAGAAGAGTGTTGGGGAGAGATTTCTAGCTTTTCTCTCCTTCCATGATGCTTCCTGAATAAACACCACTACATATGGTACGTCCCTGATTTGTTCCGATTGTAATTGATAGACTGAATTCTGTAACTGGAGGAAAGTGCATGCTACTAGAGAATTGTTATGATTTTTTTTATAAATTGTGATGAACTAAGAATTTAACTATTTTTTGTCCCCGGGAAATTAGCACCCAGAGGGGAGATAAGTGCCCATCGCTATTGTCCAGGTCTGGGTGTTAGTGTTTGCTCTATGTTTTGAACCCAAGTCTGATTCTGGGCCATCTATAACTGTGTTCTTGTGTTGATTCTATACCATAGCTCTGAGCTACCGTAGGGGTGATTTATTCACCCAATAGATGTCCCCCTTCATTTCAGGTGCATGTAATGACTGTAGGAGAATGTGGTGCAAATGTGAGGACCTAATATTGATATGTATATTTGAAGTGGGTACCTACAGGGGGTAGGGGATGTGCATGGTAGAAACCAAGGAACGTGTAAAAAAAGTAGGCTAGTAACAAGATCTAGCAAAAAATGAGCCAACATGCAATAGAAGACAATGCAACAAACAATTAGGAAGATAAGATGGACCACAAAAATTAGGTTTCAAACATGGGATATCACTCACAATGTCACAAGACAATCAAGGCCAAAGCGGGCAAAAGCATACAATGATCACTCAAGACATACGGCATGGCCCACAAACAATAGGAAGTAAGAAATGACAGATAGCCATGGTTATATTGATCTTGCAAGGCAAATGCTACACATGAAGCACCTGTTAAGATGTTAGAAAGATAAATAGTATGTCAAAGTGTATTTATAACAACAAAAATTAAAGTGAAAGTAATGAGAAGTAGTAAACAATGTGACAATAGAACCTGTGATATGTTGAGTGTGAGAGTGGTAAAGGTAGATGCCCCCATGATCCTTGGTGGGACTCGTAAAGAGTTTTGTTGAGCATCATGCATCATGTATGAATCTGTGATAGGTCCTGCATTCACCTCAAGAGACCAAGTGAACGCGCATGTGTATATAGAAAATGACATACTAATAATTTGTCTAGCATAGTAAGCAAAATGCAACATGTAATTAAAATAAGCTAATAAGGGTAAATACAACCAAGATATGTAAATGTTAAGTGAGTTTTGTATCAATGCATTAGTTAACTAAGCTAAGAGAATTGAAACTAACACCGTAATAGTTCCAAAACTAAGTTAACTAAACAAAGATCATCATGCTAAGAGCTTAAATAGACTAACTACCAACATTATGCATTAGAACTTGAAATGGAAATCAAACTAACATGTTAAGCACTTAATCTCTACTCTTTAGATTACCAAAACAAATGAATAAACCTAGATAGATCTATGGAAATCAAATTTTATTATTTGATCTTCAAGGTTTTGGGAATGGAGGCTCATAAAAGTATGGCTACAAGACCATTTTGATTCTCTCCATATGACCCAAAAGCTTGGATGGATGAAATGCAAGAATGAGGCTATTAGCTCAAATGAAAGATACTCTAAGATGAAAATGCCTATAGCTTAGCTATAGCATGTAAGGTTTAAGTAGAAAGGTGGGATGAGGGTTCTTTATATAAACTTCTAGATTGAAGGAGTATTACATCCCATTATATGTGGGATAATAGCAAAGCTAGGTTAGCTATGGATAAGTATGGTTTAGGAGGGGTTGAGTTTACTTTAGGAGAGTTTAATTTGTTCTCTAGTGACTCATGGGAGTTAAGGGGGTTTATTAATTAATCAAAGTGATTAATTAATAGGTGTGCAAGCTTATAGAAGCTTTTTAGAAGAAAATTGGGATGATTTGTGGGGGTGAAAGGGGTTTAATCAAATAAATGATGATTTATTGATCTAGTATAAGGGGAAGCTTAATTAATTAAAGATAATTAATTAATCTAGATAGAAAGGGGAGCTGATCAACGGAAGGTCGTTAATCGGCGTCATTTGTTGGATAGAAGAGTTAATTAACTAACGTAAAGTAATTAATTAATGACTATAGAAGAGAAAACGTATGATATTGACAATATGTCATCAATTTTCTGGAAAGGGTATAATTAGCACAATTTTAGTATTTAAATTTCTAGAGCTAAATTATAGGTGTCTAAATTATCCCCTCTTTGGGGTGGTGTAAGCGATGCCACTTCAAAGATAGTAGACATGTAAAATTTTGAAGGGATAGAAAAAAAATTAGTAGAAGTGAGAGATGCCCCCTCGAGTGTTGATGGGGTGATGAAAGAAGGCAATCAACGATCGAAAAAAGGATAGAAGAATGGGTAGGGACAGGATGCCCAAGGTGAATCAAAAGAATAGTGTTGATAGGTAAATGGTATAGAGGGAAAATGAAGACTGTGAGAAAGGAATGCATTTTCATCCATTGCATTAAAAATAACTTTTGTGCCATCATATTGCCAATGATCCACATCATCGGTCCTTATTATAAATATAAGCATACGAAAAAAGTAGAATGACATGAAAATCCATACTACGAACAATTACCCATTGCTGAAAAGACCAACTCAATACAACATACCAAAATAAATACAATATGAGAAGGGAACAAGCTCATTTAATAGGGAAACAAGTACAAACATGCATACTCAAACCAACAACGGTCAAGACTATTACACAAATGTTTTGTTATCAAGCTGAAGATCCCCAAATGTTCGTGATTGATGAAAAGGGTTAAAAATGATGCCCTTGGAAAGGATACATGTGAGGGAAAAAGGATTAAGGATGTATGGTTCGATGATAAAGCTTTGTGTGCAACGAAACAACATCAGATAACTTGATGTGCCCTAGAGTACCAACAAAGCAAGTAGGCTAGCTTTGTAAATGGTTGTAAATCTAATGATCCACGGGTCATTTGATTCAGGAACACGTGAAAATACTAGCAAGATAATGAATAAATACCATGTGCAAGACACAAGTTTTAGCCTCGTTTGAAGTTGTTTACCCATTTTTTGCAAAAAAAATAAATTTTTATATTTTTTTAGGATTTTTGAAAATTCTATGAATATTTTTTTGATTTTATAATTTTATACTTTTTAGGGTTTTTCATTTTTTTACAGAAGAAAGGATAAAATAGGAGGTCACCTGAAAGTAAGAATATTTCCCCAGGGAGAAGAAATGGGTGCCATACGGCAAGAATATACCTCAACGTAGTAGAAAGCAGTTAAAAATGATTATTTAAGAAAAATAAACATCATGACAGTGAGAGGAAGTGTTAGAATACCCACGGCGTTCAAAATATGCCTCTAGGGCATCACAATGGGTTAAAACAAATAGATATACCCCTCCCGGGGAGGGGTAAACCATTGCGACAAATTCATTTACTACTGGAGTGCTGCCAAGTTTTTACCGTGAGTGACTCAAGAGCGAGTGGTGAGTGAGCGAGATGGCGCGGGTCTAGAGACGATGGAGGAGAGCCGACGTTGTTTGGGATTACTATCGGGAGGAGGTCGAGCCATCATTTGTGAGTGCCTAAACTCTTCTAGTTAAATTTCCCATTTAATAACATTAATTAGCATTATTTAGGGTTAATTTAGGCGTCAAAAACATGTACACACACCTGGGGGTGCGCATGCAGTCATAGGGGTGTGTACACATATAAAAAATGTGTATGTGCACCGCGTACATGTCCAAATCACATGTACGCCCCAGCACACACATCACAGATGTGTAAGCGCACACATAGGCAACAAAACCTTAATGTACATGGGCCTCGGTCAAAACATCCATACACCTTAGCATATACACTCAAACACACATGTATGCAAAAAAAAAACCGTGTACATGTCAGTTAGAGGATAGAACATAGAAGAATGATAATATGCACAAAAAATAGGTGCCGCCTGGGCGCATACATAAGAAAATAGGTGTGTACAAGCCCAAAAGGGAGCGTAGGTGCTAAAGAAGAGACATGTTGCACTGCCTAAAAGAAAAACGTAGGAGTTTTTTAGAGGAAAATGATGAAATTAGTTGACCGAGGACTTCTTTATAAGAAAATAGAAGAAGAAAGAAGAAAGGTTAGTTTTGACACATGTTGTGTTTTTTTTGCAGAGTCGACTACCCGTTTTACAGACGAGAGAGTTGTTGGCAATTCATATTTTATTAGTGCGTACATTGTATTTGTGACAATAATGTGAGTTGTTGAGTTGTTGAAACAACTCACGTAATTAGGAAATATGGGGAGTTTTGTAGTTGAGATAAAATAGGGAAGATTGTTGTATTTGGTTTTAACTCCTTATTTATAGGAGTTACATATCACGCATGAATTGATAAGAGTATTATTGATAATCTTTATTGTGCAACCTCAACAAAAATTATTATTTGGTATCAGAGCGATGAGTTTTTAAGAAAGATAATGAGGCAAATCTATGGACTAATTTTTGCTTCTCCGTATGAGATCCATTACTACGTTTTTTAATTGAGATTCATGTACATTGTGTTGAAGAAATTAATCTCATGTATCATCTAGTTTTTTTTTCAACTATCTACCCGACATCATAGTGTAGACCTGTGTACGTGTAAATCTGTATTTTCCAGCCGTTCAACATTGGATTTGTGTATTCAGTGTTTGAAGTTTCATTTGAGCTTGCACTACATTGATTTCATCGTCTACTTGGAAGATGTCTATCAATGCTCTTACATGTGGATAATATATCACGGTACAAGACATTCATTGACCTTATTTTATTCATTCTACATTGTGTGCACTAGAAAAAAATGTTAGTGAATTATGCAACAATACGACTTATAGGAATAAGTTCAATCAAGTATGCCACTAAGCGGTATTGGAGTCTGATGTGCCTATGCAAGTTATTAATTACTTCATTCAACGAGAGTGGTCATTCTTAGCGTAGGATTTCTTTGAAAAAGATCTAGAAAGAGTAACGACAATGGCCATAGTCGAGACCTCAAAATCATCCACATGTACAAGCAGATCATGACTGTTTAGCATCTTCCATATCATGCAGTTTCGGTATTTCAATCAACGTGTTTTCCTAATACATCCATTCATCAAGACGTCAAGGCCAGCAAAGGATAAATTTCTACATACATGATGGTATTCTTATGTTGTAAATTATCGTATTAGGTATTTTACTTTGTCAAAAGTAGTTTGTCTTATCAATAAACCTGATAAGTTATTCTATGTCTGTTGTTTCATTAACATCATGTAAGTAAACATCACGTTTGTATATTTGGTTATCCTTATAGCGTCTTAAAATCAAAGTCTCGTTTATTCTGTCATTCAAACTTGTTTAGTGTCTCAAAAAAAATGTTTTATTAGAGATATTTTTTTTGACATTATTGTCAAAATAATTATCGTAAAATAAATTTGTCGATCAATGAGTTTAGCATTGTCATTATTAATGTTAAAATCCTCAATTTGGTGGTCAAAAGGTCAAAGCATGTTGTCATTGTCAAAGTTAAATGTTGTAAAAGTTAAATAGGTGATTTTAGATTGTTTAATGTCATATTGTGATGTCAAAAGTCTCAAAAGAGTCAGAAAATTATTAAACAATTGCCTCACAACGCATTTTCGCTATTACCTAACGTCCGCAAAATAAACAATTTCACATTGTGGGGGAAATAATAAATGATTTTACATTGTGGGGGGAATAATAAACAACGTGGAAATCATTGAGCTTCATATCCAAATCCAGTTGAGTTAGCAGTGCCACATTGGAGGATGGAGGCAAGCGGAGGTAGGAGGACAATCAACGCCCTCGAGTTCGTCACTACCTCAAAGGCCACATATTGCTTTAGTGGCACCTTTTGTTTTGTGTGATGAATAAGAATAAATGTGCATCAATGTTCCTATGTGCAGTATAGTTTATGTGTTTCCCCTGTGATAATAATGATTTGGAGATGTGTACCATTGATACTATAGCAGGAAGTGTTCTTGATCAAACTGACTTGATGGTTGATGTGAATTGGCTTGTAGATATAGAGGTGACCTTTCAGACACAACACATGTGGATGATGGACTTTATTTTGGAGGTGATTGGGTTAGCCCATATGGCTAGGATGCCTTCTATTTCCTTAGATCATGGCCTTTTGACAACTTTGGTGGAACAGTGGCACAATAAGAAACCAATGCTTTCGACTTCCGACAAGGGAAATGACTGTGAATCTCAAGGAATTGTGGCGCATTCTTCGTGTGCCGATACAGGGACATCTCATTGAGTGCATCAATAGAGAGGAGGACATTGTGGATAGCCTAATTGAGGTTTTTGGTCGCATTGATATACCTCGTCGATGGATGACAGTTCATATGAATTATTGCATAGCCAATCCTAGTTTTCATTGCATGGTAGTTTAAATGATGGCTCTTGTCAATGGATTTTTACTTACTGACAAGACAAGAGCCACATTTCCTCTTGGTTTAATCGGCATGATATGTGGCATATTCCTTGGTGAGCTCTATTGCTGGGGCCAGTGCATTCTGGCACATTTGTACTGGGATCTTCACCTTTTACTTATCATGGTTAGAAGACCGTGGATCATGCAACATTATTGCAGATTTGGGCGTGGGATCATATTTATGTTGGTCGCCCCATAAGTACTCTTCGAGTGATGGGATCCAGAGGAGCCATCAATGATGGGATGGGTTTCCGTAGTTGATGATACATGTGGTCACCAGGGTGACACATATTTTTATCAAAGATTATTTGATGACATCCAACAACATGACATAGTATGGTGGCCTTACCATCATTATAAGTGGGAAGAGGATGGTCTAGAGCTCAACATAGCTATGTTTGAGCATTTATTGAAGGGCATTCGTGGTTACATCATGGAGTTCTATAGGGTGGACAGGTTCCAGATACAGTTTGGCATAGCACGGGATGTACATAGTCCTGATATGTGGTATGCACATGGGGAAGCAAAGAAATCAACATGAGCCCGATAGGCCCCGAGGTAGTTTTTATGGGATTGTGCCACTAGTATGGGCACCCATGAGACAGATAAGAGATCCTAGGATCATGGCTGAGTACGGATCTTGGTACCTGATAGTTCTACCCTGTCGTCTTATTATTCCACAATCTTTATGGGATGTTAGAGTTAGGGGACCTTTTAATGATGAGCATCAGCCTTTACAGGAGGGTGACAATGATGATGATGAGCTTGATGGTGGTGGTGGATAGGGTCCTCCACCATTACCCTGACAGAGACAGAGGTAGGTACCCATTGTCAGACCGGTATAGATACCCTAAGCATACCATTTTTTATCAATTTTCCTTTACAATAGGTGGTGGCACACATAGCCCCACAGGGTTCTCCTCCATGGCCAAATTTTATGCAGGGGCCCATGCCTAACCCACCACATAGTCTGTTGAGAGGTGGAGGGGATGGAGATCAGGGACAGGTAGTCACATTACAACCACAATTACAGCAGGTTATAGCCATCTAGCTTTAGGTGGCGGCCGAGAGGGACCAAGTTCAGGCTCAAATAAGGGTTCTCACTACAGAGCCAGATCGGGCCATAACGCAGGCCAACCAAAGAGGTGGTGGAGATCAAGCCACCTGGTTCTAGCAAATTCAGCAGTTGGCTTCGTAGAGTGCATAGATTATGGAATTTTTATAGCATTCTCAGGCACATACATTGGCTATGACTGCAGAGAGAGATCAAGTCATATTAGAAAGGGACATATTGATAGCTAAGAGACCAATGAGCCAGGCTGAGCTAGCGAGGGTATGGACCAAGGTGGCTTTATTCCAACATAAAGATGGGACTGCAGTGGTGCCGTGTGTATTCATGGACTTGGCTATGGCCAATGGCAGGGCCTCCTAATACAAGGCTCTGTATTACAAGGTTGTTCCAGAGGGTCAGAGGATACCCAAGTTTAGTGAGCAGTCGATGGGTAGATCACCAAGGCCTGAGGCATTAGCGAGATCTATGGAGCAGCCATGAGATCCCCAGAAAGGGCAACATACATGTGAGTTGAACACTTAGGTTATGCCCCCTCCTCAAGATCATAGGCCTCCCAATCCTCACGAGGGATCGTTTCAAATTTGACTCATTTTACATAGATGGACTGATGTATACATTTTGGATGTACGCCTCTTATGAAGGATCATTTTGATCAATGCCCTTGATAACCAGGTTTTGTATTGATGATGTGTATTCTCTTGAGACTGGCATTATATACATGTATATGGACATTTATATTATTCATGATTATGCTTATGGTTATGGATGATGATTTATCATGATGTTGTTTGATTGTACTTCTTATGTATGTATCATGATGGATATCAATAATGTATCACATGTGTTTGATTTTTATGATAGATATGTAGATGATGTCCATTGTATTATACATGTGATTTTCTAGATTAGTGTATGAGATGATATGATGGTACTAGTGCAGGGGGGATAGATTTTGATATTTGTGGCCCCTCTTGCCCCCATTGAAGATATGATATGTGATGACTAGCTTTAGTATACATGTATGATGTATACTTTAGCATTTTCATTTATTATGATGTATAGATGATGTTAGATGTGATGATATAGATGGAGATATGATAATGTGATAACAAAATAACATACAAGAAACAAACAAGCACAAACAAATGTTAACAAATCTACCAAATATACACATTAAAACAACCTAAACAAAACCACTGTGTACAACTATTTACAATCATATAGGAACATACTCCATATGTACACACAAGATTAAATTTAATCAATCTAAAATCGTATGTTTAAGCAACACACTATACAAATGAATAAGTAAGTAAAAACAAACTATGCAAGCAAAGGGTCCACAACCAAATAAGCAAAGCAAGAAACATAAGAAAGAAACAAAGCAAGTAAACTAAAACTATGGTTTTGTGATACAAATTTCAATGTGTTTTGTATTTTCTGCTTTTTTATTGTTTTGGGTTTTTCCAAGTTTTATGCGAATGTTTTTGGTGGTTTTCTATATATTTTAATGTTTTTTTTATTTTCAACATATTTGAATGTTTTTGTGTTTTTCAAAGGTTTTCTTAAGCTATGTACAGGAAACCAAGAAACATGGATGTCCCCTAGTGTTAGATGGGAATAGACAAGGGCAGATGCCACGTGTTGTATACAAGAAGGTGAATGTGTGAAGGTGCCCCCAACGTTAGATGGGAAATATACAAAGGTAATCCCTTCATTGATTTGCAAGAGGAGAAACAACCGAATCAAGGCTTGATAGGATAGGTTCGTAAAGAATTTCGGATGTAGGTGTGGAACCATCCCTGGGCTAAGTAAATGTACCCCCTAGATGTAAGATGCTTATGAACAACGAATCCTCCCAAGGTGTCAGAAACTAGTTTTCACCAAGGGACCTACCCAAAGTGCCATAATTGTATAGTTTTCACATTTGGATGACCTATTTTCTCTTTTTCTTTTTCTCCTTTTTTGATTTTTTTGTATTTTTAATAATTTTCTACTTTTTTGGTTGTTTTATAATTTTTGCACCATGTTTAAGTATGGAACCATTTGAGATGCATGGCATTCATGGGTTCACAAAGCTCATCACCATCAGTATGGGAAAGCTTGTATGCTCTTGACCCATATTTGGCCACAATGACATAAGGTCCTAACCAATGAGGTTCAAACTTTCCTTTCTTCTCTCTTTATGCCCTTGTGTTGAACTTGTTCTATTTCATTACCAACTCTCCAACCTCAAACTAACGAGGTATGATCCTTTTGTTGTAGTTTCGTGATACTCTGTTTTGATACACCTTGAGATGATTTAGTGTGCAGATGTGCCTTTCATCTAGGAGCTCTAATTCTACTAATCTAGCCACTCTGTAATCCTCATCTTTATCTAGATAATCCCTAAGAGATATTCTCAGGGAAGGAAGCTCAATTTCCAATGGGATGATGGATTGAGTTCCAAATACTATGGAGTAGGGTGTCACACTAGGAGGGGTGTGAATGGAGGTCCTATAACCCCAAAGAGCTGGGTGAATTTTCAAATGCCAATTGCGACCTATTTTACTCACCATCTTCTCCATGATTCAAACAAGTGTTTTATTAGTGGCTTCTTCCTTCCCATTACCTTGAGGGTAATATGGCGTGGACCACTTTAGTCTTATCTAAAAGTGATTACATATATATTTTACCATTTTGTTCTTGAAGTATTTTCTGATCGGTAACAATGGCAACCATACCGGAAAATAAGGTGATTCATGATGAACTTTGATATCTGAGCACTTGTAACATATGTCAATGAAATGACCTCTACCCACTTGGTGAAGTATTATGTGGTCGTGATGATGTGTGTATGACCATTAGATGAGGTAGGGGTTAGCTTCCCTATTAAATATAATCCCAATTTAGAGAATGGTCGTGGTGTTGTGTTTTTTTGTAAAGGTTGCAATGGTGCATGAATGAAATTCCCATACTTCTAACATAAGACACACTTCCTTATCTAGTTGTAGCAATTTGTTTCCATAGTAGGCCAATAATAGCCTACTCTTAAAAACTTCTTGGCTAATACCATTCCATTTGTATGGGCTCTGCACACTCCTTCGTGTACCTCCTTGATTATTTGTACTAACTCTGTCACATCTAAATAATGCAACAGATTCCCATCATAGCCACAATGATAGAGTGTGCCTCTTAAGAGGGTGTAACAGGCTATTTGGCAGATAAGGCTTTGTTTTTTGGAATGGGTAATATTATGAGGAAAGGTACCACTTTAGAGGTAGTTAAAAATATGGGCATACCACGGGGAGTGGGGACCAACAACTTCACATGCCAGGTAATAATTTGACATGTTGTATGCAGGCTAACGTAGATTTTTGAAAAAAAATGGTCTATCATTGTTTTCTAGCGGAATCTATAGCATAGAACCCACTGTTGCCATTGCATCTGTAGATCGAATTTGTGCCCTTGGAATTTTTTCAAAGGTGATGCGCACAAAATATTCTTTCAGATTTTCCACCAACTTTCTATATGGGATGAGTTTTTCATCCTTGACCTTGTACTCATCATTGACTTTCTTGATAATCAGTTGTGGGTCGCTGTACGTACCCAAAATTGTAGGGTGCTGCACCGTCGGAACAACATAACACGTGCCCCAATGATGATATAGGTCTCCTCGCAAGGTGTTTGGGATCCAGAAAAACTCCCCAAGTATGAGTTAACATCCCGTGTGCCCCTCTTAGCCCCTTTGTCACTTTGTTGTTCTCTTCTCCTCTCTATTCTTTGCGTTTTGTCTTTCAGTTACGAAACTACCACCCAGTTCAGGGCGGCGGTCCTTCACGCATTTTCCAGAATGCTCTTTTAATGTGACTCACGTAATTTTTCAACGTTTACCTACTTTTTCACTACCTTTGGCTTGCATTAATGATTCTGCTTCCCTGGAATAGTGTTTTGGCATTGTTTATGGTTTAAGAGATCAATTTGGTTTTTACCTTTGGGTAAATGGAAATGCTATAAATAGTTGGCTTGTGCTCAGGCAAATGGCCCCTCAAATTTTCCTCTCAATTTCTCATTTTAGTAGTCAGTATTTCATTTTGCTTAGGATTCATAGTTTTGTTCGTTGCATGCTTAGTTAGTGTTATTTTGCTATTAGAAAGCCACATATCCATCTTATGCAAGTGTTGTCATTACTTCATGCAGTCCATTAAGGTAGAACAGTTTAATTTTCAATAGGAAGCCATTAAAGTTGTAAGTTTTACTCGTCAAATAGGATAGTTTCATGTTCTGGACGTTTTATGTTGCATGACTCGCAATAAATCCCACTAGGAATTGCATAGGCCAAGCTCTGTACTCTTGCGCTATCTCTCTCCTACTCGCATTGTATTCAGTATGTATCCTAAGTTTCCTTTGTTCTAATATCTACTTCTATTGATGCTAGCATTACATGCTTTTCTGGATCCACGTGAACACAAAGGAACGAGGAGATCACACTGAGGGGACAAAGGCACACACACCATCAGATTCACCACTGTTATGCAGAATCCAGGTTCTATTTTTCAAAATTCTAGTTAGAAGCATATCAAATAAAGTAGCCAATCATTCCATTTCAGTTAATTTTATTGTCGATATTGCCAGGGAAGCTGTGGGGATTGATAGTTTCTGAGAAACTATGATTCACTCCTCACTTCTGAGGTAGGATCAAGAGTCTTCCAAATAGATTAGATCAGTTATTTCATTATTTAGAATAGGCTCACAATTACACAGACAAGTAGCTATACTCGGTTGCTTTGTTTGTTTTAGTTCGTTATTAGTTTAGTTATCAATTCCTAGATATATCAGAAAAGTTGCTCTTTCAATTTCGTTCAAATATAGTCCCTATGAAGATTAATATAGTCCCTATTGAGCAATTTCAGAATAGTATGATAGTCGAGAAAGATAATCATTTGTGCATCACTGAGGAAACTTCGAACAAGGACTGTATGGCTCTTAAAGAACCTTTGAAGAAAAACTCTCCTAGGGGAGATGGTAATGTAGATCTACTTCTTTGTTGCAACAACATAACAGCGGTTTCGCCAGCTTGTTTTAGCACCATATCAGCTGCTACTCACACACCTAATAGGATTCAGAAATAACGTGAAGAGGGAGAAGTTACACCTATCATGGATAAGGAGGATCCAGATTCTGGATTCACAATGGTCATTTCAAAAAAGAAAAAAAGAATGAAAGGTTTTGAAATGATCCCAGAATCACTTTACAGTGATAAAAAAAAGAAAAAAGACAATTGGGACACCTCTACATCCAGAACAACTAGATCTTCTGCTAGATGAATAGCTGACTTTGGAGGAAGTACAAAAAGAGGAAGACCATCTAAAAAGACTCTTAGATCTAAAAGAACGGAGAGGGACATTGCAGATGGAGTTCAGCGTCAGTTGAACCATCAGGCAATTCCAACCACCAATCATTCCAAATGAAGATTATTTCTTGGAACATCAGAGGCCTAAATGGAAACTCCAAGCAGAGAACCATCAAGGAGTTACGGGATTCCAGTAATCCTAGTATTTTGATTCTGCAAGAAACTAAGATGAAAGCTAAGACCCTTGAAACTATTAAAAAGAGTTTTTGGGAAAACTCTGAAATGGCGGCTGTTGACTCCCAGGGAGCTTCTGGAGGACTGGCTACTCTTTGGGATAAAAGACATTGTACTGGTATGGTTCTCAATGCTAATATTAATCATCTTGCAATCAAATTTGTTACTATTGAGAATAAGGGTGAATGGATCCTTTCTAACATCTATGCCCCTAATTCGGTTAGTGGTAGAAGGAAGCTTTGGGCTGACCTTAAAACATTTAGAAACCAGTATTGTTCTGCTAACTGGCTTATTATGGGGGATTTCAACTCCCCACTAAACCCTGGTGAGAAGTTTGGAGGTACCTCCAGCTTTTCTACTGGTATGGAGGATTTTGCTGATTTTATTGCTGAACATAACCTCTTAGATGTGGATCTTCATGGAAATAAATACACTTGGAATAATAGAAGGTTGGGAAAGGAGTTTATTCAGGTGAGATTGGATAGGGCTCTAATTTCAGCGAGCTGGATTCTCAGTCAAGACTTCCACCTCTCTTCCCTACCCAGAGTTGGATCGGATCACAATCTGATTGCTTTAAATTTTCTCAATTGGACTAAACCCACCAGAAGCTCATTCAAATTTGAAAAGATGTGGATGGAGCATGACAATATCTATGACAAGATAAAAGAATGGTGGGGATGGAATGGCGAAGGCACTGCTCAATTTAGATTGGTTCAAAAGCTCAAAAATGTCAAAAAGCAAGTCAAAATCTGGAATAAAAGCGTTTTTGGTAATGTATTTGACAAAAAAAAAAGTTAAAACAAAAGCTTCAGGATCTGGAATTAAAAATGGATACTATGGGGAGATCGGCTGAAGATGAAGTAAATGAAAAGAATATTCTTTCAGAGTTGCATACGATCTGCAGCAGAGAGGAATCTTTATGGCGGCTTAAATCTAGAGCTATTTGGCTCAAAGAGGGAGACAGGAACACGAAGTTCTTTCATATGACTACTCTGAAGCACAGAGCCTGTAATAGGATCTTAGAAGTTTCTAAAAACAACGGAAATATCATAAAAGATCCCAATAGCATTAAGAAAGAAGCGCTTGATTTTTATAAAAAACTTCTTGAAGAGAGGAATATCATCAACTCTGAAGCTATTTCCTTTATGTTGGAGGCCATTCCCCAAAATAAAATTGAAGATCAGAAATTCAGAAGTATCACCAAAGCGGTCATGCTTGAAGAGCTGCAAAAAGTTGTTTTTGCTTTAGAGGGTGACAAGGCTCCTGGTCCGGATGGGTTCTCTATAAATTTTTTCCAGAAATTCTGGGAAATCTGTTCAGAGGATCTTCTCAGAGCGGTGAATGAATTCTATAGAACGGGAAATCTTTTAAAAGAGCTTAATAACACTCACATTGTGCTGGCTCCTAAAAAAATGGATGCTAAAGATTTCAAGGACTTCAGACCTATCAGTCTTGTGAATGCCATATATAGAATTTTTACCAAAATTATTACTACTAGACTTTAGCTCATTATGAATGATCTCATCTCAAGGCAGCAGAGTGGCTTCATCAAAGGCAGGATTATACAAGACGGAGTGATTATGGTTCACGAGACCATACATTCCATGGAAAATAATAAAAAGGAAAATATGGTCCTTAAGCTTGATATGAATAAAGCTTTTGACAAGGTCTCTTGGGTTTTCCTTGACAAAGTCTTAACAAAATTTGGGTTTCCGGAAAAATTTAGAAGAATTATTAAGGCTTGTATCTCTACGGCCAGATTCTCTGTGGTTGTTAATGGTGAGCCTGTGGGTTTTTTTCACTAGCAGCAGAGGACTTAGACAAGGGGACCCTATCTCCCCCTTACTCTTCATTCTTTTGGCTGACAGCCTTAGTAGAACAATTGGCAAAGCGGTTAAAGACGGGCTTTTAAATGGCTCTAAGCCCACTTCCATCAGCCAAGCTGTCTCCCATCAGCAATTTTTGGACGACACTATCCTTCTTCTTCTGGCGTCAGTCATTGAAGCTAAGGCTATCAAGGCTTTACTGCAGCTCTATGAATCTGCTTCTGGGCAAGAGATTAATTATGATAAAAGCACCATATTCTTTTTCAACACTCCTGAGGAAAGGCAGCTCAAAATTGCTAAAATTCTGGGCTGTAAAATAAGTGCACTTCCAGCCACTTACTTGGGCCTCCCTCTCGGCACTAGGAAAGTCTCTTACAAGGTGTGGGATGAATTATTGGAGAGATTCCAAAAAAAAATGGCTGGTTGGAAAGGAGCCACTTTATCTAGTGCTGGTAAGTGCCTGCTCATTAAAAGTACTCTTCAAAATCTGCCCATCTATGTCATGTCGCTCTTCAAGATCCCATCTTCCTTCAGAGATAAAATTGAAAGGATTCAAAAAAAATTTTTATGGCAAGGCATGGAAGAGAAGTTCAAATTTCACTTAGTGGCTTGGGATAAGGTTTGCACCCCGAAGTTTATGGGTGGTCTGGGTATAAAAGATATTGAGAAAATGAATGAGGCCCTCATTGCTAAAATGGGCTGGAGAATGCTGTCTGAGAAACAACCCTGGATTGATTTAATCAAAGCAAAATATTTAAATCATCAAGCTTGTGTATTCTTATCTTCAAGATGAGCACCTCCCCTATGGTTCCATTTTTTGGAATAATCTGGTCAAGAGTAGAAATTTCATCAAGCAAGGCAGTAAATGGAAAGTGGGGGATGGTAGGGACATAAACTTCTGGGAGGATAATTGGTTTAATGGCAATCTCATGGACAGATTTGGGGCGGTTAAGGACAGTCTCATAAGCAAGTATGGCATTAAAATCAAGGACTATATTGAAGGAAATGGTACCAGCAAGAATTGGAAAAAACTTACTGTGGAGAGAATTGATCTGAAACAAATTACTTCCTCCCTTCAAGATCAATTAGATCTTATTCCATTAAGTCAGCTGGATTCCAAGGATGAGCTGGTATGGAATAATTCCGATGATGGGAATTACTCTGTCAAATCTGGATATAATAATTTCTTCCATAATAGTCAAACAGAGTTCAATTGGAACAAGATTTGGATGTCTGAATTAACTCCCAAAATAAATTTTTTCCTTTGGCTGGCTATCAGAGGCAGGATTCTTACCACTGACAACCTGATGAGAAGAGGATTTATAATTCCTAATAGATGCCATCTTTGTAAGAATGATTCTGAGGATATCAGCCACCTGTTCATACATTGTGAATATGCCACCAGAATATGGAGTTTTTCCCTCTCTAAATTTGAAGCTCTCTGGGTGTTGCCGAAGGATCTTAATCAGCTATGGACTCAATGGAACCCACCCTTCAGGCATTGTGTTGTTAAAAGGATCTGGAAGCTGGTCATCCCTCATTTAATCTGGAGGATATGGAAGGATAGAAATGATATTATCTTCAGAAATAAGAAGCAAAACTATAAACTTAGTATTGGTAAAATTTCTAATGGTATCAAAGAAAATATTGCTAGATTTAAACCCCCCAAGAACAAGAGATATCCAGAGAATGAAGAATACATCTTATCCAATTGGCAGATTGGAACTATCAATAGTCGGAGCAATCCCGGGAATAGCATTGATAGATCTTCGATCAAATGGCATCCTCCTGATTTTAATTGGTATAAGTTGAACTTTGATGGGGCCTCTAAGGGAAACCCTGGGATAGCGGCAGGAGGAGGAGCGATACGGGATCATAAAGGTAATCTGATTGCTGCGTATGCTGGGAAAATGGGAATTCAAACTAATCATTTTGCCGAAGCATTATCTGCACTATGGGGCCTGAGAATTGCCCAGACTCAAAATATTCAGAACCTCATTATTGAAGGGGACTCCCTGAATGTCATTAATCTTCTTAAACAGTGCTCATCTCCTAGTTGGAGCATTAAGGATTTTATCTCAGAGTCCATAAGTATTAGTCATACTTTCAATAACATCAGGATCATGCATACTTACAGGGAGGGTAATAAATTGGCGGATGCGCTGGCTAATTATGGCATTAATGTTAACCTCACTGTTTGGGATAATAATAGCATCCCTAAGCAGCTCCACAACAGCATTCATGCGGATTTCTATACGCAAGCAATATCTAGAGCTGAGTCATGATCTTTGGGTGTGGATCAGCATCAATAATACTCCCACACGTGTTGACTTAAAGAATATGATGATGCAAATCATGTCAAATAAACATGTTAGTGTGAAATATATGGGGAACTCCAAGTGGAGTTACATTGATTTGAAAATCACGCATGCGGGCTGCATTGCGACTGCTAAAAGCCAGATACAAAGCTACACGGAAACCGAAGATAGTAGTAATGTGATTGATGATAGGGAGCGGGCTATTCCCACATGTGATTTTCCACAGGCTCAGTTCAGCAGACACGCAACCGTTCGTGGGAAAAGCAACGGCTCTCATTTCCAATCTTGTGCGGATTACAATAGCAAGAAGCGGACGGGTCTCAGCGCTCACAAGAATTTGGGAATTTGTTGCAATCAGTTAAGCACAGAGAAGATGGGGGGACCTCCCTGCCAAATTGAGCCAAGTGCGGACCCGGACTGGAAGGATAATTTTGAGCTATGGAGCATTCTCAGCAAGGGTGGCATTACCAACTTCATGGAGAAGGTTCAGGGGCATGATCAAAGCATTTCTGTGTGTTTTGCAAAGGAATGGAAGGAGCGGACTGTTGATTATGGGGGGCAGAAGATCTTGGTCAATGAAGAACTTGTTGCTGAAGCGACCGGCCTTAGTTTGGAAGGATACCGTTTCTTTAACAAAAGGGTCGACAGAGATGCTGAAGAGAGGAGATTTGTGGAAGGATCTGAGAAGCTAATATATGTTACAGCGGGCCTGCTTGTTAGCTCGATTCCTCCGCCCTATGATGAGGTTACTCGCATGATGATACGGTTCATCTCCTTGGAAGGTAGGTTTGTCACTGTTCCTGCTAAACATCTTATCTTTCTTAACCACTTCCGTAGGAATCGTTTGGTTTGTTTTCCCCATTACTTGCTGAACTCTCTTGAACGCTCCATTTTGGAGTTTCAGAAGCATACCCGGGTGGTTCCCTTACACCAAGGGCTTATTTTGTTGCTCCATAAATGTTGTCTTCTTAAGTACCCTGGTCTCCCTTCCTCTCCTAGCTCGGTTCCCCCTCTGCCGGGCTCTGCTGCTACCAGCCCTGTTTCTCCATCTGCCCCCGCCACCGCTGCAGTCACCCCCCTGCCGGTTGTCCAAGCTTCTCCTTCCATTCCCCCTTCTGTTGCTCCCGCCACCCACCTCGCCTCTACCTCTAGAAGACCGGTTACCAGGGCCTCTAGAAAGCTTAACCTTGAGGCTCTTGCTGTGGAGAAGGGGCCTCATGAAATTGAAATTGCACATGACCTTCTGAATATCAGCAGTGCCAGTCCCCGGGATGTGCATATGGAAAGTTCTTCAAAAAGGCTGGATGCCTTAGAGGCTGATATGAAACTGCTGAAGGATGAGGTTAAGAACTTGGCTAAACAGAAAGGCAAGAGAAAAAAGGAGGAGGAGGATTTTGATAGCAGCCAGATTGGTGATATCTACAAGAAGCTGACCTCCTTAGACTTCCGTTTAGGGAAGGCCAAAACTCGACATGATTACAACATGGCCATCTTTAGGGCGATTGAGGAGTTCATCGAACAACATGTCAAAAGTGTCTCCAACCTCAGCGGTGTTCCGGCTACACTTTGGGGTAATGAAAAGGAAAGCAAAAGGACCATTGAGCAGCTGGATAATACTGATGTTGCCCACATGACAACTTTGGGTATGTTCCACTCCTGGAAGAATATCAAGACCAACATTGACAAAGCTTCCAAGAAGTAGTTGTAGTTGCTTTTGTTGTTCTTGTATGTTTTTATGTTGTTTTTTTGCGGTCTCTCTACTGCGTTTTTGCAGTAATTTTGTTGTTTTGTCTCGTTTGGGTAGCTGTTTTTAGGCTACTTCGAGCTTCATTGTAACACTTGGATTTTGATCCTTTTCTCTCTGGTTCACACTGCTATTCTGGCTCCTAGGCCATATTTTGTTCTCAAGGGTATAGAGCAATAACTAATATAGATCAGAATCTTAGAATCCAAGTCTTTCGAACAACAACAGATTTGCAACAGATCAACTCACAGTTGAGTAGGTTAAACATAGAAGACGACCAAGCGCATACGTTTTGGTCAAATCAGCCAAACTACAGATTATCCTAGATAAAAATCCACATGACTGTAGAAGGGCTTGAAAGAGAGCAAACATTTGGTTGTGATCCTTTGGTCCCACAGTCAAACACATGAGATACTCTCACAGACATAGATACTAGCTTAAGAATTCAAGTTGCACAAACACCTGTGATACTCTGAGAAGATCGCATAACTATTTATTCTGAATATAGAGACTAAAAAAGCATATGACTATTAGATACTAGGGGTTAGGGACTGATTCCGCACATGACCATAGCAGGTCCACAACAACCACGAATCTACGGTTGTGACCCCACAAATCCCACAGCCCAATGAACCCACAGGTGAATCAGATATAGATGTTGGCTTACGCACACTAGTATTCAGATCTACTCCACTTCCACCTATCATCATCGAACAGTTATCCTTGTTAGACATAGCAGCTAATATAGCTAAGGAATTCTGGACTAGACCAGATAATCACCCGTAGAGTCCACTCTACCCATCATCCACCCTATGACCCTGTCTGGAGACATATACGAAACTATCCCAGGTCATTTTCCGCGTATCCCACAACCCATAGACCGAATCATGCCAGAGCTCGATATTGATTGGAGCCTTCGAGCAGTCATCCTTGTTGATCGATCTATCACACCAGTTCAGGTTAGGAGGGCCTTCTTTGCCTTATATTCACAGTTTCCACTAGTGCACGTCAAAGACATCAGATTGCCTAACTAGTTTGTCTGCATCCCACATGTATTACATCCCCACCAGCTGTCTCGGTACGACCTCGGGAGGTCGGGTGTGAGGAAGAGTTACTTGTAGATTCCCACGCTCGCTTGTCACATTTCCATCGTACAAAATTGGTGAACCCAACGTGAAAAACACAACACTTTTGCTATTACCTATTTCTTCCACCTTCGCTCCTTCCCATTATTCTGCGGGTATTCATATACCCCCCGAATATGTCAGGTTTCGATGCATATGGCAGACCTCTCTTACGTCTTGAGACATACTACGCTCAACTGAATAGACAATCATCACCCTCACTCTCAGTATGGGGTGAGGACTACTCAACTAACCAGTTGTCAACACAAACTCTATCTCCATGGACTATATATAGCTCATCCTTCCAAACAGAGGAGTTGGATCAGCTCGCTCAAACATAACAAACAGAGCTTTCAGGCTCGAACAATATGACGTTCACCGGAGAATCTGGTTCGTCTCCTCAGGTACTGCTTAGACCACAAATTAGTAGACAATCAGACCCATACCTGGTTTTAGATGATGAACATTCAGTACGTTATGCTAGAAATGAGCAACGCTCTCGGAGTATGTACCCACCCATAGGGAGTTTACAAACATGACCTGAGGTCTCTTTTCAAGAAAATACCTCCATGCCACTACACATAGGAAATGCCCTTGGGGAAACTTGGCAGGGCAACGATCAGTTCATAGCAGGGTATCACAGGCCTATACAACATCAGGATATGCAACAAACGCCACTAAGGCAAAATATCGTGACTTCACCAAATGAGGTCATTTCAACTTTAGTAGAAAAAGTTAGGGGATTAGAACTTGCCCAAGCAAGTCAAAATTTGTAATTTATGCAGGCGGGAAATTCCAATCCTCTACACTATCCTAGCCAAGTAGACCTACTCACAGGAATAGGCACGTTGGGCATACCTCCTCAGTATTCACAACAAACGCCAACTAGAACTACCATTTCTAACACCGTTCCAATACCTCCCAGTCAAGTACAAAATAATCCATTCTTGGACAATACCCCTTCATACTTAAACATGTACTCCAAATCACCACAAGGGGATATGTTCTCCTCTCCTGACATGGCTGCTCAAACACAGGGGTTTCCTTATGCCCCTGCCAATGCATACGCTATGCCATATCAACAAATCATTCCACCACCGCCCCCTTAGCAAGCACCATCAATGGTCGAAACCTATGCGATAGGAACTTATTCAGAATATTTGAAAGAGCCCTTAGATTTCACCATACGAAGCGTCATGCTTCCAAGACCTCTTCCCGATTTGCCCAAATACAAAGGTGCGGGAGATATGAATGCACATATCAAGGCTTACGCCACAGCCATTCGAGAACTACTCCCTTGGGATGGGGTTGTTGCTAAAATATTCCCCAAAACCTTGGAAGGCATCACTCTCGATTGATATTATAGAATACCTGAGGCTTCCATCCACTCGTTTAAACAACTCGTTTCAGAGTTCATTAAAGTATTTGACATGAATAAACTACTAAGAATAGAAATCAGGGAATTCTTGCACATTAAGCAGGAACACAATGAATCTATCACTCATTTCATCCAGAGGTGGCGTACAGTTCTTTATTCTTCATCCAGTGCTCCAAATATGGACCAAATGGAACTATGCGATTTATTCCTTCATTCTCTCAGCAGAGAATTAAAGGAAGAAGTCCAGAAGTTCCCACTAAGGACTTACGATGAAGTACTTGAGAGCACTCTCCGAATAGATCAAGCGGCAATTGATAGCGGTCGCAAGACATATGGAGCGAACGGGAGGTTAATCACCTCCAACCAGAATACTACGGCTTATCCTACTACCACAAATGTCAATCAAGGACCTAAAATCCTCAATAAGAATCGTGGAGTGACAACAGATGGGGTAACCGATCAGGCTAAAAAGGTAAATGTTGTGAATACTCCACCACTAATAAACAACCAACAAAACAACAACTTTACCCCAATAATTAATGCAGTGGATTTTAATCATCCACAACAACAACAACAACAACAATAACGGCAAAACCCTACATAGGGTCCAAGCCAAAACTCAACTAGATATCAAAACCAGAACCAAGACCAAAAACAACAAATGCAAAACTTTAATCCTAATAGGAAACGGTTTGATCATAATTTTGGGCCACAATATACACCAAGCCAACAAACTAGGAATTACAATCCTAACTCGTATTTTGGTTTCCACAAAATTTGGGGCCATGACACTAGAACATGTTGTGACTACAATAAGTTCATACAACGTTTTCCAGAGGAACAAAAATAGCTTTTCATAGATATGTTCTTGGCAGATCCTGCGTCACCAGCACCAAATACTTTTACAGGGGCAGTTTCCCCGCAAAATACACCCCTCAAGATCTTCAATGATCCGCTCCCAAATCACAACAACAACAAGCTAAATCCGAATGGGAAAAACAAGGGTGTAATGATAGGAAACAACGATCATGAAGCCTCAACTTCACTAAATCCATTAGTTGCGCCACAATTAGGAAGTCAACCACGACCTAAGATAGTCGGCTTAGTTGAGTTAGACACCGAACTACCCGTAGAGGTTGTAACAAGGACACGAGAGTATTCCTCTTAGCTGAGTCCAAGCCACCCGTTGGAGACAGACAATATCCAACAAATATTAGTAAAACCCATGGGTGCCTACGATTTAATTAGTGATCTAACAAAAACCTTCTCGCACATTTCTTTTTTGGACTTACTAAAGAATTCTCCTACCCACAGGGCTGCTCTTTTAGAGGCATTAGGTTTAGGTCATCTAATTAACATCACTCCACCTCCCGAAACATAGGTAAACCATATAGACTTTGATATCCACCCTCTGGGGCAGCCGGATAGGGATACCGAATTCATATTCGAAATAATCAAAATGCCAACAGATGCTGAGATTACACGCTGAGGTGATCTAGCCTTACATTTACAAGTATGGGTTTATAACAATTACGTTAAACGTGCAATGGTTGATGATAGGGCAGCAGTTAACATAGTCCCCTTCTCTTTCCTTCAAAAGCTAAGGTATGGAGAAATGAATTGTTCCACGACTCGAAATGCACTAAGAGGTTATGATAGCCTTAAGGCCACATCGATTGGAACTATAATACTATCGGTCACCTTAGGACCCAAAACAATCCTGACTGAGTTTTATATTATAGATCGGGAAACGAACTATAATATGATCCTCGGCCGACCATGGATACACCGTATGAAGGCAATCCCTTCTACGTTATTTCAAGAAGTAAGGTTTTTAAACTTAGGAAAGCTATTCGTAGCCAAAGGTGATCCAAAACCATTCGATATACACCTGGCTGACTTAAAGAAAAGACCAGGTGTGCACTCGGAGTTTGAACTCCTAACAAACCAACTTAATAAACCCACCGACACAAAATCGGAAGAAAATTTGGTACCTACGACAGATCTTGAGACTATGAGCCTAGTCAAGATGATCCCAGCCCTCAAGGATGAGGCAAATATTGTAGAAACAATATCATTAGGAACTATTGCAAAAATTGTTGAATTGCTAGAATAGGATCTACCAATGTCCCTACCATTTGATTTTGTAGGCATGGGATACACCCTGGGTGTTGGTTCTCTTCCAACAGTGGATCTCTGCATGGTAGAGGTAGAAGATGTTAACACAACAAATATTCCAACGCCCATATTCCCAACCAAGTATTGGACTCTCCATTTCAATGGAGCTAAATGTCGTTACGGAGCTGGGGCAGGTGTAATCTTTACTTCTCCCGAGGGAAAATTCCTACCATTTGCCTTTAAAATAAATTTCAAATGTACAAACAACGGCACTAAGTACGAAGCCCTCCTCCTTGGCCTCGTCTTAGCTAATAGGATCGGTGTTAATAACATCAGGGTGTTAGGAGACTCACAATTAGTAGCAAACCAAGTCACTGGGGTGTATGAAACCAAATTCGAACACTTACAGCTCTACAAAGCCGCTGTATTAAATTTAAGCAAGGAATTTGACTTCATATCAATTGAAGCAATCCCGTGAGAACAAAATCTTCTCGCTGATTCAATAGCAACCTCAGCGTCACAATTCACTCCAAACAGTCAGTTGGAAGATACCCATTTCATGGTATCCCTTCGTACTGAACCACTAGTAAAAACAATGACAAATCCTCTTTTAAGAAACAGAAATGAAAACAAATCTACTATCCTAGACCACATTGATAGTGATATAACCACTCTGAATTACTTAAATGCATATGCAGCGTTACATCTCACCGATCACGTAGTAGATCTATCCTTAATCCCACATTCATCTTCCTACTTCGGAAATCCCATGACAGAGCTTCCCCCACAAAAGGAACTCAGCATATACACAGTCGAGAATGGAGATGATCTGGAACTACCTCTAGCCCCGCCTGAGTTTGAAGAGGGTAACGCTTCTTTAATCGAAGAAACAATCGATATTAACATCGGAACAGAGGATGAACCAAGGGTATTGAAGTTACGATCCTCATTAACTCCATCGGAAGTAGAAATACACACTCAAATCCTCGAGGAACATCAGAAGGATTTTGCATTTAATTATAAGGAAATGATAGGGTTTACACCACACATTGCGGTACATAACCTCGTCATTAAACCAGATGCAAAGCCGATTAAACAAAAATCGAGACCAATGAAACCCAAGGTAGCTCTCATGGTGAAAGAGGAGGTAATGAAACTCCTCCAAGTAGGATTAATCAAACCAGTCGATTACTCTCAGTGGGTATCTAATATCGTTCCCGTTCTAAAAAAGAATGGGAAGATACGCATCTACATAGACTTCTGAGACATTAACAAGGCATGTCCTAAAGATGACTTCCCATTACCATCCATAGATGTCATTTTTGACGCAACAGCTGGATTTGAGCTTTTTTCTCTCATGGATGGATTCTCCGGATACAATCAAATCAGAATATCCAAACAAGATCAAGCTAAAACCACATTTATAACTCCTTGGGGAACCTATTGCTATGTTGTTATGCCATTCAGTCTCAAGAACGCCGGTGCTACATACCAGCGGGCTATGATGTATATATTTCATGATCTTATTCATAAAATTGTGGAATCATACGTAGATGACTTGTTGGCCAAGGCCAAAAAGCATTGTGATCACCCGGAAGTACTCCGCATTATTCTTTCACGTCTAATAGAATATGGAGTCACGTTGAATCCAGAAAAATGTGTCTTTCGTGTAACAAGAGGGAAGCTCCTAGGTTACATTATATCGTCACGAGGAATCGATGTTGACCCAGCCAAAATCTGGGTTGTTCTTGAAATGATCCCAACCTTAGATGAATCTGGAATCAAGTCATTTCTTGGAAAACTCAGTGCAATCCGGAGATAAATCCCAGATTTAAGTTTCGCCATTCATCCGATCAACAATCTACTCAAGAAAGATTATAGTATTGATTGGACTGAAGACTACAATGAAGCTTTCAACGCAGTTAAGTGTTTCTTATTATCACCACCTATGCTAATGCCACCTAAGCCAGACCGCCCGTTAATTTTATATTCGCGAGTTACCAATGTCTCGCTAGCCTGTATGCTGGCTCAAGAAGACGATAACAAAAGAGAAAGCGCGACCTATTTCATTAGTTGAACATTGCTCAACTATGAAACACGTTACACACAAGCAGAATGAGAATGCCTTGCCATAGTCTTTGCAACCAAACGCTTAAGACATTACATGCTAAATTAAGAAACAAGGGTCATTGTAAAGATAGAGCATTTACGAACCTTCCTCACGCAAGGGTCCTTGTCTAAAAAGGTTGGATGCTTTATAACCTTAACGGGTGAATTTGAGTTAACATTCGTAAATCAGAAGTCTGTTAAGGGACAAATTATCACATATTGGTTAGTTGATAACCCATTAGACGGAGGCAATCTAGTGGGTCTGGACTTTCCTGATGAATGCGTATACTACATCGAAACCAAACCTCCTATCTTTGAGTGTCCTTGGTATACTGATATTATTAAGTATATCATGGACCATACGTATCCAGAAGGTGCTACACCACAACAAAGAAGGCGGTTACGCATTATTGTAGCTAAATACATCATTATAGAGCAGGTGCTCTATCGTAAAGCATTCGATGGAATGCTTCTAAGATGTGTTGACACAGAAGAATCTAAGAAGATTCTCCACGAATCTCATAGTGGAATATGTGGAGGCCACTTCAGTGGCCATGCCACTGCTCGTAAAATACATCGAATGGGCTATTTCTGGCCTACTCTAGAACACGACGCAGTAGAGTTTGTACGAAGGTGTCATAAGTGCCAAGAAGTCTCCCACGAGATCCACATGCCGGCACAAGTACTACAACCAATCGCTACTCCATGGCCCTTTTCTATGTGGGGCCTAGATTTGATAGGGAAATTCTCTCCCTCGTCTACAGATGGCCATAATTTCATAATCACGGCCACCAAATATTTTACCAAGTGGGTAGAGGCCATGCCTCTTACTACTGTGTCGGGTTCTGTAATCATCAAGTTCATTTTGAACCAAATCATTTGCAGGTACGGTGTCCTGCAAATCATTATCTCTGATAATGGGACTTCTTTTAAGAATGACAAAGTTCACGAATTGTGCAATAAGTTTAAAATAAGCCATCATACAGCCTCCTTGTATTACCCTCAAGCCAACAGACAAGCTGAAGCGACAAACAAAACATTAAAAGCCATTCTTCTTAAAACGGTGAAAGAAAACAAACAAGATTGGCATTTAAAGTTATATCTGGCCTTATGGGCCCACCGAACCTTGATAAGAACACCAATAGGAGCGACTCCTTTCTCGCTAGTATTCGGGGCAAAAGCAGTTCTCTCGCTTGAGGTTGAAATACCCAGTCTTTGTATCTCATTACAAGGGATTCTAGACAAAGACGCTTACAGAGAAGCACATCTTTCCCAACTAGAAATCCTAGATGAAGCTAGGTTAGATGATGAACAACGACACAAAGTCTATGCTGACCGGATGTGCCGGCAGTATAACAAGGTCTATGAATGAGACATATATGAAGGTGAGTGAACCTGCTGTCTCAAGAGTAAGACGTCTCCCGATGATCGGGACCCCTAGGATACGGTAAACATCCTCCAAAGTGATGGTCCACTCATCTCGGACCCCTGGTAATTGGAAGGTGTTCTGATCAACATCCCAATAAGAAAATAAGTCACAAAGTATGTGACTGGACAGTGCAACATGTGGGACGCGTGATATACGCAGTATACCGGCCCTCTGAAGAGTGTCCTCCTCATCCTGCGAAAGGGCATCTAATATTGTTGGGAGCCAGTCACACTCTCTCTCTCTCTTGACTCCATCGAATGTACTCCTCCCTCGCCTGCATACACCCAAAAACACACAAAACAGAGCAAGTTAGCATCCGAATGACATTAGAAAATCATAAAAACACATAAAAATGCTAAAAAAACACAAAAACAATTTCAAACAAGTGTTTCTTTGGCATTCTGTGAAGAACCGCCGCACTGAGTAGGGCGGCGGGTTCGTAAGGCGGCGGTCTTGTAACCGCCGCCCTGAATAGGGCGGCGGTCGTGTCCTGAAAACCCACGCGGGCTTTGTACCCTAAAAAGGCCTAAAAACACAAAAAAAATACTATTTTAACTAAAACAAAGCCTACCAGGTAGGTGTCCCCCCTAGATAGACCTATTAAAACTAACATTTTCAAAAATAACCCCCCCACGACAAAGATTTTAGCATTTTAACATTTTGGGGGTAAAAACGGTAATTTGAGAAAAACTAACATGTGATCTCGCAGGTCGATGTTCCGCTCACAGAGACATGATCACTATCTCGTCACGAACGTTTTGACTCTACTCTCGTGAGAAACCGTCACCGTGGGTCCCAGAGCTCAAAATCAACCAAATCGACACGCGCAAATGAATAGGAAAATGGGCCCACTTTTACATATATAACAACCTGACTTGTTTTGAATGCCATTTTCCGCAGGTCTAGAGCACCGACAGAGGTAAGTTCTTATCCCTGCACAAATGGTACGTCCTCATTTCATATTATTTTAGTATTTATTTTTCGATCTATTTTGTCTATCTGCACTTGAGTTCTCTTTTCATTTTGTAGGTAGCGGGAATTTCGGATGGTGTCATTCCAACACACGGACGTATAAGGTATAAATTCTAACTTCCCATTTCGGGACCGCCATACTCAGACCCACCATTTTACACCTCTTCATGGCTAAAATGCTTCTGCGAGGGGGCAATATGTATGTACCCAAAATTGTAGGGTGTTGCACCGTCGGAACAACGTAACACATGCCCGAATGATGGTACAGGTCTCCTCGCAAGGTATTCGAGATCTAGAAAAGCTCCCCAAGTATGCGTTAACATCCCACATGCCCCTCTTAGCCCCTTTGTCACTTTGTTGTTCTCTTCTCCTCTTTGTTCTTTGCGTTTTGTCTTTCAGTTACGAAATTGCCACCCTGACTGGGCGGCGGTCTCGTGACCGCCACCCAGTCAGGACGGCGGTCCTGTAACCGCCACCCTGCTCAGGGCGGCGGTCCTTCATGCATTTTCCAGAATGCTCTTTTAACGTGACTCACATAATTTTTCAACGTTTACCTACTTTTTTCACCGCCTTTGGCTTGCATTAATGATTCTGGTTCCCTGGAATAGTGTTTTGGCATTGTTTATGGTTTAAGAAATCAATTTGGTTTTTACCTTTGGGTAAATGGAAATGCTATAAATAGTTAGCTTGTGCTCAAGCAAATGATCCCTCAAATTTTCCTCTCAATTTCTCATTTCAGTAGTTCAGTATTTCATTTTGCTTAGGATTCATAGTTTTGTTCATTGCATGCTTAGTTAGTGTTATTTTGCTATTAGAAAGCCACATATCCATCTTGTGCAAGTGTTGTCATTACTTCATGCAGTCCATTAAGGTAGAACAGTTTAATTTTCAATAGGAAGCCATTAAAGTTGTAGGTTTTACTCGTCAAATAGGATAGTTTCAGGTTCTGGACGTTTTATGTTGCATGACTCGCAATAAATCCCACTAGGAATTGCATAGGCCAAGCTCTGTACTCTTGCGCTATCTCTCTCCTACTCGCATTGTATTCAGTCTGTATCCTAAGCTGCCTTTGTTCCAATATCTACTTCTATTGATGCTAGCATTACACACTTTTCTGGATCCACGTGAACACAAAGGAACGAGGAGATCACACTGAGGGGACAAAGGCACACACACCATCGGATTCGCCACTATTCTACAGAATCCAGGTTCTATTTTTCAAAATTCTAGTTAGAAGCATATCAAATAAAGTAGCCAATCATTCCATTTCAGTTAATTTTACTGTCGATATTGCTAGGGAAGCTGTGGGGATTGATAGTTTCTGAGAAACTAGGATTCACTCCTCACTTCTGAGGTAGGATTGAGAGTCTTTCAAATAGATTAGATCAGTTATTTCATTATTTAGAATAGGCTCACAATTACACAGACAAGTAGCTATACTCGGTTGCTTTGTTTGTTTTAGTTCATTATTAGTTTAGCTATCAATTCCTATATATATAAGAAAAGTTGCTCTTTCAATTTCGTTCAAATAGTTCATCAGAAAAATACAAAAATAGAGAAGTTATATATGCTATAGATATACTTCACATAGTTAATTTTACTTTGCTGCAATTAGATTTACATCGTTGCTTTTTTATGACAATCACGGGACCTAATGAACCCAGAGAATACATATTCGAGCCAATCGTGCCTCAACCCAATCTCGTCACAGCAATAACTGATATAGATCAGAATCTTAGAATCCAAGTCTTTCGAAAAACAATAGATTTACAACAGATTAGCTCACAGTTGAGTAGGTTAAACATAGAAGACGACCAAGCGCATACATTTTGGTCAAATCAGCCAAACTACAGATTATCCTAGATAAAAATCCACATGACTGTAGAAGGGCTTGAAAGAGAGCAAACGTTCGGTTGTGATCCTTTGGTCCCACAATCAGACACATGAGATACTCTCACAGACATAGATACTAGCTTAAGAATTCAAGATGCACAAACACCTGTGAGATACTCTGAGAAGATCGCACAACTATTTATTCTGAATATAAAGACTGAAAAAGCATATGACTATTAGATACTAGGGGTTAGGGACTGATTCCGCACATGACCATAGCAGGTCCACAACAACCACAAATCTACGGTTGTGACCCCACAAATCCCACAGCCCAATGAACCCACAGGTGAATCAGATATAGATGTTGGCTTACGCACACTAGTATTCAGATCTACTCCACTTCCACCTATCATCATCGAACAGTTATCCTTGTTAGACATAGCAGCTAATATAGCTAAGGAATTCTAGACTAGACCAGATAATCACCCGTAGAGTCCACTATACCCATCATCCACCCTATGACCCTATCTGGAGACATATACGAAACTATCCCAGGTCATTTTCCGCGTATCCCATAACCCATAGACCGAATCACGCCAGAGCTCGATATTGATTGGAGCCTTCGAGCAGTCATCCTTGTTGATCGATCTATCACACCAGTTCAGGTTAGGAGGGCCTTCTTTGCCTTATATTCACAGTTTCCACTAGTGCACGTCGAAGACATCAGATTGCCTAACTAGTTTACCTGCATCCCACACGTATTACATCCCCACCGGCTATTTCGGCACGACCTCGAGAGGTCGGGTGTGAGGAAGAGTTACTTGTAGATTCCCACGCTCGCTTGTCACTTTTCCATTGTACAGTCGCCAACGACCTTAAGGTGGTGGATATTCCATTTTATAGCAAGCTTCATTCCAACGATGAGTGCATCATATTTTGTAATGTTATTTGTGTAAGGAAAGCCAAGACACAAAGCTTATGGTATAAGGTCCCTTGAAGGAGTGATTAGCACTACACCTGCCCCCGAACCATGGAAAGTAAACGATCCATCAAAATGTACTTGCCACATAACATATTCTTTAATATAAATCAATGATGTGTCGGGTATATCCAAACTCATAGGCTCTATTTTAGGTAAGGGTGCTTCTACCGATTGGTCGGTGAGCACCTGTCCTTTGATTGACTTTTTATGTACATACTCAATGTAAAATTCATTGAGTAAGATGATCCAATTAGTCATCCTACTAGTAAGGGCGGATTTTGGCAATAGATATTTTAAGTGGGTCAACCTTGGATATAAGCTTGCTTTTGTTATTCAATAGGTAATGGTGAAGTTTTTAGAAGGTAAAAACTACAACCCAACAAGATCCTTTTTGATTTGGGTATAGTTGTTCTCATATGAAATTAGGGTATGACTGAGATATTACACTACTTTTTCGTTTTGGCTTGAGTTGTCATACTGAGCAAGCAAAACGCACTAATAGCAAACTACGTTGCAGATACGTATAGAAAAAGTGGTTCACTTGGGGTATGGAGGCATAAGGAATAGCGTGGATTTTCCAAGTGTTGTTTAAGCAAGGAAAATCCATGTTGCTACTCTGGTCCCGAAACAAAGTCAACATCTTTCTTAAGAAGATGGGTGAAGGAATGAAATTTGTCAGCAATCTGCGAGAGAAAGTGGCAGATGGCTTGTATTTTCCCTTGCAGACTGTGTAATTGTTTGATGTTCTTAGGAGGAGTCATTTAATTAATATTAGTTACTTTGGCTGGGTACTGCCTCAATCCCTCTTCTTGATACAATAAAACCAAATAGTTTTCCTGACAATACGCTCGAAGACACACTTGCTTTGGATTTAATCTGACCTTATATTCCTGAGAGCCACTCAAAGATGCGCCTCAATACTTCAGGACAGTATTCTCTTGTCTTTGACTTTCCCTAATATATCATCCACATAGTCCTCCATGATGTCATGAAGCATATCATGGAATAATACAGTCATTACCCTTTGATAAGTTGCACTCGGCATTTTTGAGGTTGAAGGACATTACCTGATAACAAAATGTTTCCCTAAGGGGTTGTAAAGGTTGTCTTATGTTGATCTTCCTCTATTATCTTGATTTGGTTGTATCCTAAAAATCCATCCATAAGGGACATCATTTCCTAGCCTACAGTCGAATCAAAAATCATGTCGATGTTATCCAAGGGAAAATCATCTTTTGGACACGCCTTATTTATGTCTTGAAATTCTATGTAAAAATTATGATTCCAACATGATCCTTCTCTACCAGAACTATGTTTGATATCCACTCAGAGTAGTCAATGGGTTCTGATTAATCCTACTACTAACAATCTCTCTAACTCGTCTTTAACTAGATGGGCCGCCCATGGATGCATTTTCCTTAGCTTCTGTTTAATAGGCTTTACATCTGCATGCAAAAACTAAGTTTTGCACCACAAAAGTTGGATATAGTATCCTGGCATATCTTTATAAGACCATGTGAATATATCCAAAAATTCTCTAAGAAGCAAGGTGAATGTATTTTGCTCTTGTGTTAAAAGTGAAGCTCCCAGCTTGACTATCTTTGGTTTCTCTTTTATTATAATATTTACATCAATAGTTTCTTTTACCAACATTTTTGACATATCCTCCATATGCATATGATCAAGAGGAAGATTGAGATCTTCTTTTAAGGGCATCTTTATGATATTTTCACTCTCGGCATGGTCACTTCTTTTGTCCATTGATTTTTTTATTTGTTGGTCAGCTAATGCCTTAAAGAGGTTTTCACTATACGACTTGGACTTACATTTTTTTTTAGGATTTTCTTTGGAACTTTTCCCCTTGCTTTTTCTTAAATTTTGTTGACCACAAAGCTCTGCTTCCTCACCAAAGTATGCGCATGTATTTAGGTCAATGAAGAAACCTTTCTTATGATCCCCAATAGGAATGGTACCACGTATGCCCATAAATTCTGCAATAGTCTCATCATTCTCAAAGAGGTCCAATGATACATGATGTTATTGGTCCCAATAGACAAGGGTAGGGTATGCAAGGTAAATTTTAGGATCGATTGGGGGTTATGGTGAGGACAACAGATATCCATGAAAAGGTTCATGGAGGAAAGATCCCCTTATTGGATAGAATGGGAATTTGTGTCACTATCCAAATAGATAGAGTTGTCCTCACGTTCAGATGCATGTATCATCTTGATCCATGGGATGTGACCCATATGGCCGAATAGCCATACCATATCTTTCAGTTTTGAAATGTGGAAGTGGGACTGGTTCCCTTAATTCCTGTTAAAACTTTCCACATCAAAAGCCTTTATAGCCCATGGAATACATCATTCTACTATACTTTGTATATTCTGGAATTTCATAGCATGTAGGCTTAGCGTCTTCAGGGACCCAAGTTGTAGGTGGGTCCAACAATTTCTCTTATGCAAGTAGTCCACCAGGTATGAATGTCCTAATAGTCATTTCATCTCTAGGTCATTTGAAGTGGTAATTGGGTTTACCTCTTGTTTTTGGTGACAAAGATAGATTTGAAACTAGGAAAGCATGTTGAACATTATATTCTCCACAACCATACCCAAGGATTTGCATCTCCCTTAAATCAAAGGGAGAGGTAGATGTAGAAGCCTCACAAGCACAAGAACTTAGGGAGTCCGAATCTACTTTTGATTCAAGAGCTTCTAACTAAAGGGGAACAACAATATCAGCTAAGGGACATGTATATGCACCCCTAAAATGTAAATTTGCTATCAGAGATTTGTACTGAGTGAAGGGTTATAGATCTCCTTGAATAGTAACAGTGTATCCCTCATGTTTCAATTTAATACACTTGTGAAATGTTGATAGTATGGCCAACATGGCATGGATCCATGGGCATCCAAGAAGCATATTAGTATGGAATTTCCAAATCTAATACATGAAACTTTTGTTCAAAACAAGTAGGCCCTATTTCCATCGGTAGTGTTATTGTTCCAATCTGATTCCCTCTCCACATTATCATATGTGGTTATGGTGATAATGTGGGACTCTAGATCTTTTGTTGTGTGTCCCAACTGTTTGATTAGTTTCAATGTGCATATGTTCAATCCCTGACCCATTATCCACAAACACCCTCTTTATCTTTTAGCAAGTAACAAATACTTATATAAAGAGGAAGGTTATGTGTATGATCTTCGTTAGGTATTTCCTTATGGTTAAAATCAATGTGTTCATTAGGTGCAATGTTTGCCACCGTAGCTTGTAAGTGTGAAGGATCTACTTCAGTTGACACTCCTGACCCTTGGAGAGTTTTGTATAAGATGTCTTTATGTGCGTTTGATATCTTGAGAAGATCTAAGATTGAAATCTTAGTAGACATCTTCTCAAGTTTCTCTAGGATATTGTACTGACCATCTTGAGGGGTAGACTAGAGGAGGTTTTGAGATTGTGAGATGAAGCACCTTGTTACCACATGCGTAATATTTTCCCTTGATCCTAATGGTATTCACATGCTCATCAGAAGAGTGAACACATCCAATGAGTGAGTCATAATGATTGTTATCACTTTTGGTATAAATATAGTTTGTGGCTTTGTAGCTTTGGGATGACTCTCCTTGATCTGAGAATTTTTCTCACTTGGTTTACCATGCTTTGGGAATGGTTCCTTGAATATTCCCATATTTTTATTGGTTGTTTGATTTGATTTTGGTGAATACTTCTATGTCCCCACTATCGATAAGATCTTGGATATAGTGGTGAAGTCTTAGGCATTTATTTGTCTTATGTCCCTTGACACGATGGAAGTCACAATATTCATGCTCTTTTTACCATGAATGTTTAGGAGCATTTTCATCAAAGGGTTGTGTTGTAGGATATGTCACCATGTGGAACTGCATCTAATTGTTTCAAGATTGCAGACAAATTAGTCTGTAAGAGGAGTGAATGTTTGCGTTTGACTGGTGGTTGGATTGACCCTTTGGTCAGTTTAAAATGTTTGACCAACTTGGACCACTTATATACTGTTTGGAATCTCATGATTCCATCTCCTACCACATTCTTGTTTTTGTTAACGATCTTTGGCTTGTTTGTAGGTTTGGTAGGTTGATTATCTTTGGACGATGATTTGATTGTCCCTTTTGCAATGAGGGCCTTTTCTATTTGTATGCCCTTCTTGATGACCTCTTCAAAGCTGTAAACACAATGCATTTGTAAATGAAAAGCGATGTCAAGATTTAGATTTGGTACAAAGATGCTAACAAGTTTTTTTTCAGGAAATGAGCAAGGGAAGTGGCTAGCTAGCCCCCACCATCTTTGTAGGAAACTTGTGAAGGTTTCATTTGGATGTTGTCTAGTGTTACATAAGTCATCCATGGTTATGTCACTTTCCATATTGTATGAGAAATGTCACACAAATCTCTCTGTTAGTTCAGGCCATGTGAAGATAGACCCATGAGGTAAGCGAGTAAACCATTCTAAGGCTTGTCCTCCTAGAATTTTTCAGAAAGAGTCGTATGAGGTAATTGTCATTGTATGCCACTTCTTGGCATGCCATGTAAAAATATTTCACATGATCTTGTGGATCACCTTTCCCTCTATACTTATCAAATTTTGGCATATCAAATTTCTTAGGAAAGGGTTGAAGCAACATAGTCTTATCAAATGGATGAGGGCATAACTCTTTGTATTGATACATTTTTTCTATGTCCCCCATTATTTTCTTGAAGGCTTGTGAGTGTTGCTTTCATAGATTGTAGTTCTTGTGAAAGAAGTTGGTCTTTCGTGGGGGAAGGCGATCATATACACGTGACTATTTTTTGATGTTTCACCTTCTTGGTTTTCTATGTGAAGTTCACTATTTTTGACCTTAGGTTTCTCCCAATGTACATTTTTGTTTGTTTCCTTTTGTACATGAGATGTTAGTAAAGCTAGTTGTCAACTAAGGTTCTGAATTTTTTGTGGTATAGTGACTTCTTCCTCATGATGTTCTTCTTCATCTTCATTGAATGGGGGTTGTTCCACGTTTTCATGTTCTATTCTTACTCTACATGGTATCTTGATAAGTGGCATTTTATAACCCCCTGTGTTGTCATTTCCTGTGTTTGATGTGGAAGCATGTCCATGTGCTAAGATGTCATCCATGTTGATGAGAAGTGGTTCCTCCTCATTAGCCTCATTTGTGGGTGGAATAGTTTCATGTTCTGTTGGCATTCTAGCACCTAATTCCACCACTCTTGCAAGTACCCTATCTTTGTTTATGAAAAGGAATTCATCTAATAGGGTGGGGTCAAAATCAAACTCCGTGTGTGGTGACCCTATCTCATCACCACTATGATCTACCATTTCTTCCATTTCTTTTTCTGTGGAAAATATGGGCCCTAAATCATGACCAATAAAGGGATTTGACCCTTGTTTGTTTGATGTTTCCCATGCTTGTTTTTTCAATTTCTTGTCTTTTAGCTCCCAGTCTTGTTTTGGGGGCCATGATGAATAAGAATTTCACTAAGGTGTTTTGAATTTGTTCAAAAAGGTATTGGTCAAACCTAAGTGAAAATTTATGAATGTCAAAGAATGTCAATAGTTCAAAGTGATTTCCCTAAATGAATAAGTCAAAAATGACAAACAAGACACAATCACACAATGTTTGTTCAAAACCAATCAATCAAATGAGGTACTTCCTATGTTTGTTTCCAAGTGATAGTTGACATTTAAGATGATCAAAAAAATGTCACCACTTATGTCAAGTTTAAAGAAATGAACAAGGCATAAGTAATAACAAGAGGTTGATATGATCCCCAAACAAAGTATACTAAAAGTGAGATTGAATCCAATCAATACCTATATCCCAAAAAGTGGAAGTTATGAGTATGAATAACACAACAATACCACTAAGATATGTTAACCAAACTTTATGGAAAAGTAAGGTATTAATATCAAAATAATATTGATACGATGCACACAAAGGTAACAACAACACCTTTCGAAATCGAGGTAATGTTTGAAAGAAAACTAATGCTAGAGTATACCAAGGAATTGTTAGGGTGTGCGCATAGTGTAACGTTACAATCTAGACACTTAGGCCAAGTTTGCAAGAAACAAGACGTAAGTATCAAAATTGTGGTGATACGATACAAACAATGTAACAATTTCAAAGGAGAGTCTAGTGAAGAAACAAGCCTAACTATGATGATGATCTTGACTTGGATATCAAGATAAAAAAGGATACCAATGATATGAAAACATGCCCACACACTTTAGACATTTAACAAACTCAGCCACAAACATGGATGAGCGTAAACAGACATAAAAGTGGTGAATATAATCAATTAGCAACACATGGGTAGTAACTCTTCTATTGATCAACAAAGTGTCAAAAGAAAGTGAAGGAAGTAGATCAATTGGGGTTGAAGAGAGTTTGGCCTCACTTCGTCAGAGTTTTGCCTCACCTTAGGGTGAGTGAAAAACTAAGAAAAAGTAATGCTTCACAATCTTTCGTGATGAATGATGCACATTTGAACTTTAATGGAGTCTCCCCTTGTTTGACAAACAAGGTTTTGATTCTGAGAAAGTTATCCCTTTGCGATGGCTCTCAACTCAAATTGGATTTGATATGGTTAAAGTTGGCTCCTGGACAAGATAGCTTCCTAGGTGGTTCACTCAACTAGGTGTCACAAGTTATCTAATGCAAGCTTCAGTTTGCCAAGGTTTCCCAAGGATTATCTTGGCTTTACTTTACCCCCTTCAAACACAGTGAGAGCAATAAATGTGTTCATCATGTGTTCTCACTGGGGTTGTGATACAGATAACTTTGACACTAAATCTCAAGTGTATACTAGTCAAGTAGGTGTGTGGAGCACTTCCCATTTCATCCACAAGGTTCCCTCTTACGTGGACTACTTTGGGGTTCCTAGGACCACCCCCATTATTGTAGCTTAAGGCTTATGCCAAAGGGGTTATGTCCTAGTTAAGCGGATGGGGCGTACCCTTATCCAAACCTACAAATATAGTCTTTTGATTGTGGTGTGTTTTTTTATATTTTATTCTTAATGTGGTTTGCTTGTACACCTTTTGCAACCTGCATGGAAACTATATTAGTAGTTTTATGTTTCGAACCACCTTTCTTTGACAAGAATTTAGGTCCTGCACAATGGATTTAGTAGTTTTCCACAAAAAAAGAGGATAAAACGTTGTTTTTGATTCTCAAGATCATCCTAAGATGCAAGAGAAGAGCATACATGATGTAGAATCCAACTATGTAATTAACAATGGAAAATACTCAATTTAAACACAAAATTCATTCATTTTAACCAAATTTGACATTCTTTCCTTTAGCAACAAGTGTTTTTCAAAGCAAGAAAAGATATAGAAATCATTTCTGATTCCCAAGATCACCTAAAAGGTGTGAGGGAAGAGCATACGAGACTCTAATCTCCTAACTAAGCATGCAACATTCATTAACCCTTAAAAAAACCAAGTTATCAAAAAGCATGCAAATATTCCTTGCAAAATAGAAGTTAATCTTCAATTTAAACCTGCAAGGAGTTAGTACATCCAAAAAACATGCTTTTACAAATTTTAAAGTAAATCTCAAATCTGAACTGTGATGCCTACGCTCAACTTTTGGTGTGTACACACGTTTTAGGATGTGTACATGCCTCTGTTAAAACTGACAGTGGGATAAATAGGTACGCGGCCAGAGATAATTGTATATGCCTAACTTTTGATGCATACACTTGCAGAGTCAAACAGGTAAAATAAAGAATCACTATCAGATGTGTACGCTCAAGTATGACCGCCTACGCATGGGTTTAGGTGCATACGCTAGCAAACAAAAATCCAGAAAAACATAGAGGACAAAATATCATGTACACTGACAGAATGATGTATATGTGGGACTTTAAATGCATACGCTAGCCTAACCAAAACGCTGTTAGGGTACGATTAACAACAGAATGTATATGCTTAACTTATAACTATGTACGCATTTTGTACCTACGCTCAAGTTTTTCTATGTACGATGCCCCTTACAAAAAAAATTTTTGTGTATGCCTGTACCTGGAGATGACATCAAAGAACAGGGGAAATGACGTAGGCAACTTCAAAAAGCTCAAATTTTTCTCAAATTATCTCAAATCAAAGAGTAACCCATCACAATAAATCACATAAATGAGATCTAATGCATATAAAGATGATGAAATAAACTAATAATCTCAATTTATTTCATATTTGCATGATATGGGTTAGTAAAAACATGAGAAAACTAGCAAAATTCATTAAGATCAAAGGGACTATGGATCAAGTCCCATCGGGTGTGCCATATGTATCAATGCATTAGTTAACTAAGTAAGAGAATTGAAACTAACACCTTAATAGTTCCAAAACTAAGTTAACTAAACAAAGATCATCATGTTAAGAGCTTAAAGAGACTAACTACCAACATTATGCATTAGAACTTGAAATGGAAATCAAACTAACATGCTAAGCACTTGAATCTCTACTCTTTAGATTACCAAAACAAATGAATGAACCTAGATAGATCCATGGAAATAAAAGTTGATTGTTTGATCTTCAAGGGTTTGGGAATGGAGGCTCATCAAATTATGGCTACAAGACCATTTTGATTATCTCCATATGACCCAAAATCTTTGATGGATGAAATGCAAGAATGAGGTTATTAGCTCAAATGAAAGATTCTCTAAGATGAAATGCCTATAGTTTAGTTATATGCATGTAAGGTGTAAGTAGAAATGTTAGGAGGAGGGTTATTTATATAACCCTATGGATTGAAGGCTATTACATCCTATTGTATGTGGGATAATAGCAAAGCTAGGTTAGTTATGGATAAGCATGGTTTAGGAGTGGTTGAGTTTACTTTAGGAGAGTTTAATTTGTCCTCTAGTGACTCATGGGAGTTGAGGGGGTTTATTGATTAATCAAAGTGATTAATTAATAGGTGTGCAAGCTTATAGAAGATGCTTTTTAGAAGAAAATTAGCATGATTTATGGGGTGAGAGGGGTTTAATCAAATAAATGATGATTTATTGATCTAGTAGGAAGGGGAAGCTTAATTAATTAAGAATAATTAATTAATCTAGATAGAAAGGGGGAGTTAATTAACAAAAGGTCGTTAATTGGCATATTTGTTGGATAGAAGAGTTAATTAACTAACGTAATGTAACTAATTAATGATGATAGAAGAGAAAATGTGTGATATTGATGAGTGTGATGACATGATATGTAAGATGTTTAGATGATAGGGTCAACATTTCCCCCCAGCAAATGTGTATGAGATGAGGTTCATTTAGAAATTCCCCCTCAATAGTCATGAATGAACCATATAACAAGAGTGCGTCATTGGGAAATGAATGTGTTGCGTGAGAGTAGATGCTAGAAAAGATATATTGTAAAACACATAGCATGAAGTGTGTATGATGTGATGCCTTGAAAGATGGGCATGAAGCACAAAGCAAAAGAGAGAGTAGTAGATGTTAGGAAAGATGTATCGTGAAGCATGAAGCATGAAGTGTAGATGATGTGAGGTTCATGAATGAAGTGTGCATTCAACAAAATGTGGGGTTTATTAATTAATCAAAGTGATTAATTAATAGGTGTGAAAGCTTATCAAATATTTTAAGAAGAAAATTAGCATGATTTGTGGGGTGAAAGGGGTTTAATTAAATAAATGATGATTTATTAATCTAGTATAAGGGGAAGCTTAATTAATTAATCCAGATAGAAAGGGGAGTTGATCAAAAAAAGGTCGTTAATCGACGTCGTTTGTTAGATAGAAGAGTTAATTAACTATTGTAATGTAATTAATTAACAACTATAGAAGATAAAATATGAGATATTAATGATATGTCGTAAATTTGCGGGAAATGGTACAATTAGCACAATTTAAGTATTTAAATTGCTAGAGCTAAATTGTAGGTGTCTACAAGTGTGATGGCATGATATGCAAGATGTTTAGATGATAGGGTCAGCATTTCCCCCTAACAGATGTGTATGAGATGAGGTTCATTTAGAAATTCCCCCTCAATAGTCATGAATGAACCATATAACAAGAGTGTGTCATTGGGAAATGAATGTGTTGTGTGAGATTAGATGCTAGAAAATATATATCGTAAAGCACAGAGTGTGAAGTGTGTATGATGTGATGCTTGGAAACATGGGCATGAAGCACAGAGTAAGAGAGAGAGAGAGAGAGAGAGAGAGAGAGAGAGAGAGAATTAGATGTTAGAAAAGATGTATCGTGAAGCACAAAGCATGAAGTGTAGATGATGTGAGATACATGAATGAAGTGTGCCTTCAATAGTCAAGTGTGAACCGTAGCACTAAAGTGCACAATCGGGAAATGATGGTATAATGTGTGTACCAAAGTTGTAGGAGTGTTGAATAAGAGTGATCATGAAGCGCGGAGCATGAAGTGTGGTTAAAGATACTAGAGATAATTGATATTAATGAAAGAGGGGGAGAAAGTGTGATGCCTCCCCAAGTGTTTTAGTGATGGAGATCTATGGGATGATGTGAGAGATAGCATGCCATTTTGGGATATTTTGATATGTGTCATGAGAAGAGATAGATTCATCACAATGGTAGGTAGGAGAAAGAGTAGGACCAACGCTGGATTTTGGGTTGACTGAAGGAAGTTTAAATAAGTTAGTTATCACATGGGGTATTGGTTGGTATTTTTTGGTTGGTGGTTACTGATTTGGAATTGGTAATGATGTAACAAATTTAATAAGAGGAGGTTATGGGGTACAAAATTTGAGAGGTGGTTTCTTAGTTGGAATTGGTAACATTGTAGAAGAATTGATAGGAGGAGGTGATGGGGTACGAATTTTGAGAGGTGGTTGCTTTGTTGGAATTGGTAATGTTATAGAATACTTGATAGGAGGAAGTGATGGGGTACAATTTTTTTAAGGTGGTATGACACTAGGTTAGATAGAGGGCTCTTGAATTACAGATGAAGGAACATTAGTAATTATGGAATGATGTTCACTAGACATAGAGGGATCAATTTTGAGAGCCTAATGAGATTTAACAATTAGCGATGAGCATGTAGTAGAATTTCGTGTAGCAAATGAAATAAAAACTTGATGCTCAAGGTGCTTAATTCTTCATTTTAAAGCATAACATTCATTTTTAGGATGGCCATTAAGTCTGTGATAATTGCAAAATGGGTGACCTTGTTATTTGTCAAGCCGATGGGGAGGGTAGTAATGAGTAGGTGGAAAGTTGATAACCTGATGATTAAGGAGCTCATGAAGAATGTCATGTTTCTTAGCATTTTGATCAAACTTGAGAGGTGTTGGTAGCGGTAAGTATTGGGCTTTTCTTATATGAGCTCATGTAGATGTCATAGGATTAGGATGAGGTGTAGAAGAAGAATTAGCATGAGCTTGAGAAACAACTTTGAGATGTTGGATTTCAATGATGAGATATTTTCCATAGCTTGAATTTTACCTTGAAATAAACAATGTAAAGCTTGAATTGACTTGCAAATGGATTGATTGGTTATGGCATGAGGACCAATAGGGTCATCAGAGAGATGATTGAAGATGGCACTTACTTGTGCACGTGGCTTATTACGCAGGAGGTACATAATATCTAGATATTTTTGGAGAACATCTTTACAAGGTGGGTACATTTAAAGTAATTCATGCAATGATACTTTAGGAGCCATGAAATAATATTAGATAGAATATAAGAAAAATGAGGATCCAAATGTTTGATCACGAGTAAGGTTCACCAAATGATGAATTGACTTGCGAATGGATTGATTGGTTATGGCATGAGGACCAATAGGGTCATCAGAGAGATGATTGAAGATGGCACTTACTTGTGTAGGTGGCTTATTACGCAGGAGGTACATAATATCTAGGTATTTTTGGAGAACATCTTTACAAGGTGGGTACATTTAAAGTAATTGATGCAATGATACTTTAGGAGCCATGAAATAATGTTAGATAGAATATAAGAAAAATGAGGATCCAAATGCTTGATCACGAGTAAGGTTCACCAAATGATTTAATTCAAATTGAATTAATTCTTAATTTCAGAGTAAATACTACAATGAATGATATACAATGGTAATATACAGTAAAGACACGAGCAAACAAGCATGTAAAATATGAAACCCTAAGCAAGAAGAGGAGATAGAGTGACTTAGCTAATTTTCGAGCAGCCTGGAAGTGATCTGGGCAGATGAACATTTGGAACAGACTGAAAGCAATGTCGTCAAAGATCACTCGAAGTATTGAAACTCAGTTATATGTGAAACATGAGTGCCCACGGGAGGACAGGAGTGCATGGGTGCTAGTGTTTGTTCTGGGTGCTAATGTCTATGTGAATGATCAAGAACTGGCCTTTTTTGTGCAGAAGGAGCTTCGTTATTTGTCTCTAGTTGTCGCTCTAATTTTGCTCCTAGATCACCAAATGTAGTTGTAACCTAAAAAATAATTTTCTACCTGAACATTTCCACAAACCACATCAAATCTAATAAAAAAAAATGTAAAATGTGGAGTTGGATTGACCCCGATGATCACCCAAAGATTGAACTTAGTACCGAGTGATACACTACATTTTAGACTCCATGTAGTTTCTATGTGTAAGTGTGTGTAATGATGCCCTAAGATGCCCTTGTATAAGTTTCACAATGATAGGGGGCTAGATCTAGGATGTAACAAATGTATAGAATGTGTGCGATGGAATATAATAGTCTTCCCCTCCTATGTTGTGTATACAGAACAATGCAACCCTTGTCCCTTGAGTGAATGTGCTAGATGGATGCTATGTGATGTTTGTGTGCCTTTGAATGCAAGATTAGGTGATAGTACATAATGTTTGTGCTTGGCCACTTATTTGAGAGCTATGACTATATATATATATATATATATATATATATATATATATATGATTACCTTGCTTGAATTCCGTATTTGACAACTGAAATTCCAACCCAAAAGTATAAAAGATGCCTAAGAAGTAAAAGAGACCCAAAAGAGTGAGCAAAGGGGAGAAAGGGCCAGGAGCACCTAGGAGGGACATGAGCACCGGGAGTTAGTGTCCTAACTGGGTACTAGTGTCCGAGGCCATAAAAGATAAATCAATGAAATACCAACATGGCTATAAGGCGTGTAAGGTAAATAAAACTATAAGCGACAAAACAAAATGCCCCAAAGACATTATCAATTACTAGTTTTCTTGTTTAGGAATCATGTATATATAAGTATGCTTTATGACCTAGAAATGTACCCAAGTGCATAGATTTTATGTCTGCATGTAATAATGGTTGAGTTGTTAGTAATAAAAAATACACGTAAATAAATTTGTATATGTTTGGTGTATATTGTTATTACGTGATAAGTGGTAATTGAAACCACTCACGTAATTAGGATGAGCTGTTATAGGAATGTTTATATATCTTCTATAATTTAGGAGAAGAGAATATTATATACATGTATGATTTATGTTATGATCTATTAATGAAGTTAATTATAGTTTTCTTTTGCAACTTTGTCCAAATTATTTCATTATTCACCACATCTTCTTTATCAAATGATGAGACATTTCTCCCACTCTTTGTAAACTAAAATCTTAGGGGAGGTTAAATACCACTCCCAAAATGTGTTGAGTATGATGCAATATATGAAATTATTATTACTGAATAATATAAGTTATTTTTGTTTTTCATGTTTAGGATTTTTTTGGTCATGAGTAAAATTCTATTTTTGTAATTGTATTTTATAATTCATTTTTTAGAAAATCTATTTTTAGACTAGAAGTGTCAGTTAGAGTGTAGTAAATTAGATGTACACTTAACTAAGTTTAAAGCATTATCCATTCATCCCCAATATATATGGGCACCATTTCCTTGTATGTTTTGCTAATTTTAGTCTTGGTTTATTCCAATTCTATTTTTCGGAGAGCTTGGGGTGAATAGTTTAGCTTGTTATCAAATAGACTATGCATGTGTCGCTTAAACTAATTTTTGCCTCTTGCATGTTGACCAAATATTAGTAGTGGATGATATTTTTCATATTGAGTCTATTTTTACTTTATTTAATTGTCTCTAGTTCACACAAGGGTTGTACAAGATATTTTTAGTATTTGACTTTTCCTGCAAGTTGAAACTAGTTTTATTTTAATGGTTATAATTGCCTTGTTTTTAGTTTAATTGTTTATTCCAAAGGAGGGAAAAAATTTCCAAGTGGTTGAGATTTTTGGAACATGTTTACATATAATTTTATTTTTAGTTATTTACAAATAAAACCATCAAGCCTTGGAAACATGATTTGAAGTTATACAATGCATATTATATCATCAATCTCACATTGAAGCAAACTAGTTTAATTGCTAACTAATCTAGGAAATATTGGATGATATTTAACTTAAATAAGGAATTGTTTCATATATGATTTTCAATTATTCCTCATGAAAAGACTTTAGATTATGTCTTAATCACCTCAATCTGATACGGAATTCTAATTTTGAATGTAAAATTTCCTAATTTCTCTAGTGTTCAGTCCACCAAGGCCTTCCTCTTGGGTAATGACTTAAACATATTGGAATTCCTAACCTCGAATATGTTACTTGCGCCTAACCTGAAACTTATAAACATATATTCTGGAGTTTCCCTTATGCCAAAGAATCCCATTCATCGATCATTCTCTACTCAAACCCTTTCTCTAGGAGCTCGTCAATTACAAAATGCCTTTGTTTGGAGATATCTCTGAGTGAGCAACTTACATTAATTTTATATGGAATATATTAAGATATAATATTTTATTTCAAATCTAGAATGTTAGAAATGTTGCTATATTTAATAATGTTTTCATTTCTTAGTAATTTTTTGTTAATGATAAATTTATTTTCATACCAGTTATTTGTATTTAGATCCAAGCATAAACAAAAAAAGTGGAACTCAAATTATAATATTTGTAAGAATTACTAAATCATTGGGAGAGTGCACCTTGCACCATGAGTCATGTACATTTGGATTCTTAGTAGCCGGTACCTCTACCTCCTACCTTTAGGTACATATGGATTCATTCCTACAGTTAGTTCTCTTCATCTTTTTACAACCACTTCTCAAATTTTCCTCCTCGGCGAAAATATTGGAACCCACAACTCTATGAAAAATCTATTTTTGGCCCCTCTCGATGCTCATCACTAGCATAAGGATTCATAATAGTGGTTGTTTCGCTACCTCCATGGTGGGGAATCATGGTGTATTAGGTTATATAAGATAAGTCTCAAGTGCAGTACGGGTGATTAGTCTAGAATTTTCTTACAAGAGATCCCTCTCATTTTGGAACCCTTCTTCCTAAGGATGATTTTCTGATCTGGAGATCAATTAAGTGGATGAAGTTTCCCAAAATCTCCCAATATCATTACAATATGAAAGAGTAGGTTGAGGGATTTCCGGTGGTATCTTGAACGCTGAAAATAGAGGTCATATGCAGAAGTTATGCCCTGTTGAAATTTTTGACAATCTAGCGAAAAATAATGGACTGCACATAGGTTTGAAATGACGTGGATTGCGTGCACACTCCCCATGTGGAACAATTAAACAATGAAAATTGGCAATGTGATATTGAGTAAAAATTTATTTTACGCTTTCGGTCTTTGGCACTTGTTATCGGATGGGTGGGCCTTGATATTTGCTAGCTGGGGGGCCTCAACCAAGGTCGACACACTCTTTTGTGGAGGAGTGCCTTTGCCTCCGTTTCTTCATATCACTATGTTCAAGCTTCTGTATATAATTGCTTATGTCAAACACCACATTGTGCATGTGGGACTAAGTTCATGATTATAAACTATATTATGAATTTGGACCGAGTTAGTAGGGCCAACTCGTTGAGCTCCTATTGCTAGCTCGACTCACTGAGTCATCAACACCTTGGCTGAGCCATACATAGCCCATCTCCGTATGGGACGATTCATGACATGGCATATAAAACATAAAATAGTCCACCGGTCGAGCCATACGTGGAATTTTGAACCCGGTTGGTCACCAAATAAAATCACCAGCCACCCAATGTGGCAAAACAACAAAGCAGCTAAAACCAATTCAACAAACCAGCCGCTCTAAATATATACACCACTGTTCACTACTACCTAGTAAGTGTGGGATTATTATCCCAATATGGTGTAAAATAAGTTAGTGGTGGTTGGGTTGGTTTGAACCCCTAACCACCTAGTTCCAAAATTAAGCCCCCACCATTGGGCTATAAGAGGTTACCAAGCCTATATAAGGACCACTTGCTATTTGAACATGTTAATGGAGCTGACTGTGTGTAATCCATAACAATGTAGTTTTATAAATTAGAGTTTTTGAGAAACTTAGGGGTGGATTAAGGTATCAAAGTGTTTAGAATTCAGAGATGCTCCTTGTGGTATACTCATTTTACCAAATTGGAGTCCTTATGTTGTCGTTTTAAAGCCTTTTGTGTCGCTTGTGACGGAGAACAGAGGGAATTTTGCCTTGCAAAGACGGGAAAAAACACAGAGATCAAACACTGAAGTTTTTCAGAGCTTCCAGGTTCTCAAGGTATTTTGATGTAGGTTTTGAGATTCATTATTTGGTTTTATAAGTTATTTGAATGTACTTTTGAAACTAATGTTAATGGGTCAGTTCATATGAACCCGGGGATGTAGTAATTTCTGAACCCCGTAAACCATCTTGTGTCGTGTTTTTATTTGATTTTGCATTTAGTTTTCAGATTATTTGTATGTATTAAATCAGATTTCAATTTGAATGCATTTCTATTTAGTAACGACAATTTTATGAAAAATCAGTAAAATCGAGTATAAGGGAAATCAGATTGATTTAAATGTACAACTGGAATGAGTGAATTTTTAGCAATCAATTTCAATTTTAAATTAGTTTGTAAACACATTTGAATCATATTTTAATCAGTTTCAAGTTGATAAAGGTTAGAAATTGATAAGTTTAAATGATATTTTCATAAACAATCAAAATAGTAGGGGTTTCTTACCTGTTTACGGATCATGTTTGGTATTAGATCAGGTTGATTTGACAATTTATTACTTCAAATTTTGTAGTTGGTTCAGTTCTAATTAGATAGGTACACATGCATCATGGGTAAGTTGTCAAAATAGGAAAAACTTGATGATCTTGAGGCATTCAATTGCCAGATCCAGGAAGACAATGTTCTTCTGAGATCAATGTACTATTCATTGGAAAAGGAATGTGAGAAATTGAAAACAAATTGGAAGCCAAGGATGAGTGTTTCACTCGGAAATGCTTCGTTCCTTATAGAAACAGATAAGGTTAGGGTTAGGAGGAATACCTGTAGAATGTCGAGATGATGTGCGCGTACCGTAGAGAAAGATCAGGCTGACTGCGAAGAACTCCTTTTTGTCTTGGAAGGACTACCTGCAAATAAGAACACAAGACCACAAGATTTTGATTAGATAATAAATGAGGGAACTGCCTTGGGCCCAGGAAGTATGAAACTTCCTTTCGAAGGTGGTCAGTTCCCCTGTTAATATGAATTAACACAAAATACTTGTAGAGTACCAATTAAATTGTTTCGTTGAACTGGGTAGGGAAAAGGCTGTTTTTCTTGGTTTTGATCAAAGGAACCGATGCCGGTTACCTATAACCGATGGCGGTCACTGATAACCGATACCGGTTGGTTCTAGGATTTTCTGGGCTGGTTGTGGTGTTTGTAATGGCTGGTTTTTGGATAGTATTGAGAAATGGGATGGTTAGAAGCTAAGGAATGATAGTTAGAGGCAATGGTACGTTAGATAATGGGTTCAGGAACGGATTTGGGAAGATTACAATTCCAAAAGCACAAGAAATGTTATAATGGAGGACATGCAAGATATAACTTACTGGTTTTTGATGAAGGTGCAAGTTGATCTCCTTTGCTGCCAACTCTTCTGGTTTCTTCACTCGTCTCTGCTTGGTCGAGTGAAGTTCTGGACTCTGTTCCTCACTCGCTTTGACCCTCCTGTTTCAAAAATCCTTCGACTGATCTCCCAAAATGAAATTCCGATCCGTTGTTTTGGTTTGGGAAGCCCATTTACAGGGAACCGATGGCGGTTGCGTAACCGACGGCGGTCGAGTAGGAACCGGCATCGGTTAGGAAAAAGTAGGCTATTTTTAGTAAAATAGCCCACCTTCCCTGCTTTTCTCCCGAGGGATCAGTTGCGGGCTTGGTCAAGTGGCTAGAAGGTCGGCTTTTGGTGCGAGTAAGGAGGCATTAGTTATGGATGTGAGTCTAGACTAAGTCATGGGTCCTAATTAGCTTAGTTTAGGGTTAGGGCTAGGTCATGATGAGGTGGCAAAGTGAGGTGGCGGGTAAGGTGATGTGGATTTATCAATTACAAGGTAATTAATAAATAATTGTGTGAAGTTTAGGTAATGAGGTTAGGTTGCGAAATGGGATGCGGGTCACAAGGGGTCGTGAGACACGAATTTGGTGTCTACATTAGCCCCTTATTGTCGTGTAGCTTGTTCTGTAAAGCTGCGCGGACAATAATATGAAGTGGTTTCTCATGTTAAGGATATAGGTAATCCCCCTCAAATCTATCACAGATTGAGTGAACGGGAAATCAGGGATAGGGTTGATAAAGGGTATATGTGGTAGAGAGGATGGTAAGGTGGTGGGGTAGGTCCAAGGAAGCAGACGCATGTTGAAATGCAATAGTACGACTAGGGTACATGATTTGACGAGCAAACCAGCAATGTATAGGCAAAGGTCGATAGTTTATCCAAACAAGGGTGATATAATCCTGGTATCCAAGGCATAGGAAGTAGCTCCAGGGTATATAACAGGTAAGGTACAGGAACGTTTAGGCATGTTCGGCAGTACCAAATGGTTGGTTTGGTTGAGATAAACGTCACGGTCTAGGTCTAGGCAAAGTTGGTCGACAGATCAAGTCAAGGACCCTATCATGCTAAAACACGAACAAGTGAGCTCGATGAAACACAAGGTACAGGATGGATGGATAAAATAAAACGGTGATTGTGGGTATAGTATGGAAGTGATGTGGCCTTGGGTCGGGCCAAATGGGTCAGCCCAAATAAGTGGGTTGAGGCCTTGGGTTGGGCCAAATGGGTAGGGCGAGGCCTTGGGTCGGGCCAAATAGGTAGGTTGAGGCCTTGGGTCGGGCCAATGGGTAGGGCGAGGCCTTGGGTCGGGCCAAATAGGTAGGGCGAGGCCTTGGGTCGGGCCAAATAGGTAGGGCGAGGCCTTGGGTCGGGCCAAATGGGTAGGGTTGAGGCCTTGGGTCGGGCCAAATAGGTAGGGTGAGGCCTTGGGTCGGGCCAAATAGGTAGGTCGAGGCCTTAGGTCGGGCCAAATAGGTAGGTTGAGGCCTTGGGTCGGGCCAAATTGGTAGGTCAAGGCCTTGGGTCGGGCCAAATAGGTAGGGCGAGGCCTTGGGTCGGGCCAAATAGGTAGGTTGAGGCCTTGGGTCGGGCCAAATAGGTAGGGCGAGGCCTTGGGTCGGGCCAAATAGGTAAGTTGAGGCCTTGGGTCGGGCCAAATAGGTAGGTCGAGGCCTTGGGTCGGGCCAAATAGGTAGGTTGAGGCCTTGGGTCGGGCCAAATAGGTAGGTCGAGGCCTTGGGTCGGGCCAAATAGGTAATCAAATGGTGTTCAGCCAAGGTGGATATAGGCGATATGGGTGAAAAAGAGGCAAGGAGTAAGGAACGGCAAAGAATGGGGTAAAAGGGGTATCAAACCGACGTCGATTCATCATGACCGATATCGGTTAAGGGACCGATACCGGTTTTCTAGGGCAAAAAGGAAACCGACATCGGTTTAGGTCGAAAAACCTATAAAAAGAAACATACGGCCTGTCATTGTCACTTTTGTTTTTTGTAATCCAAAATTTGACGTGTCTGACGTGGAGAGTTGATTTGGAGGGGTATTGAGTGAGGTGGAGCTATTTGATTGGCGGAGAGAGTTGATAGTGGGCCCGAATAGTTGAGGAGGCAGCAGGTGATTGACCGGGGACCCAGTAGATCAGGATTGGAGCCATGGCACAGGCAGGAGGAGCGGGAGGGGCTGGACCAGCTTGACCGCCACCACCCATCCCACCACGATGACGTGTCGTCGTACCGGTAGGTTCTAAACTCTTTAATTTGGTGATTTGGTTGATTTATGGTGTTTTTGGGATTTGGGTAGGAATTTGTATTTTGTAGGAAATAATGGGTAAATGGAGGTAATTTGAGAAAGGGAGAGGGTAGATAGGTTAGATAGGCTAAGGCGGCTAGGTGTGTAAAATTTTAGGGTTTTTGGGGTGGGTGAATGGGTAGAAATAGGTAAAAGAATGAGTTTGGGGGCCGCGCGGGGGTTCGGCTCCGGGATAGAACAGTGACCGATGTCGGTCACTAAGCGACCGGCATCGGTCGCTAAAGTTTAGGGAAGGGTACAATTGTTGGTGACCGGCGTCGGTGATGTATCGACCGGCGCCGGTTGTGGGTTTATGTAGGGGTTGGGTTGGGTTGTGGGTGGGTGTGGGGTTGGGTTGGGGATGGTTTGTTTGTTTTGGGTTGGGTTTGGGAAGGGGATAGGGTTAGGGGTTTAGGGTTTTAGGGTTGTGGGTGGGTTTTGGGTTGGGTTTTGGGTGGTTGGGTGGGTTTTGGGTGAGTGGGTTGAGGTTGAGTTTGGGTGAGTTGGGTTGGGGTTGAGTTGGGAGTGGGGAAGGGGATAGGGTTAGGGGTTGAGGGTTTAGTGTTTTGTAGGTTGGGTTTCGGGTGGGTATGGGGTTGGGTTGGGGATGGTTTGTTTGTTTTGGGTTGGGTTTTGGGTGTGGGATTGGGTTGAGGTTTGGGTTAGGGGTTTGGGTTAGGGTGAGTTGTGTTGGGTTGGGTTGGGTAAAGTAGGCGGGGTTGGGCGTGGGGTTGAGTTGGGTAGGTAGAGAGTCGGGGTAGATGGTAAAGTAGATGTTATTATAACGAGTGGGTCTAAGAATGTGGGTTGATTTTGCAGGCACGTCAGCAGTTGACGATGCGTGATAGGATGCCTCCACTATTGAGTCGGATGAGGCCACACATATCTGCGGCGCATTGGGCCATCATGCGCGAGGTGGGGCTTGGCGGGGTCCAGAGGTACAGAGCGATCGACAGAGATCACAGCCTTATGGTCGCCCTCATCGAGAGATGGGATCCGGCGGCCAATGTGTTCCATCTGCCGACCGGGGAGATGACCGTCACATTAGAGGATGTGTATCGCATCCTGCGGCTACCGATCGAGGGAGAGGCCGTTTTCCAGGTGGATTCAGAGACTGCCATGGATAGCATACTGCAGGTTTTTGGGGATGCAGCCGCGCTTCTTACATATCATAGCGCGAGCATTGGATATGGGGACATGTACCGCGCACACAGACATGAGACACGGCTTGCCGTGTTGATGATGATAGGGGTCACCTGCTTCGCCCTCCCGGATTCAGAGGGAGGCCGCTTCCCACGGGCATTGATGGGGGTGCTACTGGAGATGGTGGAGGAGCACACCTGTTTTGCATGGGCACCAGTATATCTGGTGCAAATTATACAGGGAGTTATGGGGCTATCGCCGGAGGAGGCGATTTGGTATTTGTTCGACCTTTTTGTTGCACTGTTGGGCATACGAGCACATCGTATGCATCAGGCCAGTAGGGCTACCCCAGCAGCCAGGGCCACAGGTCGTATACCGATATGGATTTCAGAGGTGGTTGGGGGTTGTGGGCCAGCCACGAGCAGTTGTTGCAGGTCGGGATGTGGCCTACTATAGACATATGCTAGAGGGCCTTACCGCAGTAGACATTATATGGAGACCCTACAGAGGTCACCAGCCTGGCAGAGGAGCCCGCTGTACAGCTGCGCCTGATCCAGTATACATTCTGGATAGCAGGACGGAGGCCGGGAGAGTACGAGCGGATACCCTTAGAGAGGGTACGCAGGCAGATGGGGCTGCCACAGGACGAGCCACCTCCCTTCCCTCAGTACAGGAGGGATGATGTAGAGGCCCCACTGCCAGCACCACAGCCTTGGGATCCAGACTGGGTAGCGGAGAGACCAGCAGGTGAGGGCGTGGATGATGCCGGGTGCACGGCAGCATACAGGGTTTGGTGGGCTGGGCAGAGAGCGGCGAGGGTAGCACAGCCCGCACAGCCAGACTTGGCAGCGGTGACTGCAGAGAGAGATCAGCTCCGGGGGCAGGTGCAGCTATTACAGGGGCAGTTGGCTGCTGCACAGGCACAGATAGGGGTTTTACAGGGGCAGCTAGCCCAGGCTCAGGTACAGGCACAGGCACAGGCAGCACCTCCACCAGCGCCACAGCCACAGGCCCAGATACAGGTACAGGCAGCCGTACCAGCAGCAGCACAGCCACAGCCCCAGATACCACCACGGCCACAGGTGCAGGTACAGGCACAGGCAGCACCTCCACCAGCACCACAGCCACAGGTGCAGGTACAGGCTCAGGGGATACTGGTGTTGGGTGCCAGGGGACCAGCCCCAGTTCCTTCAGTGGCGAGAGATCGTTATATGGAGGTTAGAGCAGAGGCCCGTTATTATCAGGATATTCTTGATAGTAGCGGAGTCGATTATCAGGCATATGCAGCTCATAGAGCAGAGACCTCGCGCAGCCAGAGATCTCAGGGAGGGGCAGCCACAGCTGGCGTGTCTGTGACAGGCAGGAGGCGAGAGGCGCCACAGGGACCAGCGGGGAGAGGTGCCGAGGGCGGTGGGGAGAGCTGATAGATCCCCGACGTGGTTTTGTATAGGGACACGGGCACCGGTCTGCGAACCGGTTGTATTGATAGAGGCCTGCGTGCCTACATTTATTCATTGTTTTGATTGATTTATTTATTATATACCGGCCTGCGAGCCGAGTACGGGTTGTACATTTGATACCGGCCTGCGAGCCGAGTATATTTTTGATATGAGAGACCGGCCTGCGAGCCGAGTCGAGATTTTTGGTAGGTATTGCGGCCTGCGTGCCGGCTTTGGTATATTATGAGATCACAGAGGTCCCGATGTAGGGCACATTGTATTTTTGAAAATTGGGATATATATATATATATATATAGATGATGTTTTGATCCACATGCTGTGTTTAAAATGTGTTGAAATATTTTGTTAATGGTTTGGTAATATATAGAATGTGTGATGAGTTTAATTGACATGTTGATAGATAGATGATGCTGATGTTTTTGTGAGTATATATGAATGTCATGGTTATGTGATAAATTGGTGGTTTTGTGACAGTGTGATATATGTAACGGATGAGTTGGATCCAAATGATGTATAGATTGATAGTTTTTTGATATTCGTAGTCGATGGTTGTGTATTGGTATAAATGATGTTTAATGAAAATGTAATGTTATATGTGGTGGATGAACAAAATGTGGTCAAATTGTGTTGTTTATGCAGGCAAAGAGGCGGGCGCGACAAAAATTTAGATGAGAAATGAAGAAAAGAACCCTGTTTCAAAAAGGAGGGTGTGTAACCGGTATCGGTTAGGTAACCGATGTCGGTAGCTAACAGACCGATATCGGTTAGGCAACCGATACCGGTTATTTAGGTATGGGCTTTTCTAAAAATAAAAAAGCTAGGGTGGCAACTGAAGTTTTAATTTTAGAGCCATGCAAGAGGTTAAATACGCGAACGCGACGCTTTTTGACGATTGAGACAGGGATTTGCATGAGAGATTTGGGTGAGAAGAAGGAAAGAGACAAGGAAAGTGAATTGTGATCTGAGATTCAGAAGATAGCAAGGCAGGTTTGAAAAAAGGTGGTGATAATGGCAGGACGAGGAGAAACATCCAGCAGGCAGGGACAAGAGAGAAGACAAGGGCCACCGCAAGCTACTGCAACCCAAGAGGTAAACGTTTTGGTTGTGATTTGATTTCTGCATGGTTTTGTGAAGAAGATGGGGTAGAATAGGTGGGTAAATATGAGAAAGAAAACATGATAGCCAGGGGCATAGATGAGGTGAGGGTTATGGGGTAGGTAAGTCGGGGTTTTGGGTATGTCTGTATGTATAAAAACGAATAAACGAGCAAATTTATTGTCATAGGTGGGTGTTTTTAGGGAAGGTGTATAAAATTGACAGTGACCGGTAGCGGTTAGGGAGAACCGGTATCGGTTATTCAACCGATATCGGTTACCTATAACCGGTACCGGTTACTGGAGAAATTTCCAGAATGTTTGAAAAAGACCCTAACGGGTTGAATGGTTGTTTGTTGTTTTGGTGTATGCAGGCAGAGACAGAGTTGAGGATGAATGATAGTGTGCCAGCGCTGTTGTCGCGAATCCGAGCGGATGTAACACCAGCGGAATGGACATTGATAAATCGTTTGGGGTTAAGTGGAATCCGTTATTATTCACGAATCGCACGTAACCATGGTATGTTACAGGCGCTGATTGAGAGATGGAATCCTGAGACAAATACCTTCTATCTGCCAACAGGTGAAATGACAGTAACTTTGGAAGATGTGTTTCGGATTTTGAGACTCCCTATTACAGGAGAACCAGTTTATCAGGCACTACCTAGCGCGGGGCGGGCAGCGATAACAGAAGTGTTTGGTCCATATGCACGAGACTTAACACAGCGAGGTTTGTCATTCACATATGGGGTAATGTATGCAGCACACCCTGAGGAGACAAGGTTAGCAGTGCTTTTATTGATGGCGGTAGGGTATTATGCGTTACCAAGGGCAGAAGGGGGAAGATTTCCAAAGGCATTGATGGGTGTTATTTGGGAGATGATAGAGAGGAACGTGACTTTTGCATGGGCACCTGCATATTTGGCGGAGCTATACAGGGGTTTATGGGCTTGTAGGCGAAGTCACAGGACAACGTTGGATTGCGCATACTTATTACACTGTTGGGCCTATGAGCAAATTGTTTGTGTGCGACCAATAGGCCAATCCTTCCGAGGTAGGAGAGACCGGAGTACAGAGGTTGGGATTCCGACGATGGGTCCAGACAGAACAAGAGGCAAGAGCTCAGGCCGTGCCGGGTGACATTGAGTATTATAGGCAGGTATGGGAGAGAGTGACAGTTGCGGATATCTGTTGGAGGCCCTACGGGAACTATATGGTAACCGAGAACATAGCTGAGGAGTTGAGAGGTGTAGAGCGATTGAGGTGGATCGCGGGGCACAGGCCAGGTGAATATGAGAGGATTCCTATAGATCGCGTGCGGCGACAATTTGGATTTGTGCAGGACATACCACAGGCTTACAGACCATATATGAGGATCGATGCCGAGGCAGCATTCTCACCTCCCCGGCCGACACCTCCAGAAGGGCCCGAGGAGATAGCAGCCGATCGCAGGGTAATGGATGCGGGAATGACAGAGGCCTATAGATTATGGTGGGTAGCAGAACTGCGAGGTGTACGTGAGCGTCCTAACATAGCGGTGATTACAGCAGAGAGGAATCGGCTGCAGCGTTTGGTTAGGCAGCTTCAAACGTAGGTGAATGAGACACGAAGATTGTTAGCGGTTGCGGAGTCACGAGCAGCGAGACTAGAGACTGGAGTCCTCCAAGCGAGAGGGCGTATTCACATGTTATAGGAGCGATTGGCCGATCAGTGGGCGGTACCAATAGCCGCGGTACCTTTGAGGACAGAGAGGCCTGGCGAGAGGGGTCGACGATCACGATCATCACCTAGTTCGGGATGAAGCGTGAGGGTCTAAATAAATGTTAGCAAGGTATAAGGATAAATAAGAGTACCGACCTGCGTGTCGATGATATAGAAGATGTATTTGTTTAACATCTAAATAAAACGAGATATGTATTTTGATTTGCGTTATAATAATAAGAATGTTGTCAATTTGTCTTTCAGTGTTTTGAAAAAGGATCAAAGAGGAATGTGATTAAATAGAAATACACGACATATTTATATTTACCACACATGATAGGTTATGGTAGGGGATGGTCGAGCTAACCTTGGGAGACGCCATGTCTCCGAAGTGCTGCCTACATAGCCCATTGCACAAAGCAAGGAGGGGCCTCAGACCGATGTAGTTCTCCCTTAGGATCAGGGAGGGGTGAATTTAGGCAATTTGGTATGGTTTAGGCAATTGGTCGTTTGGTAAAAATTTGATGTTGGTAGGGTAATGTTGTTGGTGCTGGTAGGATAATGTTGTTGGTGTAGGTATAGGTAAAGCAAAGGTTAGCATACCCAAGTAGTAGGGAATAGTGTCCTGGTTAAGAGCAACACACAATTCTAGATGCGAGGCAAAGCGGAAAGAGTGCTCCGTAGGTGAGAAGAGCTAAACAAACCACACAACGTAGAACGAGCCTGAAGCCCTAAATGTCGTGCATAGACGAGAAGTCCATAGTTGAAAAGAGTTGTATGATCACAATATATGAGGTGTACGTTACGTCCCTTGAGTTGAACAAATGGTGAGGTGATGTGGATGATATAGCTGAGGTACAAAGAACTTGTTACAACGAAAGAGAACCTACCCTAAATAGACAAGTCCATGACCCAAAGAGTTCTTTTGCATGAGGCTTTTATTTTACTGAAGATAGATTGATCAATGCGGGAAGTCTATAAGGGATATTGATTGTATTATTCTTGAGGTCTTCACGAAGCTGATCAATGCGAGAAGCTTCGGATAAAGGCTGACTGTGTATAGCTGTCCTTCAGGGGAGCAGTCTATTTATAGTTGCAGCGATGATTTTAGTGCATAGCTGTCCTTCAGGGGAGCAGTCTATTTATAGTAGCAAATATGATTTTAGTGCATAGCTGTCCTTCGGGGGAGCAGTCTATATATAAGAGCAGCAATAGTTTGGCATATAGCTGTCCTTCGAGGGAGCAGTCTATATTTAATTTAGATGACTAGATGTTCTTTGGGCGTGAAGCATCTAGTTTGGTAGGAAGTTTGACTCAAGAAAATCCCATAAGAATACGGCTTATTTTAATACTTTGAAGTCATGGACTAGACTAAGAAGGGGAAGGCATCGTAAGGGGTGGTGAGGGGTGAGCTTGATTTTATTTCGAGATGTAAGAGACAAGTGTATGTGGTGGTATGTGAGCTCAAGGGATGAGCAGTAGGTGGATAAGAAGTGATATAACACTAATTTCAACAGTAGAATGGTCGAAGATGCAAGGCATTAAGGGGTTCAGGCTCAGGTTTACCATTAAGCAAAGCTAAACGATAAGTGCCTGATCCATAGGTGTGAGTGATTATATAAGGCCCAATCCAATTGGGAGCAAATTTTCCACGTTTGCTCTTTTCTAGTTTGGTTACATGTTGATTCTCTTTGAGGACAAGATCACCAACCTTAAAGGTACGCTCATGAAGTCGCTTATCATAAGCACGCTTGATGCGTTTTTGATAGATTTGGAGGTGATCGAGAGCTGTAAGACGACGTTCGTCAAGAAGCTCCAATTGGGCTAACCTCTCTTGGTGGAAATCATCGTTGGTGAGAATATCCTGAAGAGATATTCTAAGGGAGGGTATTTGTATTTCGAGAGGCAAAACAGCCTCGGTACCATATACCAAAGAAAAAGGTGTGGCATTAGTAGAGGTACGAATGCTAGTACGATAAGCCCAAAGGGCAAAGGGGATGTGATCGTGCCAATTTCTTCCAGATTCATTGACGACTTTCATGAGGATTTTGGTTAGAGTTTTATTAGAAGACTCGGCTTGCCCATTGGCTTGTGGATAGTAAGGTGACGAGAAACTAAGTTTGATACCAAAGTTGTCACAAAGGTCTTGTAACAACTTATTTTTGAAAGATTTACCATTATCTGTTATTAGGCGATGAGGAATACCAAAACGACAGATAATGTGATGGTTAATGAATTCGACAATTTTTTCTTTTTTGATTGAAATGAGTGGAACGGCCTCCACCCATTTTGTGTAATATTCGGTCGCTGTGATTATCCAACGGTGACGTTGTGAAGAGGTCGGGTGAATCTCACCAATAAGGTCTAAACCCCATTGTGAGAAAGGCCAAAGATCTCGTGCGACCTGTAGCAGGTGGCTAGGAGTATGTTGAAGATTGGCATGTTGTTGACACCTGACACAGCGCTTAACATATTCGTAGCAGTCGTTATTGAGAGTAGGCCAATAATAACCTAGGCGAAGGATTCGTTTAGCCACGGCAAGGCCGCTAAAATGTCCACCACAAATACCGTCATGGACCTGTTGGATGGCATGAGTGGCCTCCATGCCCGTTAGACAGCGAAGGAGGATACCATCAAAGCCACGTTTATAGAGGAGTCCCCCCATGACAACATAACGCGAAACACTTTTAAGAAAAGCACGTTTGCCGTTACTAGTAAGGTCAGGTGGGAGGACAGAGATTGTAAGGTAGTCGTGAAATTGGTGGTACCAGGTATCTTGCGAATTAGTAGACACAGTATTTATCACGCAAACTACCGGGGTTGAATAGGATGGGGCAAAAAGTTGTTGGACCACGACGAATAATTCAGAGTCAGTTGGTGCGGCGGGAATTTGCGAGGCTAAGCAAGCCATAGTATCCGCAAATTTGTTAGTGGAGCGGGGAATGGTTTGTATAGAATAGTGGGTAAATAAGGCTAGAAGTGAATCCACGTAGTGTTTGTATTTTTGAAGTTCCTCGTTTTTGCATTGGTAGACGCCCATAACTTGATTGACTACCAATTGAGAGTCGCCAAAAATGTTGATAGATTTGATACCTAAGTGTAACGTAACTTGGAGACCCAGAACAAGGGCCTCGTATTCCGCTGTATTATTAGTGCAAGGGAAATCAAGTCGGAATGAAAGAGGCATAGGTTCAGCGTCAAGAGGGATGAGAACAATGCCGGCTCCTCCGCCGCGCTGGCACTTAGATCCATCGAAGAAGAGGGTCATTTGATACGACACTTCTCCGAGCGAAAGAGTGGCGATGAGTTCGTCGGGGAAGGTAAAATTGGTAAATTGTTCCCCAGGTAGAGGGGCCTCCGCAAGTTGATCTGCAAGAGTTTGTCCTTTGATTGATTTCTGTTGTATAAATTCAAGGTCGAGGTCGGCGAGGAGCATGAGCCATCGAGCGATGCGTTGGTTTAGGTGTGGTTTGGCGTACATATAATGAATGGGGTCTGTGTTGGTGATGACGAAAGTTTGTGATTCAGGAGGTAATGTCGGAGTTTGGTGGCGACGAATGATAGGGCCAGGCACAATTTTTCTACATGTGTATACCTAGTCTCGTAATCCACGAGGGTACGACTTATATAGTAAACGGCCTGCTCTCCTCGGCGTGCCAGGTCTCGATGGGCGAGCATAGCTCCTATAGCATGGTCAGTGGCGGAAAGATAAAGGTAGAAAGACGGTCCCGTCCTGGGTGGGATAAGCACAGGTGGCTGCAGAGATATGTTTTGAGAGCTTCGAAGGCTTGGTGACACCTCACTCCATTGAAAGGCAACGTCCTTTTTTAGACAAGGTGATTGAAAAGGGTGACTCGATCCGAGAGTTGGGAATGAAAACGCGATGGATTGAAGTTTCCTGCAAACTATACGGCAGCTTGTTGAGATTTTTGGGTGGGGGCATTTTCTAGGATTCGCTTTGCTTCGATGGCTCGACCTCAACGCCACGCAAGAGACTATACAGCCAAAAGTTTTCCCCGAGAGAACACCAAAAACACATTCTTCGGTTGAAGGCGGACAGGCGAATATTGGTAAGGCGATCAAAAATAAGGTTAAAATACATCGAGAATAAATGAATTACACTTAAATGTAATATATTTAAGTGTATTTTTAAATGGATTACATGTAAGTGTAACATAAACAAGAGTAATGTAGTCGATTGTTTTTCAATATGAATTGTCTACAATTATATTTTTATGTTCTTTTTACGGATACCAATATCAAAGTAAAAAACAATAGAATAAATAAATATTGTAAATGTGCACAACTAAACAATTTAGTTATATAAATGAGATATTGTTTCCATCATTATGTAATAGGTCCTTGTATGCAATTGTCACAAATATAGTAAATATTGGGCTCTTAACAAATATGTGAAGTTCACATTTATGTATCAAATTTGTAAATGGTATAGAGCACCAAAAATATATTTGTGATTTGCATGTACCCCTCCCAATTAAATATATAGAATATTATAAGTTAATGAAGGAGTATCCAAGATTACAGGTAATCATGGATCAACCAAAATTAGTCTAAGTCAGATAGAATAATTTGTATTTCATTTATGTTCTATTTCCTATTGAATGAGTATTCCACATAGCATTGATGAAGAAAAATACTACAAGCATATACGGAAGTTGTTAAGTACTAGAGTCCAAGACACATAACACTACCAAAGTGCGAAGTATTAAGGGAATCCATGGGATAGTACATTTTGATGGAATTCATGAACTATTTTATGAAGCCGTAAAACACTACTATTATGATGAAGTTGTGAGATAGTATCTGAATCCGAAGGAGGATTTTAAATCCATGAAATTTTAAGTGAAGCCAACTAAGTCTTGTGATGGATTCTTTGGGCCTTATCATTGTAATTTCTGATATTAGTATTCTTATGGTAGCGTGTAGCTAGATTCAATGTAGCATAGAGTGTTTTATATACCTATATAAAGAAATCCCAATTTCCGTAGAAATGTATCTTGTTTTATCTCAAAATATTTTGGATAGTAGATTTGTTAGATGTGAGCTTAAGGATTAGAGCATATCATGAGATTACATTATGTGATTAAATATGAAAAGACTACATTATTGGTGATCTATTTGTGTGTGTATGCTATTCTTCTAAGTAATTGATTAAATTGGAATTTCCGCTATTTTCTTTCAAATAGGTTCTCATTCGTATGTTTTTGTATTTTTTCCATAGATAATTCTAATGGTTATATGGAATAAGTTTTTCTCTTTGTTGGGATCCCTAACCATGTCTTAGACACCAATTGGAATTATATAAAGTATTTTTTTCCTTGGAACTTGAGGCACACTGGATTTTGGTGTTTTTCCACATTCATGAGCATGGGTAAAATCTTGCTGCAGACATCTTCTAACAAGTAACCATTGGGTAGTAGGGTCAAGGATGCCACATTAAGCATTGGTGGATTTCCACATTTTCAAGTGTTGTGAGAAAGTTATTGCAGACATCTTCTAAGAAGTGATTTTTGGGTGAAAGGTGTGAGGATTGTAGAACAAACATCAGTGGTTTTCCATATTTGTGAGGGTGGGTAGAAAATCATTACAGACATCTTCCAACAAGAGTATTATTAGGTAGAAGATGTGAGGGTTGCAAATGTTGTAGATATCACATTTCATAAGAAACAAAATGGCACACCAAAATAATATGGTAAGAGGATTTTGAGAAAGGCATGTGAGTTTAGAATTTTTTCGAGTTAATGCAAACTATGTAAGATCATTTGGAGGCCATAAAAGATATACAACATTGAGGTGTTTTTATGGAGGATCCTAATGATATTAAATCAAATCTATGTGACAAATTACATAAGCCACAAATGAGGAAGAAGAAGATCCATAATATGAGGGGACCATATAATAGGATTTTACATACAATTGGTAGGATGGGGCATAAGCCAAGGTTGGATACCCCATGTTTTTTTGGTATTTTAAAACCAATGGATTTTATCAATTAGATAAAGGAAATTGAGAAGTATTTTGAGTATGAATACATGAAATATCATAGGAGATCAAACTTTTCATGGAAGAAGTTAATGATGATGTGAATCTAACAATGGGAAGTGATCGTGTGGTACACAAAATTGTTGCGTCCCTCACCAATATCACAACACTTAGGATGTATGGGTATGGATTTTTAGGTACAATTATCTCTTCTCTTGCAAATTTCACCCCCCTCTCCCATCTCTACCTTAGTCACAATGACTTCACTAATATTATGACGTGAAGTTGTGAGATACTATCTAAATCCGTGGGAGGATGTTTAAAGCCATGAAATTTTTAGTGAACGTGACTATGTCTTGTGATGGATTATTTGGGCCTTAGCTTTGTAATTTCTACAATTAGTATTCTACTATGCCCTTAACCTATTGCTTGTATTAAAATATGAGTAGCCGACTTGTGGCTTACCATATCATTTTATTATATCATTTATACTTTATCATGCTTAGTAGGTTGGCCTTGGTGATGGCCATAACATATGAATATAAGTATATATAGGGGATTGTAGGTAGTAGTTCATCATTCATTAGAGCATTTGAGTCATATTTTATGGTTTGGAGGTTTCCCCCTCGAAGTGGCGAAGCTATTCTAATTGCATATTGAGATAATTATGCCGAAATATTGTGTTATTTGGTGTTATATTGCTTCTCATAATCTTAATTATACAATTAATTTCATTACAAGTGGTATCAGAGCTGCGATTCGGGCCAAAATTAGGGCAAACACCCTAATTTTTTGTTTACATTATATCTTAAGAATCACATCGAATTTGTGGGAGATTTATTTACCAGAGTTGAGAATCATTTCAAGTAAAAATCTCTAAAAATTTTAGACTTTTTTGATATCGTTTGCAAACGTTATTGAAAATTTAGGTTTTTTATAAAAACACTCTCTAGACTACAATTTGTGGAAATTTTTCATATTTCTTTACATTTTCAGAAAGCTCCAAGAAAAATACTATTAGTATCTTCTCTGTGGTTTTTCTTGTTCGGCGCCGAATTTGTCTCGAAACCCTAAACCCAAAGGTTTGACATCATGGTGGGGCCTTCCACAAGAGCAAAAAATAATCCAGTCACTCTGGGTAAAACCCTAGATAAAGATGGGGGTAGTAATTGAATATTTGGATTTAGAAGGGGTAAATACAGATTCCTCAGCACTAGGGTTTACCTCTGTTGATCATAAGGTGAGCTAACTTGAGTATGAGCTGGAAATGTACAATTTGAGATGGCCTCTAAAGGAGACATAAACCAAATCAATCAGCGCTTGGCTGCTATCATGCAACATGTAAAGGGTAAAAAATATGGACCAAATCCACCCCATATCAACCAAGGATGAGCTTCAGTTCAAAATAATGGACAAAATAACCATGTTGGATCACTTTTCCAGCCAATCAGAATCCAACTTATTCGCAACCATGGAACATGATGCCGAAAGTGGATATGCATAAATTTGATGGGAAGGATCCACTAAATTGGATAAATCAAATTGAGAACTTATTTAAGTTACATAAAACACCATCAGGACAAAAGGTGACATTGGTATCCCTGTGTCTTGAACTAGACCAGTTCGTTTGGTATCGATGGTTATGTGCTTAGAGGCAGAAGAATGGTCTCAGTGTCACTTGGACAGTTTTTACCGAGGAATTGCAATTGCACTATATTTCCAGTGTTTCAGAGAAATAATATAGTTAATTGGAAAAGTTATGAAAAATAGGATCAGTCAAAGATTATGTGCATCACTTCTAGAACCTTTCCTTAAGGGTGGAGAATATTCCAGAAGGGAATCTGAATGACCTGTTTCTTGGGGGTCTTAAGGACCACATCGAGCATGAGGTACATATGTTTAATCCACTCAATATTTATGAGTCTATTATCATGGCACGTCTAGTAGAGGAAAAATTTCTTTGCAGTAGGAGGCTACCTTTCATTAACACCAGAGACCATAGTATCGCTTCCCCTTCATTCGCTAGGCCAATTAGACTGACTCCTCAACAAATGGAAGAAAAGAGAGAAAAATGATTATGTTTTAACTGTGAAGCCAAATATGGACCGGGACACAAATGTGTTGAGAAGAAGTTGTTCTATATTAAAGGAGGTAATGAGGATAATGAGGAAACTCAAATTACAGGAGAGGCTGAGGAACCAGTAGAAGATGAAGTAGAGGATCACCAACCTATAATTTCTTGCCATGCATTGTCAAGTATTAGTACTCCTCAAACACTCAAGGTTATTAGCTATCTCAAAAAAAATAAGGTGACGGTGTTGATTGACTCGAGGAGTACTCATAACTTCATAAATAGTAAGTTAGCTACCCACCTCAATTGTTTTATTTACCCAGCTCCAGAAATGCAAGTTATGATTGCGGATGGTGGGACAATCATGTGCACAGGAAAGTGCCATAGTATCAAGATTTCCATGGGAGACTACATGTTAGAATCATCTATGTTTTTTATTTCTATGGGAGGGGTAGATATTTTTTTGGGTGTCCAATGGCTCACAACCTTATGTATTATAGAGATGAATTTCCAAGAATTGTTCATGAAATTTAATTCAGATAGAAGGACAATACAATTGAAAGGGATGGTCGCTAAGTCTCCATAGATTATTAGCTCTCATCAAATGTAGAAGGTTCTCAGAAAAGGAGTAGATGGATTTATACCAAAGTTATTTTCCATAGAAGTAAAAAATATAGAGTCTTCAATGCCACCTGATCTTTAGAAGATTGTTGATGCAATTCCAAAGGGACTACCACAAGTTAGGGATCATGATCATGCCATTCAGTTGATTCTAGGGATCCAAACACCTAACATCAGACCATACAGATACCCATATTCCAAGAAAAGTGAGATCGAGAAAATGCTACAAGAAATGTTGAAGTCAGGTATCATCAGGCATAGCCAGAGTGCATATTCTTCATCAATGGTCATGGTACCTAAGAAGGATGAAACATGGAGGATGTGTCCAGATTACCGAGAACTCAACAAGTACACCATCAAATATAAGTTTCCTATTCCGGTAATTTATGATTTACTTGATGAATTGCATGGTGATCTTTATTTCACAAAATTAGATCTTCGTTTGGGGGGTACCATCAAATTAGAATAAGAGAGGAAGATTTTCATAAAATAGAAAATTAAAATATAACATAAATCGATTTGCACATGTGAGTAAAAATAAATTTAATATTTATTTATGTGCAAGTCAATTATAAAAAATTAATGAAGAATTCGACTTCACCTTGGAATAATAATTTATCATTTTAGAGGGTGAATGAAGTGACTAAGAAAGTCACATTTTTTGGAGGATTATTTAATGTTTAATATTTAAAATGATTTCTTCTAGGTATGGGTCGATCCACATGGGCCCCATTTGATTTAAAATCCCCATGAATTTAATATTTGTTGTTTAGTATGAATTTTAGACATATTTTAAATAAGATTCCCTCCTAGATTATGCTGCCAAATATGAAGAAGAACTTTGGAGGATGTGCAAGGCAAAAGCTATAAAAGAAGATGTGGATACTCTTTTTTCGCATGTTGACAGTTTATTAAACTTATATTCATGCTTGAAGAAGAGATGTATGCCCACTTTGATCACAAACAAAAGGTGTTCATCAACACCACCAAATGTGAAGTGTGTGTGTCCTTTTGAGCTTGAATTGATAAGTCTTTGCTTCATTAATTATAAATATGTGAGTTGCCATTATTGGGAGAGTGCATGAGCTTTTTAATGAGAGTTTTTGAGGGATATATGTGAGGGTTTCAATCTGATTTTTAGAGATGAGTATTACACATGCAAATTGACTTGTTGGGGAAGATTCATGGTGTTTTATTGGTGATAACTTTGCAAGAGAAAATCTGATATGTTCTTGCTTGTTTTCCTATTGTAAAAACATTGATTTCATGGTATTTTGAGCTGCTAACCTTGCTGGAATTAATAGTAAACAAATTTAATGGGTTATGTATTTTTTTGGCATATTTTGGAAGGGTTTGATGTATTTTAAAAGATCTGTTGTTTAGAATTTTTAATTACATATCTGGAAACTGCATTTATTAAGCTTTTGAGTGAGGGAAAAGTGCTGGAATTATTTTGTAGAATTTTCCCTAACCCTACGACTTGAACTGTTGTTTCGGGGGATGTTTTAAGTTGGGGTTTTGTGATAAAAAATATAAATTTGTTAGTTCATTGAAAAGTGCATAATTTTATCTTTCTTCTGCAAGTTATTTCATGCAAATCGGATAAATATTGTGGGAGTTATTGATTTTCCAAGTTTACCATCATTTTCAACAGTATTTATTTATTTATGTAATTTTGTAAAGTGTATTGGTTAAAGGAGTGTAAATTCCAACTAGCTATCCCATCTGAACCCTTCCCTTGGTTCACTCCAACCCCATCTGGGTTGTATTGAAGCCGACACTGGGTTAGTTGAGGTGAACCTAGAAGGGTTTCTCTTCTAAGTTTTCTTCTCTTGCAAGTAGATTGGTAATAATTAATTAATATCCCAAAAGGGGATATTAAAGTGGTATCAGATATTCTTTCCTTTTTTTGTGTGGGTGATTTGTTTATGTAGGGTGATAAGAAGTTACAGTTTTATAAGAGGAGAAATAAGGGAAACATGGATGAAGGGGCATTCACGCCGGACCAAGTAAAATTTCTACAAGAGCTAATACAAGGGTGTGGCTTGGAACTTTAGAAAACCATGAGTGATCAAATGACCAGACTCATTACGGAAGTTTTGGGAAACGGTAAGATTCCAAACTCCAATGGAGAAGGAAGTTCCCATAATGGAGAGAAGGATTCGATACAACCCACTCCTAATTTCTTTAAGGGCACTTTCCTTTCTAAGGAGAGTCATAGAGAATTTGAAGAACCATCAATGGTGGAAATCATTGAGGCATGAAATAAGGAATATGGTACCTTTGCAACCAGCCACAAGGGCCATTCTTACTTTCGATGAGTTTTTTTCCTTGAAGATTGGACACAAGACCAAAAGAACCCATAGGCAACCCCATGCAGATGTCTAACAAAGATTGGGAAAAGACTCTCTCCCAAGATTTGATGGAACCAACAAGATCACAGTAAGAGCTTCATTACAAAAGATGGAGACCTATTTCTTCCTCAACCCCATGCAGAAAGAAGAAGCCCTCAAGTTTGTTACTCTTCACCTTGAAGGCATAGCACATGAATGGTGGTTTCATGGTATGCACACACAAGGACACGAATTGATCCATATAATGGAAGGATTTAGTCAAAGGATCATGGAAAGGTTTGATAGGAAATATCCAGAGCTTCATTTTAGGGAGTTGGACCAATTGAAATAAGTAAGTAATGTTGAAGATTATGTAGCAGATTTTCAAAGGATTGCAGTGATGGTACCAGATGACAGTGAAAAAATGTTGATAGTTCTCTTTACAGAAGGCTTGATAGAGCCATTAAAAGGTTTGGCAAGAGCTTTTAACCCATTTACCTTGCAAGAATGTATTACTAAATCTCTAGATTTAGAATGTGAAGATTATAGAGGGGATTATGGGCCTAGAGGAAAATGTTTTAATGTCCCACAACCACTATCCAAAAGTGGATTTAGAGGACATCCAAGGTTTGATTTGCAGCATCCCACAAAGTTGCATGGGGCAAAACCCCTTGGATCATCAAAAGAGGCCACAAGAAGGCGAAACCAGCCCTATGTGACACCACATAGAAACAAACTCCAAAATAGCATGCAAAGATAAGAAAGAGATGAGCTGATAAGGAAAGGTTTTTATGTTTCAATTGTAAGGCCCCATGGGTGAGAGGTCACAACTGCAAAGGTAAAGGAAAAATTTAATTAATTGAAGTAGTAGATTTAGATTTTGATTTAATTTCAGAATCTAATGATACTAATGAAGTGATAAATGAGGTGGATGATGAACATGTGCAAGAGGAAGTTGAGGAAGAAGTTCAAGGGGCTTTGGCAGTCCTGACTGGCACTCCTAAGTATCTCCCTTTTCGAGTAGAAGGTATGTTATGCAAACAAAAGGTAATCATCCTCATTGATAGTGGAGCCACTCATAATTTTAATAGTGAAAGATTGGTAACAAGGCTCTGTTTATGTAATGAAGTTTTTCAAGGTTTGAATGTTACCATAGCTAATGGATATGTTTTATCGTGCTCTAGACGGATTTCCAAACTTTCCATCACCATAGAGGATTATGAGCTTGTCGATGATTTTTACATGATTAATATGGATGACATGGATCTTGTGTTAGGAGTGAAATGGTTACATTCTCTGGGGGATTTCACCCTCAATTATAAAGATTTATTTCTCAAATTCATGATGGGGGAAAAGAACATCACTTTCCAAGGTATGACAAGACACTCTACTCTTTGCAACTATCCTCCAAGGGAAGTAGGAATCTGTTTCTGTATCTTTTATATCAATTGATTGGAAAGACTTAATCACCCTTTAGTATGTACAAAAATCACTTTTATAATGATATGGTTGAAGGATTGATTGTTGATGAAAGGTACAAGGTAGTAGATGGTCTCATTCTTTACAAAGGAAGGGTGTATTTAACCTCAAACTCATAAATTAAAAATCTGGTTTTGAAATCAGCACATGATGCTCCTACGAAGTGGACATCAAGGTTACTTCAAGACCTACAAGTTGGTAAGGGAAAGATTTACTTGGATAGGTATGAAAGGATATGTTCTTAAGTATGTTAGAGAATGTGTTGTATGCCAAAGAAATAATAATGAACATACTTTTCCAGCTGGCCTTTTGCAGCCCCTACCTATTCCCTCTCAAAAATGGGAGAGTGTGTCCATGGAATTTGTTACCGGGTTGTGGAATGTTAAAGGTAAGACTTGCATGTACGTAGTAGTGGATAGACTTACTAAGTATGCTCATTTTTATCCGCTTCCTACTAAATTTGATGGTCCTATGATTGCTGATTTTTATTTCAAAGAGGTTTTTAAATTACATGGCATGCCTAAGAACATTGTGAGTGATAGGGACAGCTTGTTTATGAGTCTCTTTTGGAAAGAATTATTTCCGGTTATTTGGGACTGAACTCACCCCAAGTACTAGTTATCATTATGGGGGCAAAGAACATCACTTTCCAAGGTATGACAAGACACTCTACTCTTTGCAACTATCCTCCAAGGGAAGTAGGAATCTGTTATATATCTTTTATATCAACTGATTGGGAAAGACTTAATCACCCTTGAGTATGTAAAAAATCAATTTTCTAATGATATGATTTGAAGGGCTGATTGTTGATGAAAGGTACAAGGCACTATATGGTCTCATTCTTTACAAAGGAAGGTTGTATTTAACCCCAAACTCAGAAATTAAAAAATCTGGTTTTGAAATCAACACATGGCGCTCCTACAAGTGGACATCAAGGTTACGTCAAGACCTACAAATTGGTAAGGGAAATACTTACTTGGAAAGGTATGAAAGGATATGTTTTTAAGTATGTTAGAGAATGTGTTGTATGCCAAAGAAATAAGAATGAACATAATTTTCCAGCTGGTCTTTTGCAGCCCCTATCTATTACCTCTCAAAAATTGGAGAGTGTGTCCACGGACTTTGTTACCAAGTTTACCGAATGTTAATGGTAATAATTGCATGTATGTAGTAGTGGATATACTTACTAAGTATGCTCATTTTTATCCACTTCCTACTAAATTTGATTGTCCTATGATTATTGATTTGTATTTCAAAGAGGTTTTTAAAATTACAAGGCATGCCTAAGAACATTGTGAGTGATAGGGATAATAGGTTTATGATTCTCTTTTGGCAAGAATTATTCCGGTTAGTTGGGACTGAACTCACCCCAAGTACTAGTTATCACCCACAAACAGATGGGCAAAACTGAAATATTGAATAAATGGGCAGAAGGATATTTTATATATTATGTTTCAGGAAAATAGTTTGCTTGGGTAAAATGGTTTCATCTAGCTGAGTTATTGCTATAATACTAACACATCACATGTCCATTGGAATGTCCCCTTTTAAGGGCTTTTGTATGGTTATGATGCTAACTCTTTCATAGATGTAATGATGATAGATAGTGGAGTGCCTAGTGTAAAAGAGTTGGTGCAACAAATTATGGACATCATGAAAGATCTCAAAGAAAATTTACATCACACCCAAAATAGGCAAAATTGCATGCAGATAAACACAGGACTGAAAGGAATTTTGAAGTGGATGATTGGGTATTTCTTAGATTGCAGCCCTATAGGAAATCTAATCTCAAGCAAAGTGGCAAGGAAAAATTGAAGCCACGTTTTTAATTGGCCCTACAAGGTTACTAAAAGAATCGGTGAGATGTCTTATGAATTGAAACTACCTGGGAATGGTAAGATTCATAATGTTTTTCATGTTTCTTACATTAAAAAAGGCACTTGGGCAAAATGTTGTTCCTTCTCTAGATTTTTCCCCCTTTAGATGAAGAAGGGAATTTTGATTTTTATTCCAGAAACCATTATGGAAACAAGGGAAAGGAATTTAAGAAAATGTGTCATCAAGGAATATTTTGGTAAAATGGAAGGATCTGCCATTAAAGGATGCTACTTGGGAAAATGTTTCAATCTTAGAGTTGTAGACACCTAAAATATGCTTACACTTAGCATTTCCTCTAATTCATTCAATTAACAATACTTCATTTAATCAACCCATTCTTCGCTCCATTCTTGGATGCCTATTTACGACACCTTCTCGGTCATATTCCTTCCTATAATCATCTAATTTGGTTAATATCTCTCTTATTAGCTAAACATTCCTCCTTTCGACCATTCAAAACCTCCCTAGTTCTCTCTAGACCACTTCTATTGGCTTCCTAGGCTATCTATCAGTCAGAATTGATTAACCAGAACCGCTCCCAACTCTCAATGAGTCTCTAATCACTTGCTAATCAAGTTTAACTAGCCTAATCCTAGTTTAACTAACCCTAAAGCATGTTTATCCTAATCTAATCCTAAAAGTGATTTTTAGACTTTAGTCCCACATGCACCCAAAGTTCAAACTCTTCCAAACCAGAAAACTATAAATACAAGGCTAAGCCTACCCATTCATCTTACACCTTCACACCTAAGATATCTTATTAACACTAAGAACACCTAGTTTTGGGATTCCATTTGTATTAGCTTTAAGCTATAAGACATTTGATCTTAAACTTACTCCCTTAATTGATCTTGAGCTAATAACCTCCATTTGAATTCATAATCCAAGTTTTGAGTAAGGGAAGAGAGAACCATTGGCCTTGAAGTCATTAATGGTGAGACTCCATTCTTGAAAGCTTAAGAACCATAAAACAACTAATCACACCTTTGATTGCTAAGTTGATCTTCTTAGGTTCAATGTTTAATTAAGTAATCTAAAGAGTAGAGAGTAGCTTTATCATGTTAGTTTAGATTTATTCTAGTTTATACAATGATAGATGCTAGTCTTGTTTATCTCTTATCATGATGGTTTAGTGTAGATTAGGTTCATGCTTTGAGGTTATAGGTTTTAACTTCATTTCCATAGCATATCTAATTTATCCATGAACACACATGCGATTGACATGGGTAGGAGTGTAGGAAGGGGAATTGGGATTGGTTATAAGGATGGTACAATAGATAAGGGTGGAATATGTGTGGGTGAAGTAGTGGGTATGATCAATTCTGAAATAAACAGAGGCAAGGAGGATGTAGAAGGTGATGGGCATGTTGATTTAATGGAAGAAGATAGAGGTGTAGAAGAATATGATGAAGTAGGGGAATTTTCTAAATGAACATCTAAGGAGGATGTAGAAGTAAGAGATGATGTGGGATTAGATAGAGGAGAAGGGGTGAATGTTGATGAGGTTGTCGAGACAATAAGAGTAGGATCAATGGAAGGTGTAATGGAAGAATTCGGCGAGGGATCAAGTGTGGAAATGGGTAGTATGATGGGAGGGGTAGGCTCGAATGTAGTAGATGTGTGTGTAATGAGCTCGCTGGTAGAAGCATATGAATCTGATGAAGTGATCAAGGACGAGGATGTAGGAAAATGACTTAGGGTGTTACTAGTGTGGGCTTTGTGTGTTTGGGATGTAGAAGGGAGTACTTGGTTAGTAGGAGGATGGTTAGGAAAAGGTTGTTTAAACATGTCCAATGGTTGACTAGGAGGGGCATTAGGATTACTTACTTGAAGGTCCCCTTGGTTGATAATACGTTGAACAAGGTCCTTGAAGGTACGAAACTTCTCAATGTTGTGCCCGTGGATTCGGTGATGTTTACAGTAAGCATCCTCGCGATACCAGGTAGGCTTGGACCGTGATTCATCTAAAGGTGAAATAAGAGGTAACTGGATAAGATTGGCAGCCATAAGCTTGTCAAATATGGAACTATAAGACTCTTCGAGAGGAGTATAGTTTTTGGTAGGGTGAGGAGCTCTTTGTGAGGGATCGACTTGGGAGGAAGAAGAGGAAGATTTGACAACAATAGCATTTTTCACACTCTTGGATTTATCATGATGAGAAGAAGAAGAGAAGTATTTGGTGAACTCCATCTTGGGATTGTTGGAATTAAGTTTTATAAGTTCTTGTTCAAGGGTGCAGAGTTCTAATTACCGAGGCATGGTGAAGGCTTCCTCAAAACTTTGAAAGGACTTAATTTGAAGAGTAGAGGAAATGTGTTTAGCAAAATATTAGGAAAAAATCTCAATAATCTCAGTTTGAGGAAGGGAAAAGGACATTTGGTTGATTATGCCATGCCATCTTGCGAAAAAATATGAAATGAATTCTTCCTCAAACTGTTTAATGGCGTATAGATTAGTAATGGTGATTTTATGAGTCATATTGATGGAGAAGTGCTCTATGAAGAGTTGGGAAATTTGTGTGAAGGAGAAGAGAGAATGTTTAGGGATACCATTATACCATCACAACACAGGGCTATAAAATGACATGGGAAATGTTCTGAGCATGAGGTCCTGGTCATGGGAAATGAGATAACAAGCATGTAGAAAAGCCTGGAGGTGTTGTTGAGGATCCTCCTTGCGGTTGAATTCATAGAGCTTAGGAAGTTCCCAATAAAGAGGATAATACAATTTGATTGGGATAGAAGGATGAATGTGCTCATTAAAAATTTGTTTGTATGTGAATGAGCTCTTGGGACCCAAGGTAGCGGCATCAAGGTTGGCCAATCTACTCATCAATGTTTACATGGGGTCACTGAAAGTAGGCAGAGGAGATGTGGAAGGATAATGTTGTTGGATATAGGAAGTGGACAAGATGGATCGAGGTTGAGACTGTAGAGGATATATAAGATCTTGAGGAGGTGGTTGTGTTACATTATTAAATAAATTGTAATATTATTAATAACAAGTTTATATAACTCATATTAATAATATAGTTGTAATAGTTTAATTATTGGTGAGTTGTGAGAACAACTCACGTAGCTATTTTCGAGTGTGAGGTGATCCTAGGGATAAGCTTGAGAGATTCAGGAAGAGAGATATGAGGAAGACTAAGTGATAAGACTTGACTCCTAGATTATAGGATCAAGAATTTGTATAAGAAGCTATCTCTAGATGAATACAATATCCCAGATGAATTTTATATTCTGTATTTTTATGATATTATTGTGTTAGATTATTTCTAATAATCTCTACCAAATTTATTATTTGGTATTAGAGCGTGGTATTTCTTGTACCTATAATGGAATTTTGAGAATTTTTTGGGGCAAATATGTGTTATTGGTTGCCCCTATGTATGAAAATTTATTGGTATGAGAGGAATTTAGATTTGCAGATATTAAACTAATCAAGAGAATTTTAGTGATTAACAAAATTTGTTCGTGTTTCCTTGGACGCATACGAAAATATAAAGAGCTTCATTGTTGACATTGTAGTTTGGAATAATTGTGCCCACATTTTTTTCTCTGCGTGATCTGTCTCTAACACTACAGATCCATTTATTTTCTCTCTCTGCATGGTCTATGATTTGGCCATTTCAGCATATAATTTCTCTTTGCATTGATCTTTGAAATCTCAGGCTCCCATCGATCCATAAGCTGTGTGTTCATTGCTTCAACCTCGGACTTCTCAACCACTGTTTTGCATTAAAAGACACATTTTTCAAAAGATGTTTGTGCCTCTATCCATTCGTTAAGGTCTGTTGGATGTAAATGTTTTGGTATGTGGGAATATCCAACCGGACCGTCTGAGATCTTTTGAAGATGCTAAAAGCGGAGCAGACACATTATATATTGTGCTGATTATACTTTACAATCTCTCTAAGGTATTTTATCTTTGATACTGGTCACGTGGAATTTATGCTCTGTAGTGTGAAATTCCTATGTTTGTGTATGCTTGGTATATGAGCCTTATATTTGTGCATGTGGCTGTTCATCTCTGTGTCATATTTGACGTCCTAGGATCCTCCAACATCACTTCAAAAATACATGCAGGTTCTTAGGATTTGATACAATATTGTCTGCCGTGTAGTCTTTACCACCATTAATTCATACTATTTTTTTTTTCCCGTGTCACCATAAAAGCTTTATGTTTTAGAATACTCATAGTTGTATTAGAATGTTATTGAAATAGAATGAATAAGTCCCACTCATTATCAGATTAAAATTCCTATTAATAGTCATAGTCCATAAAATTTATTGTTTCGATTATAATTTTGTTTAGCTTTGTCAATCAAATTTTTTAATTGGATCTGTTATTCTAAGTCTTTTTTTATAATTTTTTTGTTAATTTTTTTTTGTCATTACTTATATGTTTTGTCAAATTTCTTATCATTAAAAAATTATTTGTATTGTATAGAGTCAAATTTTATTGTCAGTCAATGCTATTGTAAAAAAGTGTCATCGTCGAAAGTCTGAAAAAAAAAATTGCCTTACGAATGCATTTTTGGTGGAATCCGACGTTCGGGTAGGGTATGTAATTATTGAGCCTCAAAGCCAAATTCTCCGAGTTAGCAGCATGAGGCAACAGAGGAAGGAGGTCAATCAGTGACCTCTCATCAGCCGCAAGCGACGGTGCCACACAATGGTGTTGTGGAATTTCATTTTCAGTTGTGTGTTTACTTTCTGTAAATAAGAATAGATGAATCATACCTGTTCAAGTATTGTATTAAGTGAGCTCCTACGTGAGCGATATTTCCTATATTTTCTCTTGATAACGGAACATTGTAGAAGACCAGAAGCACCAATGTAAGTTAGTTCGTGGATCTTGAAAAGGTTTGTGGAAGATCCAGAAAACCACATGAGGTGGACAGTTGATGGTTCCTGTCACGTCAAGGTTTTTGGTAAACTTGTTTAAAACCATGGAAGGAAAAAGAATTTTCTTTTGATCAAGGTCACGAGCCAAGTTGGGCATGCCACATGGGTGAGCATACTGCAGATAAGAGTCTGAATGTTTTTTTTTACCATGTCAACATTAGGAGAGTGTATATTGGGAATTAATAATGTTAATAATAGGGGAGTGAATGTTACCAAAATATCGTGTAACATTATTAAATAAATTGTAATATTATTAATAATGAGTTTATAGAACTCATATTAATAATATAGTTGTAATAGTTTTATTATTGGTGAGTTGTGAGAATAACTCATTTAGATATTTTGGAGTGTGAGTGATCCTAGGGATAAGCTTGAGAGATTCAGGGAGAGAGATATGAGGAAGAATAAGTGATAAGACTTGACTCCTAGGTTATATGATCAAGCATTTGTATAAGAAGCTATCTCTAGATGAATACAATATCCCAAATGATTGTTATATTCTGTATTTTTATGATATTACTGTGTTAGATTATTTCTAATAATCTCTACCAAATTTATTAGGTTGATAGGGAAGAGAATAAGTGATGGGATGAGATTGGATGGGTTGAGAGATTCTCTAATGAAAGGGCATTCAAGAAGAAGGATAAGATCAATGGTTTTTTGTATGATAAGAGGATTGATTTGAGAATGGGTGTGATGAGAATGGTATACCTCAACATTCTCTCTTCTCTTTCCACACAACTTTACCAACTCTTCCTAGCGCACTTCTCCATCAATACCGCTCGTAAAATCACCATTAGTGATCTATACACCAATAAACAGTTTGAGGACTAATCCATTTCAGATTTTTTCACGAGATGGCATGGCATCATCAACCATCTATCCTTTTCCCTTCCTCAGATTGATCTTATTGAGCTCTTTTCCCAATCTTATGCTAAACACATTTCCTCTACTCTCCAAATTCATTCATTTCAAAGTTTTGAGGAAACCTTCACCATGGCTCTGACATTAGAACTCCACGCCCTTGAACAAGGACATGTAAAACTTAAATCCAACAAAATCAAGATGGAGTTCACCAAATCCTCTTCTTCTTCTTCTCATCATGATAAATTCAAGAGTGAAGAAAACACTATTGTCATCGAATCTTCCTCTTCTTCCTCCCAAGTCGAGCCCTCACAAAGAGATCCTCGCCTTACCCCAAACTATACTCCTCTTGGGGAGTCTTATAGTTATGTATTTGACAAACTTATGTCTTCCAATCTTATCTAATTAACTCATATTCGGCCTTTAGACGAATCATGGGCCAAGCCTGACTGATATCATGAGGATGCTTAGTACAAACATCACCGAGTCTGTGGGCACGACATTGAGAAGTGTCGTACCTTCAAGGACCTTATTCAATGAATTATCAACAAAGGGTACCTTCAAAAAATTAATCTTAATGCCCCTCCTAATCAATCACTAGACGTCTTTAAACAACCTTTTCCTAACTACATAAAATGACACAACCAGGTTTGAGGAACAAGCACATTGCACACCAAATAATAATGCTACTATATTATATTCAGACCAAATACGAATGCTATTATATAGCCATAGAAGTATAAAACTAACCTCTTACAAAATAGGGATTCATACAACCAAATACCTCGTTAATAAATTTACGGGTACAACCAACCTATACAAATATATTGTTGTTTAAACAATAAATTATAAGAATATAACTGAAATATTTACCTATGGAAAATATTGAATATGTGAGCACTAGACATATTTCTCACATTCCCCCCTTTAGTGTGAACACGGGGAAAAATACCATCTTCAACTAAGCAGCATGTCGCTCCGTAGCCTGTACATGGTTTCGATCCTCAACAATGACTATGGGAACTACATCATCCATGAATAGGGGCCCATCAACCTATCTAGGTGAATACATGAATTGGAACCCATCAATCAATTCACATCAACCATCAAGTCAATATAATCAAGAACACTTCCTGCTATAGTATCAATGGTACAAATCTCCACATCATCATAGGGGAAACACAAAAACTGTACTGCACATAGGAATAAGGATGCTCATCTGTTCTTATTTATCACAGACAAAACAAAAAGTGTCACTAAAGTAGTATGCGGCCTCTAAGGTAGTGACGAACTCGAGGACGCTAATTCTCCTCCTGCCTCCTGCCTCCATCCTCCAGTTGTCTTGCTACTTAATTAGCCAGATGTGAACTTGATGCTCAATGATTTCCACATTTTTTATTTTATCTTCCTCCCTACAATGTGAAATCAATTATTTTTGGATGTCGGGTAACACCGAAAATGCATTCGTAAAGCAATTTTTTTAAAATTATTTATTTATTTAGTTTATTTTTACAATTTTTGATGAATTGACTAATGGCTCAAAAAGTTTAACTCTTTTATGACTTGACAAAGATAACAACACTATTTGAATTTTCACACCACTATTGCTTTGACACTTATATAAGGCTCTTTTACATTGACAACTAACTTTCAAAAAAATGCTTATCAATTTGAATGACTCCACACAAAACCTATTAATTTTTTTTTTTTGAAACTATTGATTATCAACTTTGCCTTATGACGTGTATAGTACAAATCAAACACAACAAAAAATATTTCACTAGGTCTTGCAGTTAATGTGTTAGCTTCTTCTTTGAATTGTCACCCATATATGTATGAGTACCAGAAACTATTGACAACTATTTTCTCTTGATAGATCTGGGAGAAGACTAATACAAAAAAATGACTTCTTTTGATGTATCATTCATTGCCAACCATGAATTCGTTGTAACTAGAATGGAGAGCAAGTTGTGGTTGAGACTAGTGGCTTAATGAAGAGATGTTTACAAATTTTAGAGATCAAAGTGTTGAAAGTTGTATCAACACCATACGCAGTTCAAAACATAGACGTATGATTGCTTGCTCAAATCAGGTGCCCTCGAATCTTACTTCACCACCATGTTGATCAAGAAGGATATGAAATTGGCATAATATTCAATCCTACATGCTGAATGCTATTGGGATGCCGTGATGTGAGATCTAGGGGTCGACACTAAAATATCAAGCCAACATATCAATGAAATGACTACGTTGATACTGGTTTAGAGTGCACGTTAAGAGCGAGAGACTATAAACACTATGCTATGGTAAACTCAATGTAAATGCGGAAAATACACTTGAGAACTACAAAATCGAGGTGGAGCGAAATAATTCAAAATATGCATGTAGATCTGGATGCTTACTTTTGATTCATGAACATGACAACAACACACATGGGTATGAATTCAATCAATTGTGTGGATGGTTTGAAATGACATCAAATCAATCCTGTAAAACTATCACTTTGCATCGATTTTACCAAACAACTGTAGTGTGTACATCAAATCCTAAATTATATATATTCTATCAGTGAACCTCACAGATAGAGAATAAAACAATCATACATGAAGAAAATGAAAAAAATATGATATGATTTGACTCATTAATCTTAGGAAAATAAATTTTTTATAACATTACCCCATTTACATGCTTAATCCTCCATTTCAAGCACAAGAACAAAAACTTGCTTTGATACCACATAAAATGGTAGAACCAGGTTTGAGGAACGAGCACATTGCACACCAAATAATAATGTTGCTATATTGTATTCAGACCAAATACAAAGGCTATTATATAGCCATAGAAGTATAAAACCAACCTCCTAAAAAAGAAGAAGTCATACAACCAAATATCTTGTTAATAACTTTATGGGTACAACCAACCTATCAAAATATATTGTTGTCGAAACAATATATGATAAGAATATAACCGAAATATTTACCTATGGAAAATATTGAATATGTGAGCACTAGACATATTCCTAACATCTTCCTACTAGCCAAGCACTCCCTTCCACATCCCAAACACCCAAATCCCACACTATTAACACCTTAACCAATGTTCCTACATCCTCATCTTTGATCACTTCATCAACTTCATCCACTTCTACCATCGAGCCCGTTACACCCACATCTACTATATCCAAGCCTTCCCCTCCCATCATACTGCACATTTCCACACATGATCTCTCACCTACTTATTTCTTTACACCTTCCAATGATCCTACTCCCATCACCTTGACAACCTCATCAACATCCACCCCTTCTCATCTATCTGGTCCCACATCATCTCTTACTTCTACATCCTCCTTAGATGTTCATTTAGAAAATGAACCTACCTCATCATCTTCTTCTACATCTACATATTTTTCCATTAAATCAACATCCCCATCACTTTCTATATCCTCATTGCCACCGTTTATTTTAGACTTGATCATACCTACTACTTCGCCCACATATATTACACCCTTACATGTTATAGCATCCTTAGAACTAATCCCAGTTCCCCTTCCTACACTCATACCCATGCCAATCAGATCAACTATCACGACCACATCAACACCATCCTCTCCCACTACATCATTCTCATAATTTGTGAAAGCAATCCAACTTGTTATAACTTCAAATGATGCCCCTATCTCATCCACAAAATTAGACACACCCACATCAACTCAATCCACATCCTATTTAGACATCCTTAAACAAAAGTTAATCCCACTAGCAACATCAACCATGAAAACACAATATTTAGACCCTCTCATTGAACTCATTGTAATCCCTCCTAAGGGTTCTTCTTCACAATCAAAATATAATAACCTTGGTGTATTTCCTCAAAAGTCCCTTTCATGTCCTCATAAGAAGATAGAAATTCCTTCGCTGAAGATCAAATCAACTAATGCCACATCATCCATCTTAGGACTACCTCTATCTCTCCTAGGACCGGTCTCTTCTTCTAAGACATCAATCAATCAATCAATCCACATCAAAATCATCCATCACTTCTAAACCATCAAACATCACTAGGACAAAATACAAGACATATAAACTATGAAATGAAAAAACTCAACCTTCAACATCTAAATCACCTACTGCCACTTCTAAACTACCCCCAAATCAATCAACCATCATCATCCATTCCACATCAAAATCAGTGGTCAAAACTCCTAAGGGTAAGACCTCGATTTGACCTACATCAACTTCCTCTAAATCAAACCCATCTACTCCTAAAACATCAACCTCCAAACCATTCGTTGAATCTTATACTGAGGTATTCCAATGTCTTCTCCATGCATCAATGGTTACCCTTTCTCCCATCAAACCCTTTGACTTGCATAGGCCAAAGCCCACTTGGTTTGATCCTAATGTTATTTGTGCCTATCATCGTGTGCCTAGCCACACTACTGATAATTACAAGGCCCTTCACATCCTTATCGATATCCTTATGAAAGGGGATGATCTCCTTATTGAAGAGGAGGAAACCCTTCTGTACCCTTGTCCATCTTCATCCAAATCTAACCTTCCCATCAAATCCAAGGCTTCTAAATCCACCTTCGCCACTATTGCACCTTCAGTTTATATTTCTGATAAAGAAAAGCTCCCTCTTTACATAGACGTTGTATATGTTTCTACTAGGTCTCGCCCTTATGAGACCCCACCATCCACTTCATCCAAACCTAAGGTTTTGATCACTGCTCCTCCCAATAAACCCATCACTTATACTTTTCCATTACCTCCTTCTTCCTCCAAAGCTAAGGTGTCTATCCTAGTCGCTCCTAATCCCAATTCTATCAAATAGACCATCGTAAAATAGTTACATCAAGCTCATGTTAAGATGTCCCTATATAAGCTCATACAAATCTCTCCCAACCACAAACATGCTCTTATTGAATCTCTATAGTGCATCCATGTATCATCCAATGAGACTCAACTGCTCTTGGCTCTAACTAATGCTCTCGCATCGTCCACCGCCATATCCTTTGAGGATTCTAAAATCCTCAACATTCTTCTTGAAGACCATGACCTTCCTCTCTTCGTCACATTTCGCATCAACGACACATTCATTTGACGGAATATGATTGACGATGGTGTTAACATCAACATAATTTCTTCCCACACCTTCAATCAACTCAATCTCCCTAATACCATTATCATTGAATCCCATGTCATTTTCCATGCCTTCAATGATGTTATTTCCCCCGCATTGGGTACAATTATACTTCCCTTTCACATCGGCCATAAGCTCCTTCATGAGATCTTCTACATTATAGAATGAGAATTTTAGTATAATGTTTTACTTGGACACCCTTAGATTCATGCCATGCACTGTGTCCCATCTATCCTTCACTGGTGTATTAAGTATGAATATGAAGGGAATATTCAAACTCTCCCGGTTGACTCCCCTCATTTCAAGGCATGTAATATGAATTTTTGACCAAATGACGTGCTTGTACCTAAATCAAACCCTTCTTCTGAAGCATCCACCAATTCTTTTGTGACTAGATCCAAGTTTTCCCATGATGAATCTTTTGATGATGTGATGCAATGCCTCACCTTAGGGGAGTACCAAATCCTCGCTCTTAATTTTTCTTCCTTCCCACAACCGCCTTGGTCACCCTGATAAGGCCCCTATGTATCAATTCAACATTGGGGACATCATCTCATTTGACCCCTCTTTCAACAAAACTAATTTGGTTTATGGAAACCTTGATTTTCATTCATCTCATTTTGAAGACCATCCTCACACCAAATAATACACTAGTGGTTTTGGCTTCCTATAAAACAAATCCATTGTCTATACTTACCTCTATCATTTTGCCTAGAAGGGATACGAACTAGGACGTTATGAGCAAGGTGTCTATGATCTGCCCTTTAAACAACCCTGTGAACTACATAAAAAATTTGGCTTGGTATACCAAGATCCCTCTACTCTTCCTCCATCCTTTTCTCCTTCTTCTCACATTGATGTTGAGTCACCTCTCTTTTTTGCATCTGATTATCTTGAAGATCAAGATGATACCATATCTATCCCTTTTGACTTTTTTTAGTTCCACCATTTCCCTTGGACCGGTCACTTATCAAGTTAAAGACAAAAAAAACCTGTCCTTTCCTCTTAAAAATCCTGAAATGATAAGGGAATATTCCCCTACCATTAACATCCTCCAATGCAACAATGTCAACTCTATTCTATATTACATGGGGGCTGAGGATTCTCATATCCAAAAGTCCTTTCTTCCTGAAACTTCATCTCTTCTAAACGAATCCAATGTCAACATTAATATAGGGACCTTTCAGGAGCCTCGCATCCTCAAGTTTGGCCAATCTCTTGATCATCAAGAGCTTAAAGTATTTACCTCCTCATCATCTAAACATAACCAAGAATTTGCATGGTCGTACTATGACATGTCAGGTCTTGATCCCTCCATCATCGTCTATAACATTGTCACTATCATTACTCTAGAAGACTAACGTAAGACTTCCTTCATCACCCCTTGGGGGAATTTCTGTTATTGTGTCATGCCTTTCGGTTGAAAAAATGCTAGGGCCACTTACCAACGTGCGATGAACTATATCTTCCATGACCTTATCCTTAAAATACTGGAAGACTCTGTCGATGAAATTTTGGGTAAATCCAAGCGCCGATCCGACCATATTTTAGTCCTTGAAATCCTTTTTGAATGTCTTATCTGATTCCTTCTTTGTCTCAACCCAACCAAGTGTGTATTCGGAGTCCTAACTGGAAAAATCCTTGGCTTCATCATGTTTCTATTAGGGGAATTGAGGTTGACCCTCAAAAAATCAAGTCCATTCTCGAAATGCCTCCCCCTTCTAATATAACTCAAATTCATAGTCTCCAGGCCTGTCTCCAGTCAATCTTCCATTTCATTTCACAACTCTCTGACCACTACCAACCCTTCCATCACCTTCTTCAAAAAGACACCCAGTTTAACTGGGATGCCACGCGTTAGAAGGCATTTAATGATCTCAAACAATATCTTCTTTCTCCACCTATGCTCACACCTCCACGTGAGGGGGACCCTTTTTTACCTCTACATCTCTACCTCCAATCATGTTTGGGTGCCATGTTGGCACACTGTGATGAGAAAGGAAGAGAGAAGGTTGTGTATTATATCACCCGTACCCTTCTTGATTATAAAACCCACTATACTGAAGTTGAAAAGATGTGTTGTGCCCTCTTCTTCACCACTTTCAAGTTTCATCATTATCTACTTAATCATAAAACCTTTGTCGTTACTAGCTTCCACATCCTTAAAACCATGCATTCAAAGCCTTACCATAGTGATTGCATCACTCGTTGGCTCATGCTCATGATAGAGTTTGACCTTGATTTTATCTCCCAAAAATCCATTAAGAGCCAAGCTATTGTAGAAAAATTAGCTGAAGCCCCTCTTCCTAGTACACATCTTCCTCATGAGAAATTTCCAGATGAATCCATCAATCACTTCCATCATGAGTATGGTACCCTTAACATGACCCTCTTCTTCGATGGATCCAAGTGTCAAAAAGGGGGAGGCACTGGTGTCATCATCATTCCTCCTTGGGGCACTCCTATCCATATCACAAACAAGCTTATTTTGAATGCACAAACAATATGACAGAGTACAAATCCCTTATCCCAGGTCTTGAAACTACTGCCTTTTTAGGTGTTCAAGTTCTTGACATCTATGGGGATTCTAAGCTTATCGTCAAACAAGTTACAAGTGAATATCAATGTAAAAATGACACCCTTTAGAAATATAGAGACATAATCCTTCTCCTCCTTGAAGCTTTTGACTCTTATTCCATCTCAGGATATTCCTCGATCATCTAATCATTTTGTAGAAACTATGGTCTTCCCTTTCCTCTCTTATCCCCTAGAAAACAGAAGAATCCAACCTATTTGTTGTTGTTCATCATCAGGATCAACCCGCTCATGCCCATGAGCTTCCCCATGTCAACTAGGTTGACACCAATTCTTCCAACCTCTTGGTATTCTCAAATCTTTGACTACCTATCCCAATTTAAGATCCCCTCCATGATATTTCTAAGAATGGTAGGAGTTGTCCTTTCTCCAGCGTGCTAACCGCTATGTCATTCTTGGAGGCATCCTTTATAAGTGGATTTGATGGTATTCTCCTTTGATGCCTTAAATCCCATGAGGATTCTCACACTATCCAAGAAGTCCATGATGGCATATGTGGTGGAAAACTTTAGTGGATTTAGTTGTCCCTAAGTGTGTCCTTTTCTCGGGCTATTACTGGCCTACTCTTAATCAAGACTGTTGTGAGTATGTTAAGAAATGTGAAAAGTGTTAGCAACATTCCAACCTTATCCACATTCCTAGCTAGGCCTTACAGACTAACTAAGACCTTTGGCCCTTCTCATAATGGGGCCTCGATCTCATTGGTACCATCAATCCTCATTCTTCATAGTAAACATCATTCTATCATCACCACGACTGAATATTTCACCAAGTGGGTGGAAGAAATTCCACTCACCTCAACTAAAGCTAATCTGATCATCAACTTCATCTATCAAGCACATTATCTGCCATTTTGGCGTCCCTCATAGGATCTTTTATGGACAATGGAAATTCCTTCAAAAAAAAATATCTTAAGAAGCTTGGTGCTTCCTTTAACATCAAACTTAGTTTCTCCTCTCCTTATTATCCTCAGGCCAATGACCAAGCTGAGGCCTCTAACAAGACCCTAGGTAACATTCTTGCTAAAACTATCGATAAAGTAGGTTGTAATTGGCATCTTCAGCTTCCCTTCACTTCTTTGGGCCTACTGGACTAACATCCACACCCCTATAGGTGCTACACCTTTCTCTCTCATCTATGGTTCTGAAGTTGTCCTTCCTCTTAAAGTTTAGATTCCTTCCTTGTGTTTCCCTTCATGACTTCATTTTTGAATAAGACTACCATTAGGAACATCTAGCACAACTCGAGTTTTAGATGAACATTTCCTTATCGCCCTTCAACACCATCAAGTGTACCAAGATCAATTAGTCTGTGCTTATAACAAGCACCTTAAGCCTTGAGACTTCAACATTGGTGACCTTATCCTTAAAGAAAACTAGAACGTCACTACTCTAGAGAGGAGCCAACATGGAAAATTTTCCCCCAACTGGATTGGACCATACATCATTACACATAAATATGGGTCAGGAGCCTATCATTTGGCCTCCCTTGATGGTAAACCGGAAACATAACCTCTTAACACATTGCACTTGTGACCATTCTATTGTTAGCATACTTACCAATATATACTTAGTCATGTCTATGATCATCCTTTCATCATTATCCTCTTCCATCCATCACTGAAATGATTTAGAATTATGTGGTCTTCTGTCACTTTCCTAGTCATGACCTTAAATATGGGCACCATGGCTCTACCCATAGCATATTCCTTATGGATAGGTTATCCCTTCTTGGTGAGAACCCCACGATCATTACATCCATTACCCTCTTATGTACCTATTGGAACCACACTCAGGGTCCATGGGTGTCTCTTGTACATATTTTCATCCCCTCATAAGTGGTCTACTTAGCTATACCCAACTCTTCCCCATTTCAAAATTTGGATACTTATACAAAATGATCCCTCGAAGGACAACTGTTCATGTAATACAAATATAAAAAATAGACTGATCCCTTGAAGGAAGGACTATCATATATATCCTGCCATTATTTATATAAAAAAAGGTAGACCACTCCCTCGAAGGATGGCTACTTTGTTATATCATGGCAGTGAAGGCTTCCTGCATTGATCAACCTTCTATTTCATAAAAATTCATAAGAAATCATCCTAAGAAAGCTTCCCACATTGATCAACTTTCTCATATATTGCAAACTTCTTGACATTGATTAGTTTCCACCTCTTCCCTTCTCCCAGAGCTGGGGCATAGTCCTAGGGAAATCCACCTATGGAGAACCCTCTTCCCATGTACAAGTTACATCTACACCCCTTGGTCGTGTCGACTATAGGTGCATAAGTTCATTCATCCATATTTTCCCCTTGATCTTTGATATAACTAGCTATTATGGGTTATGTGTTAATACATGTTTTGGTTGCATGTGCCATTACATTACCTGGGTCCCTTTCTTGTTTACCTCTAACACAGTTAGAGGCATCATTTCCTCACATTCCTTTCTATGACGTAGTGTCGTTTGTATCCATAGGTCATTGATCATTGAGTCACATTCTATTATAATTTGCCACATCAATCATCTATTTATTCCTTGATTCATCACCATAACATCTATCTCATTTATCTTTTCCAGCCTATCCATCAAAATAAAGATCACATCTAATCACATGTTCCTATCTATCATTACCCATCACATCTATTTCTAAACAACTTTTTCTTATCATCACATATCATTTATCGCACATCTATAATTAGTATAATCATTAGATTTAACAAAATCATATAATCATCATTGCATCATCATCCATATAAATCAAATAATCAAAGTAATACAAATGAAACATGCTAGAACATGAAAAAATCATGTATATATATCATATATCATCAAAATAAAGTGTCTCAGTACATCATTGACCTCTAAAGGTCCTCTCTCAAAGCAGAGATGTCATAAAAACTAGTGAAGTTAACATCAGAAAGCCTAAAGTCTTTCCCCTCTGAGGAAATTCCCTTTGTGTGTCTCTTTGCCTCATCTCCTCCGCCCTGGCCCTCATCTTGATGTGGCTGCACCATGCTCGCCGCACTTCTAGATGGCCATACTCCAGCTGCCCCTCACCGTTGCAGGTGCTCCCAATATCTCAAAGTCTATGGTAATTTCTTTATCACTATCTACTCATAGTACTTTTCCTCTACTGCCAAGGCCCTATATTCGATCCATCGGTATCATATCAGGAGGCACCACCTGTCTTCTCTCAGTGGTGCCACCGGTACACCGCTAGTTGACTCTATTTCCAATATAGTAGAAATATATCCGAATCAGACCCTCTATACCTCCCTCTGTCTCTAGTACCAGTACCTGTCCTGGATGACTCGGTCCCTCTCCCGAGTCACTGTCATCTCTCTCCTGTTGAAGGATTATGCCTCTTGCTAAGTGGTATCTCACTCTATCCTCACTCGAGCCAAATATGTGCATAGCTCCACCATCTCTATATACTCCCCTAGCTCACCATCCACACCACCTCCTAGGAGTTTCCACCTACTCTACCTCCATCTCCACCACATCGTCATCATCCCTCTCCCCTCCCTCCCCTACCACCCGAGTCACCCACGTAGTAGTCATCCAATCCTTCAAACCCAACAACTAACTCCCACGTCATCATCATCATCCCACAATGCCAGAGCCTCCTCTAATGGATCCATCATAATGGGACATGGTAGATCCCTGTCTCCCTCCTTTCGCCTATAGACAATAGGCTCCCTCGACACTATTTTCATGACACCAAACTATCATCACACCTTGTCAAACTATAGCCTCGATCATCTCAGGTTTGTGTCCTTGCACCCACTAGTGGTCCTCAACTCCATGTCCACTCAAGGCCATGCTGGAAAGTCTCGATATGGCCGCCATCTAATATGATCAACATCTAACTCTGTGATCCTATCTGCATACTAGTCTACATCTTGGCCTCCTCTATCCCTGTAGGCCTGATTGGCCCACCATCTTAGAAACCCCACAGGCAGCTCAATGTGATCCCTCCGTGACCCATGGTAGCCTGGTGGCCTAATAACTACTATGTGCTCATAAGACCAATAGTGGATTATGAACCCTATATCCAATCCCATCCTCCTCCACAATATGTACATTGATAGCTCATGGTACACCTGTGCCAGACAACATTGTCCCAAATGAAAACATGGTCTAGTGATCCACTATATCATCTAGAACCCCTACCAGTTTCCATAGAAACCTGCATACATAGCATGATATCTGGCATACATCAATAAACAAATCAATTTGCTCCGTTGTAATCCACGAGTCATATATCATCTCATATCCAAATTCCCCTGAAGTGAATGTAATATGTGCAGTGGCATTGGTTCCAAACAGTCATGTCAACACTGCTAATCTACTATCCACTGTAATGGGAACTATCTATCTCCCCCTATATCAACAACCTGAAGAATACAATACACATCCTCCAGGGTGATGGTCATCTCACCTCTTCCTGAACCAGAACGTGTATGTGTGCACTATCCCACCTATCCATAAGCACAATCATCAAACCCACATCTCGTGGGATCCTCTGATAATGTCATGAAACCACCTAACCCCACTGCCACTAAGTGATCCCACTCAACATTGGACTATATCTCCCTTGATCTGATCATAAAAGGAGGGGACTCTATCTCTCAAATAGAGCGTCTCTAAAGCCTGTAATCACAAATAAACCATTCAAATATCAGTTTCTTCATCATCAATTTCATCACACCCTATAAAAAATAAACATCTATCCTAAACCTACTTGAAATTTATAACCAGTCAAAGCCGACCCAAGCGGGTCAATGCCTCCACAACCGAGTCGCCAAAAACAAAACTAGGGTTTCCATTACTCACCATCTGACGTGTCCTCCGCCTCTTCCTTGCCGCTCCTCCAGCCTCCATTTTTCTCACAAACTCAACCTCCTTTTATCAACCAAAGCTCTCAATCGTCATTGTTCGAGGTGTGAAAATGACTGCTATGGGATGATCTATGGAATTATATAACCACCCCCTTGGTTTTTGTCAACTCCTATGGGATCGTCACTGATTTATATGGGTCACCTCGGACTCACTTTAGGCTCCATCAACCTGCTTTGTCCTGTTTCCCACATTCCACCATCTGTGTCATTTAGTAAACTCTCTCTTCTCCTTTGTTGATAAAACATCCATACCACACATTTTTGTGCCTTTCACTGGGGCATCATCATTATTTTTACCATCATCCTCATCTTATTTAAAGACGCATACTTTTCACTTGATTCCTCATATACGAAGGATCTCACACTTTATTCACATTTGGTTGTGCATGATTTTGATGTGTGCCTATGACCTATTGGTCCCCATGGCTTGCATCCATTTGAGTGGTTTCCTATTGGATTCCTCCATTTCATAGTGATTTTCACTGACTCACTAGCCTGTAGGACATTGTTATCGTCTCCCTGAAGACCATACCCTTTGTTTTCTACCAACGTGACTCGTAAAATCACCACCATATTTTAATCATTGTTATTGTGAGATCCCTTTTTCCTTGGGGAATCATGCATTTTCTTTTCCCATTCTTTCCCCACCCACCCTTCTCATTCATCTCTTTTAAACTAATGACTGATTCCCTTCTTCTTCCTGTCATCGATCACTAGTTTGAGGGGGATCACCTTACCAATACCTCTTCGCAGTCTAACCTATCAATTTTTTTTGGGCTTAGGAAAATGGCTAAGTATTTAAGGTATACAAAGGTTCACGTGTGCACATAAGGACCACATAAGAAACACTTGGGAAGTGCTATAGAAGAAACAAAAAAAATGATATACCCGGTGAGCATGCTGGAAGGACATATTTTTATGCGCAGAACATCAAAGGAAATGCGCGCGAGAGCTATGATAGAAAGGTAGAGGAATTAGTGAATTTTTGGTATGTGGAGCTAAATATAGACTTGGAGTACATGACACACAAGGAGGATTAAGAGATCAAGAAGAGTCTATTTTTGAGGAAATAACTTACAGTTCAAATAGGTGCATGAAGCTAATAATAGGATCAGAACTAGAGTTAACTATATATGATCTATTAATAGGATGAGCTTGCATGATTCTATAGATATATTGTAACAATGCATGGCTATTCTTGGCATGCAACCTATTTTTAGAATGCATGGGCAGTGAAGGGAAAGTTCCCCACCCCTATATATATGTATTGATTTACACGATTTAGGATCATGTAAGATAATGAATGATTTGTAAGGTTATGTTGTTGGTTTATGAGCGCACCTGACTTATGAAAGTCATATATATGTATTCAGCTATTGTGGATTAATATAATGGATCATTGTGGTTGGATATTGATTTTTGATGTCTCTGTTACTGGTAACTATATGGTGAATATGATCTTAGTGGTTATGTGAATTATATGTTTACTTATTTATGTGTGTTTCCAAATTAAGCTCATGGATCTAGTTGTTATGATTATGGAATATATGTTCATGCATGTTAACTCCTTCAACAAAGCTGACATAAAAGAGGGACCTGGTACCTTGTGTGCTTCGGGTGAGTGCTCAGATCTATCTGAGTGATGTTTCAAGTGTGTATAGGGTTTGAGTAAGAAATAATAAACTACATTTTTATTCTATTGTCTAGGACCTCTTTTCAAGCTGTTGTGAGGATGATGCACACTGATGGCTTATCGGTTGACTCTTACAACCATTGAAGATTGGGTTATTGACAAACAAGATCAGTTTTCTCGAAGATATGGTTCTGGACCTGATTTCAATGTGCAAGTGGGTTGAGGAACACCTTTATCATGAGCTTTATGAGTCATTCTTTTTGCTTCCCTATAGAATTATATGAGTGGTTTTTATGCGTATGCATCGATGAGGAGATGGTATTATAGATCAAGGGTTTGGATGCAGGAAGAATACAGACCTTGTTTGACACTGATGAACCTTGGATGTGTGTTGTAGATCATTGGTGGGATATGTTGTGAACAATTATACTCTAGAGTACGTTGTTTCCCATGTATTCTTTCCCAGAAGTTACATATTTTGAGTTTCTGTGTGAGCCCAGAGGATCTTACCTTCACGTTATTCCTTTAGCAATTAAGATCTTGATGGTAATGTTGAATTTAGAGTGCCTCCTATGGCTAGCTAAACTCACCACCATGCAGGGGTAGGAGAAGGTGTGGTGAAAGATGGCAGACCTTGCAGTATAAAAGGTAGAGAGAAGAAAGGCAACTTAAGTATAATGAAGCATGAGAGAGGGAATTAGTGAAGCAATGTGATATTGAGGAGAGAATGGTGTTGCAGAGAGAGATGGATCACAAAGGATTTATAGCTCACATGGAAGACATGGAGCTGGAGCATCTGGTTCTCCCCCATTTGAGTAAGCATGGTAGAGAACCCCTCTCGATTTCAGATGAGAGCAGTGTCAGAAGAAAGTATAAGGACCACGGGTGTGCATCTGATCCCACCTGGTGACCTTACCCTTGCGCTTGGTGTTCTAGTTCTTGAAACAATTATTGATAAGCAAGCTAGTGTTGGTGATAGAGTAGTGAAATAGGTAGATTTCATTTTCCATTGAGTACAAGAAGTTAATCAGATAGCACATTCATCTATGGTAGTGCAGATGTCATCTTTGTTATTTGGGGTCTAGTTGGAGGTATATTTTCTAGCATGTCATCTAGTAGAGTGTGGGTCATGCAATAATCTTGGTGCCATGTCTAGAAGTAGCTACAACTTCACAGATTATGGGAGTTCAATTTAGTACAACTATTGGAACTGAAAAGTAACTCATCCACTAGCCTAATTCCTACTACAGGAGGTGGATCGGGAGGATTTGAGGATCAGGATCACATGGATCTGGTGGTTCTAGAGGTGGAGGAAATACTGGAGGTAATACAGGTTCTGGATCTAGTGGGCATGGTCTGCACCAACCCCAACAGGTTATCTATGAGAATGCCACTTTGCCTTCCAAATACTAGAGGCATTGAGGATGTAACAGAGCATGTTCACATGTGTGAAATCTATGGCATGCTAAAGGGATCACAACTCCTGAAGCGTAAGGAAAGCCAATTTGCTATTACTTTGCAAGGGTGCGCACATAGTTGGTATAGGAAGTATGATCCAAACTAGATTGTTGTGGATTACAACACATGTGTACATGATGATTTCTTGGTAGAGTTCCATATACCTGAGTTTGAGCAGAAAAGCATCAACGCACTGAAATAGATTAAACAGGGCATGAATGAGAGTGTAAGGGAGTATGATGCATATTTTTAAAACTTTTTATCTAAGTTATCCTATGATATCCACCCTAGCTAGCATGTACAGTGGTTTGTTGGTGGTTTGATCACACCTTTTAGAAGGGTGATTTCACATAATACTTTTACAGATCCTGTGCGAGGATTTGGAGGTAACTCTCTGTGCACTGAGGTAGTAGGAGTGTAGACATTGGAGTTATCCCATTTCTGGAAGCACATATTACATCTATGGAAAAACAGTTAGAAAAAATATTGGCCAATTCAGCTCATGAGATGCACGTAGTGGGATTTGGTGTACAGATTTGAGGTGGAAGGAAATACTAAGGATAACTTCCTCGCAAGTCAGTGCACGCCATGTTGTTGGATTGTGAGATATGTCATTTGGACCATGATGCGAGTAGATGTCCCCTCTTGTAATGCATGGTCCATAAGAATGTATCCATGTACTATAATATTTGCAAGTCTCATACTCATGACACTATTAACTATAAAATAATTGATCATATTCATGAGGCTATTGAGACTGGTGTGTGCCAGACTAGTGTAGCAAGTGGATCTAAGGATCAGGGAGAGAAACATAATGAAGGGCACAATAATGGTGATAGCTAGAATAGGGGATTTCATGGAGGATACAAAGGCTCAAGGTTGTGGTGGAAGAGGAGGATTTCCTAGAGGTACTTTCTTTACATGTGGATCACCTGATCATTATCAACGTAAATGCCCTCATAATATAATTTTCTCATGGTGCAGGAAACAACACAAGTTTGAAGAATGCCCTTATTTTTATGAGAACATGAGTAAGCAACATAAGCAAGACAAGGGATTATATGATTAAAATATAACACACCGATGGAGGTCAATGGATGCCAAAGGTTGGACTAAATTTGAATTACAACCCCTGTTAGTCACTACCCGTGTGAGGTAGTGCATGCGTGTGAGGCCCCAAGGAGAAATCTTGTTATAATGAAGAAAGAAGTGATTAATGCCAAGTACCTTGATGTTGAACATCAAAAAGAAGTCTATCTAGAGACCATGGATGTTATCAAGAATTTACAAGGAGAGATTTAGGGCTTGAAGGAATAAGTGTGCACGATGGATAGAGAAAAGAAGGTTGACCTTCCACAGAAAGACATGGATGATTTAAAAGAAGTATGTCAGAATGTTACGATAGGAGAAACATCATCCCCTTACTAGGTGAATGGTTGAGAGAAAAGGTTCACGCATAGGACATGAGCACGAGAGGAAGATCCTCCATGAAAATATGCCTCCCCATAATCATGAGTATGACAAAGAAATTACACTGAATGCGGTCATAGATGGATGGATCTTGAGTAATATTTTGATAGATACATGTGCAAAAGTTAATGTGCTCATGTTGGATGCTTGGGATCAGATGGGAAGACCACCATTGCAGCCTTCTACAAATGTGTTATACATGGTGACAAATAGAACTAGGGCCAACCCTATTGGAGTGTTAAAGGATGCTACTATCATGATTCAGGGGGCCAAGTTTACTGGGGACTTTGAGGTATTGGAGCTTGTGGAGGCAGATAGTTTCCCAGCATTACTTGGGCACCCTTGGTGTTATACAAATAATGAAATTTACACTTCAACAAGGGGTACATTAGCTTTGAGAATAAAGAAGAGTACATCATTATACCATTGATAGATGCAAAGGTTGCTCCCTATGTTGAGCCCTTGAGTGAAGAAGACTTGAACAGAATTTACATGCGCACGGTCAGAGATCTTGAAGTAAATGAGCCATCTAAGGAAGGAGTGATACAGTGGGATGATTCTCATTCAGTTAGTGACACCACTAGTGTTTCTTGTGATAATTGGGCACATGGAACATATGAAGTAGTAGGATGGGAGATCAAGAATATTGTTACTCGCATAGTTCAGGTGCACATATTGTTTCGGTGCTTGGGTCATAGCCAGGTACCTCAATATACTGGTGAAGGGAACCCTGATGTATTCTTGTGCCATGGAAGCCCGGTGGATAAATGAAGGAGATAGGAGGAATATACTTGTATATACTCTATGTGGGAATTCAACATTGTTGGTGGATTACACATAGAGATAACCTTTTGGAGTGGTGGGAAGTGAGAATCACCTTCTCTACTAGGTTTCTTAGGAGTAATGTACCCTCACAAATATGTGAATTTCATGGGAAGGATTTTCTTCGCACCATGTTTAGAAGTGTGAGAGACTCTGGACCGAGGGGTAGGAGGCCTTGCCACCATCACTCTAGGTACATAAGTTCTACGCTACCTTAGGTGGTATACTGCATATGCATGGTATGTGCATGTAGAGTTAACAAGAGTAACAATGGAATTGATAGGAGATGACCTCAGGTATGATTCATACTTTTGATTATTTTTCAACTAAGCCCTAGGTCAATGAAGCACTATAGATTGTAAAGTATCCTTACCATGGGAGATAGTGTGAAGGCTTGAAGAGATCTTGCTAGATATGTTTGGGGAATTGGACCTAGAGTGCATGCCTTGACCTTGAAGAGAGTGAAGAAGAAGAAATGGTCCATGCCTGGGAAGAAAAAGATAAGGGTAAGTTGTTATGTGTAATATATGGTGAAGATGATGAGGATAATAATCTGGATATAAATCACACTGAAGGTATGCACGAGGTGATGGATACAATAGATGCAAAGGCGTGCTTGTATCATGAACCTATGAAAATGAAGAAAGTTAACATTGGGACAGATGTAGAGCCCAAGGAGGCCATTATTGGTGACTATTGGTTGGAGTAGGAGGTTGCTAAGATTATTGAGCTCCTGCATAACTTCCAAGATCTGTTTCCAAGAGGATATCATGAATTAAAAGGAGTACACCCTTCTTTAGGGGAGATGTGAATAAAACTTAAAGAAGGCACGCACCTGATTAGGAAGAGGCCTTATAGGATGAATCCTAATCTACACGTTAAAGTAAAAGAATAAATTGATAAAATGTTGAAGTCTGGTATCATTGAGCCTATTGAGGAATCTGAGTGGGTAATTCCCATGGTCATCAACATAAATAAAGGATGGATGGATAAGGATCTGTGTGGATTATAGGGAGTTGAATGCTTCATGTGTAATTGATCCTTTCCCACCCCATTTATAGAAGAAATACTTGAAGGAGTTGTTGGGAATGAGATCTAATCTTTTATAGATGGGATCTCTGGTTATCATCAGGTGCATATTGCTAAGGAAGATTAGGAAAAAACCACTTTCACCACTAGAGTGGGGAAGTTTTACATACACCATGATGCCTTTTGGATTGAAAAATGCACCTGCAGTGTTTTCATGCACATTATGGTACAAGCATTTCAGGACTTCATTCATAAGTTTTTACAGGTTTATTTGGATGATTGGACAGTATATGGTTTGGTGAAGGACCATTGTGAAAATTTGAGACTTATGTTTGAAAGGTGCAGGCAATTGAGTATCTCCTTGAACATTAAAAAGTGCATCTTTGCGACACCTTTTGGCACTTTGTTGGGGCATATTATACATAAAGAATTGTTTGTAGATCTTGCTAAGGTTGTAGTTATTTTGGGCTTAGAGGTGCCTACCAATCAGAGCGAGGTGCATGGGTTCTTAGGACATACAGGTTATTACAGGAAGTTCATCAAAGGCTATGCAAAGATTTCTGCACCCTTGGAGGAACTGTTGAAGAGTAAAGGAAAGTTTTATTGGTATGAGGCGCAACACTTGACATTTGAAACATTGAAGGAAAGACTCACTACTGTGCCCATTTTGTGCTTTCCTTCATGGGAAAAACCATTCCATGTTCATGTGGATGCTTCTAGGATGGCAATTGGCACAGTACTGGCCCAACCAGGTGAAGGAATAGTGGACCACCCCATTTTTTTGTGAGTAGGAATTTGACACCAGCTAAATAATTATACAACTACTGAGTGTGAGGATTTATCTATGATTTATGCATATGCACAAGTTTAGACAATACTTGTTGGCTACACCTTTCATATTCTTTACAGATCACATGGAGCTTAACTATTTGGTCAACAAGCCTATTTTACAAGGGCACATATGCATGTGGATCCTTCTATTTCAAGAATTTCAGTTTACAGTTGTGGTAAAACCAGGAAAAAGCAACTCAGGACCTGACCATTTGTCAAGGATCAATTCTGGTGAGGATGCGTAGAGCATTGAGGACACAATGTTAGATGCACAAATTTTCAGATTGAATCACATGCCCACTAAACTTGAGGACATTGCAGTATTATTGCGCACTGGCCAGACACCTGAGGGGAATGAAGACTTTGGAAAAGAAGCAACTTGCAATACACTTGGCGCCCTATCAGGTTGATAGGTGGATACTTGTATAAACTTATTTCATGATGAGGTTTTGCATCAGTGTGTTTTGGAACATGAGCGCGAGGGGATAATAATAGAAGCTCATGGTGGGATTACAAGTGGGCATTATGCTGGAGATGCCATCGTGCACAAGATTTTGATGGTTGGATTATGGTGGGAGAATCTCTATAAAGATGTTAAAGAATATGTATCAAGGTGTGTGACCATTGTCAGCATGCCTTGGGAAGCCAAGAACAAGAGATGAGATGCTTTTGAGGCCTATTAGAAAGTGCTGAACCATTTGAAAAATGGGAAATTAACTTTGTGGGTCCTATTTCCCCATCCACTCGTAGGATTGGCGCGTGCTACATCATAACTTGTAAAAATTATATGAAAAAGTGGGTGGAAGTAGCACCTACAAAGGATTGTACTGCAGCTACAACAACGAGTTTCTTATGGGAGAACATTATCAATCGGTATGGATGTCGGTTGAGTCTTACAAGTGATAAGGGCACACATTTTTTGAATGATACCATCAGGATTTTATTGGTAGAATTCATGGTGGTGCACCACAAGAGGGAAAAATTAATAATGGAAGGAGGAAGGTATAAGCACCTATGTCAGAAGGTAGCCTACAAGAGGAAGGTCTCAAGTGCAGAAGAAACAAAAAATAGTCCCTAGCTTGGAATCTGAGGATACATAGATCCTGAAGGAAGAAGAAGAAGATGAAAGTAAGGATGATCCGGTAGGAAAGTTGAGTCCAAAGGTGCATATCATCGAAGAATCAGATTCAAAGGGACAAAACGAGCACTTTGAGGATGTACATGTCATGGATGTGGATGTAGGGGGTGCCAACACAACCATCACATAGGTTACAAAGGAAAACCCGGACCCAACTATAGAGCATGAGGATAGGTGCATTCCCGACCCTGAACTAGAGTGAAAAGTGGAGAAAGAGGTCACAAAGATCATAGAGCATCTTGTAGAGCATGAGGTGGAGTGCAGTGTAGAGGAAGGAAAGAGAGAAGAATAGGAAGGGATCATGGGTGGAGAATTAAACCTTGCTGTAGGTTTCCCCAAGGGTATTCATGGAAAGAGGAGACGATTGTACCTCCCAAAAGGACCTATATTGCAGTATGTTGAAGATCATAACAAGGTTTTGTGTATAAGGTATCAAAGCAAGATACCTTCGAACCAAATATTTTGCTGGTCATCATTCAATAAGGAGGATGCATTATCACACACAAGGAAGATGTTGTCTTGGGAATTTAATCTGCATCTAAGAGCCAAAAATTGAAGTGAGCACCCATTCGTTACTGGATACCCGTGAGTTGGTAGTTTCAAGAGATATGTATCTGATATTTCATTCCTAACAATTGACAGATGAAAAATCATGCAACGCACTTAACAAGCTATCGGTGGATGTGGGTTCTAGGATTTTTGACAAGAAAAACAATATGCGGTTTATGTAGAGGGAGATGGAGGAGAAAAATAAAGAGATAAGAGAAAGGGACAGAGGGATTAAGGAGAAGGAAAAGATTATTGTGCAATTGAAACAAGAGTTTAGGGATGAGAAAGGGTGGACATGCGTGGCTTAAAAAAATTCCGAATACATAGTTGATGTGATGTTACTAGCACGCCGAGATCTGGACCCTCCTGATACAATCAAGTATGAAACTACCTTCCATTGTCTAGAAGATATAACATGCATAATCATATCTTAATAGCCACCCCTTGCATTAGAATATGCATAAGAAGTTATGGCACGACAGAAGCAACATGAAAGAAAAAAATTGAAGCCACCATAACACAATGTATTAGTGAAAGCAACAACTCACATGGCAAAAGTTGTCTATGAAAATTGTGATGATAGAGATCATGTAGTGGGACTGCTTGTTGCAAAATATTAGTCAGATCTGAAAGAATTCCAGGCCAAGAACAAAGGAAATAGGGCGGAATGAGAAAGAATCTTGGTGGAGGTTGAACAGAAGCGTGATGCAATTTATTCACTAAGGGCCTCAATTAAGAATAAGTTGAAGGAACTCTACCCTTAAGTTACTCGCAAGATGGATGCGATGATCGATGCAGGAAAACAACTAGAGACTTTGGTCGAAACCCTGAAGACAAAGAGAGAGGATTTGACTATTGAGGAGTTTCCTGTCATTGTAGGTGAGGATTTTACTTAGGAGAGTAATAAGTTAGAGGGGTGGAAAACATTATGAGCATTATTAAATAAGGAATTCCCCCTCCTTTTTGCACAGTAGATCTTGGATTCTTTCATTATTTGGCACAAGTAGGAAAAATATTCTTTCATTCTTGATCGTTGAAGGATTCTTCAATCATTATTTGAGTGATCCAACAAAGTGTTGCTAAGGAGGAAAACATACCTAGTATGGGGTAATATTGGGCATAAGAAAATGGCTAAGTATTTAAGGTATGTAAAGGTTCACACATGTGCGGAAGGACCATGAAAGAAACATGCGGGTAATACTACAGAAGAAACACATAGAAGGATATACCTGGTGAGTGCGCTGAAAGGAAAAAGTTTTATGCGCGGAACATGAAAGGAGATGTATGTGAGAAGTATGATAGAAAGGTAGAGTACTTAGTGATTTTTTAGTATGTGGAGCTAAATATAGACTTGGATTGTGTGACACACAAGGAGGAGTAAGTGATTTGGAAGATTATATTTTTGAGGAAAGAACTTGCAGTTCAAACATGCGCATGGAGGTAATAATAAGATCAGTTTTAGAGTTAACTATAGATGATCTATTAATAGGAAAATTTTGCATGCTTCTATAGATATCTTATAGTAGCGCATGTATATTCTTGGCATGAAACCTATTTTAAGAATTCATGGGAGGTGAAGGGAAAGTTCCCCACCCCTATATATATGTATTTATTTGCACGGTTTGGAGGATCATGTAAGACAATGAATGATTTGTAAGGTTATGTTATTGGTTTATGGGTGCGCCTGACTTATGACAATGATATATATATGTATTCAACTATTGTGGATTAATATAATGGATAATTGTGGTTGGATATTAATTGTTGACATCTCTGTTACTGGTAACTATATCATGAAACTGATCTTAGTCGTTATGTAAACTATATGTTTACTTATTTATGTGTGTTTCCAAATTAAGTTCATGGATCATGTTGTTATGATTATGTAATACATGTTCATACATTCTATCTCCTTGACAAAGCTAACATAAAAGAGGGACATGGTACCTTTGCATGCTTTGAGTGAGCTCTCAGACCCTGTCTGAGTGATGTGCCACCTTGTATAGGGTTTGAGTAAGAAAACAAGATTACACATTTCTAGTTTTTTTCTCACAATTTGCTATTGCAAACCTCTCAACAAAAGTGGCAAAATGTAGACACCTATTTTTGGCACCTCCCTGTGCCTTCATCCTACGTTCGATTTCCACCCTTGCTTAACATGCTGGTTTCCCTCTTATTTTTAAAATTACACCTTTTTGCTCCTAAATTATTCTATTTTCCCCTCATCCTATTTTATCATTATCCCCCCTTATCTAACTTAATTCCCATATTCCCATTTTTTAAATCCCCATTAATCCTAAAATAATTTAATAAAATATAAATACATCCTAAATTATTTAATTATCCTAAGTCTTACCCTAATTACCCTCATTTAATCATCCCCCATGGGATTCCCACCCCTCTTCATTAATACCCTTCATCAATCCTTCCCTAGGATTCCCCCACTCATCTTATCCCTTCCTAAGATTCTTTCCACTCCCTTACAACCCATTTAACCCTCTTACATGCACACATTCCTTAACATATCCTGTAACATGTTTGAAAGTCTATTCTCATCCTCATTTCTCATTCTAACATTTAAATGAAATTTTGATCACCCTAGTCACCGACGAATGAGCCGGGTCTCTGTCGACCCTGCCTTGGGTTATTTAATCACCCCTACCATTTTTTCAAATGGCTAGAAAATCTTGAGACTTTTGTGTGCTTTTGCAATTATTGCTTTCGGTGTTATCCGTGAATCCTTCTAATCAGTTGAGATATCTTAGTGTTTCCATTTACATTGAGAGCTCAAAGTTAAAGAGTATTTTGGAGCTTTGGTTTGTGCATGCACTTGTTTAGTTTTGTAGGTGTTTGTCGAGATCTGATTTAGCCTCCACTCAACTTCAATCATCCCCAGTTCCAACATATTATCCCATCTTCTTGTTAACATGCCATCTGTGGTTTGGTCGCCACCCGATCAAACCCATTCACCATCGACCCATAACCTGCATTTTTTTACATCCTATCCATTACACACCCCTATCCACTTTGCATGAAACCTTACTTGATATACCCTACATCCAATCCACCCTTGTAGCATTCCACCCCCTTTTTAAACATCCAGTTATCTGTTATAGCATCTTAGAATCCACATTTTCCCACTGTTCTGCATACCTCTACACGGTTCTATTTAGATTTCCATCGACTAGTATCTGTTCTGCTCTTAGGTCACCATCGAATTTTTATCCTACTCTCGGGTCATCGTTGATCCTCTGTGGTTCATCCTCATTTTCTATGTTTTTCATACTTAATCATCATATCAGTTAGATTATCTTATCAGATATTTATTTAGATTCTGTTATCAATATTTCATTTTTGTTATTGTATTATCACTCTTTGTTATCATCATGTGGGGTTAACACCCTCCCGAGGAAGTTTGCGCTTCTTAGAGCTGACTCTTGTCAGAAGTCCCACCATATCTCTTATTAATCCCCTTTTGTGTTTAGTCTTTTTCTATTGTGCAGGTTAGAGACTCGTTGCAAGGATGATCATTTATTGTGCACCTGTACCACACCATCCTATCCACATTAGGAGGTTTCCTAAACCCTCCCATATTTTGAGGTTTCTTGATTTCTCGTTTGGTTTCCACTAATCTCAAACAGGTGTCGTGAAAATCTTGTCAAACATTATCATTTAATAAATCAAATTATTTGATATCATAAGTATAGATAATTAATCCAGTCCAAAGTATTTCCCAATCATTCTTAAGTATAACATTTGAAAAATTAGGTTACATTATTATTTCATCTCATAAGAATAATAAGGTATATAATAAACTCTTTTATGATAATTTCATGTTTTAAAAGTACAACATTTATTTTCAGAATGATACAATTGGCCAAGGACCATTTACAACATCACGAAATAAATATTTGATCAGTAAGGATTACCTAATCCAAGTTTAGTATATACATTAAATCAATGTCTACAAATCAGATTAACAATATATCGCATGCCGAGCATGCATGCAACAATCCAATTATCTCCTTGTAATACTTAATCCTTCCTGAAATCTGAAAGATAAAAATTATAGATTTACATGGTTAGTTCAAAGAATTGTCATGGATATACATATCTCTACCTAGATGTTTTATTACAAATTAATTGAATTTATATTGATTGATTTAATGCCATTAAACTAGCATCTAACTATACAAGTCATAAAAATTCCATTTCAAATTCTAAGGAAACAAAAAATTACCATAACCCCCTCTAACACCAAAACCTAATTACAACCCGCAAACCCCTTTCTTTTCATTTACAAACAATGTTGACTCAATCCATCAGAATGATCCTTCATTATTCTCAACTTAATAATATTGATCAAGAGAACATGATAATATTATTTAACCATCCAAATTCAAAACAAGCCTTCGTTAATTGTCACAAAGATCATCCAATAGTCAAGAGTAATATTAATTCTAAACCAAAATAAGATCCTTACTATTATCTTGCAACGTTTCATTCCAAACTATATCATGGATAAACCCCATAATAATTTAAAAGCTAATCCATGATAACACTCTTATACTATGCATCAATATTTTCAATGAAATATACATTTCACTAAATTCACATATTATTGGCCTTAAATATGACCAATCTTATATTTTATACAATCTATTATTAGGGATTCAAAATCATCCATCTTGTAAGTCAAATGGTACAAAAATACATAGATGCCCAATTTTATCTATACCCAACCATTACAACCAAAACCACATTTGTTTACCAACTCAATCCATATAAAATTTTGACAGAGTTTTGTTTAGAACAAAGTCTCAAGTTTTAAGACTTAGATCACAACTCAAGCCCACTGAGAGGTTAAGGTTGACATTTAACATAAATCACTTTTCACAAACTAAATGAGTATAACATCCATTTCTAAGATAGATTTCAACTTCATACATTTGAGAAACAATAACATCTCAAAATAATCAAACCCTTACCAACTTGCACACAATGGTGTTCTATATCATTAGATTACCAATAGGTGGTTGGGCTCAAAATGAGCCCACCTATTCCTAATTCACAATGACTTCTTAGTCACAATTACTAAACATAAACCATCACATTACATGCATGCCCAAAACACAACAACTGTTGATACAAGATATACCCATACGGGTTCAAACTAAAAAGTTTATATTGAAAGTCAAACAACCAATCAAAGATCAACTACAGAAATAAATGGTGACCCATAAAGGTAACATGGTCAAATCAACTCAATATAATCTGAGCTGGGTTCCTTACTGAATCATCTATAGAGACATTCATTAGGTAGTTTGAGCTAAATATCTCTTCAACAAATAATAAAAACCAGAGCCTACATGCTCGAATAATACATGTTCTCAGAGAGATTTATGCCAGCCTATAATGACTTAGAAATATATATATGGGTAACCAATTCCCAACTCAAATCTTAGACAAAAAGACAAGAAAAAACACCATGCATAGACCCGAAGGTTGTATTAAATAATTTTCACAATGATATTTCTATGTATAAAATCGAACACCTAGAACGATATATCAAACCCAGCTACAAAATAATAACCAAATTTAACAATAAAATTAGAACACAAGATTTAACAATAGAGCATTAAACAACTGGATTATATACTCCATTATTTTATAATGAAATATCGAAACAAGGAGAAATATAACCATGCCTGAAAGGATCGAAGTCCATGCAACAATCTTCACAATGAGCTTTCAATAATCTCCAATCCATTTCAAAATGATACAGTCTAGATTCAAAAGAAAAGTCTCCCAAAGAATCATACAACTGATATTTAAGTAAAGTTGAGTTAGCCATTATGGATCCCACAATAATCTCACCAAAATAACAATTCTAAAAACTCATGCAACAACTCAAATAGAAGGAAAACCCCATAGATGAACAATAACAATAAAAATGAACTCATTTGATGCATGTAAGGATAACTTCCAAGAGAAGCTTTGAGTTTCCCAAAAATAGTAAATGAGCATTAAATTCTTGAACTGTGAGGAAAATTAATGTTTACATTATAGTTTGGGTGGTTAGTAAATATTTTTGATTATATTGTTATAATATATTGTTTTAAGAACAATATATTTGTAGATGGTTGGTATACCCGTGAAACCTTTTACAATTTATTTGTTTGTAAAACTTCTTATTTTATAGGAAGTTGTTTTCCTATTGTAATGGCTATATAATAGCCAATTGCTCTTATTAATAAAAGGAAGATATTCTATATTTCGCCTGTTCAACAATAATGCATCTTTTAGATTTGGTATCAGAACAAGCTATATTTGTGAGAATGAGTTTCTAATTGTGTATGGGGTAGCATGTTGTAATTCTTGGCTTACCCCTTCCATGGTAATTGTGTTATAATTTCCCCGGTTGTTGATCAAAATATAATTCTATTCTTGCACAACCAGTCTAGAAGTGCATCTTCCACGTCACTGTAATTTCAGACTGTGTATTATGGCTCCTACCTTTTTCGCACGTGATTGTATTCTACCATATCTCGTTGACCTGCTATAATGCGATCTGCTATTAGAGAAGTATCTGGCAGATATTAAATTTGTGAGCATGTTCAGTGAGCATTTTTTGATCAAACCAAAGGCTTCATAACAAATTCCATGCAGTCATAATATGAGACACCTCAGTATGGAAAATGTGGTGCCTTATACCATCTTACTAGCTCAGGAAATTAGCCATGCAATTACAGAGGACAAAAAAGTGAACGAGTTATAATGAGGTGTCATTGTTATGGAACTATGATATTATGATCTCAAGGCTTATGTTTCATCCTAATCGACTCACAATACTGCCTTTATAAACACAGTTTCAAATACATATCTGCATCAAGAAATTTGGCATTGACTGAGTCCCAAGTGAATTTCATTACAAATCGCCACAATTTTTCATTAGAATCTTCTCTTCATGCACATTGTTGGTCTCTGCATCAAATCCAGATCTGAGCATTTGCATCTGCGACTGAAGTTTAATTTTATTGCTTGGAAAAATTCTCTGCGAACTAATCCTTACTATTTGATCATCCAACCAAAATGTTATTTTTTGATCTACGCATGTTGTCATAGCATCACTATATACCATGGACTCCTCGAATCTTGTAGATTCTTGTTTCCAGTGTGTATTGAAGGCTGGTATAAATCAGGGACAATAATCTTTGATAGTTTTGATCTACATGCCTCGGGCTCAACAATTTGTAAGCCAAACATTTCAGTTCACTGAATCAACTATCAAACGCATCGCATCTTTGCAGGAAACAAGACTCGGTTGAATTATTTTCTATAGTCAAATCCGTCCATGCATCGATCTTCAACATACCGTGATAATAATAATAATAATAATATGCTTTTATAGTCCACAATGTCGGGTGTCTTGTTTTTGGGTCTACAAACGATTTATACCATACGGGACTACCTCGTACTCACATGCGGGAGGCAACTATTTTTGCTACAAATGAGGCGTACATACCCTACCCCCCTGCAGGATTTGAACTTGTGACCTCTATTTCAAGAGGACATGTTCTTCACCATCGTAACTTCTTCATAAAAATAAATTCCCTCTTTTCCGTATTTGACAATCTGGAAGTCATTCACACGTGTATTGGAGATCATCGGTTATAATACTTTTAGTCTGTATTGTTAATCTTTTTGTGGTCTTTTTTGTCTTTTATAATTTGTTGTTTTAATGTATTATAATGTTTAGATTTGTGTTTAGTTTTATAATCCACATATTTTATAGAGTCTGCATCCTCATAACTTTTACAATCATAATTATTTTGTGTATTCGAGTTGTCAAAAATTCATTAATAATTATTATCAAGTGTAAAAAGTTTATTTGTGTGATCTTGTTTATAGTCATTGAAGTTGTAGTCATCTAGTTAAGAAAAAAAATTGAGTCATTTTAGGAGTCCAATAATTCAAAAGTGTTAAAAGTCTTCAAATAGTTTGTCTTGTCAATAATGTTATTGTGTTGCTAGTCCAATTAGTAGAGTCAAAATATTGTAAAATAAAATAAATAAATAAATTTCCTTACGGACACTTTTTCGGTGTTACCCCGACGTCTAATAAAATAAAGTGTTTCACATTGTGGGGATGAAAAAATAAGCTCAATGTGGAAACGTATGTACTTCATGTTTACATCTGCTGAGTTAACAACATGTTATTGGAGGTAGGAGGCACAGGAGGATGGAGGTCAATCAACAACATGTTGTCATTCACCAACGACGGGGCCGATTCACTGATTTGGTGACACGTGTGTGTGGTGTGCCTTATTTCAACATGCAATGTGTTTGATTTTAGCATTTAAGTTTGGTGTGGTTTTCCGTGCAAATTGAAAAATAAGAACAAAATTTCATTCCTGTTCACTGGTATGTGGCTATTCCTATTTCCCCTATGCAAAAACATAGTGAAGAGAAAATAACACTATGAAATGTAGCATCATGAGTCTTGATGAGCTTGAACAGTCAGATGTGTTCCTGTTCAGACCTAGGTTGTGGTTAGCCTTTAGAAAACCATTGAAGGCTGCTCAAATGTGTTCCTGCTTGAGTTCCCACACTGCTAGGTCAGATGTGTTCCCTAGAGTGACTGGTTGATAAACAAATGATTCTTGAGCGTGTTCTCATCCTTGTCAGTCAGATGTGTTCCCGAAAGTGCATGGTTGATAATAAGTTTATGTGTTTCGTCTTCTACCTTCAGTTCGAGTGTTGTACCAAGATCATGAGCAACCACGAGCGGTAGGCTGCAGAGGGAGTGTGGAAGTTATTTACCACCATGTAAACATTAAGGGGGGAATGCTAGGAAAATTAATGTTTACATTATAGTTTTGGGTGGTTAGTAAATATTTTGATTATATTGTTATAATATATTATTTTAACAACAATATATTTGTAGATGGTTGTTACACCCCGTGAAACCTTTTACGGTTTATTTGTTTGTATAACTTCCTATTTTATAGGAAGTTGTTTTCCTATTGTAATGGCTATAGAATAGCCATTTGCTCTATCCATTAATACAAGGAAGATATTTTGTATTTCACCTGTGCAACAGTAGTGTATCTTTTAGAGTGTCACGTAGTGGATCAAACTTTGACTTTCCACTGCCATTCCCCAAGTTTCCCGCTAACTTAGCCGAGGTGGTTTACACGGTTAAAGATCAAATATAAACCATATAACTTTCTTTGGTCTTTAACCGACCCTATTATAAATGTTAAGAAATATATCTAATGACCATTCAACTATAGTCAAATCACTATCAAATTCAAACAAATCATGCCCAAAGAATATGGTTGGTGGTCAAGACCATATTAAATAATGCCAACACATGGGGTGAATACAACATTAAATTTAATCCATGTCAATGCAAATGGTCTAAGACCATATTATTATCTTTTTTATAAACCATCCAAATTAGCATTAACCATCAATACATATGCCTGCCCAACTAAGAGTGTCTATGCAAACCATTATAAACCAGTAATGCCTTTACGCAAAATGATCAATGTAATTACTGCAAGTGGAGTATCGATCGATCTAAGAAATTTAACCAAATCAACATGTTAAATCCATATAACCAATGATCATAATAAAACTTTAGGATCATGATATAAAACATATTACTATGTAATCATAATCAACAAACTATTATAACATTTAATCATAATTAAGATACTTATACCTGTACCTTATCAAAACAAACATTTTTACCTGGCCTAATTGAAGGTCCTTTCATGTTGTTTGATCAATGATCATTAGTATAAAAAGATTTAGTACATTAATTAATCATCATCATTTCCACATAATGAAGTAATATATTGAAACCACAAATAATTTCAACTATAATTGCAAGTTATTACTTCCAACATGAAAAGTAAGCCATTACATCAATAACAGTATAACAACAAGTATCTAAATATGAAATAATCAAACTCCTAAATATAAATAACTCATCACATAAGAAACAAAATAGGATATTAACGTAACATAACTCATGAGTGCTGGTGACAAGAAATGTTACACAATTAGTTTCACAACTATGTGTAAACATGTTTATCCTTTTCAGGGTAAATGTGCATACGCCTAGCTGCGACACTGGACGAGTAAGGATTCTCACCCCCAGACCTTCGTGAATCACTTACGCTAATAGCCCACCTTGTGAAAATCATGAAATGAAAATGCAACATGTAACACATCATCCTCTTTGTCATTAATGATCTTTTACATCAATGTCACAAATTGATTCTCCCTTAGGTGTTGAGCCAGCATCACGGATCAAGCAAGATGCTTAGAGACAAATGAATCATAATATAAGTTGTTTTGTAGCCAAGGATGAAATTCAGCTGACTCTTTGTCACTCAAACATTGGAAAACATGGATAGCACCATATTAAGGGTTTGATCTACCCTCACTACTTTAGGTTGTGCCTTCAACCAGGATGAGAGGACCCATTATGTAACCTATATTGAGGAAGGAATATCAACAAACCTTTCTTTGCACAATTTTTAGGATGACCTTGAGAAAATATGATCAATATACTACAATCTAACTCTCATGAGTTGTCAATTATAGAGAATGGAGATATTTTATGGACAAGGTTCAGGATACTAGAGAAATTAATTGAAAACTGATTATTTCTACATATTTTGGCATTGGAATTTGTTCATTTAAGATGTTTTTTAGTGGGAAGTTAAGTAGGATAAAGTTGATTATATTAGATCTTTGAGAGCCTTTAACAAATATTGGAAAATTCACAAAACAAAATGCTTCGATATAGAAAAAATATTCCTTCAACTAGAAGGTGTGTAACAATAGAAACCCAGAAGTGCACAATTTCATACATTCTTCAATAAGTCAACACAAAGGCTCATGTTAAAGATTCAATTAAACATTAGAAATCCCTGGTTCATCTTGTCTAAGATACACTCATATACTAACAAACAATATTTGTCAACATAATGAAAGTAAAGTGATTTTAAATTGTCTATTTGCATTACAAGATGAAAGTTCTTCTCATAATGAAATTACAAATGCCACAATACTAACACAAGGATGAGATCTTGTGTGACTTATATAGATTCTAACATAAGATTGCAATAGGAACAAGAAAAACTATTTAAAAACATTCTAAAATGAAGCAAACACAATAATGCCCATGATCAACACAGATTAATTCAAGACTTATTAAATTCATCAGATGGGGAAAGTTTCATAACAATCTCAGAGCTCGTCAATGGCTGTACACTTGCAACCAACTTGACATGATTAAATTTAAAGGCACAGGAAATAAATGGGTTTCTCAAATGGTTTCAAAAATATCATTTTCTCAAAAAAATTCATAAATATTAAAACCCCCCTCTTCTCTTATCACTTTTACATGTTTTATATGACCTTTTTCAATTCAAATCTTTTTTCCCCCAAAAAACAAGAATATTTGAGGGAATAATTTTTTGTTACATATTCATTCTAAAAATAGTATTCATGTACTTCATCTTGTACTACAAGGTGTTTGAAACATGAGTCATTTTGACGGGCTGCACTTGTATTTTATTGGGATGTCTAGTTATTTATTTTAACATGTTACTTGAACCATCCCCCTCAGATCTTGATTAAGAAATCATCTCAAATGATCACTGAGTGTTTCCAGATTTTCATTGACATGACACACACCTATGCTCATCTCTTGAAAACCTTCTTGGGCTCAGTGCACTTCACTTTTCATCTTATTGGCTTAAATGCTATATAGGATGTCTATCAAATCACCATGATTTACCAGTTCTACTAGTTTATACTTTCCTTCAGTATTTAAATTTCCCTTGTGCAAACTAAGCAAGATCCCTCTTACCTCAAGGGAAATATTTTTCCAAATTGAAATATGTGTCTCCTTTGGGATATAAAACTCAGTTCTGTCCCTTTGCAGTTATGTATTTCTTTCATAACTTTGAGTATAGAAGATTCTAGTAGGAGAAATGGAAAAGACACTCGTAGCACACAACCTGAAGGATATTTTCATAGAAGATGTGAATAAAATTTTCAACCTGAGTGGCTCGGATGAAGCTTTTGTTAGATCCTTATTTGAAGTGGAATGTGCAAGAGAAACCAAAGGACCGTTGACATATAAACTGGTCCATATAGCACTTTTATCCAGGTTGATCAGAATAAATCTTGTGTTTTCCTCCTTCCAAGTCATGTATTTCCATCTTTTTAGATGGGAGCACATGAAAAATGCCTGAGGATTTGAAAAGATACTAGTTTGAAAGGAGGCCTCAGGTCTCTAGGTAGACCATTTTCAATGTCCCTTTTTATGTAATGAATAGTTTATTTCAAAATAAATCCCCAAGGAGTCATACATATTGTATGACAAAACCTCCATTGATACATTGCCTACCATCTCCAACAAAGTGAGTGAATTGGAGAAGAGGGTTCAATTCCTGGAAAAGAAATAGGAAGAAAATGTGCCCTTGCCATCATGTCCATTATCAGCATCATCCTCAAGCAAGAGGAAGGGTGAAACACACACTCATTCTTCTATCATCATCTCAGATGGAGAAGAGGACCAAACTATATTTTCTCAGCATTCAAGAGTAGCACTTTCTTCAACTTGGGATAGCAGAGGGTGGTTTACAACTCGGATATCCATGCATTTGATGCATTTTGCCCCTTGTTCTGAATGGAAACTTCAAGGTCCTCAACCAATTCCTTCTCTAAGGGAAAATATGCCCTTTTTATAGGAAGTTGGAAGTAGGAACCAGTTCAAAACCTCACATTTTTCCCATTCACCAACTTGCAGCATCTTCCCCTCTCAAAACTTCAAACACCCCTCTTCAGAATGATCGTAGCATGTCAACCCTTCATGAGGGAAAGGGGAAACCAAATTTATTTTCAGGTGGTGTAGACCTCCTGGATTGGGTATCATCTCATAAAAATAAAGTCAAGCTTTAGGAGATTATGGGTCACCCTAGGATGACTTTGGAGTCATTAATGGGTATGGGGATGTCCAGGGATATGGCAGGGTTGATTATCTTTATACAAATAGCATGGGGCTCTGATGAGTTTGTACCTAGGAAGAAAAAACTTTTGAATAGACTTCCCCTGTCGAGGGAAAGCTATGAAGTAGGATTAAAATATGTTTAAGTATTATTCTCTTTCCATTGTTTTGACCTTTGATGTATGTACATCTCTTTTTTGCCATGGGAAAGGGCCCCTATAGAACCCTATCTTGTTTTTTGTTGAAATTAAAATCAATACAAGCATGTCAATAGTTCACATATATTTTCCAAATTTATGTGAGATTTTAATCAAATCTATTATGATCTACTACATTTTTTACTTTCAATTAAAACAAAGAAACAATAAAAATTCAAAGAGATAACTACATTTAATGTATCAAATACATAAATTCATAGTATCAGTTCAATGAAGTATGAAAAGAGAATATAAAATGAGGAAGAAAGTGTTTAAGAATGTTCCTCTTATTTGGTATCTATAGCCTCCTTCTCTTCATCATTTTCCTCTACATCCAAATCCTCTTGAAATCTAGCCACATAAGCATCATATCTCCTGAAAAAATTCATTCATTTCATCTTCATCTGGTCCCAGGTGGTGATGGAAAATCAATGTTTGTATTGATAATACGTCCAAACATTGATCCATTTTATGCTTGTATTCAAAAGGCCTTGCTTATCAACTCCTCAATCCTATTTTCAATTTTCATCATTTTTTCAATAGTGTCATAGGATAATTCATTTTCCTGGATATTACTTTCAAATGAACTAAGTAAGAAATCCAATTTTAAATCCCCATAACTCTTTTTAAATTTATCCACCACCATGTCTTCTAGCCTTCTATTAATGGCATAAAGTAAATCATCAACCCATTCCTTTCTGACTTCAAGTTTTTTCTTGATTTCTTTTAGGGTATCCAATCTGATCTTTACCAGCTCTTTAAGAGCATACTGGCTCCTTTTGTGCTCTATTGGTACAATGTCTTCTTACTCAACCAGTTCCTCACTGAGCCTTGTTATACAGTCAAGCTTGGGGAGGATTCCTTCTAAGTAAAAGATCTCATTGTCATTGTCTTCAATTACTCCATCAATTTCATCTAAGTGACTTTTGAGATCTTCATATCTTGTCCTTGCTTCAGTGATAACTTCCTTTCCCTTCTCAGTTAATCGCCCAACCCAAGTGTCCACTGCTTGGACCTTTTTAACAACACTATTCAATTTGTCCATACCTTCAAGGGTGTTCACAGAGGCACCTGCTAGCTCCTGACTGGTTTGCCCTGTCAGCTATTGAAAACATGAATTTAAGGCTCTAACTTACTCCTTAAGTTGTTTCTTTGTTATTCCATCCTCATCTACCTTTTGTAGAAGACACTTACAACTTCAGACACTCCCTGCTTTAGTTGTTCCCTTGATGGTTTACCCAAGGGGATGACCTGAATACTGTAATCGTCATCAGTTATATCTTTTCTTGTCTTCCCCTCAAAAGGGGTTACTATTTCCAAATTTCTTGCCCCAGATGAATCGATAAGGGTTCTTGTGATGGTTCTGGCTTTCTTTGGGGCTCTTATTGCCTTTGGAAAAGACAAGGTAGTGAGGTCAACTGCTTGTATAGGAAGGGTTGTTTCTTCACTTAACATTAATTCACTAATCAAACCCTTCCTCAAACCTGTTTCAGCCTTTGTTTCTTGCAATCCTTGCTGGATTTTGCAGGTACAACTATCATCTGCATGGATACTTCTTGCTCCTTTTGTGTCAATATTTTTGTCTTCTCTGGAGCACTTGTCTCAATCTGGGATGTTGATTCCTCTAGATGTTTCTCCTCTTGCCTTGGCATTTCATTTTGGTCATCCTTAACCTGATCATCCCATATTTTCAAAGGGCCCTCCTTTGCTGTTTCTTTGGCTGAAAACATAGTGGTATGAACTTTCACTTCATTTCCCTTTTGTATTGAAATTTGGGCAATGGGCTCTTTTTCTCCCATGACGGGCTGAGTTCCCAAATCACTATCCTCTTTTCCAAGTGGCACCTCAGGAAATGTTATGGTAGGTTGATCTAATGGAAATGGATCTACACTCCCTATTGAAAACTATGATTCTCCACCAATGACAATTTCTTCATCAACAATTAAGTCTTGTGCCATTTTCAGTTTATCTTCAAAAGACATTTTTTCTTCTTGGTGAATGTTATCACTCTCAACCACCTTAACAGGAGTGGGCACAATATATTCTACCATTAATTCAATATCCATATCCTTTTCTACCACTAGTTCATATTTACTTGATACCGACAATAATTGTTCTGTGAAAGAAGTTCCTGTGTTTTGAACCAACTCTTCACTTGCCAGCACATGAGTATCTCCTTCTGATCCCTTATCCTTTTCAATACTACCTATTGGTGTTAACAATGGTTCCTCCATGGATAACTTGAGGTTATCCAACATAGAAAATCCCTTAATAGATATCTAAATCAATCACCTCAGTTTGCATATTTTCAAATTTATTCATTGTTTGTACTGGAGATGTATTAATATCTCTAACAAGTAGAGCTTCAAGAATGTCCATACCTGAGGTAACAAATTGGTTGTCCACTGTATTGACTATAACATCCCCTGAGGAACTAAAATCTAAGTGTCCTTTACTTCCTTCTCCATAAAGAATGAATGAGGGATTAGAGGACTTGACTGACCTATACTCAGCAATGGTATGTCTTGTTGTTTCTGGTCGTTATCCGTTCTTTCCATATCTTGGGGGATCAATTACCTCATCTCTATGTTTGAATTTCTTTGGTGTATAGGCACCTACCCTCACCAAGACTTGCTGATGGACAATTTTGGGCTTCTTGTGTGCCCTTTCAAACTTCATCAATTCAGGTGGTGCCCTTTTTTCCTCTTTGTGCTACTTGGGATGACTATGACCACTTGTGATAGCTACACTCATTAAGTTCTCAGTACTATGTTACTCTGGCACAACATTTGGGAGGACCATATGCAAATCTAAACCCTTTCCCTTTTCCTAAAGTGGCACTATAGGAGTAATTGGGGCATTTTCCATGGATTTCAAGAGCATTCTTTTAGTTTTCTACCTGAGGTTAGACATGGAAGTACCTATCTCACTTGTGGCTACTTTTGATTCATCTATAAGCCCAACAGTAGGCCTTCTGGAGGGAAATAAAGGATATTTTCCTCCTAATGGGTCAATCTTATCAGCACCCTCCCTCAGATGTGGGAGATCATCATCCAAGTTTCCCAGACTTCTGAAGTGATTTAGAATCTTTGTGTTCTGTATTGATAGGTCAATGTTTATCTGGGTCAACCAAATCACCGTTCTCCTCATGACATCTGTTATCCTTATATAAGGATCATCAGATTCTTCCTCATCCCAACTTGGGGGAGCTATGGGTTGAATTTCTACCTTCTGATCAATATAGAATTTACTTATTGTATTTAAATCATCAACAAGTCCTTCTGGAATGACGACAACCTTGAAATCCACAACTTGTGACAAATTCATCCTTGAAAAATATCTCAACCTAACATCTTCTTCATCTCTGCAATTCATCCAATAGTCCTCAAAGTGAGGCTCATGCTCGAAAGTATTAGCCACATTGTTAACCACCCACCGAATGTCATAATTAGGCCTAGCTACAAATGTCTCCATGGCCAAGCTCTTCATTTCTTCTCCAATCAATCTAGATTTTATAATGGAGGGGAAAGAAAAATTACCAATTCTAATAGGGAATTTAACATTTGTTTTGTGCCTCCCAGCAATTAGCTTGTGCACAGGCACTAATTGCCTTGCCAATTCACATAAACAAAGCTTGTCATCCACATACCTTGGTAACTTGAAAGGTTTTCCTTCAAAACCACTAACTCTGATGTAAGTGAACTTCTTGTATTGAATGAAGTAACATCCATACTCCATAATTACTTGCCTTGCATGCTCAAAAATTCTATACTGCCCCCATTCTGGTTTGAACAAGAAAATAATTGGTGCAATGAAAGCATCATTTACTAATCTGATATTTCCACTCAAATTAGTTAATTACAATTGGGGGAAAATTTCATGCATTAGGCACTATTTAACATCAACTTGTGGTGATAATTCCGGGAAATTGCCTATGTGCTACAACATTATATACCAAATAAGTCATCATATAAAACTCCAAGTCTGTAGTTTCCCCCATTTCAATTTTAGCTGCCAGGGTGGCCATATGACCATGAATTGCATCAGAAACGAAAGTAGCCCAACAAATATCTCCTTTTATTTCCAAGATAATCCATATGTAGGTGGTCATCCATTCTTTAAATTCATTTGTAGTCTCCAAACCAGCCATCCGACTCAGGAGCACAATGATATCTTCAACCTCTTCAATGAATTGAGCCCTAACCAATCTTTTGGGGATTTTGGTAGATGCCTTTCTATATGTAAGGAGCCATTTTGTGTTTATCATCTTTGCAAATTCCTTATTTTTTACTTCATAATCCTCCAAGGAAATTTTGATACTAATAGTAATGGGGTTTGCAATTACAGGTAATTTCAGAATTACCCTTATGGCTGCTAGTGTTAATGCCAACACTGCATCCCCTCCCGTCTAATACTTCTCTCTTCTTAGAGTCATAATTCATCGTGCAATACCACACTAACTCTGGGAATTGGATAGAAAGTGGAATAGCACCCGCCAAGGAAATACAACTATCACAAATTTCCTTCAAGGATTCACTCATGTGGGCACTACTCAATCGTTGATGAAAATCATTCAAGTCGGCATTCATCAAGTCTGTATCTGTTATCCTATCGAGGTCACTTGTGACCCTCGACATACCCAAGGAAGAAAATGACATAGTATTCTTTTAAAATCCCTAACTTCACTTCAACTCGATTTTTTGATGGAAACAAACACAAAACATAGGAGTTTCAAACTCTTACCAGTTTTCTGCAGGTGCCTGAGCAATTCTGATTCAAGACGACAACTTTTACACTTTTCTGGTTCGCAAATTGAGCCCCACAATATTTCAAAGCACTTCACAGATAAAAATGATGAAAGATCATCAAATTAGCAATAAAAGATGAATATATTCACATCCCCCAAGGTCCTTTGTTTACAATAAGAGCATTAATGATGGTAGAATTAAATGCATTGCTTTACAACCGTTAACTCTATTTTTTGCAATTTCGAATTTGGGTCGTCCATGTGGAAAATATCTTAGTTGAGGTGGGCCTAGGGGGCCTTTTGCATTTTATGCCACTCAAAGGAATTATGTGCTTTTAAACATTCTGGCCCGCCCACCCGCTTTCAATATAGGTTTAACATGTGGCTTTCCTAGGGCGTTGACGGAGTCGTGGCTCATTTTTACACCTTTTTACCTTTTCAAAATAAATCCAAAATTTCCAAAATACCTCCGGTGACCCGCCTTCCTGTCTTTGAAGTAGACTCAATACGTGGCTTTATCTGGGCACTTACGGGGTCGTGCTTTACTTTTATACCTTACTCCTTTTTTCAAAACAAGGCCTAAAAGTTCCAAAATCCTTTGGTGACCTGCCTCCCCACTTTTAACTTAAAAATGGCCACGTGTCCATTTGTGGGCTCTAGGAATTCCTTTTACACTTTTACGCCTTTCACCATAATGCCTCAAAATTCCAAAAGGGCCCGCCTTCCCGACAACCACTCATCTTATGACATGTGTACATCTTCGGGGTCAAAGTAAGAAATTTGCTTCACCACTTCATATTGTTGAATAGCCAATTAGAAATTATCGGAGCCACGGGACCAATTTGGCATCTTTTACAAATGTAACAAAAGTGACAAGTTCACCAAATAGACTCACCGTGCCGTGTCCAATTAAAGATGACCACGTGTCCACGGATGCTGGGACAAAAATAACAAAGAAGGCATGATCATGGAAAATAAAAGAAGGGGAAAACCCATCATCTATGACCAAACAACCAACAGGTATGCATGGAAAGAGAAACTGCAACTGACACAGAGCTCAACGTGATTCATGCCCATAGAGAAGGGTTCAACGACAACAACCTGATAAATATAAAACTTCATGCATCCACACAAGAAGACAAAGATTATTTCAAACCAAGTAGACTAAAAAAATAAAAATGGTTCGAAAGGGGCGAGTTTAAAACCGAGCACCAACAGGTTCAACACTTCCTTATTAGATTTTAACCTTTTAATTTATGTCGGTGAGCCTTTGCAAATCATGTTGTCCTCATAATTACTTGTTGGTGATACTCCTATTGGCATGTAGCCCATCATTGTTCCTTTCTCATAGTCATATACTTGACCTCAAATAATGTACCCTATTTCAACTATCTTTTTCATTTGGGTATATTGTCTTAGATCACATTTCCTTCTTACTTTCCTTTCTATGGATTCTTAAAACCTAGGGAACTTTGATCATAATTGTTAATGACTTCCCTTGTCTTAGTAGGTCTATTCAGACATGTAGGTGTCTAGTAATATCCATTCATCTCCCATGAATGATAACTATTACAACCATACTCATTTATTATTTGTGAATTACCTAATCTTAAAATGAGGACCCATATTTTGTCTTGACACCTTGACACACTCTTTTGTATCATACAAACTCATAATACATGCTAAAGAGAACCAATAATCATACCTTCAAGTAGATATGTCCATGCAAACCCTTCATGGTGCTTCATCAAGATCCACTTTCTTTAGCTTCTTAACTTTTCACTTAACCTCTGTACAATGCCTTGGAATATTTTGATCTTATGGCCACATGTTTTCTTCAAGTATTCTCATAAATATTTAATCAATTAATATAATAATGAATATTTTTGATGACTTCAAAGTGCTAATTTCTCTTCTCATATACATTTAGTAACTAGTCACAGTTTGCTTTCAACCAAGAATCATGAAAATTATAGGATAATCCTTTCAAAAGTCCTTTCACAACTTGTATTAGGTTTTAACAAGTTAGATATAATGTATTAGATCTCCTTTTATGCTCAAAATGTGAATCCATGACCTATGACCTCCTTTCACCTTTTAATGGCATCATACTTAACCTCTAGCCCTACTAACACGATTTTCAAGACATAAATCTGATTCAAGGAAATTTTAAACCAAATTAAGATCATTCAAAGATACACATTTTAGTGTTTTATTGATCTACAAACCAGCATTGATCATTTCTAAGAAAAACTCTACATTTTACAAATTTTCCTTTACTAATTAGGTCTTCTAAGACTAAGACAGTCCATCAAGAAGTAAATGATATGATTTCTAATCACTCAAGAGTTTCTTGCTACATAAATTCACTTAAATAAACCTTAACACAATCCTTAGAGAATATATGGAAAATTATAAGTCTCAGTTTTCATAATTAATGCTTCAAATGCTTGATCTAGACCAAATCCTAAGGAGAGTTTCTGAGAGACCTAGGAGGTCTAATTCTTCCATAAAATGAAAATTTTTTATTTTCAAAGCCACACATTCCTACTTCAGGTCTGTTCCTTTCTTAGTAATGTGATTATATTACAAGAGGGGCTCAAACAAGTGATAATATTTTTCAAAAGCCTTTATTTTGTCCTTTCATATTGTAGATGACAGTTCTGAAGCCTTCCATATTAATACGTCTTCACACCTTTGAAAATGAATTCATGACACTAACCTTGACACTAAAAAACACTTTATTAGACCAAAATCAGATCATGGGGCTCTTGACAGAGATACACGTCTTTTTGAAACTTAGACAATCCAAAACACTTGACAGACCAACAAGATCTTATGCCCATACCTCGATATACATGAGTTGATGTGCTTAACTGATCGAGGAAATGACACATTTTCTTCATTGAACATGACTTCACACTTATGATAACCTCTTATTAAGAAAAAACCCCTTTGCAATATTGATTACACACAAGCACATCATGACTTAATGTTCAAACCAAAACATTTGTGCCACTTCTACTAAAATGCATACCATAGATAGACCTTAAGAGACCAAGAACAAACATCAAAAGGATTTAACTAAAAATTACTCCATATCATGACACATAAATTCAATAACTTGCCTATGCACCTTTATAAGGACTAAAAACTCTTCATACTAAGTCAAAAATTTCTTGATCTACATAAACAACTTAAGAGAAGATCATAACATACTTTGAAGAGTAAAGACTTCATGAGACTTCAACCATCAAATTGATAAACAAAAAATCACAACATGAATGTACAAACTCAAGGTACTTTTGACATAGATCATACCATTTTCACTACTTGGACAACCAAAAAGACAATAATACATACTTTGAGACTATGAAAACATACTTGGACTTACTTTGACAGATCTCCTTAATCAACATGCTTCAAACAATCAACTCCCCCTTGACATATGCTTCCTGAGTAATCTTCATGCTTTAGCTCTCATAGGATGATGACTCCATGATGCCTAATGGAGGTACCCATGACATCTGCATTCACCTATCAAGGTAAAACATCCATGCCCTCATGGGACATGATACCAAGGTATTCCATAAAATTTATCAGCTTTTCCACCTTCTCTTTTCTATCATCTACTTGTTAGTATTATTGAGAAAACAAAAATAACTCTTGAGGGTAAACAAATGCAAAAAGGGTTCTATGAGAAATAGATTCATCATGACTAGAAAAAATAACTTTAGGACCCTCTTTTATATTTTTGAGTCCTTCCTTCACTTTCTCAACATGTGTAGACTTGACATCATCCTTCTTCTTATATGTATTCATCTTGGTTCTACAATATATCACAATGTGACCAAACTTGTTGTATTTAGAACAAATTATAATATTAATACCTTTAGGAGTTCTATCTTTCCAACCTTTTCTTGGTTTCCCTTGAGTGAAATATCTGGAAATATGTCCAACATCACTACATCTGAAATTATAGACACTAAATCACGCACTTTCGGTATATATCTAGTCCTGATCACATACCACTATTCATATGATTCCTAAGTGAGAAAAGTAATAATTGACCACTGTCTTTGGTCATCTTTTCTTGCTTTTTGTTTTCTCTCTTGGTATTACACTCCTTACCTAGTCTGTCTTTTCATACTTCGACATTTCTCATACTAGACACTAGTGCCCAGCCAGGATGCCAGCACCATGCACTCCCATCCCCTATGGGTGCCCCAACCTCTTTGTACTTTGTTCACATATTTTGGGTCCTTTCTATCCATTTTAACATCTTTCTTTTTACTAGTTGGCCCTTTAGTGGTTAATTACGAAATTCAAGCAATGGAATCATATAAACACAAAGCTATGTGACCATTATGAGGGACCAAACACTAAGCATTATCTATCACCACCTAAGGTTGCATCTAAAGGCATTATCAAGAGAATTCAAGTATCCATCCAACATCTATATAAGGTCAAGGGACTGAATTATTTTGCATACACTTCATAGGAGGGGAAGTTCATTCTTTCATGCACACATTTATCTACATTTTCTACATCTAGCTATTACTCGCTATCAAGTGTGACACACACAAGAGCCACCTAGGGCACCATTTCAACACACACATAGAACTACATTGGGCTTGAGATGTAGTGCAACGATCAGTCATAAATTAACTTTATTGACAACCGAGGACAGTCTGAACCCTCATTTTACATCTTTATTTTTAAGGATTTAATGTGGTTTGAAGGTTTTTTAGGTGCTTCTTTCTGATTGCAGGTTTCATGAGAATAAAAATGAATTCCAACGACATACATGTGATCAAAGGTGACAAGCAACGAGTATCTCATGACCCTACGAAATTGGGTTTCACAGCTTCTAGGAAGTCACAGGTGCCCAGAACAGGTCTCTCGTACCCCAGTCACCACTGACCATCCATAGGAACCCTGGTCCTGGAATTTTTGACACCTTTGCAATTTTTTGGGTCTGATTATGACACCTTGCTTCTCTGCTCTAGTGGTTTTCCAACTCAGCACACCTTCAACATCACTACAAATAAACTAAGTATTTTATTCCCTTCATTTGCAACTAGGGTTTCAAATTTAAGTTACTTATTGTCTTTGATCAAATATGTACTTAATTGTTTATATTCAACATTGTTACATTTATAGATTTAGGCATTTATTTATTCAATATTTTCTTAATAATTTGGTGAACAAGTCTCATTCAAACACTTTTGTATATTTATTTCTTTAGTTCCCTCCTTTCTTCGAGGTTTATCACCATGGATGTCTCCATCTATGCATTCTTGTAGGACAATCCTGATTATATTAATAAACTCAAGTCCTATCTAGCTAACACTTATATTCACCCTCATAACTCACTGAAATATGTGTATCATAAGTTCACATTACTTTCACATCAAATGAGTTTCCTTCTCAAGTAATGTTACAACATGACCCCCCTTGTACATTCAAGTTTATATCAATAATATCAGAGTTAAGTGTTATTTAGTAGATAATGGTTTAGGACTCAATATTTGTAATATTGCTTTTATCTATTAAATGTGTCTTTTTGAAGCCTCCTTGGCTCCTTCATCTGTATCTATTCATGGATTTGATAATATCCCCAAACGGGTCTTAGGTACTATCGTACTCCCTATTTCCATTGGACCTTGTATGTTGCCCATTCCATGCCACGTAATTCCCAACAATATTAATTATAATATTCTTCTTGTGCGGCCTTAGATCCATGCCATGCATGTGGTCCTCTCCACTCTACATATGTGGCTTAAATTCCTTTATCATGGATTTGTCTATGACGTTCTTAGAGACCCCTTACCCTTCGCCTATTGTAATTCCATTGAGCATTCTCTTGCCACTCCTAGTTCTTTTGCTTTGGAATTTTCCAAATATGGTCTTGGATATAAATATTTGCTTCGTTATGGTTTCTCTAGTAGAGGCCTAGGCCTACAAGAACAAGGAGTCACAGAGCTATGGGCTATCCCTACTCAATCTAGCAAGCTCAGACTAGGATATCATCTCTCATCTATAGCTTTTTTAGAATCTTATACTGCTCTGCATACTTCTTTGCTTCCTTTGGTATATCTAGACCTCATCAGTGATTCTACTCCTACTACTTGGAATAATTTAGACACTTTTTCCACTGATAACTCCATTTTGGAATACATGGGGGTTTAGGATCACCTCCCTTATTTTCATCATAAGAAGCATTCTCCATCGCTTATTAATGAGACCACTTACTTTGGAGATTTTGATACACTTAATGAGAATACTGATCCTCCTGATACTATTCCTACTGACCTATACATTGAGGATCGGTTAACTCTTCTCAATGATGATACTATTCAATATAATCTTGACACTTTTGATAACCCATGAATAGTTTGGTTAACCGCTTCTCTCACACCTCATGAGAAAAAATATATCCAAAAAGTTCTTTAGGAATTTTCAGACATCTTTGCATGTGACTATAGTGATATGCATGGTAGTGATCCATCTGTAGCCATACATAACATCGTTTTTAATCCTGGTGCAAAAATTATTCAACAAAAAATCCAAAAAATGCACCCAAAGGTCGCACTCCTACTAAAATAAGAAATAAAATGACTACTAGATGTTAGATTTATTCGTTCTATCGATTATCTAGAGTGGGTGTCTAATATTGTGCCTATTATGAAATTGGATGGCTGGGTCTACTATTGCACAAAAGTTTGTGATCTAAATAAAGATTTTCCCAAAGATAGTTTTCCTTTACCACACATCGACACCATTGTTGATTCTAGTGCCAGGTACAATATTTTCTCTTTCATGGATGGATTTACTGGTTGCAAGCAAATTAAAATCAATCCAGTAGATCAGGAAAAAACATCATTTACTATGCCATGGGGAACATTTTGTTACACTGTCATGCCCTTTGGACTTAAAAACACCAAGGACACCTATTAGCATGCAATGACACACATATTTTATGATTATATTCACAAGATCCATGAAGACTATGTTGATGATATACTTGCTAAATCACGACACTGTTCTACACATGCTCAAGATCTATACACACTCTTTAAACGTTTACACCAGTATGAAGTACACTTAAATCCAAAGAAGTGTGTCTTTGGATTTACAACGGGAAAGCTCCTTGGATACATTATTTCACAATGTGGAATTGAAATAGACCCTAATAAAATTAGGGCAATTGTTGACATGCCTCCACCTTGAAATTTGCATCAATTATGCTCATTACAAGGGAAAAATCAATCTATTGGATGGTTTATCATGTAACTTTTTGATAAAACCCAACCATTCACACATTTGATGAAGAAAGATACTCAATTTATTTGGGATGATCACTTCCAACAAGAATTTAATGGTATTAAACCATACCTCCTAAATACACATGTCCTGGTCCCTCCCATGGTTGAGCGACCTTTATTGTTATACATTTCAGCCACATTTCATGCTTTATGGGCCCTCATAGCATAACACAATGATTCTCAATGTGAAAGTATTGTCTATTATATCATTTGAACTCTACTCTTTTACAAATGAAACTATAGGTATGTTGAAAAACTATATCTTGGTCTTGTCTTTGTAGTAAACAAGTTGCGCCATTACCTTCTTACCGATGAGGTCTATATCATTACAAAATTCGATCCATTATAATACCTCTTGTCCCGCACACATCTTTCAGGACGTCTGGCGAGCTGGGTCATACTAGTCACCTAATTTGATTTCAAATTCATTCCACATAAAGTAATCAAAGGCCAAGTCATTGCAAATAAAATAGTTGAAGCACCTCTTCCTAATACATCTCCTTTCTTTGATTCCTTTCGTGATGAATTCACTATGTATTCCATCAATTTTGATACTTGGACCATGTTTTTTTACGGATCTCTTTGTCTCTCTAGCACTGGGGATGGGATAGTTTTTATTACTCCACATGGTGATCCCATCCCCTTTGCATACCGCTTAGGATTTTCCTATACTAATAACATCATTGAATATGAAGCCCTCATTTTCGTCCTTACCACCGCTCAAAAATTCCTTACCCAAAACATATACATACACTGATTCATAACTCATTATTAATCAAGTTAATGACACATATCACATAAAAGAGGAGCCCCTATTTACATATAATACATTTTGTCAAGGATTTCTTAACTACATTTGAGTCCTACTCTCTTACTACTATCCCACATAAAGACAATCATCATGCAGATGCTATGGCTGGTGCGTAATTGCTTATTCTTCAACACATTGCTAATGAGAAAGACACGTTCATCATTTGACACTTGCGACAACCTTCCACTTCTACCTTACCTCTAGTATCTTGCACCATTATACATAGTCATGACAACCTTGAATGGTTTACCCCAATTTACAACTTTCTTTATCGACAAATGATTCCTAATGGCATGTAACCTCATGAATCTCGTCACTTGCGACATGAGGCCACTCGTTATGTTATCATTGGGGTAGAATTATTTAAATGTGAATTTGACGACTGTATGTTGCGATTCTTGGGTCTCGCTAACATCCCCACCGCTATCTCTTAGAAACATGACAGCCTATGCGGTGACCACTTCTTTGGAAAAGCTATGTCACAAAATATCCTACGTCAGGGCTATTATTGGCCTACCATGGAGTAAGATTGCTTTGAATATGCTACACGCTGCGATAAATACCAAAAGCATGAAAATATTAACCATGCACCTGTATATGATCTCAATCCAATTTCCTTGACATGTTCATTCTATCTATGGGGATTCGATCGTATTGGCACGATCAATCTTGAATCGGATGATGGCCATAGTATTATTGTTATGGCTATAGAGTACTTTACTAAACAGTTCAAAGCAACCCCACTTTGCACTACAAATGGTTATGATATTTATGGTTTCATCACTACTCACATCATTACACACTTCGGCATTCCCTCTAAAATTATCACTGATAATGGGTCTTATTTGAAGAATAAGGATGTTAAAATGTTTTGCACAAAATTAAAAATTAAACAATCATTCTATACTCCTTATTACCCACACAAAAATGGCCAAGTTGAGGCCACCAATAAGATTATTTTCAAAATATTAGGTATGACTGTTTCTAATAGTGGTGATAAATAGCACAATCAAATCTTATATGCTCTTTGGGATTATTGTACTAGTGTGTGTACACCCACTAATGCCACCCCTTTTACATTAGTCTACGGTACTGAGGCCGTCATCCCTCTAGAACTCAAGATACCCTCATTACGTGTTTCACTCAAGGGCATACTTCAAGACAATGAATATCGTGAAAAACACTTACATGAGCTAGAGATTCTTGATTCTCATTCTGTACAAGCTCTTGAACATCTTCGTGCATATTAATCCAGCATCACCCAAGCATACAATCGCAAAACTCGTCCTCATGCGTTAAATGTGGGTGATCTTAAAATAAAATTAGAAAAACATGAACGCTGATGCTCCTCTCAAAGGAAAATTCAAGCCCAATTGGATTGGTCCTTATATCAGTACTACTAAGCTTGGAAATGATGTCTATTACCTTGCCACTCTCTTGGGAAAGCCACTAAATAACTCACTCAATGTTATACATCTTAAGCGATATTAAGCATAAACAGTTCTCATTACCTGATAACACACTCTCGTGCTATGATTATCACTTGACTGTTGAGGGAATACTATATACATGAACTTGAAACACTGCACACTTCACACATCACACATTCATCACATCTCTTTCTCGCATCCTTTGTTACACATTATATGCACTACTCACTCTATCAATTCATGACATATCTTTCTCGCATCTACTTGCTATATGCTGCACTCATTACCCTATGATGCACTCTAGTTCCATGGTTCATACTTGATTGCTAAGGTTCTTCATCTAAAATGGACCTCATCAAAACATCACTCACACTCTACACTCTATGCTTTATCGATGATATCTTTCAAGTGCACTACTCAAACCATTTCTTGATGACACACTCTTGTTCTATGATTCATACTTGATTGTTGAGGGGTATTTTATAAATAAACCTCATCTCATGCATACACATCCAATCAAGGGAAATGCTTCTCCTATCACACTCATATTGCATTCCATTCCATCTCATCCACAACATACTACTTATCTTGGATGCATTTACTCTTGCTTTCTTGTTTTTACATGTACACTTTATTACACATGCTAGATAGATATATTGTATGTCATCATCTTTCTATATACACATGTGTGTTAACTTTCTTTCTAGTTGTGGATGTCATCTTTCATACAGATCAATACATGAAACATAGGTGCTTGGCACAATACCTATTACTAGTCCCGCAACGGATCCCAAGGGTTCCACTTTCATACATTACATGTGCTATTATTTCATTTTTCATAACACACTACTATATCAGATTATACAAGCTTTGACATACATTTGATCTTTCTAACATGCTAATGGGTGCTTCATGTGCACAATTTTCTTTGTAGGTCTATTTTCTACCATGGTTATCTGTTACATTACTTGAAATTGTTTGTTCTTGTCTTCCATTGTTTACGGGATTTGCCATTTTTCTTATGTGTACACTCTATGATTTTGGCCACGTTAGCCTTGATTGTCTTATGACATCGTGAGTGATGTCCCATGTTTAAAACCTGATTTTTATAGTCTAATTTTTCTACACTATTTCTCATCTACATTGTCTTCTTGTATGCTTAGCTTACATATTGTCTTCTACATGCGTGTTTATCTTGTTTTCACTAACACTTTTTTCATCCATTTTGATTATGTGTGCCTTAATTTTTACCAAGCACATTCCATCCCCAATGCAGGGCATCCATTTTAGTTCAACAGTCAGTCCTCCTTTGGGGTGCATACTCCTTGTAGTGTCACATGCAACCCAAACGAGGGGGGAATCTATTGGGTGAAACAGTCACCCCAAAAAATAGTTCAAAGTCACATTTTAACACAATTTAGCACACAATCTACTTAGTCTGCACAGTCTTTAGTGTGAGAAACAACTCAAAATATGAATAGGGTCTTTAGCCCAAAAGAAACACCATCGGCTAGACCTAAACAATAGTGCCTAGGTGCCCTTGACCCTTCCTGGATGCTTGTGACTAGGGGGTAGTTACACATTATTTTTCAGTTTGGTTTAGTTTTTGGCAATTTACACAATGAATTTTATAGGACACAAAGTCCTTCAACACTCCGCATACATGCATCACACCTTTTTAACTTTCACGTTGGATCGAACCGAATCAGATTTTTACACACCATATGTAGTGGTGTTTATACTTTGGGAAGTAGTCAAAGGTTGGAGAATAAAACTAAACATTTCTCCCCACACTTCTTCTACACTAACATGATATTTCCCAAAAAACTCACATCCAACACAGCTGGCATGATATCACCCAAAAAACTCATTCTTCTACAACATTTTTGGGATCCTTTCTATCTCTTTTCACTCATCATGGATTAGGTGCACCTGTTCCTTTTTCATCCTTTTAACATACTTTTAAACACTTTTTACACGTGTTGATCATATAAAAATGTATTTGATTACTTGTTCATTCTTCTCTTTTGCAAGTTTGTCCTTATGAGAAGTGGTAGTCACATAGATCACATCAATCACACATCAAGTGACATCGACAACAGGTATAAATGTGACATCTACACATACGCTCTCACCCTAGGGTCATCATCATCATCATTTTGCACTTCCTCTTCTTTAGCTTATGTTGGTGCTCATTCTGATCTCACACCATTTTCCCTTGAAAATCCCTCAGTTTGCAACCTTTGTCACGTTTTCTATCTCCCCGAATTGGTGCACAAAAACTTTGTCCTCCATTTTTCAAGTTTGATGCCCCACGCTTGTTTGTTGTATAAGAAAAGATGGTAGACCAAAATCCCAATATCCCAGAAGTGGAAGCCATCAGATCCCATATTAATGGGGAAGAAACGTTTTCCAATTTCTCACCCACTAAGGTGTGTTAAGAATAATATTATATGTTTTCATGGCGTGGAGGGACCACGCATGTTTAGGGACCGACCCATGAGTTTTATTTTTAGAGATGCGCCGGGGAGACATGTGGAAGGCCCGTGCTTGTTTGGAGACTAGCTGTTGTGCCTCACCTTTGCAGATGCACCAGGGAAACATGTGGACGGTTCTGATATAAAGTAGAAAGGGGAAAAAATCAACAGTTGCTGTGTAATGCATATTTTGAAACAAGAATTACCAGAGGAGATGGATGCGGGGCATAATTATAGATGAAAGAGAGCAAAAAGGGGATGACCTGTCAAGTCCAGCTATGCAGAAACTCCAAAGGATTGCCAAAGGTTTGTGGCATGGCATCCTAGTCATCAGTGGAGAGGCCCAAGAAACATGATCAATTCGCAACTGGTCCACTTGGCAACTTTTGAATATAAATTTGTTAAAGGTCACTTTCTGAGGAAAATGAGTAACAAGCAAGGGTTCCTCAAATATTCTTCTTTTTTGGAGGAAAACTGAGTGAATGAAATGTATAAATGCAATGAGATTACTCTTGCAAATGGTCGGGAGTTCATTTTCACGAGAAAATTTTGAGAGAATCTCATCTTCTTAGAAAAAATTCTAAGAAACCAGGTTAACTTTCTCTGTCAGATTTTCATTCATGTTGAGTTGGTTATGAATGTATAGCCATCAACAAGCTCTGATATTTTTTAAAATAATTCTCCCCTGCTGATGAATTTGATAAACTTTGAGTTAGTTTGTGTTAAATCTCTGGCAAATTTTGTGTTTATTTCACTTTCAGAATGTCTACAAGTAGTTTTTCTTGTTCCTATTACAATCTTGTATCAAAATATCTTTGAATCACATAGATCTCAATCCTTGTGATAGTCTAGTGGTATCTGCAATTTCATTTTTCAGAAGAGCTTTCATCTGGGAATGAAATAAACGATTTAAAATCACTTTTCTTTCATATGTTGGCAGAGATTGTTTGTAAGCCTCTGGGTGTACCTCAGGCATGATTGATCTTAGATTTTGATGTTTTATTGAGTCTTCTAACTCGAGCCTTCGTGCTAGAATCTCAAAGATTGTGTGAAAAGTGGAAATCTGGGCCTCCATTGACGCACACTTTCTGGTTGAAGGAATGTTTTAACTATTTTGAAGCTTTATGTTATTGAATTCTCTATTTGTTATGAAAGTTTCTTGAGGATCTGGAAAATTCAAATCTATCTTGTTGATCTCCCACCAAAAAATTATTCAAATAACCAATCCTACATTCAATTACCCCTGTTTTTCTTTGTATATCCACAAAAGAAAAAAAATCTACTTGCTAAAGTATGCAGAACAGATCAGGTTTCCAAATGTCTTTTGTAACCTTAGCCTTGTGTTGAAAATATCTCCATTTTCTGGAAGTGACAACTCGTGAGAGTCATATTTGGTGTGTTGATCATATTTTCCCAAGGTTTTCTTTATAAAATTTGTGCAAGAGAAAGGTATCTGCATCTCCTTCAATAAAAAAAGGTTACAAAATAGGTCCTCTTACCTTGGTTGAAAGGCACAACCTAAAATAGTTAGGATAAGATCAAATCCTTTTATGGTGCTATCCATCTCTCCACAAACCCGAGTAACAAAAGGTCAGTTATATTTCATCCCTGGCTACAAAATGATACATATTTATGATCTATCTGTTTCTAAGCTCCCTGTCAAATCTGTGTTGTTGCTCGGCTTGAGATTGAGGATTGCAAGGCTTCCTCATCTAATTTTGGATTAGGTAGTCACTTTGTGGGTGCCAAATTATCCATCTGGAGAGATGCCTTCTGAATCCACCCCTATATTTGAAAGATTTGCATCTTAGACTACCCCGGTAATGTTTCTTGCAATTCTGATAGTGGTTGCCATGAAAAATAGCGTTTTGAAAACAGTCATTCTTTGATCATTGTATCCCTGTACCAGGATTGACCCCTCAGTCCTCATCACTTTGGTTCTGGCGAGCTGTCTGATCCAATTTTTCCAGCAGTTATATGTACTCAGCCTTTACCCAAACATCCATTTGTCATTAATACTTTGGGTCCCATCAGTTTTAGAGGTCTGGATGGCTATGTAAATGTTTTGCATGATTATGTTAGAAACAAATTGCTTACAGATATTTGACAGGATTATTTTAGTGCATTTAACTAGGGTGATCAATCACTTCAAGTGGTGACTCCGAGTATGATGGAGGATTTTGATAAATAGTCAGTGTCTTAACCTCTGTCACATTGAAAATTTGTTTACTAATACTTTGCAGGAAGATGGAAGGGACTAGTATAAAGATCTGCCTGATAACTTCACTGATTCTTGGAACCTAGAAATGAAGGTTGCATTTCCAGAGTTGTAGTAAAGTGATAATTCAGACCCTAGGTTTTTTTTCAGAATTTGAGAAGGTTAAAAAGAATCCTAATGGAATCCATGCATGATTTTAATACCAATAAGACATTGAAAAGAGGTTTCATGTGATTCTGTTATGCTGAATTTGATCAGCATACGTATGAGGGATAAAAACCCCTGGCAGAAGCCTTTAAGATGGCTGCAATGAACAACATCAGTTGGAAAACCTCCAGGGTGTCAAACAGGGATAATTTTAGCAGCGAATATTCGTAAATGGCGAAAATTTCATTTTATGAAAATTTGAAAAGGTAGTCTCTTTGTAAGTGGGTCGGTGTCCTGTTCGCCTAAAATATCTAGTATATTTTTTCTGGGGGGTCGGAATCCTCTAAAAACCTATCTGATTCGCCGGGTAGTATACCTCAAGAGGAAATTTTAACTCGCATACCCTTAAGCACCAGATATTCAGATTACTGTTAGCCTATGATTGTTGACACGCGACAACAGCATTACTGACGCACGACAGAGGAAGTGTTGACGCGCGACTCGGGCAGTGTTGACGCGCGATGGGCAGTTTGACGCACGATAAGGAAGTGTTGACGCGTGCATGACGCTCACTTAGGCAGTTGACGCACGACAGAGGAAGTGTTGGTGCGCGACAGAGGAAGTGGTGACCCATGGGTAGTGGTGATGCGCGACATTTGACGCGCGACATGGGCAGTGGTGACGCGTGACATGGGCAGTGGTGACGTGATACATGGGCATGACGCGTGACATGGGCAGTGGTGAAATGGGCAGCGGTGACGCGCGACATGGGAAGTGGTGACGCGCAACATGCAACAGGGCAGTGGTGACGCGCGATAGAGGAGGTGTTGACGTGTGACAAGGGCAGTGTTAATTCTCAGATAACAATGGGTTGTTGACGCGAGACAAGTGCAGAGTTGACACGTGACAAAGACCTCAGACCAGAGGTTGTAGACGCGCGACAAGATTTTGTTGTCACCCTCACTGCATTTTCTTGACGTGCGACAGTAAAATCTCCTGTCGCGCGTCTGCAACCTTCTGTCGTGCCACTTTCAGGCGAAATTTTTTCATACAACCCCCAAAAAATTCTCCTTCCCGCGAAACCAGTTCCGGGGATAAGGTATTCTCCACCTCTGATTTCCAAGAGGTCTCTTAAAATGAACTGGTGTCAAACTGATAAACCCAAAAAAGTCTCAAGTAATAAAGAATGTGGATCTTGAGGAGGTTGTTAGGACTTTGTTCGGGGTGTCAAAGAAATCTCATACAAACTAGCCCGAGCATGAGAAAGGAATTGGGCATACTTCATTAAGGTTAGCACAAGGTCAGCAATGATCATGACAAATTTAGCAAACCATCCTAGGGGTGATCCAGAGGTCTGATGACATAGGTAAAGGAACCATGGGATCTTCAAATAGACAAAGCACATGCAATAGACTGGTGCCTGATCACTGTGACTGCGTGAGGTCAACATACTTGTTGATGATTTCAAAATAGAGATTGATTGGTGTGATAAATGTTTTTTTGACCCATCCTCCACGTGAAGATATATCAGCAAGACAGAGGAAGTTGATGATGAAACTAATGATGACATCTGCATGATTGATTACTCTGCAACCTCACAATGAAGGATGCAACTTCAACTGAGTATGGTGATAAGTGCTCGACCCTAGGTTGCAACTTTGTTGGGATTGGATCCACCGGGTACAATCCTCTTCCTCTCTTCTCATACTTTAATACGAATTATATGTACGTGCAAGATTTTGAAACTGAGGCCTAATAATGATTTTGACTTATAAATTAACTGATGCTTTAATGATAAAGAAGTATGATGAAGTAATACCTTCTAGATGAAGATAGGCAAGTTATTGATGAACGTTGTTGTTGCTCAAGAAAAGGATTATAATACTAGGAGTAGACTTGTCAAAGGAGCAGGGCCTCAAGACAAACCTAAAACTCCATTGCTTACTATTATTCCTAAAGAGGCTCCTAGGAAAGATACACCTTCCAAAGGCCTTGTTGTCCCAAAAAGGATTCATATTTCTCCTCATGCCCAAACTGTCAAGAATCCCATGCCATCTGATGAGTTTGCTAATTTCCCTTCCAATCATGCCTTGCCAAAGAATGTTCCATATGACATTGCCCAAGTTTTGAGTCAAATCAAATTTAGTGTTCCAATTGTTGAGTTGTTTAGGATTCCTGAGCACAAGAAGAGAGCATTTGAGTACTTGGGGATTGAAAGAAGAAAAGAGTACCTCTGGAAGAAATGTAAACATTGTAGAAACTCCTCCTCCAACCATTGCAGACCTTGAAACACCACCAACATTGGAAGAGTCTTGGAGAGGCACCTGAGGTTTAGTTGGGGACATCTTTGGTTGAATCCCAATTAAATGTTGATCCATTTTTTACAACTTTGATCATTAAGGACAGATTGTTGCACAATTGTATGTTTGATTCCAGAGCATCATGCAATGTCATGCCTCTTGAGGTCATGAATGAGCTAGATATCAAGGTGACAACAGCATATGGAAGATGTACTGCAATGGATTCTAGAGAGGTCCCAGTTATGGGGTGTGTGAAAGGTTTAGTGGTACAACTTGCGGCTTATCCAGGTAAGAACCTAAAACTTGATGTTGTCATTGTTGATTGACCTGCCAAATGGGGCATGTTGTTATCAAGAAAGTGGGCTGCACATGTTGGTGGAAGTGTTGAGATGGATATTTCTTTTGCCACCATTCCAATTGAAGGTTCCAATTGAAGGCATCCTTGTAAAACTGTATGGAGAGAAGAAAATTGTTGCACCTCATTGAAGATCCAAATAATGCTTCTTATAAAGTGTTATATGTTGATGTAGATGTTGATAACTTTGTGGGGTTTGATGATAATAGGGAGTACAAGATTGATCAGTGCAAATTTCTTGAACAAGTTGGTTTACCTTGGACCTTGTTATTTGATGGAGCCTATTCCAAGTTTGGAAACGGTGCTGGCATTGTTATGATCTCCTCGAGCCAAGAAGAGTTTGTATTTTATTTCAAACTTAACTTTGAATGCACTAATAACATTGTTGAGTATGAAGCATTGTTATTAGGTTTGAGAATTTCCTGGAATTATTATATTAAAGATATCATTGTCAAAGGAGAAACAAAACTAATTGTCAAACAAATTAGAAAATTGTATGCTACTAAAAATCAGAGAATGAAACAATACAAGCATGTAGTTTGGGATTTTATTGAAATGTTTGACTCATTGAATATTGTGCATCATGATAGAAGGTTCAATACTATTGCAGACCAACTTGCAGTCTTGGGATCTCAGTTTGATGTTTTTTCAATATCCCCCAATTGTGAATATAATGTTGAAGTCACTGACAAGGCCATCTATCCCTGACAACATGTAAAAAATTGGCAAGTATTTGATGATGATGCCTAGGTGAAACAGTTTATGCAGAACAAAGGGGAGTTTTTTTATCAGTGTATTGATTGGGAGCCAATGGTGTGTGCAGCACAAGGAAAAGAAACTTTGTTTGGCAAAGATATCATCCAATTAAAAACTAATACCATTCCTAGAGGGTCTGGTTGCTCTCAAGTCAAACTTTGATAATGCTAATTGCATTATTAACAGACATATAGCAGCATCAAGGGATGTTGAAGAGAATGACCTTGGCACAAAGGAAAAACCAAGGAATATCTGGTTGGGAAGCAATCTGAACAAAGAAGAGAAATAGTCCTATGTCCAATTGTTAATGAAATATCAGGTCTGCCTTGCTTGGTCCTATTCTGAACTGAAAGCATACAAAGAGGACTTGTTTCAACATGAGATTTCTTTGGAATCTAATGCAAAACCATTCATAAAAAAGTAGAGGCTGATTAATCCACTCCTCTCCATGAAAATGCAAGATGAATTGAAGAAGCTAAGGGATGGAGGGATTATTCATCCAACAAGGTATTCTTCTTGGGTTTCAAACTTAGTGCCAATTATAAAAAAGAATAGTGATATTAGGTTATGTGTGGATTTTAGATCTCTGAACAGAGCATCAATGAAGGATAATTATCCTCTGTCAAACATGGAAAATATGCTGCAATTAGTGACTAGATATGAGTTTCTTTCTACATTGGATGGTTTCTCTGGATACAATCAAGTTGTTGTGAAGGAGTCAGAAAGAATAAAGACTACCTTTACCACTCCATTGGGGCACATATTTTTATGTCCAGGATGCCATTTGGTCTGATGAATGTTAGAGCTACCTTCCAAAGAGAAATGGATGTTGCTTTTGCTGGTTACATTAATGATTTTATTGTTGTTTACCAAGATGACATGACTGTGTTTTCCAAAAGGAGAAGTGATCACTTGAAGCACTTGGAAAAAATGTTGATAAGATGCAGAGAGTATGGCATTTAAATCAATCCAAAGAAGTGCCATTTTGGAGTGCAAAAGGCCAAATTGCTTGGTCACATTATATCAAAGGATGGTGTCATGATTGATCCCGAAAGGGTAGAGGCTATCAACAAGGTTCCAATTCCAAGAACCAAGAAGGGAATCCAATCCTTCTTTGGGAAAATCAATTTCATTAGAATATTTTTGTCTAACTTTGTTGAGTTGACTCTCCCCATCACTTGCATGTTGAAGAAAGACTAGATTATCAAGTGGGAAGAAGCGACCATTCAGGATTTTGATGGGATCAAAGAAGCACTGAAGCATGCACCTATTTTGGCAGCTCCAAATTACATGAATCCTTTTCAAGTGTTTTATTTTTCTTCAGAAAACACCATTGCATATATTTTATTACAGAAGGATGATGGAGGGGCTAAGAGACCAATTGCCTTTTTTAGTAAAGCATTGCAAGGAGCTAAGTTGAAGTACACCATTACGGAGAAGCAAGAATTTGCCTTGGTGAAAGAAACAAAGGTTTTCAGACCTTACATTTTGAGCTCTAAAGTTTTTACTTATGTTCCCCAAACCATGGTGAAAGATATCTTATCAGAGATGGAGATCTCAAGTAAAAAATGCAGATGGGTGAACAAATTACAGGAGTATGACATGGATATCCAAACCACAAGATTGGTAAGAGGTTTGGGCTTAGCTAAGCTTATGGCTGAGAGAAACTTGCAAACCATTGAGGTGAATGAGGTAGAGGAAGAAAGGGTGCATGTGCTTGAAAAGTTGGTAAGTTATGAGTGGTACAAAGATATAATCTTTTATCTTAGACATCTATGCTACCCTAATCATTTGAATAAAAATAAAAAAAGAACTCTTAAGTTAACCTCTCAAAAGTATGTCATTACTAATTTTGGGTTAGCTTGGAAGAACCTGAAGGGGGTGCTCTTAAGGTGCATTGCTGAAGATGAAGCCCCAAGAATAATTGTAGATCTCCATGGAGGAGTTTGTGGGGGAAATTTTGTTGGAAGGGTTACAACTCACAAAATTTTGAGAGCTGGTTATTGGTGGCCCACCCTTTTCAAAGATACAACTCTGCTAGTAAGGAAATGTGAAATTTGCTATCGTATTTCTGGAAGAATGAAAGCTTCAGGCTCCCTTCCTTTGCAGCTTGTATCAGTTGAAGCCCCTTTCAAATAATGGGGAGTGGACTTCATTGGTGAAATTTCAGATCCCTCTAGTGCTGGTCATAAGTGGATTCTTGTAGCTACTGACTACTTCACTAAGTGGGTGGAAGCAATCCCCACTAAGAAAGCAACACATCAAGTTGTCATGGACTTCATTCTGAATCATATCATCTACATATTTGGAATACTAGTCAAAATTGTTGTTGATAATGCCATGTGTTTCAGAGCTAAATCTTTGATGGAAATGTGCAAAGGATAAGGGATAAATCTAGCATATGCTTCTAACTACAACCCCCAAGGAAATGGAAAAGATGATTCCAACAATAAAAACTTTTTGAAGATCATTAGAAGAACCTTGGAGCTGAACAAGAAGAAGTGGAGTGAGAAACTGAATTTTTTTGTTTAGGTTGGTAGAATAACTTCTAAAAGGGTTACTGGTAAAAGCCTATTTGAGTTGGTTTATGGAACACAATCTCTGCTGCCCCTGCACTTGCAATTGTCTTCATTTCAGTTTGTTCAACAATTGGAGGACCAATTAGTTAGCCCATATGAGGCTCGAATAAATCAGGTTGTTGAACTTGATGAAGAAAGAAGGGCATCCCACCAAAGACATGTAAGGTTCAAAGAAAAATTGAAGAAGTTATTTGACAAGAAGGTCACTCCAAGAGCTTTCAACGTTGGAGATCTTGTGCTGTTATGGGATAACAGGCATAAAGATAAGGGCAAGCATGGTAATTTTGATGCATTATGGATGGGCCCCTACTCCATTGATATTTGAATTGGTGAAAATACCTTTTTCCTAAAAGAATTAGAAGGGGAACTACTTGAATTGCTTGTTAATGGCAAACATTTGAAACATTTCCTTGATTGATTTCTAAGAATCAAGGTATACTCCATTTATACAGTGTATGGTTCTTTGTTTTCATTTTGTTTTTGTGTTTTTGTTTGTTTTGGTCCTTGGTGACCTGGTTTTGCTAGTTTCTCGGTTCGTTCTTTGGAAGATGGTTCTAGTCTTTGCTCTGCAAGCTGAATCCTTTGCCCAATGGATATTTTTGGCACTTGGTCTATTTTTGTTCTTGTGGCATTCGTTGGGAGTGCCCATCCTCAAGCAGGAGCTGATGTTGGTGCTTATTCTGATCTCGCACCATTTTCCCTTGAAAATCCCTCATTTTGCGGCCTCTGTCACGTTTTCTATCTCCCCAAATTGGTGCACAAAAAAATTTGTCCTCCATTTATCGAGTCTGATGCCCCACGCTTGTTTGTTGTATAAGAAAATATGGTAGACCAAAATCCCAATATTCTGATAGTGGAAGCCATCGGATCCCATATTAATGGGGAAGAAATGTTTTCCAGGTTCTAACCCACTAAAAGGCACGTTAAGAATAATATTATATGTTTTCATGGCGTGGAGGGACCATGCATATTTAGGGACCGGCCCCTGAATTTTATTTTTGGAGATGCGTCAGGGAGACACATGGAAGGCCCGTGCTTATTTGGAGACTAGTTGTTGTGCCTCACCTTTGCAGATGCAACAGGGAAACACATGGACAATTCTGATATAAAGTAGAAAGGGGACTGAATCAATGGTTGTTGTGTAATGCATATTTTGCAACGAGAATTACCAGAGGAGATGGATGCAGGGTAGAATTACAGATGAAAGAGAGAAAAACGGGGATGACCTGTCAAGTCCAGCTATGTAGAAACTCCGAAGGATTGCCAAAGGTTTGTGGCATGGCATCCTAGTCATACATGGAGAGGCCCAAGAAACATGATCAATTTGCAACTGGTCCACCTAGAAACTTTTGAACATAAATTTGTTAAAGGTCACTTTCTGAGGCAAATGAGTAACAAGCAAGGGTCCCTTAAATATTCTTCTTTTTTGGAGGAAAATTGAGTGAATGAAATGTATAAATGCAATGAGATTACTCTTGCAAATGGTCGGGAGTTCATTTTCATGAGAAAATTTTGAGAAAAGCTCATCTTCTGAGAAACCAGGTTAACTTTCTCTGTGTCATATTTTCATTCATGTTGAGTTGGTTACGAATGTATAGCCATCAACAAGCTCTGAGATTGTTTAAAATAACTCTCCCCTACTGATGAATCTGATAAACTTTGAGTTAATTTGTGTTAAATCTCTGGAAAATTTTGTGTTTATTTCACTTTCAGAATGTCTGCAAGTAGTTTTTCTTGTTCCTATTGCAATCTTGTATCAAAATCTCCTTGAGTCACATAGATCTCAATCCTTGTGACAGTTTAATGGCATCTGCAATTTCATTTTTTAGAAGATCTTTCATCTGAGAATGAAATAAACGATTTAAAATCACTTTTCTTTCATCTGTTGACAGAGATTGTTTGTAAGCCTCTGGGTGTACCTTAGGCGTGATTGATCTTATATTTTGATGTTTTATTGGGTCTTCTAACTCGAGCCTTTGTGCTAGAATCTCAAAGATTTTGTGAAAAGTGCAAATCCGGGCCTCCATTGACGCACACTTTCTGGTTGAAGGAATGTTTTAACTATTTTGAAGCTTTATGTTATTGAATTCTCCATTTGTTATGAAAGTTTCTTGAGGATCTGGAAAATTCAAATCTATCTTGTTGATCTCCCACCAAAAAATTATTCAAATAACCAATCCTACATTCAATTACCCCTGTTTTTCTCTGTATATCCACAAAAGAAAAAAAATCTACTTGCTAAAGTATGCAGAACATATCAGGTTTCCAAATGTCTTTTGTAACCTTAGCCTTGTGTTGAAAATATCTCCATTTTCTGGAAGTGACAACTCGTGAGAGTCATATTTGGTGTGTTGATCATATTTTCCCAAGCTTTTCTTTATAAAATTTGTGCAAGAGAAAGGTATCTGCATCTCCTTCAATAACAAAGGTTACAAAATAGGTCCTCTTACCTTGGTTGAAAGGCACAACCTAAAATAGTTAGGATAAGATCAAATCCTTTTATGGTGTTATCCATCTCTCCACAAACCTGAGTAATAAAAGGTCAGTTATATTTCATCCCTGGCTACAAAATGATACATATTTATGCTCTATCTACCTCTAAGCTCCCTGCCAAATCTTTGTTGCTTCTCGGCTTGAAAAGGAGAATGAATTTTGATACGAACAGCTTCCACACTTCACATTTTTATCACTCCATGCTTTTTCTTGTCTATTTCAACACACTTTTCGCCATCAATGTACATGGTTATTAGGTATGCATCTCTTATCTACTTTATGTTATCGAGAATTTGCTCAAAAACATAAAGTGGGGTAAATTATAGACACTAAATCACGCACTTTGTGTATATTTCTAGTCCTAATCGCATACCACTATTCATATGATTCCTAAGTAATAACATTACTAATTGACCAATTTCTGTGACCATCTTTTCTTTCTTTTTGTTTTCTCTCTTGGTGTTACACTCCTTTCCCATTATGTATTTTCATACTTCAACATTTCTCATTCGGGACACCAGCACTAGATGCCCATGTCCCCTCTAGGATCTCCCGACCTCTTTGTACTTTGTTGACATCTTTTGGGTCATTTCTAGTCGTTTGGGAATCTTGATTTTTACTAGTTGGCCTTTTAGTGGTTAATTATAAAATTCAAATAAGGGAATTATATAAATACAAAACTATGTGACCATTATGTGGGACCAAGAACTGAGCATTATCTATCACCACCTAAGGTTGCATCCAAAGGCATTATCAATAGCATTCAAGCATCCATCTAACATCCATACAAAGGCAAGGGATTTCATTCTTCTGCATACACTTCATAAGAGGGGAAATTTATTCTTTCATGCACACATCTATCTACATTTTCTACATCTAGCTATTGCTCGTTATCAAGTGCAACATACACAAGAGACACCTAGGGCACAATTTCAACACACACACACACACATAGAAATACATTGGGTCTAAGATGTAGTGCAATGCTCAGTCATAAGTTAACTTTGTTAACAACTGAGGACAATATGACCCCTCATTTTACATCTTTCATTTTTAGGATTTGATGTGGTTTAAGGGTTTTATAGGTGATTCTTTATTATTGTAGGTTTCATATGAATAACAATGAATTGTAGCGACATACAGGAAATTGAAGGTGACAAGCAGTGAACATCTCGCGACCCTATAAAATTGGGTTTCATATCTTTTAAGAAGTAAGAGGCACCCAGAAAAGGTATCTAGTACCCTAGGTGCCCCTGAACCTCCATAGGTTCCCTGGTCCTGGCATTTATGACACCTTTGCAATTTTTTGGATCTGATTGCGACACCTTAATTCTCTACTCCAATAGCTTTCCAACTGAACATGCATTTGGCATCACTACAATCAACTAAGTATTTTATTCCCTTCATTTTCAACTAGGGTTTTAAATTTAAGTTGCTTATTGGCTTGGATCAAATTTGTACTTAATTTTTTATATTCAAAACTATTACATATTTAGATTTAGGCATTTATTTATTCAAAATTTTCTTAATCAGAAACATAGAACTAAACCCTTACCTTTGTAGCCTCTATTAGCCCAATTTTGACTTGGTGGTTCATACAAGCAATACCTAATAACATTGCCTCTCTTATTATGCTTGTAACAAATTGTATTCTTTACTTTCTCACTTCTACTATCCCTCCATAGATAATTATTTCCAGAAAATATCCTACACTCCTTAGTGTTATGACCAAATCCATTGCAAGTAAAAAAATAACCTTTAAATGACCTTTCATACCTTGAAGCATTTGGTTTCTTGATTGATTTGGTCTTCATAATGTTCTTGATCTAATCTATACTTGAACTAGTAGGCTTCTTACTTAAAATAAAATAATTTTCCATTACCTCCTTACCTTTGAAACTCTATTTTTCTTTGGAATCTTCTTGACTTGATTCCGAGATGTTCTCATCATTCTTTGATTCATTTTTAAAGTCCAAACCTAACTTGTCACTTGAATGTATTTGGATGCTCAAAAAATCATCTAATTTTCTTGCACTCTTTTCAAAATTTTGAAACATTTTTAGTTTTCTTGAATATAGGTCAAAATATGATTGTAAAGACTTTATGTCCATTTAAAACTTGATGCACCCATCCTCTTTAGTTTTGAGACTAGCATTAAGCAATCCAATTTGTGTTTTCAGATGAGTACACTCCTTCTCTTTGTCTTCAAGCTCCTTAAGGATTTCCTTTAGTCCTTGATCCATGCCCTTTTTACTATTACTAGAGGGGCTGATATCTTCATAAAAATATTCCAATTGTTCCATAATTAATTAGCTAAATCACAACCCAAAAGCATGGTGCTCACACATTTTTCCAAATAATCAAAGTGATATCCTTGGAAATTTATTCCATTGGATCTGAAAAATCAATATCTCCTACACAAACTTAATAACCAAGATATCTTAGATATAACTTCATTCAGAGTCTCTACAAGGCATAGTTAGTTCCATTGAACTTAGGACCTTCATATGGCATGAACTATTCTCCCATTATGATCACCTAGACATGTGCTCTAAGATAATATCCTTTCAAGTGATTGAACTTATGCAAAAGGACCTGCTCCAATACCAATTATTAGAAGCACAATGGACTCAGAGGGGAGGTGAATCAGTCCTTCAAAACCATTATACAATTTCAAATAAAATTTCATACACCATTAGCATTCAACCATGCATTAATGTGATCATAAAAATAAGTGACAACCATACACCATAACATAAACAAGGAGTGCACAAGAACACAAGATGTAAGTGGGAAACCCTCAAGGGGAAGAAAAACAATTAAAAACTTTTCTGATATTACACACAACAAAGACTTAAGTGAATATTACACATCACAAGAGATTTCTTTAGTGAGGCACAAACCCAATAAGGAGAACCAACCCCTAAAACCTTGTTGATATTACTCACAACAAGATACTTGCATGAATATGACTCATCACACAAGATTTTTGATAAAAATATCACTGAATATATGCTGTAAAAACTCAACTAATGGTTATCACATGATTCAGCTCCAAACTCCTTCAAACCCTTGTTCAAACCCTCATTTATATAACTCACTCTTTATTCTTCTTTCATGGACAAATTTTGCCTCAACCCCTTGCGCACATGCTCTCTAACATTCCCCAACCTTTTAAACACTCTCTCAACTCTAAATAGATGACTTCATACATATTACACACACACACAATTGGGTCACAATTTTTTCCTCTCTAACAACTAGTGCAAATTTGAATTCAAACATGTACTTTTATACCCTTTTCAACTCTAAAACATGAAACAAGTAAGCATAACTCATTTATTTCAACCAATAAAACTTAAAAAATCCCAAAACATTCATAAAAAAATTCATATTGGGCCCATGTAGGTCGGCCATGCCCAAATGCACTAAACAAGCTCACAATCAACTCAAACCCCCATCACTTGGATGAGAAAAAACCAAAAACACCATAACCATGATTAGTAAATCTCCATAATTTACCACACATGTCAAATATGACATAAAAACACCATTCATGGTCATACATTATCTTATACCAATAAAATTTATCATAACAGTACCAAAAGGCTCATATCCTTCTCAAAATAGTTGTTTCCAAGACCTTGTCTTCACCTTAGGGCCTCAATAACACTCAAAAATATCTATAATATGGAATGTGACCACTCATTGGAATCCTCCTAACATTTATATCACACCCATGATTGTTATAGCTCATGAAACATCCATATGTGCAAACCAAACCAACTTTCCTCTTCACCAAATTGCCCTTCCAAGAAAGTAGTTTTACAAAATCAACTATTTTGCACCATTGTTGTCACTTTCAAGACCTCCAAATGGATTCAACAGGAAAAAAATTCATCCCTATTAACTCTCCAACTATCAATCAATCCATCTCATGCATCATCTACCTCAATCTTTCAGTCTGAGAAACCCTGCCTTGAAAACAAGAAACCTTCTTCTTGACAATTTGACATGGATGACCTATAAAATATCCTCATCATGAGACAAAAATTATACCATTTTAAATAAATCAGAATCTACTTTCCATAACACCTTACATTTCCTTCCAACTCCAAGTGGAAGGCCTTTAACCAGGTCCATATGTGAAAACTGCTTAAAACTGCCCCAAAACTACCTTAAGACCCGTCTTCATAAATAGGGAACACTTTTCCATTTAGAAGCAAAAAAATGATCTTAAAACATCATGGAAATCAAGTAAAAATCCCATAATAAAAAAAATTGTCAATTTATTTTACAACTCTTTTGGATAACTTTGTCCCAAACTGAACTTCTTTAGAAATTAGTTTGTTTCAGTGGGGTCCACGTATCACCAAATGATCTATCATACCTTTTTGGAAATATGGAGGAGTCCTATAAAACATCCAATCATCATACTATTACAATTAATCAATTCTGGGCACTTATGATCAATATTGTTCCTACCTCTTTTGAGCTAGGGTTTCAAGCACACAAAAAGGTGTTTACCTTCTTAACATTCATTCATAAAAACATGATGATGAAATAACCTCATTATTTTTGTGAAACCTTCTTAACTCAATGAAAAATCATCCTTGAAATCAAAAAAATCCCATGTAAATCACACAATCCATGGTGAGCATCAAAAGGTGTAATCCGAGTTGAAAAATGCTCTTTCTTGGACCATGTTTCACACAAAATACCATAACTTGAAAAATGTTCTTTAGAATGACTTGAAAATTTTCTCACACCTCTATAAAACCCATGTGCACCATCTAAAATAATCAACATAGCTAAAATAAGTCTCCATATTCTCATCCCATGTCATTTGCATGACTATCCCTTGGGGTTTTGCACGGTTTAAGCTAGGGTCAATTGAACTAACATTGTACCTCAACATGGAACCTCTCCAAAAAGAAAAAATAACCTTAATACATCATGTATCACATAACTTCATACCTCCATGATATCACATGGCTATACAAGTCATCCTCATGCCTCCAAGCACCTATACTAGGTGTAGATGAGTGCTTGAAATTGGGTCTTCAACCTGTACTTACACCCTAAAACTCATGTGAGTGCCCAAAATATATAAAACCATGCTCTCCATACTGCTACCATTCTCCTATAACCACCAAGCCACTCAAACCATCATGTACCATCATTTAGGCAAGCTAGGTCACCTGACTAGCTTGATAGACCAAGCCAATCTCACTGAATCACCTTATGCCATCATGAAACCACCTGATAATCCATGTCATCAAACTACTGAGAATCCTATGATCCTTCTCCATCATCATCTTTTTCATTAATGTGCTTTTACATTAATGAAAACACCTATAACTCAACATGCCAATAATTTTTAATATATATATATATATGTATGTATGTATGTATGTATGTATTTAAATCTAAAAAAAAAAAAAAATTTAAATTAAAAAAACATATAATGAAACAATATTGAATACCGTTTCTGTAAAAACATCTAATAAGATTTAAATGGAAAATATACAAAATAATAGATTCAAATGAAAATAAGTCATTTTAAAAATTTATATTTAAATGTTAAAATAATATATCACACATCTGAAGAAATTATATAGTTTCTAAATGAACATAAGATTATTAAAAATTTGAATTCTGAATCATTTGCTTCAACCTCCTATGTGCATGGATCATTAAGAGTTAAATCTAGTGTGATGTGAAGGTGAAGGAGTATCCATTTCTATTTCAATATCTGAAACTTCATATTCTGGCTGATACATTTGTACCTCTCCTTCTATTTTGTATTTATGAAGTAGATGAATTGGAGAAGATACCTCATCCAGAGTAGTATTTCCACTTGTTATTATTAGATTGCCATTGCCCATGCCTAATTTTCCATTTTCTACTAGGACTAATTTGGTGGTGGTTTTTCGGGAGATTGCTATGGTGGGGGACCATGCCCTAGGTTAGGACCAAACCCAGACCATGAAATTCCACTAGGATTTCCTCCGCGTAGTGGTTGAATTGAACCTCTTGAGCCTCCCACCACAACTTACAATCATGTAGATGAACTCCCTTGTGTCCTAGTTGTTGTGCTGAACTAGACACCCACTGTCTGTGTTACAGCAACACCTATAGGATTTATTCCAATGGTATGGGTACAAACACTCTATCCTGATGATGCACTTATTAAAAATCCTCTAAAATTACTTCCAAACACTAGTGCCTATTGCACTAAAATGTGCATATCCTTGATCTGTCGTGCTTCTTGAGTGGTAACTAAAACATGTTTGCTTATGTCTCCTACCCAACGTGGAGATATTTCTTGCTCACCTTCACTAAGGTGCTCTTAAACTACTTCTAGATCTGGAACACCTTGCACAAGGGATAGGTGATTAGGAAGGGTCAGATGTGCCCACGATCCTCACTCTCTCCTTTGACATGCTCTTATTAGAAGTCGATGGGGTCTCTCTACTACACTTTCCCAATGTCGGGAGGACATGATACTGTGACTCCTCATCTTCCACAGGGCTCTCATCACTTTCTCTAGTCATCATTCTTATCAATCTCAGGCTTCATCAACTACCCTCTGTCACACCTCATTATAATCGAGGTATCTCTATTCTCTCTCTTTTTCTTCTGCCAGGGCTATCACCATCCTCTCCAAACCTACTCCTATCCCTACATGTGGTGGGGATTTAGCTATCCATAGGTAAGTTCTCCATTTCCAGTTCTACCATCAAGATCTTGATAGCTAAGGGTATTGTGCATAAATAGGATCCTCTTGGTTCATACAAAAACCAAAAATATGCCTCCTCTGGACAAGAATATGTCGAGATTACGTACTCCAAAGTATAGCTGCACAATACCCCTTCCCACCAACGATCTACAACTTTATTCAATGTCTCAATTTAATCAAAGAGTGTCTGATAGTATTTCCTGGGTGGAGTCCCGTGTTTTCCGTGTAGGTTTCCAACCACTAGTCCAATATATTTATGCAAAACTGTCTTGGCCATCTTCTATCTAGCTCTCAATACTCTCTAAAGATAGTTGATATGTCATCTGTATGCAACATCCTAGTAGAAAAATTAAAAAGGGGTCCTGGAAACAAAACCAAAATGTAGTATTATTTTACCCACTTAATAGCCATCTGTACTGGTACTTCATCCAAATGGATCTGGAAGCTCAACCAAAGTGCACCCAACTACCATGTCCCTCCTTTGTTATGCATATCAGAATATTAGCATGCATGTTCATCATATTCATAACCAATACGTTCATTCATGCACGGATAATCATCATAAACATTCAAGTTCAAAAACACATATAATAAGGAAAATTAGTCGACATAAAGAATGATTATCAAGATCTAAATTCCCATTACTCCATACTCAGACATAGTCAATTTAGCAACCCAAATACAATCAATTATTTCAAATCATTGTTGGACCCCTAAAGTAACTAAGTACTTAAGGTGCAAATCCTTGTGGCACGTAGAAGCAGAGCATGAAGGCACACACATAAGTAGTTCAAATCTGTGGTCCTGCCATGTTGAATAGCCATTCAATACGGTAGGACCACAAAATTTTGATGGATCCCATGCATCTGTCCATCAATGCTTTACGTGCAGCCATCCAATTGGGTCGGGCGTCAGATTTTGCTTGCTCATATTTTAACATGGAACACCAATCAGCGTAAATTTTATACTCAGTAATGTTAAGGAGTAGAAATCAGAATTCAAGAGCAAGTGAAATGACAATGCATATCCACAATGACGTTGTATAGAGTGACAATGTAGGGGAGGAGGAAACAAATGTTATCATTGTTGGAGTAGGCATTACTGGTTTGGCTCTCGCTTAGACACTTGGCAAGGAATTTATTTCTCCCTTTTCAAAAAATTTATCTTTTAGGCACTAGTTTAGTTGCCCCTTACTCGTAGTTGCTTAGGTCGAAGGTGATCACTAGTTTAGTTATTTACTTACTCGCAATTATAAATCCGCTATATGCATCCTCCCAAGCATGAGTAATGATGCTGACAATCTATGTAATCTAGTGCCTAATGGATGCACACTACTCATAAAAATAAATGTCTCAATCTCTAGATCCACAATTTCCATTGGGTTACCCTTTCGCAACTACTGTTGCCATTTAACGACTTTATCTTCTTGCTCATTTGCACTGTCCCCTTCATCATAGGAATGCAAATCAAAAACATTGAAGATTGGCGAAATGTTTAATCCATTTTGTATTTCAATTTTATAAGCATTGACATCGATTTTCTTCATAATCCTGCTAGGTCTAATATTTTTATTCTTATTATATTATCTTTTTTTTTCTAGAAAAATTTGTAGTTTTATTTATATATGAAAAAAACTAGATTCCTCATATGCATAGAGCATTACACCTATTCATAAAGGAATCCGTAACCTAATACGAAAATGTTAGAATCATTCCCACAAGGAATCCCATATGGCTTCCCAAATTAACAAAAGCATTGTGTATCAACAATGATACATCCATAATACAGTGTTCATAAAATTCTGATGCATGCAAACATACAAGATCTTTTACAACCTGTGAACTTTCCCTCTCGCCTAAGCATTCCTGCAACAATAAAAAATCTCCCGAACATCGTCTCAACCTTCATCTATCACATATAATCATCTTTCATGAGACTTATCGATATCTTTGTGTTACTTTATTGAGATTTTATCAAATTATCTTTGTATTACTTCTATAAAATATTTTACAGGAATATAACAACTTCTGTAACATATGAGGAACACTCAGCAACCTTCCCCTACAACCCCTTTGCCTACAGGTTGCTATATTCATTCTTTTATCCTCAGCTTTTTACTTCTCTAGTAAAATCGTCATCGATCCCTCCTAGTCACCATCAATCGAGGCTCTATTCATCCTCTAATCTATCTAAACTATCCTTTTCTACCCTTTTCCTGCTTCTTTGTCTCTGGTTCTCTTCTACAAATTCTCTTATAGCACTTACAGACCTTTATCAACTTCTATATTACATTCAGACTTTCCAAGTCTACACATTTTATCTACAAGTTCAAACCCATCCTCCTAGGTAACCATTGAATTGTCTGCGCACAGTCTAGTTCGTCATCGATCTAGACCAGGTAACACTTAATTTATAGTTAATGTAATATAATCGAATTTAGATAAATTTCTGTCATTTTCTCAGATTCAGTAATACTTATGTTTGTGCATGTTTTTACTTTCGTATCCTTTATTTATCTTTATCTAAACAATGGGGGTTGACATCGACAAAATGATGCCAAGATCTTCTTAGAGCCGGCATTGTCTAGGAAACCCCTCATAAATCTATCTAATCAATATCGTTTTCAATCTTATTCATAGGTATTCTTCATCTTTCTCCAAGGATCAAGATCGATCAATTACTTAGTACCCGTATCACATCACACATTCGAGGTAACATAAACCCTCCAGCATTTTAGAGTTTGCTAAGTTCTTCAATATCTAGTGCACTAACCTCATTAGGAACCATACACTTGGTAAAAAGTACTGGCACGCCCATTGGGACCATCCTTTTGGTGATCTCCTTCTTTTCTATCTATATTTCATTTTTTTGGCTTCCATTAATAGTACAGTGTGAGGATTCACTTTATTGCTTACTCGTGTTGGGTTCATGGCCTGGATCACTTGTCTCTCAAGAGTGCAGAAAAATAGGAAAAGCGTTATCCAGGTGTTCCTCACATTTTCCCTGTTTTTTCCTTTCTACATCTTAATTTTACATTCTTGTCTATGTCCTCATTGAATATCACACTTCGTTTTTGGTTTAAAAGAACATTCTTTTTGCATCCTTCTTGCTCATATAATTTAAGTCGGGTTTTAACTTATTGCATATCACATCTTATCACACATGACCTAAAACTCATAAATCAAATCATACATCAAAACACCTCCTCTCCTGGTATACTGATTGGGATTTGATCACCTAACATGAAGCCGCCTTAGACATTCCCTAGCCATAACTTACTTGAAACTAGACACAATTTTCCTTCTCCTAGGTCCTTCGTTATCCATCCCCTTTTTATTTTTCACATTCTTAACCACAACATAAAAGGAATTGTTTGCTTGATTTGTCTGTTTAAAATGGAATCAAAATCCTCCCAAACATTATTCAAAAATTCACCATGACACCATCCAATCCCTTGGTTGCTTCTAGACCTTCTTCTAGACCCATATATGACTACCTTCAATATAGAACCTCTACTTCTCAACCACGCCGGCTAATAGATTCCACTCCTTCCCCGCAATATTTTATCATCTCTTCTTCACCTAGCATGACTATGCCTATCCAACCAATTGACCTTATTATATCTCCCACATCAGATCTTCTTGTCTAATCCCCATCATCTTACCATGATCTTGCTTCTCCCCATCATATGTCTCCCCAACCAACCCAATCTTCACCACTTGATATGTTCAGACAACCCTTTCCTATTACACCACCATAAAATTTGTCTTCATCCTCTACATCATATCAATTCAACCCATTTTCAATCAACACCATACACCGAACCTCTTCCATCAAAATGGATGTCCTAAACGAACAAATGATAATAATGAAAATGGACGTCCAACTCTAAAGTTAAATGGATCTTTTAGACAAACAAATGATAATAATCAAAATGGACGTCCAACTCTAAGGAACTAATGAACAAACATTATAGAATAGCACCTTTTGACGAAAGATACGAGCGAGAAGCTTCTAGAAAACTAGTGTTTTCTGAGCTTTATAAAGCTAGCGAGCAAACAGCTAATCCATGGGTATTTGAACATTTACTCTTTCTTATATCCATCGTTGACCATACCCATTCTCAAAAAAATTTCATCACATCTTATCCATATAAATTCTAATCATCATGATCAATTTCAAACACAAAACATATAGTCCTAATCCTCATTAACACATCACACATTTATATAGTCATTTCATCCATACGCATACACATCCAAAATAACCATCTAATTCATACATCTATTTTACCATCATCATCAAATATGAAACAAACATGTGTTCGAAAAAACCATCATCATCACATCTCATTTAAAAGCTATCATCACAAAATATAACATCAAATCATCATCATCACATCAAATTAAATTGATCACATCACAAAATGAATACATAATAATCCATGATAAAACCATATATCATATATATCAAAATGTGTATCAATACATCACTTCCCTCTAACGGGGCTCTCTCAAAGAAGAGATACTATCAAAATCTGTGAAGAGTATAGCTAAGGATCTCAAGTCCTCTCCTCTTGGGACACATAAAAAACTTGATCCTTGCAAATCTACGCTACCCTTATGTCCTCCCTCCACTCACCATGGTTGTGCCACGCTCATCATCCTCTTAGAAGACCATGCTCCTCCTACCACTATCCTTCGTATGTGCTCCCAAGAGTGCAATGTCTTTGGTATTTCTCGAAAAGGATTCCCTCGTAATATCTAGCCTCTATAGATAGCATTATATACATGTCCATGGAGATCATACTGGGAGGTGCTATCTATCATGATCCCTATGGAGCTTTTTGCACACCACTAACTAACTCCATTGACAAAATAATAGTCAAATCACCAAAACGGGCCTTGTAGGCCTCCCTCTGTTGTTGGTAGCGACCCCTCTCATGAGTGACAACATCCCACTATTGTAGATCTGTGTCTCGCTCTACATGTGTCTGGTCCCTCTCCACCCTCATCTAATCTGGTACGATACGTAGCCGTGTCATCTCTGCAGACTCTCTTGCTCCACCGCCTCCAGGGGTCACCTCAACCTCTACCTCCATCTCCTCTATCTCCTCCTCTCCCCCCTCCTTGGCTAACTGAGCTACCCATGTTGTAATATTCCAATCGGATTATCTCACTTAAACTCCAATGTCATCATCCTCATCCCACGGTACTGCCTCTTCCTCCATTGGATCAGCCATGATAGGAATCGATAGCTCCCTATCCAACTCCTCCCTCACGTATAAAATTGGATCATGAGGAACTGTTTGGAAAACTACAAAGTGTCATCTCACCCTATCAAACTGAATGAAATTGATTATCTCCAGTCATCTTCCTTGAATCTACCTCATCCTCCTCATCCCCACTAACTCCACATCTGCACTAGGTCATGTAGGGAACTCTCAGAACGACCTCCATATAGCTTGATGAACATCCAACTCTGTAAGTTTATCTACATACCAATATACCCTCCTCTCACTCCTTTCACCGAAGGCCTGATCGACCCTCCATATCAAAAATACAAGTGCAATCTCAATATGGTATCTTGTGACACATAGAAGCCCTGATGGCCTAATCACAACAATAAGCTCGGAGGTCCAGTAGTGAAGCAAGAAACCCACATCCAATCCTTACCTCTGCCCTGCTCTGTACATGGAAATCTCATGGTAAACCTGAGCCAACAAATTAGTCCCAAACGAAACATGATCTGGTGATAAAAAATGTTTGCTACTATACCAGTTAGTGCCCATGGAAATCAAGCCCCACCAGAGCATGAAAAATCATAACATGACATAACCATCATCACCGTACAGATCAAATGGTTGCGTGGTACCCCAGCCTCATATCTCAACTCATATGTAAAATCCCCTAAATAAAATATGATTTGGGGTGCATCACCTCCAAATAGCAATGTCAACAATGCTAATCTCTCCTCACTGGTAATGGGCACTATCTACCCCCTGTATCGGAAACTTGACAATCTGATACACATCCTCTAAGGTGAGTGTCATCTCCCTAGTCCTAAACCAAAATTTCCATGTCTGTCGATCCCATCTCTCCACCAGATCAATCATAAGCCCCACATCTTGTAGGATCCTCTTATAATACTTGAATCCACTTAACCCTATTGCAGCCAAGTGATCCCAATCGTCATTTGTGACATATCCTCTAATTTGCTTATATAGAGAAATCACTCGATCTCTTAGGTACAAGGTCTCCCTGGCCTGTAAACAAAAACAAAACATAAATACATAAGATCAACCATACAAAATTACATCATAATCCATTAAAATTCATCAAAATCTAATTCAGTATAAAACTTGATCCTAATCCATTAAATTTCATCCAAAACTCCATCTAACCCCGCTTATCCAATTTAACCCTGGTCGACACCGACACATGTCGGATCAACATGTTTTTGGGTTGATTGACCCTGACATCATCCATTTTTTACACAAAACTGAAAAAATAAATAAAACATTAAATTTAATTAAAAACTAGTGTGGGTTTTGTTATTCACCATCCTTCGCACCCTCTGGTGCTTCCTCGCAGCTCATACGGCCTCCATTTCTCAACCCTTTCTTTTATCGCTCTACTCTCTCTCTCATCAAATTTGTGTGTGAAAATGAGAATTATCGGCTAACCCTTGGCCTTATATAGCCATCGATTTTAGGTCGTCGTCGACTCCCTTTAGAAGAAATTATTTTGGGATTTTCCCCTCTTTCTTGCATACTTTCCTCAAGCATCATCTATTGTTGACCTTTAAATCCATATTTTTGGCCATCTCTATTTTACCTCTGGGAATTTTTATCTAACATTCAAGCTATTCCTCCTTTGAACATACATACTTTCTAAGTCCACATTCATGGCCATTTCTATTTTTCCTTTAGACATTTTAATCATATCGCACCCTAAGCTATATTCACTCTTCCTTCAAAAATTTTATTTCACAATCTTATTCAATCCACACATGAAGTCCTCCTTTTAGGCCATATCCATTTTTCCCTTTGGGAATTGCATTAATCATATTTATTCCACTCTTGTTGCCATATTCATGCCCTTTTCTAGGGCATCATATTCTCGTTAAAAGTCCACCTTTATGGCCATACTTTCCCCACGTGGGGAATTTTTTTCCCTTTTTCCTTCACGACCATATCTTCCCCTTTGGGGCATATTGTTTCGTCATTCAACTTTTTATTTTTGCCTTCTAGGCCATCATTTTTTCCCCTTTGGGGCACCATAACTTTTCATCCTCGTCCCTTTTGGACACATACCTTTTCGATCAATTCCTTGTGTATGAAGGATTTCACATACCTTTCACATATAGTTGCACATACTTTGATGACTTTCCCATGACCCGTTGGTCATCTTGGCTTGCATCTGTACTGCAATGATCTTCACCCACTCACCGGTCCATAGAACATTGTAGCCCATCTCTGTTGAGACCACAATTGTCCTCTACTAATGTGATATTGGAGTCACCACCATATTTTTCTCAATATTGCGATCCTTTTTTTCTGAAGGCATCTTGCCTTGGTTATGTTTCCACCCATCTTTTCTTCACCCACCTACCCTTCATCAATTATATTCTTTCAAATGTATCATCAATTTCCCTTAATGTCATCAATCCCCCTTTTGAAGGGGATCTCATCATCTACCTTTCGTCAACCCAACTCTCATCATTTTTGTCTCATGGTTTACCAACGCAAACCACTCAACAAAAAGGGGAAAAATGTAGACACCTAAAATCGGTATCTATATCCTTGATCCCCCGCATGCACATAATTAATTTTAAATTAGCCCATCCCTTTATCTAATTAAAATGCCCATCTAATTCCCATTAATTAATTAAGCCACATTAATTAATTAATCATTTAAATATATTACATGCCTAATTATCCCATCCATATTAATCTTTATTCCTATTAATTAATTAATACTCATTATCTTTCCCGAACCTACCTTCTATTTAGGATGATTTTATCCTAAATCCACCCCCTTTCTTTCCTCCTATCTATTTTTATGCCCTAACTACCTGCATCTCATCATCTTCCCATCTATATGCTTTAAAGTATTTGGCCAATTATTAAAAAGCCAAAATCACACCAAAAGCAAAAAAATCCTCTCATTGGGAAAACTTTTCCCATAGTCGGCGACAACCCTGCCCAATCACCGTCGACCCTATAAAGCTATTCTTCTCTTGCCAAAAAATCATCAGATGGATGCAAACATCCGAGATTTCTTGTGACCTGTGAACTTTGCCTCTCGCCTAAGCATTCCTGCAACAATCATAGATCTCCCAAACATCATCTCAACCTGCCTGTATCGCTTATGATCATCTTTCATGAGAATTATCAATATCTCTGTGTTGTTTTATTAAGATTTTATCAAATTATCTTTGTATTTCTTCTGTATAATATTTTGCAGGAACAAATAAGCTTTTGTAACATCTAGGAACACTCAACAACCTTCCCCTATAGCCCCGTTGCCTATATTCATCCTTTTATCATATTCATCCTTTTATCCTCAGCTTTGTACTTCTCTGATACAGTCACCATAGATCCCTCCTGGTCGCCATCGACCGAGGCTCTGTTCATCCACTAATCTATCAAAACTGTCCTTTTCTTCCCTTTTCCTTCCTTCTTTGTCTTTGGTTCTCTTCTACATATCCTCTTACAACACTTACAGACCTTTATCAGCTTCCAGATTGCATTCAGACCTTGCAGGTCTACATATTTTATCTACATGTTCAAATCCATCCTCTTAGGTCACCGTTGACCTTCCTGCGCACAGTCTGGGTCACTGTCAACCCATACCAGGTAACACTTAATTTATAGTTAATGCAATCTAATCGGATTTAGATCAATTTATGTCATTTTCTCATATTCAATTACACTTCTATTTCTGCATGCTTTTACTATCATATCCTTTTTTCTCTTTATCTAAACAACGGGGGTTGACATCCGTGAAAGGAAGCTAAAATATTTTTGGAGCCGACATTGTCTAGGAAACCCCCACATAAATATATCTAATCAATATCATTTTCAGTCTTATTCGTAAGTCTTCTTCATCTTGCAACAAGGACCAATCAATTACTCGGCGCCCATATCACATCATACATCCAAGGTAACATAAACCCTCCAACATTTATAATTTTTCTAGTTTCTTCAGTAGCTAGTGCACTAACCTAATTAAGAACGATAAAATTGGTAAACACTTGTGGCTATAACAAACATATCATACCTCGTCAATTTGAGGTAGGAGACTTAGTGCTAAAATAAAATTAGTTCAACACCACCAAAGACTGCGAAAAGAAAGGAAAGTTCGAGCCAAACTGGTTAGTACCATATGTAGTGGTCACTAAGTATGGTTCAAGGGCCTGCAAACTTGCTCATTCATATGGTGAGGAACTAAAGGAACCCATGAACACAATGCATCTCAAGTGGTTTTATGCTTGAGTATGGAGTTCCTCAAAAATAAAAATAGAACTAAAGGAACCCATGAACACAATGCATTTGAAGTGGTTTTATGCTTGAGTATGGAGTTCCTCAAAAATAAAAACAAAAAAAAACAAAAAGTTATAAAAACAGAAAAATTTAAGAGAAAACAGGTCGTCCAAATGTGAAAACCACACAATTATGGCACTTTGGATAAGTCCCTGGGTAAAAACCAGTTTCTAGTGCCTTAGTAGGATTCATTGTTCATGAGCATTCTCATCTCTATAGGGAACATTTGTTTTATCCTAAGCTAGTATTGACTTATGTTTGATTTTCGGTTGGACTATCCCCTTTCGCCTTGATTCGGCTGATTCTAATCTTGTATATATGTGAAGGGTTCACCTTTGTATATTCCCATCTAACACTGGGGCCATCTTCACTATCTTGAACATACGTGTGGCATTCTACCCTTGTATATCCCATCTATCGCTAGGGTCATCCACGTTCCTTTCCCTTCATATACATAGTTTCGGAAAATTTTCAAAAATACCAAAAACATTAAAAAATGTTTAGAAAATCACAAAAACATTTGTATAACTTTCAAAAAAATCCTAATTTTTTTAAAACATCACATAAATAAAAAAATTAGTAACAAGCATGCATGCGGCTGAAGCTTGTATCACATGCATTCTACTCAAACATCAAAAATCATCCTACAAAACATCTCTCTTTGTTCCTCGCCTGTTCATGTGCGTGACTTGCGAATCATTTTGATCTTCCCTCCATCAACAAAAGCTGGTTTTCATACTATCTCCGCCTTCCCTTGCACGAACGTGTTGCTTTGGGCAGTTTCATAGTGCACGATTACTTTTTAATAGGACTTATACGTCCCTTGTTTATTCACCTAACATGTATCCTTGCCTAGGGGTGCCCTTCTTAACCCTTGTCATTAATTCGCATAGGTCAAAATTTAATCTTGATAACAAAAACATTGGTGCAACTATCTTGAACGTTGTTTATTTGAGTATGTGGGTGTGTACTTGTTTTCCCTGTTAGGTTAGCTTGTTTACTTTCTCGTATTGCATTGCATTATGTATGTTGCATGGAGTTAAGATTTTTAGCAATGAAAAAATGTTAGTATCATATCTTTTCATGTTATTTTACACTTTTGTTGTATGCGTATCTTATAATAAAGGGCCGCTGACATTGATCATTAGCAATATGATGAAATAAATTTGTTTACATTTGTTGGATGCAAGCTATTTTGATTTTCTTCTATCCTACACTATTCTTCCAACTCACTTGGGGAAATAGGGATTACCTTCTATCCCCCCTCCTCCTTCACATTTCTTATATTTGTTTCTTTCATTTTTTTTGATCTTCGATCGACCTATTTCATCACCCCATCGACACTCAAGGGAGCATCCTTTATTCTACTAATTTTTCTTCTACCCCTTAAAAATTTACTTTCCTGTACTTGTCTACTATCTTTGAAGTGGCATTGCTTATGCCACCCCAAAAAGGGGCAAATGTAGACACCTAAAATCCACTTATGCAGTTTAATACTTAAATTGCACTAACGATCTTCACTCCCTCTCACTTTGGTCAAATAATGACACTTCGTTATCTAACAATGCTTCTAATTCACTCAAGATGCCAATTAACACTATTTTGATTAGTGATAATCCTCTTAATATGTTAATTAAGCCTCTAATCTGGCATTTAACCAATAAACCTTCTTATTGGCTAAATCTCACTTCCAAAACTTCCAAAATCCATCAAAAACCCTTCCAGATGCTCTCAGAAAGCTTCCTAAGCCTACTTAGCATTATTAATTAATCCTAAAAGATTAATTAACTTCTAATTATAATCAAAAAGTGCATTGACTTGTAAAAGTCTATTTTTCTCTACCTTTTGTCCCAGATGCACTAGGATTATAAACTTTCCCAAATGGAAACCTATAAATACAAGCCTAGTATACCCCTTTCAACTTTACACCATACTTTTGATAGTATCTCATATAAAACATATGATTTTGAGCCTTACTTCCATTGTTGAAATAACTTGCTCACCTTGCATCCATTCTTCATGTTTGGTTAGTAGAGGAATATCTAACATGGCCTTGTAGCCATTGTTTAGAGAGATCCTTTCACCATCTTGAAGCAAAAAACAACAAACCCAATTTGATTGCTATAGGATCTAACTAGGTTCAGATTTAGTTAGCAATCTAAAGAGTAAAATGGCTTAGCATGTTAGTTTATTTCATTCATGTTGCATATAAATAAGTTAGTTTTATAAGCTCTTATCTTGATCTTTTTTTTTACCTAATCATGTCTTGAAACTACTAGGTGTTAGTTTCAATTCTTAAGACATAGTTAGTCTTTCATGCATACAGGCAGACTCAAGGTAATTCTAGAATGAGAGCACATCTAATCACAATGATTCAAAGAAATCTAGATGAAATCCTCACCATAAGAATCACAAAGGACATGTCACGACTCAACAATATGATGACTCATAAGAGGAAGTACCAAACTTAGTAAATTGTGACACACTTCAGAATGTTGTTCCAGTATCCCAAACACCATATCTTTTACAGAATGTTTGGTTGATTGACTCGGGTGTTAGTAAGCATACGACAAGTGATATAAATATTTTGTATTCATTGATTTATCAACACATTGGATATCAGGTTTGCATTGTAGATAATAAGGAGTACGTTGTAGAAGGAATTGGCATTGTCACCATTCCTCTCAAAACGAAAAGTTTTACCCTCACAAAGGTGTTATATGTCCATGGTTTGACCAAAAATCTCATTTCTATCTCTCAGCTATTGAATAAAAATATCAAGGTGGAGTTCATGGTCTAGAAAGACATAAAATTATGTTTGATTTCACATGAAGGTATACTATTTGCTAATTTTTTTTGAATAATCATTTGTTTGCACTAGATGCAGTTTCATCCTTTGTAGTTTTTCTATATGCCTCTACGACGGATTCTACTGCACTCTGGCATTATCGATATGGGCATCTTTCTGTCGGCTCCCTCTATTAGCTCAATTACAAGGAGATGGTTAGAGGTATTGCTACACTCTCCTACTCTGTACCTATCTGTTCTGAATGTCTGGAGGGAAAACAACATCAAGATTCATTAAAGATGAGTTCTTTCTATGTCAAGAACCATCTCGAGGTCATGTCTACCGATATATGCAAGCCCTTTCATGTTTCCTTTCAATGATTTCATTACTTCCAATTGTTTTATATGACTATTCTCACAAGACATGGGTGTTTTTTCTTCGAAAGAAGAGTGAAGCATTTTCCAATTCTCAATTCTTCTTTCAGCAAGTTGTTCAGTAGACCAGGAAGCCCCTTCTTATCCTCCTCTTAAGTTGAGGGGGGAATTCACGTCAAATAAATCTTTGGTATTCCTGAAGGAGCATGACATCTCACAACACTTGACTACCCCCTATACACCCCAACATAATGACATTGAAAAAGATCGTAATCAGATTTTCATGGAGATGACTCATTTCCAAGTTGCACAACAAAATTTGGGTAGAAGTAGTACATAAAGTTGTATATCTTCTGAACCGGGAACCTATAAATATCTTGTAGGACAAGACACCAGAAGAGGTATGGAGTAATCATAAACGTTTGATCTCCCATATCAGAGTATTTGGTTGTACAACATACATGCATGCCCCATACAAAAATAAGTCGCTCTAGTGTATACTTTTTGGGTAAAATACTACCTCGAAGGCATATCGTCTCATGGATCCTAAGACACAAAATATATATGAGAATTTAGATGTGGTTTTTGATGAGTCATAATTTGAATCATTCCCACACAAATAAGAGTCAGTATTGACCTCCTCTCATATATTTCTCTCATAGTCAGATGATGAGCATGAAGAATCTTCACACAAGGAAAATGAGTTCCGTGGAGAATTGTTTGTTGATATTGGTCCTTTGGAAACTCATTCTTCAAATCAACAACAACAAAAATGTATGAAATGGGTCCAAATATCTGTCAGGGACTCCCACCTGAAATATCTCATAGATGCTTCATATGGAGTAATAACAAGAAGACAAACACAAAATGAGGTAAATATCACATTCATGAGTTCATTTATTGACAGTATTGAACCTACTACAATTCGAGAGGAACTTAGTTGACTAGAGTGAAAGAAATATATGGATACATAATATGAATCCCTGATTTAGAAGTGGACATGGGAACTTGTCGATCTACCTATAGGAAAGAAATACATTAGCTGTAAATGGATTTTAAAAATAAAATACAAGGCAAATGGATCTATCAATAATTACAAATAATGACTAGTTGAAAAGGGATATGTTCAGCAAAAATAAATTGAGTACGAGGAGACCTTTGCACCCACTGCAAAGCTCAAGACTATCATATTTTTCTTTGCAATGGCAACACAAAAAGTATGGAAACTTCAACAGATGGACGAAAAAAGTGCTTTCTTGAATGGTGATCTCAAAGAAGTAGTATACATGACTCAACTAGAAGGATTTTTCAACAAACAACATCCTAATAAGATATGTTTTCTAATTAAGTTTTTTTATAGACTTAAACAAGCACCCATGACATGGTACATTAAAATAGATGATCACCTATTGTAACATGGATTCACTTGTAGCCCCTCATATTCAAATTTGTATATTAATAAGGTAGGCACATAGATTTTCATTCTCATTTTGTATGTGGATGATCATAGAGATCTCAGAAGATGTTGTCAAAGATGTAAAGAATGATATGAAGAAATTCTTCGACATGATAGATTTGTGGATACTTCATTATTGTCTTGGCTTGGAAATATGGCAGCAGAAGAATCACCTTTTTATCTCACAAATGAAATATGCCAAAACTCTCCTGGAAAATTATGGAATGTCTGATTGTAAACCCGTGTCCACTCTAATAGAGAAAGGTTTATAGCTTTCTAGATTCTAGGATTCACCTCAAGTTGATGTTACTCACAACATGAAGCTTGTTGGGGGTCTCATTTAATTGACTTATACCACACCAGACTTCTGCTTTGATGTCAGTTATTTTTCTAGATTCATGCAAGAGCCAAAGAAATGTCATTGGGTAATTGCAAATCATGTTTTGAGATATGTTAGAGGTACAGTTGAGTATGGTATGGAATATCATAAGAAATCTCAATTCTTCTTATAGGGATATACTGACTTGGACTCTGCTAGATCTGTTGATGAAAAGAAATCAACTTCAAGATATGTTTTTCATCTTGGATCTAGACCTATATCATGGATTAACAAGAAGCAAATTATTATATCTCTCTCATCCACTGAGGTGGAGTATCACACCACACGAGGAGCTATGTGCAAAGTGATATGGTTACATCGCATTCTAGCTAATATGGAAATTCCTGAAGAAAATCCAACTATCATTCATTACGATAATCAGGGTGTGTTGAAGCTTGTGAAGAATCCAGTTTTCCATGAATGAACAAAAAACATTGAGGTTGAATGTCATTACATTCAAGAATAATTTTTGACCCCCCACATCTAGCTCCAATACTGCCCAACATATTCTTGGGTAGCTGATAAACTCACCAAGTCTCTTGGAAAGGTGAAATTCGAGTTTTTTCGGGGGTACACTTGTAAAAATAATGTAATAAGGGGGGAATGTTGGCATATTCTATTCCATTATTGACGTGACCTTCAACCCACACTTGACGGTTCATTTTCTATTGGATCTTGACTTTCCACCTATGATCCATCACTTGGTTTTCATTTAAGTTGTATTTATTGATCCTTGTACATTAGTAATATCATCAAATGAATATAATCTTCTTTGATCTTTCCAAATAAATTCCACCATTTGTGTGTTGTCCACCAAATTCCAAAAAATAATTTGGATTAATAGTATTAAAGTGGGAATTTTTTTTTTCAAAATTTTGCAAGTTTTGAAAATGATGGGAAAATCCAAATGGAATAAATGAGAAGCGGTTCCAATTCAAGATGCAGATCCATTTATAGCATTCTGTAATGAGCATGAATCACTCCTTGCAAAAATTATTTTTTAGGGAAGATAACCAATGGTTACATACCAATCTAAACATGATCATGTAGTAGATGGTGAATATGTAGAAAAAATTGTCCCATTTTGGAAGCGACATTATGGAAGGATTGCTCCAAGTAGAAGCAACACACAACGAAGTTGTAAACAATATGAAAAATGAACTTGGAGAAAAAGAAGCATTTTGTGAAGAAATTCATAAAGACCTTGCCATCCTACAAAATGAATTATAAGCAATGAAAGGAAATAAGAAAAGTGTTATAGATGCGTATGTAGAAAATAGAGGAAAACATGGTATGTTTTTCTTCTTCTACACATTGATAATTCTGCATATGTGATTCATAATTTTGAAAAACACACAAAAGGGATTTGTTGAAAGTTGTAAAATAAAACGAGGTATAATGGACAAGGCCCTAGAAAAGATGGAAAAGTAATTCATGAACCTCTCAATGCGAAAAGGGGGGCCAAGATTTTTTTGTCTTGGCTACATTGGGGAATCATATCAATCCACCAAGTCCCAAATTCATTAAAGCAAGTGTGCATGAAGAACACTTTGCTTAACATCTGTGTGATCCTTCTTTTCATGGATACGAGAGGTATTTTATTCATCACCTCAATTGTAGTTATTATGGCAGAAAAGGCCATGCTTCTAAGCTTTTTTTGAATATCCATAATTGTGACATTTGTGGGAAGTACAACCGTGGTAGTTACATGTTGGTTTGTTAATATCCCTACACATAGGACTTACAAAATAGTGAATATGAAGTATAGGTGGGCCACCCCACTCAAGTCGAAGGAAATCACTTCAACACTTACAATTTATGATGTACATCAATATTCCATCCTATAAGAAATGGGTCCCATTGCTTCTCAAGGAAGGGTGAATGAAGACTAGCCCATGTGTCAAAATTTAGAGAAGGATGTAAAAATTCTATTTTTAGAAAGCACCATAATTTATTTTTTAGTTGTGAATGATTGTGATGAATATTCAATATGCAATATTAGTAATCAAAGTAGGATTTCTAAAAAGTCTATTTTTAGAAAATTTTGAAATCATTTTTTGTATTTTACATTTTTGAGGGTCTACAGAGCATTTATGGGCTTTAGAATCTACGATGATAACAAAGCCTTATGGTTGTATTGGATATTTTTTATTTAACTCTATCATATTTCAAACAGGTCATTTAGTTCACAAATTGGGTCAATGTGCTAGTTGATATGACCCTGACAAGGAGCACTAAAAATAATAATAATATTATTATTATTAGATTTTGTCCTTTTCTTTCCATTTGAATCCACCTCTAAGATGGATGTTTGTCATCTCTATGTAGGATGACCTTTCTATTCCCATTCATAAACCTTCATTTACTATTTAAAGAAACCTTCCATCTTTTGCATTGTTTCACTATATATAAAATGGTTTCGAAGGAAGATGCCAATTTTGTAAGTTGAAAGTTTTTGTAGGGACCACAAGTTTTAGGTTGCAGATTTGTAAGTTTTGAGGCATAGATCTCTCCTATAGAATTTTCCCATTTGTATACATCTTCATTTGAAGAGAATTGTGAGGCATACATCTCTCCTATAGAGTTCTCCTATTCTACACACATTCTTGATTGTAAATATATTCGACATACATATCTCCTATAGAGTTTTCTCAATAGGTATACATATTCAATAAAATTATTTTACTTCTACTATTATAGTTTCATTTTTGCAATACAATTCTATTTTAATTTTGCAACACAATTATTTAATTATGTAAATTTCTGCGATTTCATTAAGAATGTATTGTTATAACACATTAAATGCCATCTTTAGTGTGTTGTCCGCCGAATTCTAAAAATAATTCAGATCATCTTTGTGCAATTTTTAAAGGGGAAATTTGAGTTTAACTTTTTCAATAAAGTATATGATTGGTTTGAAGACTGTCTCGAGATTCAATTGACTGCATACGATATCATTTGTAACTATTTTCCTTCTCATTTGAATATAGTTTATTGTTAAGGAGGAATCACAATTACTTGTTGTCCATCTTATTCCATTGATTTCTCATTTCTATGGCTAGAGTGAAGTACATACACTTCACTCACATGGGGAGAACTACGTCAACCTTAATTCACATGGATATGTATTTCAATGTTTCCTCTCATAAGGATTGGTAATGTCAACCCTGGACTAGTTTAGGGATTTCCTTTTCATCTTCTCTTGAGTTTTGTCATAGAGTCTCAAACATCATTATAGAATTTTGAGAAAGGTTAATGTAGCGCAAAGAAATTTGAAAGTGCATGTCCAAATTCAATATCATCCAGTCAAGTAGGTAATGTTCAACCTACAAAGTACGAGTTTTCCATACACTAACTTGTTCGAATCGAGATTTTCCATCAATGAACTTGCACCCTTCACCAAACATGTCGCATGCACAATACATGATTTCAAACTTGTGGAGTCATTTTTTGAGCCTATCTTGAGCTTCTAAGTCATTTGATACATTCATTTGTCAAGTAAAATCAGGTTGGATCTTTCCTTACTCATCTTCTTACAATTTCTCTTTCCAAATGCAAATCAATATTCATCTTTTCAGATTATGAACGTTATTACTTTTACCATATCTAAATCGAGATCAAACCATAGTCATCTTTTTATTTGTTTTAGGCTATTAAGTATTTAAAATAATCAAAACAAGGAGGTATTCATGTTGTAATTATGAATAAAAGGAGTGAAGGATTGAAGTGTTATATTCTAGTTTTTTCTATAAAGGAACTCAACTCTTTCAAATGGGTTATGAATTTAGAATTTATATGATTGAGGTTAACTTTTAATTTATTACTATAAACATAATCAAAAGTGGTCAAAGTAAATATGAGTGGAAGAGTGGTGGTTATGAGGGTCCAAACGGTTGCATCTCTGAGTGTGAGCTTGAATGAAAATGATGCATGATTTTCAAGGGGGGGAAGAGAATCCACTAGAAAATGAAGGATGAATGGACAAAAGAATCCAAAAAAAACTGGTAGGACTTTGGACGGTCCATCCAAATTTCACATTTTATTTAAGTAATGAGTCCGAAAAGAAACTATGTGTATGTCATGGTCAAAGAGAAGGAAAAAACTGATTGCGACCAGTATTGGATTTGTAACTAATATCGACCATTGATAACTAATTGCGACCAGAGGTTCATCTCAATTTGACCATCTTCACTCAAATTCAAAACAGTTTTTACCTATTTTTTCCCTTTCATTTGTATTTGCGAATACAAGAGCATAGAAGCTAGTATGTTTGGAGGTTTTTTTTCATTGCTCTTGCTGTTCTCGAAAAGATGAACTCGTCGGGTTGGAGTTTGCAGAATTGTTGGTTGCTTTTTGTGATCTACAGAGGAGAAGGCACCACTTGTAGCTGCCGGGCAGGCTTGAACCAGCGACCTGCACTTCACAATGCTCACGACTAGGTACTAAGCAAGTGGGCATTTAAAATTGAAATCATGTCTTCTCTGTAAGAGAATTAATGATGGATAATAATATAATGTGTTGTTAATGATGATGATTGTCTAATAATTAAGAGTGACTAACAATGATATAAATATTTTTTGGGGAGGTAACTTAAATTATACAAACTTATGTAATAGTTACTCATCAGAAAATGGTGGTTCAAATATTTCTCTTTTCCTAATTAAAAAACAACAGTCTTAATTTTTTTTATTAAATGAGAGGAAAACAAAGTTAGTCCAACATCTCCAAATAACCAGAAGAAATTAAGATTAGGGTTGATGGATACACACTCATAACTTTTCCTGCACATACAAATACCTTGATTAACACATATACATATATATTTCAATCATGTCCTATAATTTTTTAATTAAATATTATATTTGTCAAAAAAAAATTATTAGAAAAAAATATTTTTCTATTGACAAAAGTAAAATATATGAATTTATTAATTTTTTTAAATTGAGAACCTCTAAAATATCTTACTATTAAACATTGGGTTAATTTATAATATTCGATTAAATTAGGGAATGGATTTCATATGAATTAAACATTAAAAGAGGTAAAAATGTGTACTTTGAGTGGAAAGTGGTAAATTTCATGAATACTTATGTGACAATTACATATAAATAACAACCAATAATAAAATTTATTCCACAGTTGGGTGAATACCATTATCTATCTATAAAAACTTTAAAAATGGGGTTTCCCAAGATTTCATGTATACCTGTCAAATCTGATGGCTAGTTTTAATTAAGCGCTTTCATTAAATGTAAAGAACAGAAGCCTCTATCTTTGGCCGCCCACAGTTTGGCGATTTCTTGTTTGAATTGAAAACGTGTAGCGGAATTTATTGTGAATATAGATTCAACACGGTTTTTGGCAGGCACTAAAACTAACATTATTCTTTTTCCCCGCTATTATATCGGACACGCTTCCGCTTCCGCTTCCACTGCCAACCATATAAATACTAGTTACTAGGTAGGTTACAGGTACCCTTGCTTTTCACTCACTCGACCTTTCTTTCTTTTTCTTTTGTTTGGATTTGATTGAAAATAATGTCGGATTTGGTATCGAAATGGGTTGCAGAAGGAGAGAGGCAGCTGAAACGTGTCCACTCCGTACTCGCTCATCACGACGCTGACGAGGCAGAGCTCCAGGCGGAGGTCGCGAGGGCCTTAAAACACTACGAAAAATATTTCGCCGCCAAGGCGGAGGCTGCCAGGGAGGACACGCTGGCGCTCTTCTGTCCGACGTGGACGAGCCCCCTGGAGAGTGCGCTTATGTGGATCGGCGGGTGGAGGCCCTCGGTTATATTCCAGCTGGCGTATTCGGAGGTGGGGCAACAGCTGGAGTCCGAGCTGGCGGAGCTGCTGGAGGGCACAGATTCCTCCACTTTAGCTGCTCTAATCGTCCAAGCAGCTGTTTCGGATAAACGATCTGCAGTGTAAGACCTTGGAGGAGGAGGACGAGTTGTCGGACAGAATGGCGGCGCTGCAGCAGACTATGGCGGACGGTCCTATGGAGGAGCTTGCAAGGGGCGGCGGCGGCGGCGGCGGCGGCGGCGGCCTCGTTTGAGCGGGCTTTGGAAGAGGAGATAAGAGGATTGCAGCGGCTGGTGGTGGAGGCGGACAGGCTGCGCTTTAATACGCTGAAGCGCATGCTCGACAACCTCACTCCACGTCAGTCCCTTCAAATGTTGGTCACCGTCTCGCACCTTCATTTTTTCACCGTAAGGCAATAATTAAAAATACTCCTCCTCGACCTCCACCCGCACCTGTATTAAGTTAGGCTCTTATACTAATAATGCATCTATTTGCTAATTAAGTTTAAACGAATATAAATTACCATAGCAGTTTTAGTTGTACAGATTTATTCTTTTTCGGATTATACCATAGCATATGAAAATAAGAATAATTGAATTGCTTGGGATTTAAGGTTCCGCACTCACACAAAAACATATTAGTTTGTGAGTATGTTCATTAATAGATTTCATGTCTCGGGGACATTTACATTCGAATGATACAAATATGTGTTTAAAGTTTTACATGTATTTGTAAGAAAATAATGAAATGTTCAAAAATCTTTTCTTCATATTTCTAAAATATGTAGTATGTCTATATTAATAGTATTTTAAATTGTGTTTCATTCTTTCACTCTCATATGCATTTATCAAACCTTTTCTCTTCCCAAACATATGATGTTGGTACCTTAACAGTTTCATATCCCCTGCGACATAATAGAACAATTACAGAAAAACATTGCATTTGCACCCCTTCTGGGGTATCATGCACTTAAAGAACAATTGCTAGTTCATATTAATTTGTTTTTACCATGTGGATGTAAAATGAATGAGAATCAAGACAAAGGAGGAAGAATTAAAAGTGTCTAAAGGACCACAAAAAAGTGATTATAACTATAGTTTTACGATTTTAGCGAATCGAAATAAAGAAAACTGAGGAGAAGAGAAAAAAAAAAACTAAAAAAGGGAAACAAAAATGGTCACGTTGCACACAAAGAGAAAAAATATAGCATAGAAAATTTTGAAATCCTAACTAAACATTTAAACAATAAATTGACAAAATAAAAAATACACAAACCCACAAATAAACTAGTGCCATAACAAAAACTAGTCCCATACACCTCTGCTACTGCTATGGTGGCCATAAAATAAAATATGCTCCATCTTGTGATTGCCATTATTTTCAGTAGCCAGTACATTTGTGGCTTCAAAAAAGAGTGCTCAATATGATGTCATACTTACCACCTAACAATTTGTAAATAAAAACACAATTATGCACTTGATGCGCTTCTTTGGAAGCATCTTTAGAAAATAAATATGGTTGATAATTTCATTTAGTCCATGGACACTTAATATTAGTACATGACTAGTTACTTACTAAGATATTAATGTATTTGTGTGTTTATTAGTTATTGTTATATAATCAACTAATTTGTACGGTATTAGTGTATTTTTGTGTACATACAATCATAATTAATCTTTTGACTAGAGCTATGAACTAGATAGGTGCCATAGTTATCGAAGACCCAACATTTATAGATCGAACCTGTGACTCAATGTAGATTAATTATTTCACTCTACCAATTGAGCCACAACACGTAAGCCTTGGTATGTGACTATTTAATTGCTATGTTATTAATTTATTTATGTGTTAATATTATAAATATGTTTGACTAGAATAATAACAATTCTTAGTATAAAAAACTTTGCACATTCATATTCATATTTGTATGTAGATGAAAATTACAAGCATTTGTTGGAAGGTGTATAAATACCATCCATCCTCGTCACATGCATGACACTAGAAAAAGAATGTAAGAAGAGTAGAGTAAACATTTTAGAGATAAATAACATGGTGGTGCAGAGCTTTACTATGTAAATAGAGTCTTCAATGGAGACAAATAGACTTTTGAATGGAATGGTAAAAGATGGCCATAATATCCAACCAAAGAAATCATTAGAGATCTGTATAGCGGCAACCCTTCTCCAAGGTTCCAGAGACATTGATACCATAAAATAACTAAACTTCACTCAAGATAAGGTTTTCAAATCTCTATTGGTTATAAATATGATTGCTATTAGACAATCTTCTTTTTTCGATATAAAATATAAAATATTCTCTTGTATGATATAAAATTGTAATTAATGGATCCAATAATAATTTTTTAATGGAACAAATAATTATATTAATAAAAATTTAATATAATATGGTTACAATAAAAATTAGTTAGAAAGTGTCACGACTCTATATCCAACCCAATAACAAAACATGGATCAACACAAGTCAAAATTCCATGAGGGTAGCTAAAAGATCAAAGTTACATAAAGGTGACAAAACTAAGAGAGTTAAAAAACAACAATAACAGTTGGGGGAGGTGGAATACCATCCTTGGGAGTGAAAGCCCCTAAACCATATGATTATCCACTAAAGGCTCTATGTAAGGCTATTCATCCAAGGTCTAAGAATCATTCTACATATCCAAAGGCACCATGACTCCTTAGCTAGATGGTAGATATCCAACAATAGTAAACCACCTTGCATTAGATAGGGACAATGAGATGAACCAACACCATATTTTCTCTGAGGTGGTGACAACCTCTAGGGTTGTTGGAGAGGTGAAGAAGTGACGACAAATAAAGGAATAAAAACTAAATATGTGAGAGAGTCTGCCACCACGGGGGCCCAACTATGGAAGATTTGGTAAAACTCGTATGATGGCTCAAGGGGTGCTCCCCCAATGGTTTAAAATATCATGCAAATATTGAAACTCGAGATCTTCCTTCTCAACTCAAGCTTAAATCTACATGAAAACAATAAAGATAACAATGATTTTTCCCTTAACATGAAATTATTGAGAAATAACTTCATTACTAAAAATTGTAGCTTTTATGGCTTTCCACAACTGAAACATAAATATAGCTCTAAAAATTACAAAGTAAAGATATATGAACATGCTAGTGTGAGAAGTCTCCAAAAAAAAAATCGTTTTCCACGTGAAAGGGTTAAAGTGGAAGGGTATAAAGAGGTAGTGAATCCATGTCCAATAATCTATAACAAAATGGAAAACCTAATAAGGGTTTTTGAAAGAATAAGAAAAGACTCGAGTATGGAACACATAAGAAATTTGGTAATATAAATACTAATATGTTAAAGTCGTCATCTTAGTGAAAAAACTTGATAAATAAAGCACCACTAAAAATGCATACTTTTAGGCTCAAGTTTAGAATTCTAGACTTGATTCATGCAAGAAAGGAAAACTCGAGGGGTGGAATTCAAAATTTAGCATGACTTCAACTTGTAGAGAGGATGGGAGAAAGGGATCACAATTTTCTAAAGAAAATGAGGATAATAATTTTTGAAGTTGGTGTCAACAATATATTGCTAGTCTTGCCACCAATTTGTGGGCCAAGTTTTTATAGCATGACATATAGAAGGAGTTACAGATATTTATAATGGAGGGGGAGGTCTATATTAACAATCTTGAATTTAAGCTTGATCCAAAAGTTAAAACCATAAATTCTATCCCCTAAATGAAACACCGTGTTGGATTAGATTAATTCCCTTTTAATACAACTGAATATATTTGATCTTGGGTATCTCTGCAAGCATAATGCAATTCCCTATCATAATGTGAGACCACCAAGTCTTATTAATATCGAAAGAGAACCACGATATGAAGTTGTTGCCTACCTATCTCAAGTATGGCTTGACGACCTCATGGGATTTCCAAAGACTTTTGACCACAAAAGAGTTTTCAATATTAACCAATATAAAATTGATAATCAATGTGTCCAAAGACAAAAAAAAAATCAGAGATATTTTCCACTAGGTGCTCAAGTAGAAATATAATGCCTTTTGATAACTTTCCAATCCTAATTTCCTACAATTAATTTATTTTTCCATTTGGTTCATAAGGTATTGTTATGTCTATGATTATAAATGATTCCCATACCACCTTTTTCCAAAGGAAGGAACCAAACATCCCATGCAACATGGTGGAAACCTATGGATTGTTTGACGTTGGTCCAAACAAATTCACAAAGAAGTATGGAAAATTTATCATAAGACGACTTGGAAGGAGACTAACAAGAAGAATAGTATACATGAGTAGGGGCATGAATATTGGTGTAGACCTAAAATTGACCAACAAGAGAGAGATATATATATATAAATTTCTAGGAGGTGATTTTATTATCACCTCTCTCAAGAATTACTTCTATAACCCTAAAGGTATGTTATCGAAAAAAAAAATAGAATTCCTAAAATTGAAAAAATTCTCCTTGCTAGATCCACTCACAAGGATAATTTTTAGTTAATCCAACATGTGATACAATATGATTTACCTATAAAATAGAGTTTTATTCTAGACTATAGATTAGATCTAGAAGCTTTGCACAAAATATCGAGAGTACATTGAATGTTTTTTTAAGTATGACCCATTATCAATCAGAGTTAGAAATGAGTCATATACAAAGTTACCATTGGTGAGTGTTGGCGAAATATTTTTTGGAGACAAAATATGGATTTTTTCAATTCTTGCAGGACTACGTACCTCCACTATGGAATGGGGCAGTTCCCATTTATTAAAAACTAAAAATTATATACACTAGTTCTAACCTCGGGGTTATTAGAGACCAAGGAATGTGCATGAACGCCATTTTGTAACTGCAATGATATATTAAAGAGGGGAGAGATTTTTCAAGTAAGAGAGGAGGGAAGTATAGGAAAATAAGGGGAAAAGTAAAAGGGGAGTTATGCCAATGAGAGAAATCAAAATTCATTAGCCAATAACTCTGAATAGTTTTCTAACGCAATTAAAAGAAACATGAAAACATATGTAATCACTTAAGGATCATGAAACAATAACACATATTAACACAAAGTTCATCTAATGATTCTCATTTCATTTCAGTAGGTACAAATATTTTGTTTCCTTACAAAAATTGTAATATACTTGGTGTTATCACCAAAACGTAGCACCCTAGATTTGATCATGGAAGACCAATACTTTTGGATAACATGGCTCTATCTCCAAGTGTGGGACTTGCATCTTGAGACAAACCTCTAGATAAGGATGATTCCTATACATATTTTCTAATGCTAACTCTAAAACTACATATAAACTAAGCCTATTCTAATACATCCAAGTAACTAGGGAGAGAGAGAGGGAGAGGGGAAAAAAAACAAAGCTAAAGTAGAGATGATAGCACCAAGAAAAGGGTAATGAACACTCTCCATGAGGGAAAAAAGATAGGAAACACATAAGTAGAGGTCAAACATAAGTGACATAGATCAAAAATTACATTTACCTTCCATTTTACACACAAAACACAACAAAATGGAACCTACAAAGGATAAATGCATGCACAACATACTTGACAACAAAGGGAGAGGCACAACTGCAATAAAAAAAACAACTAGGGAAGGGAAATAGCCAAAAAACATAATTTTATTTCTGAAGAAGTATGCAAAGACCATTAAACCCAAATTAGAAGGAACAAAAATGCATTACATGAGCCAAATGAAGCTATGCAACTCACAAACACTTGGGAAACTATTTTACATGGTGCCTTTGCATTATGAAATAGTCCAAGCCATTTATAATGTGTTGGCGAAATAATTTCTCATCAAGGAAAATTGTGGGATTTCACCAACGCTCTGGGACGGGCTAGGTACCTCTACTTGAATGGGTCAGCTCCATTTATCGAAAGCAAGTAAATAATTATAAACTAAACTAAATTCTGGGGGTGGCCCGTAGAGCGGGGATCACACAGGAATACTTCCATAAACCTGTGGAAATTGCTTGTATGGAATACAAGGGAGAAAAAATTCTTAGTGAGGGAGATAGGAGAGGGAAATATGAGGGGGATTTTAACCAATAATTAACATAACTGAGTTTATTACATTAAAATCAGAATATTTCATCTACATCAATCAGAAGAAACCATTCACATAGAAAGGGGAACAATCCACAAGAAACAAAAAGTTTTATTACATCATGTTACAAAATTTACAATGCTCGTGGAGTACAAGTTGAGATAGAGATGGAATAACAACAGGAAAGAGAATAGAGGAAATAAAGGCACTTGTTTCTAGAAAGACAATGGGAGCTAGTAAACAAGAATAACCATCCCTTTATAATGAGGAGGTCATCTCCTTTTATATCTTTGCAATCCATCTCTTCATCTACCCCCACATGAATTTTCATATTCCCATTACAAGTGACTTTTCAAATATCCTTAGGAAATATAAAATAAGTTCCCTTTTTATAATTGCAAATGAAACTTTTACATTGCATAAATATTACATAGTCACTTTAATGAATAAGAAAAAAATTAATCATCTTAATGGTAACAACCCCCTAGTTGAACTATTAAGGACTTCATCCATGAGGCTAAAAATATTTGTAATGATCTTGTTAATGTTAGCATCTGCCATACATATAGAGAGGGAAATAAAACAATGAACTCCTTTGCTAACATTGGGGTGATTAGCAATCATTACAATTGTTGGGTTAGTAATGATGAAATCCACCATATTGCAAATGAGATTATTCTCAAGGACGCCTTGGACAACTTTCCCCATGGATAGTACATGCTCTTGTTGTGGGAAAATCGCCTCTCGCCAACATGATTATCCCACACATTTGAGAGGTTCATTCATCCAATGGTTAAAAAAAATATTTTTCCATTTTTACATCAAAATTGTTCTTTGTGTAGTTTTATTGCTCTTTGAGTGTCGTCTTTAACCTATAAATCATCCAGTGTCTCACATCTTATCATTATGGGTGGACCTCCTTGTAGGACTGAAACAGTTTTTGATCTGACGTGGCAAGAAAATGCGGAGCTTTGAAAAGCGCTAGATGTGGATGGTTTTAATACATTCATACAAAGGATTAAGTGATTTGATAAGAACATTTCCATCCTTTTTTCAAGCATTGGAAAAATAAGGTCTTCAATTACAAAGGAAAAGATTTCCCAATCACAGAGAATTTGATTTCATTTGTTACTAGATTGGGCTATGATGGTATTAAGTTTTATAGGAACAAGTTTGATAAGGATGTAGAGGAAAATAAATTTCTACAGGGATCTAAAGAAATTAAGATTGGTAAATCGGGCATCATCTGCTCGTCCATCCCAACCCCCTATGATGAGGTAGAACAAATGGTGGTCAAGTATGTTACCCTTAAAGGTCATTTTTCTACTCTACCCCTCTACCATTTGGTTCTTTTGAATCATTTCAGAAGTCCTCCTCGAGTTATCCTTTCTTATTACATTATTTAATCTCTTGAGAGATCTATTCAGGTGGTTCACTCTCATAGGAGAGGCCTTCCTCTCCACCAAGGTTTCATCCTCCTTCTACACCTTTACTGTCATGAAATAGTTGCTAATAACCCCTACAGTTTCAATCTTCCCTCTCCCATACAACCCAATAAAACTAAAAGACTCAGGAAGCCATCACGCCTTCCTACCAAAAGGATTCTCATGAGTACTATTATAGGGAAAGATTTTGATGTGGCTGAGATTTTGTTGACCATTATTCAGACTAGCCTTCTCTTAGCCGTCAGAGGCATGCAAACTCCGATTCAGGGTATAAATGAAAACTTGCGGGTCGCACTTGGGAGGAAGTTCCTATTATTTTTAACAATGGTGCTAAGATGAAAAATACCCCTGCTATGGATATTAAGAAAAATCTTGAAGAATTAAGTCAGAAATAAAAGGATATGGAAGCTACATTGGAGAATATTGTCACCAAACAAGTCAATCATCTCATCATGTAAAAGGATTTTCTTGAGTTCTTTCATATACAAGTTAAGAAACTTTTTGATGTTAGTGGAATCCTAGAGGACCTCTGGAAAGGAGGAAAAGCAACAAAGAATAATTTTTCCTCCAATAGCAAGGACCCAATGATGCAGACTGCTCTAATCTTTTCAAAGCTTTGGAGCATGTGAAAAAAGTGTTCCAGAAATCACTTTACAAGTGGGATCGAGATCATCTTGATTTTTTGTGTCTTTTTGTTGTTTCTGGTTGGTTGAGTAGTTGTTGTAGGGTTGTTGTTTAACTATTCTTGTGCTCCTTTTGGGATGTTTTTCTCTCTGTCTGTTTTCCTCTTTGGTTTATATTGTAGTTAGGCCTTTTTGTTGGGGTGTGCCCCCCATCTATCAAAAAACCACATTGTAACTCATTCTTATCTAGCCTTTGGGCTTTTTGTATTCTGGGGTACGGTCCCTCCCAAAACCATTTACCACTAATAAAAATAATAATAAGACAAAAATTCATTATTACACGTAATGAAGAATTAGAAGAAAGGGGGTAGAAAGAGAGTGAGAATAGAAGAAAGAGAAAGAGAATGGAGAAGAATGAAGTAGCTCAATTGTATGATGAAAATCCATCCTATGATGAAGATTCAACCTCCAGTGCATCCCATGGAAATTCAATTAGTTTAAACTAAAGTCCTTTCACTTCTCTAACAAAATAGACAACTATCAGTATCATCTTCTCTGATTTAGGAATGCTCACATACTCCAATGTGTTGATCCAAGTCTTCAAAATGCGGCTTAGCTTCTTGCATTCATTGAACCAACTTTTCTAAACTCGAGAAATGTTTGAAATAGAACCACATATTTTTTGAGTGACTCCAGAGTGTATTCGTTGAAACAGAAGGGGTCTCCTACCTTTCTCTGAACCATTTCTTATAAAGGATTCATGAGCTCTTCCAAATATGTATTCTCACTGATAGGAGTGACCCCAAGCTCTTTTACAAATTTTCTTAGATCTTCAAGACTTCCCTTAGCATTTTTATCACACTCCTCAAGATCTTTCAAAGCATCTTTTAGTACATTGCACCTTATAGCCATGGTATAAAACCAAATAGGGGACAAATTCTCTGTTGGGTCCATAAAAAAAAATTACTTATCAAGAATGAGGAGTCAAGAATCCCCATTTCAAAGATCACTGGGAGAACACTATCCCATATCATATTTTCTTTCTACATTTCCACCCTGGTGCCTTTGATTCTTGAGATGGTGCCCGATACGAAGAGTAACATGGAGAGGACATCATGCAAAAGAACATTCACCTTTACAATGATTTTCCCCACCCACTTTTCATTTTCTCTCCCCTGTATTGTGAATCATTGGGATTGCTTGATGGTCTGTACGTCAAAGCTATTGATGGGTGAGACCACCTCAACTGGAGGCAAGGATGATGAGCCTGACTCTAGGAATGACTGCACATATGAATACAAGTTCCTCACATGTTCCTCCAATTGGATAGTGGTTCATTTGTATTCTTCATTCCACTCTAGCATCTGAGTTCAAGACTCCTTAAAAAGATGAGTGTTGCCCTCGTGTGTAGCCAAACCAAGTGATACTTTGATCATATCATAGTCATTTAGGGTCATTTCCTCTAAAGTATTGTCCACCTTAGGTCTTGAAACTTCCATGAACTGAGCTTCGGAAGCCTCGGTTTAGAATATTGAAGTTGTTTGTGCTTTCCTTGACTTCTTGGCTTTCATGTACTTCAAAATGGCCTCAAAGTTTGGGGTTATAACTTGTTACACCATTCTTGATTCTCTACTAAGAAAGTCACAAACCCATGGGAATAGGTCTGATGGTGTGGAAAAGATGTCAGGGATATTTTTTTTCCTATTGCGGGATCAATGATTTCCCATTGTGAGGTGACTCAACTGCCTCAGATGAGACACTTGGTTCCACTTGATCCACAAGAGATTGGGCAGAGTCAATCTCTCCTTGTTCTAACTCTTCAACTTGTTCCTCCCTAACCTTAGCTTTCTTGTGAGACACCATGGGAGGTGATACTTTAGTTCTCTTGATTTCTATCACCTTCCTATTATAGGTCTTATGAGAATAGGATGAACCAGAAAACTCTCTCGGGATCTTTGAGAGATTGTGAGTGTGATAGTTGTCTAAGTAGAGTTGAAGTGGTGCCTTATTACCTACTAGAGGCCTTCTGGTTGTACGATTGGGATGAAAATTATCTTTCCAGATTAGTAATTTTACTATGATCACTTGCTATGATTTTTAGGTGTTTTTACCCTTCAGATTTCTTTGAATTTGAAAAGGAAGCTTTTTTGGGCAGGAATGTTAATGTGGTTGTGGTGCACCCTGTTGGTTTGCAAGTGGTTGTCATTGATGTCAAAGGAATTTATGGAAAAGGGATAGTACAAGAGCATGCTTATCATATGTTTTTCAGAACTTCAAAGCAAATTCATGAGGTTTCAAGAAGACAAGGGAGTCAGTTTTATATGTTGGTCAAAAATAGTTTTGAGAACAAGTAGTTTTCTAGCATGCAAATGAGATGGGATAGAAAAACTGTAGAACTATAATTTTCACACAAGTCTGGGAGATGATATAGGAAGGTGTCATAATGCTTCATGCAAACTTTTAGGTGAATTTTAGGTCAATTTTTCAAGTTTTGTGAATTTTTGTAAAACAGGCCTTTTGAAAAACTCATTTTGAGTTGCCTGTCTTCTTAGCCCTAAAAAAATTACACGGTCTCCTTTGAATAAATCATAGAAGGAATTTTTGGATTAAATTGGCATAAAAATCATGTGTAAAAGTATTTTTCCTCAAAAGGGAGTTGTGGTTGAAAATTTATGAGCATTTTAGTGGAGCAATTTTTCTCTCTCTCAAGTGTGCACCAAATCGATAAGAGCAAAAATGTGAGTTTGAACTCCAAGTCTAGTTTCATCACCTCTAAATTATTTTATTGGCTCAGTCATGATGTTTCTCATGCTTATAATTTATTTTAATGCTTTATCTCTTAAAGGTACAAGTACGTTCTTTTGACACTGTGTTTTAGTATGAATGCTTTGACATATGAAGGTACTAGTTGTTTCAAATGTGAATTTTTGCTAAATGAATGCTTAGAACTCTTCTACAAGCACATGGAAAGGTGTGCGAGTATTCTCAAGATTGGTTGGCATTGTAATTCACTCAAACTCTAGTAGCCAAGACTGTCCTAAAAATAACTTACTCAATGCACTAAAGTCATTATTTCAACAGTCTTGTCTTCAATTTCAATGACTTGATCAGTTGTCATCCTTGATACAGAGAAATTAGAAGGTAAAGAACTCAATTTTCATATTAAGTCACTTATGGAATGATCATGATCTCTTTTAGAAGGTAATCTGTAGACACAAAATCATGCACTTGGGTACATTTCAAGGTCCTAAATACATATTAGCATTCATATGATTCCTAAGAAAGAAAACTAGTGATTGAAAATTATCTTTGGCCTCTTTTCTTTATTTCTTATTTTATATTTGGTCTTACATGCCCTATAGCCCAATCAATATTTTACTAATTTATCTTTTATTGCTCCAGAACCAACATTTAGCTAGGACAACAATACTCATGTGCCCCTTTCCCCTCTGGGCGCACTTGACCCTTTTCCACCTTACTAACTTCTTTTGGGTCTCTTTTATATTCTAGGAACCTTTTTCACTTATGGGTCAACCTTTCAGTTTTCAATTACGAAATTCAAACAAGGAAATAATATAAATACATAGTTATGTGTTCAAAATCAAGGACCAAGATCTAAGCATTTACTATCATCGCCTAATTTTACATCCAAAGGAATCTAAAGCACTTCAAGGCATCTATCTTGCATCCATTCAAGGGACAAGGGACTATATCTTTTATATACACAACATAGGAAGGGGAAGTTTCTTTATTACATCCACACATCTATCTACATTGTTACATCTAGCTATAACTCGTTATCAAACGTACTTGCACAATGGCATACTAGGGCATGATTCTTACACACACTCACTAGAACTACATGGAGTCTAAGATGTAGTGAAGCACTCGGTTGTAAGCTCACTCTTTCAGGTGACCGTCGGGGTCATTCTGTCTCCCCATATTGCATCTTTCTTTTTGGATTTGATGTGGTATTATTGGTTTTACAGGTGAATCTTTGTTTTGTAGGTTACAGGTACCTCGGCGATCATATTGCAACACATAGGTGATCAACACAGAATATTTATGACACAGTGAAGAGGGAAAGTGCAAAAATATGGGGGGCAAAAAAAGAGGACACAAATCCGTTTTTTAGACATTTTGGCCATAACGCACGCGCATTATGGCTCAGACGTGTTATAAAACGACAGAGAAAATTTAGGTTTGTGCTATAACATGCAAGCACATTATGGTTAGATAATTTCGAGCCATAATGCGCCCATTTTTAGCACGCTCTCGTTATAACACACATGCATTTCAATTTTTTATGTGGTATATGTGTTTTTGGCATGCTTCTATTGACTAAAATAAATGAATAACTTTTTCTTTTATTATTTCTTATACTTTAAATTTATTTTAGTAAATATAAGATATTAAGATCACTCTTCACCTTATGGAACTAGTCACATAGCTCCATCTATCACAGTTTAGAAGATAGTTTTTCAGATTCTAATTTGGTCAGTATTTAGGTATTTTTTAGGATTTTAACATTCAGCATTCAATATTTTAGGGGCCTTTTTAATTGGTTATTGACATTTGTAGGAGTTTTAGTTGTGTCAAAACTATATATTCACAAGAACCTCTTCTTCCTTGAAAGTTCCTACTTTATCTTAGTAATTATGTCTCCCTATATCTAAGGATCGAGGACTTCTGGGATTTGTGGTAGGATTGGACATTCAGAAATCGTTGAGTTTCTGAATCATAATTTCATTGTATTTGGAGAAACATTTTCAAACATGGGAGTGATGCATCTTGGAAAATAAAATTGAACCTCATAAATCCTCTCAAATTTCCATCTTACACAAGCACTAGACATATCAAGCTATGTTCTTCAATCTTCATCCCAGACAGCTTGTAACTGAATGAATTATTTAAAATAGCATAAGAAACAATCAAATTTACTTGGTATCCTAATATGTCAAAACAAAAAATACAAATGGACTTTTTATTCTCAATTTAGGGTTTAGTGTTTAGGGCTCATGGTTCAGGGTTTAGGGTCTAGGGTTTAGTGCTTAGGGATAAAGGTTTAGGGCTTAGGGCTTAGGCATTTGGGTTCATTTCTTAGGTTTTATGGTTTATGGTTTAGGTTTTAGGGTTTAGGGATCAGGGTTAAGGACTAAATGTTTAGGGTTTAGGGTTTAAAATTTATTATTTAGGGTTTAGTATTTAGGATTTAGGGTTTAGGATTTAGGGTTTAGGGTTTAGGGTTTAGGATTTAGGGTTTAGGGTTTATGGTCCATAATTTAAATCTTAGGGCTCATGGTTTAAGATTCATGGTTTATGTTTTATGGTTTATGGTTTAAGGTTTAGTGTTTTGGGTTTAGGGTAAATAGGGTTTGGATTTTGGGGTTTAGGGTTTAAAGTCTAGGGTTTAGGGTTTAGGGATCAGGGTTTATGGTTTATGGCTAATGGTTCGATGTTCGGGGTTACAAGTTTAGGGTTTAGGGATCAATAATTTAAGCTCAAGGTTTAGTGTCTAGGGGTCAGGGCTCGATTCCTAGTGTTCAATGTTTAAAATTTAGGGTTTAAGGATTAGGTTTTAAGGTTCATAGTTTACATTTTACAGTTTGGGGATTAGGGTTAAGGATTTATGGTTTAGGGATCGGGTTTAGGGTTCAATATTTAGGGTTCAAGTTTTAGGGTTTAAGGTTTAGGGCTTAGGGCTTAAGGTTGATTGTTTAGGGTTTAGGGCTCAAGTTTCAGGGTTCAGGGTTTAGGGTTTAGGGCTTAAAGTTTGGGATTTAAGGTTTAGGGTTTAGTGTTTAGGGTTGAGGTTTTAGGGTTTAGTTTTTAGGTTTAGGGCTCAGTGTTTAGGGTTCACAATTTAGGGTTTAGGGTTTAGGGCTCAGGGTTAAGGGTAGATGGTTTAGGGTTTAGGGTTTAAGTCTTAGGGTTAAGGGTTTAAGTTTATGGTTTAGGGTTTAGGGCTTAAGATTTAGGGTTTAGGGTTTAACGTTCATGTTAGAAGTTTTGTCACTCAAAATCGATGGCAGAACAACAATGTGTACCATGTTCTACCTCCAAATTCCAAATTTCATTTCATTTAAATTTTCTTCAACAAAGGTTGGAGGAAATGAACTCATCATTTTCTTCATTCCTTCAGAGGTCCAAAATGTCAATTCAAACCAAATTTGGAAAATATAGAGAACTTGGAAATCTGAATTGCATTTATAACGATGAGCTCAAAGTGAAGGAATCTGTTTCATAAGTAATTCCAGTCAAATTTGTTTTCTTTTTTTATTAACAACTATTAAAAATAGCCTTATGATTGCATCCTGATAAAAATAAGTTCCCAAGAGCTTAGGGAGCTTTTAAAATTATCACCAAGTATGGGGAGTTCTCTCTATTAATACTAGAAAGGATACCTTTGACGTCATGTGGAAAAATAAATAAGGGAACAACCCCACCTTCCACCAACTAAATTCCACAAGAAATTCCAATGCCATTGGAATTATAAACAATATAAATGGGAATAATTAGTTAAGTGTGGATGCCTTTCCTAAAAAATCCATATTTGATGACCACGACCACAACTAGAAATAGAAACAAGATCAAGAACACGACCTGGACCAGGACCTAGACTTGAAATTTGAGAGGATTTCTGAGGTTCAATTTTATTTTACAAGATTCATTACTCCAATGTTTCAGAATGTTTCTCCAGATGCAACAACATTCTGATTCAGACACTTGATGATTCTTGAATGTCCAATCCTTCCACAGACCCCAATAGTCCTTGATCCTTGGATACAGGGAGACATCATTACTGGGACAAACTAGGCACTTTCAAAGAAGAAGAGGTTCTTGTGAATATATAGTTTTGACACATCACATCACACCCTTCATTAGACTTGATGACTACCCCTATCTATTTTAAGGCATTTTTGAAAGCATAAATGATTTTATCATAGAAGGAATTACCAATGAATGGAAGGTCACTAATCCCTAGGCTAATTGACTCCCATTCAGAACTAAACAAGAAAGATTTGCTAGTTGATTAATAACTCCTTTGTGTTCTTAGTCATACCCCTATTACTATGTTGATTTTGCACAAGCAGACTCAATGATGGTTCTAACCATGAGACTAGGAAATATAGTCCTAATATTGTCTTGCCCTCCTATTCGATTAGTTGGAAGCCATATTATTCTTGTTGATACTTAGTACTAATTAACAATGAAATATAATTCTCAAACTTTCATTGTATTTACTCATCTTCCATGTCATATTAAATAAGAGATTTAATATGGGAGTTTCCCTCTTCAACAATGATACATCGAATATAAATATGATCCTCAAGATGGGATTTACACCTCGAGAGGTATCGTTTGATCCTACACCTAAGCCCTAAGTGGTAATCCCTAAATGCTAAATCCTAAACCTTGAACCCCAAAACCTAAATCCTAAACCATAAACCATAGAACTTAAACCCTAAACCCTAAACCTTAAAACTTAAACCCTAAGCCATCAACCCTAAACCCTAACCCATAAACCCTAAATCCTAAACCCATAGCCTTAAACCCTCAGCCCTAAACCCTAACCCCTAAACCCTAAATCCTAAACCCATAGCCTGAAACCCTAAACCCTAAATCTTGTTCCTTAAACCCTAACCCCTAAATCATAAACCTTAAACTCAGAGCCCAAAACCTTAAAACCTAAATCCTAAACACTAAATTCTAAATCCTAAACACTAAACCATAAACCATAAACCCGCAACCATAAACCCTAAACCATTAACTATAAACCTTTATCCCTAAACCCTGAGCCATGACCCCTAAACCCTAAAACATAAAACATAAACCCTAAACCATAGACCCTAAACATGAAGCCTTGAACCCTGAGCCCTAAACCCTAAACCCTAAACCATGAGTCCTAAACCCTAAACCCTGATCCCTAAACCCTAAGCTCTAAGCCCTAAACCATATTCCTAAATCTTCATAAATTACCTCTAACACTTCCAATATTCTCTGACATCACCTCCATGTGCTTAATATATTTCTTGAACTATCCTAGAGGGTGTTTGATTAACTTAGAACTATTAAAGGATTAGAGTTTAGGGTTTAATGTTCACGGTTTAGGGTTTATTGTTTAGGATTTAGGGTTTCAGATTTAGTGTTGAGGGTTTAGGTTTTATGGTTTAGGGTTTATGGTTTATCATTTAGGGCTCATGGTTTAGGATTTAGGGTTATGGGTTGAATGTTTAAGGTTTAAGGTTTAGGGTTTAGGGTTTATGGTTTAAGGTTTAGGGTTCATGGTTTAGGATTTAGGGTTTAGGATTTGGGGTTTGGGGTTAAGGATTGATGGTTTAGGGTTAAGGGTTGATTTTTTAGGGTTTATATTTTAGGGTTTAGGTTTTAGGGTTTAGGTCTTGGGATTTAAGTTTTAGGGTTCAAGGTTTAGGTTTTAAGTTTATGGTTTATCATTTAGGGCTAAGGGTTTAGGGTAAAAAGTTAATGTTAGAAGTTTCGTCACTTAAAGACATAATATGAGGTGTTCTCAACTCACAAAAATTGGCCTCATCCTCATGAGATCCTTACCCATGATACACAATAGTTTATTTATGATAGTACCCATTCCCAGAGGTACTTATCAACATTTACTAATATTAACCTATCACCATGTGGTGATCATATCTTTAGTACTTACAAATTTAGGGCCACTTTTGTCTGGAACTGAAAGGGGTAGCTACATTATCTTGAAATTATTCATGAAACATTCAAGGATTAGAGAAACATCGATGTTACCAACATGTATAGGCTTCACATATCCTTCCAGTTCCTATTTATTTTCCTCCTAACTCCTTACTAAAATCCCAAAATAATCTGAAGAAGTCAAATTTCCCCATTAGAGTGTTTGTTCCTTGCACCTAGAAAACTCGTTGTTGAGAAGATTTTCCTTGAATGAGTAAACCTTTCCTAAATCTTCCTAAACAGTCCTACAAATGTCAATAATCAATCCAAAATTCCCCAAAACCTAAACAATGACTATATTCTTTCACAAAACAGATATCGATTGTATAATTTAAACCCTAAAAGATTGAATGATGAATGCTAAAATCCTAAAAAATACGTATGTACTAACCAAATTAGAATCTGAAAAACTATCTTCTAAACCATGACAGATGGAGTTGTGAGACTAGTTATATAAGGTGAAAAGTGACCCTAAAATCTTATATTTACTAAAATAAATTTAAAGTATAAGAAATAATAAAATATAAATAATAATAAAAGAAAAATTTATACTTATTACATTAAAGTTCTCATGTTTCATTTTTTTTGGGTTTGAAATTCCCAATCCATAGGCATCGATTTTCCTTGGATTTCCAAACTAATGGTTTAGATTGTTTCTGCATGATTAAAACCGTGTTTGAAAAAAAAAACATCAAAATTTCACGTGTGCACCCCAATATCTCATGCATTAAAACATAATATTCAAAAATAAATTATACTACAATGTCAAGCTCGGTTTTACCTTTATGAAGATATAATTCTTTTTAAAATTCAATTAGTTTAAGGTTTTCATCCATGATTTCTTTTACTAGTGCCTTGTTTTCTTGCAAAAAACCTATGCATACATTTTGATGCACAATTTACGATTTTTTCATCCAAAATTTGTTTAAAAAGTTATTTTTTATAAACTCCATTCTACACGCACTCAAAGAAAGAAAGCTAAAAAATGACTTATTTTCTCAAAGTTATGGGAGTGCACACGCAAATATTTCATTTTTGAGATATGTGCACTTTGAAAATTAATTAAAAAATTATATATTTAACCAAAAATTATGAAAAATCAATGGGACCTCGTACATGGTCTTAGCTAAATTTATTTTGAAGCGATTTAAAATAAAATTTATAAAGCTCAAAAAAGGGGGCGAGGGGGGGGGGGGGGGGGGGGGGGGTTGTGGGGTGCACACACAATAGGTTCTTATCTTTTTGACACAAAAATAGACATACTTTTTGTGCGCACCACATTTTACCCTCTTAATCTCAACCATTTAAAAAAAAATTAGTTTAGAAACTAGATTCTGAGATCTACGGTACTTAATTTTATCACTTTGTCAAATTTTGAGCCTAGGCGTGCTGAATTATTCAATGAAGTTTAGGTTTAACTGATTTAAGGAAAAAGGTGTTCCTTTTTACCCCCTTTTTATCCCCCATCTCCATGCACTTACCCAAGATCAAGTTCTGACCATTTTCGTAGTCACAAGCGCTTAGTAGAGGTTTTCAGTGCCTAGGTGCCCTTGCCCTATCGTGGGTGCCTATGTCCAGACATATTCCTACAGTCTATAATTTATCATGAGCATTTGTGACAGCCTTCACTTCATGTTTAACAATTTTCCCTGCTCATTACGAGTCCCAGAGAACGCATAAAATCGCTAAGTTATTCTTCCTATACCTCTTGCTTAGAGTTTGTACTTTACTTTCTTATTGCTTGTTGTCAAATATGTATTTTAGTATTATTATCATAAGTGACTCTGCAATTAGGGTTTTACAAATCATTTGTTTTTGTTAAATCGTTTGATGAACCCATCATTAGAGCACTCTTGGATCCTTGTTTTCTTATCACCATGGATATATCCATCCATGCCTTATTGTAGGCTCATCCTGATTATAAGGTTAAAATCAACTCTTTCTTGACCAATGCTCGCATTTCTCCCAATACTCCTCTGGATCATGTATATCAGTAGTTTTATAGTTGCATTTTCTACACAAATTACTTTCTCAAGTGATATGTCCACCTCTCTTTCTATTTATGACAATGACCCTCCTCTTTATATCTAGGCTTGTATCTATAATATAGGCATTAGACAAGTACTAGTTTATAATGGATCTAAGCTCAATCTTTGCAATCTCACATTTAGTCAACAACTTTGGCCTCTCCTTGGCTAGTGTTAGTCCCTCATCCATTTCTATATGTAGTTATGATTCTTTTACGCATCCGTGCATGAGCACTATCACCTTACCCCTCACAGTTGGGCCAAAAACCATTCCTATGGTATTCTTTATCATTGACACCAAAATCCAATACAATTAATTACTTGGTAGGCCATGGATTCATGTTATGCAGGCAGTACCTTCTACAGTTCATTAGTGTGTTAAATTCCTACATGATGGCTATGAATAAAACTATTCTTGTTGACCGTGACCCATTCAAATATTACCACCTAGACCCACTCACTGCTCTACCTAATCCACTTCTATATCATGATGTCAGTCATCCCTATAATCCTCCTACATATCTCACTGATGATTATCAAATCACGTAACATACTTATTATCCATATCCTAACCCCTACCACCGACATGCTTATTATCCAAGGATCTATTTGTGCATTGGACATCATGACATCTACTTCATCTCTCCAAGAACACTCTATGTTTGCACCTCCTCCTTTCACATGCACTCTTTTTATACATGAATCTTATTGGCCTCACATTTCATTTGAATCTCACCTTCCTTGACACTATCTGCACACATGATGGCTTGGCTCAGTTATGACTCACACTTGTTGATCTCCTTTCCCTACCTCACTCTCTTCACCTCCATCACAGATATGTTCATGTCACTAATACTTATGGCCTATGCATATTCCATTTATTTGTATTTCTTTCACGCACTTCTTGTACTTCTCCACTCACACTTGGGTAGTCTTGGCTAGACTACATTGTTGGCACTCTGGATCCTAATCACACTGATATCACATTTCCAATGCCCTTTGGCCAAATTTCTATTTGCAATGACTCATTTCTTGGATACACATAATCTTACACATTGGTATGCACACAATTGTCCACAACCACCTTTCACTGATGAAGAATATGTTATTGTCAGGTATAATTTATGTCACGTAGGCTCTCTACATGATCAACCTCACACTATTGATTATAAAGTATATGATCCCACTCCATTAGGCTTCGACCATGATAATGAAGATTTCCGATATGATGTTAATTTATTATTCTATTCATCACAAACTTGGGGGCATCATGCTTTCTTTCCCCCCTTCAATCAGCATTAATTCTTCCTAATATTTACACATACACATGACGCTCTGTACTTTGCATCTAGTCTCTTCTATGCCCATTGATACACACCCTGTATTGTCACTACCCTATGATGAAATCTAGTTCCATGGTTCATACTCGAATTTTGAGGGTGTAAATCTGAAATGAACCTCACATCATTCACTCTTCACGCTCTACGCTTCATGTTCTATTCTATCTAATGCACATTTTCAAACCATTTCCCAATGGTGCACTATTATTTCATTGCTCATTCTTGATTGTTGAGGGGCCTTTTATAAACGAACCTCATCTCATATACATTCTTTGGGGGGCACACTGCTCTTATCACATTCACACTGCATACCATTCCATTATATTTATACACTGCATATTGCATAGCTTGGTTGCATTTACTCTTGCTTGCTCATGCTTACATGTACACTTTGTTTCCAATGCTATACAAAATATTAGTATGTCAATATATCCTTTCTATGTACACATGGATGCTCACTTGGTATTTTGGAGTGAATGCAAATCTCTTAAAAGTCCTTACCTGTTGCAATGATACTTGGTACTATACTTATTACCAGTCCCACCGAGGCTCCTAGGGGCATCTACTTCCTCACACATTAGAGGTGTTATTTTTTCATTATTTACTTCTTCTACTTCTTAGCACATTACTTTACATTGATACTACATAATTTGGCATAATTTTTATCTTTCTAACATGCTAACGGGTGTTTTATGTGCAACATTTTCCTTGCAGGAACTATTTTCCACCATGGTTGTTTGATATATTTTTCTTTCCATTACTTTCCACTTGTATGTTATTGTTTGTGTGTTATGCCCTATATCTTGTTTTCTCATTGTTTGTATGCTTTTGGATGTTTCGGCCCTGATTGTCTTATGACATTGTGAGAAATATCCCATGTTTAAAACCCACTTTTTGCGGTCCATCTTGTATGCACACTTACTTATTACATTGTGTTTCTATGAAATGCTTTCTACTTTATATACTAACACATATATCTACCCATTATGTTTGCATGTGCCTTGGTTTCTACCATGCACATTCCCTCCCCCCTACAGGGATACAATTCAGATTAGCATCAGGTCCTCTCTTTGGGCTGCACACTCGTACTGATGATGCAGACACCCTAAACGAGGAGGGAAGGGACATACATTGGGTGAACCATTCACCCCATACATTAGCTCAGAGCTACAGTACATGATTGCATAGTAAAAGAACATAACATTCATACAGTCTCAAAATGACCCAGAATATGATTTTTTTCCTCACCATAACATAGACACCAGTGCCCAGGCTCAGACATGCATGTTTCTTCCCATGGGCACTAATAGTTTGGGGCACACATAATCAGTTTCTCATATCAACATAGTTCACATCAATTTACATAGTAGTATTTACAGTACAGGGACAGTCCTCCAACAAGTAAAATTCATTTTATCTCCATTTTCCATCAAAACAAATTAATCAGGGAAATTAGGGACAAAACAGGATCACACCATATGCAGTGGTGTATATCAGACAGAGTCATGGAAGTAGAGTAACACTAGAAATATTTCTCCAACCCTTTCTCTTTTGTGTGAGATCACCCAAGAAACTCACATTTGGCGTGATATCAACCAAAAAATTCACACCTGGCATGAGATCTCCCAAAAAAATTGCACTTGGTGTGAGATTGCCAAAAAAAATCGTTCTACATAGAATTTTTAGGACACTTTTCTATCATTTAACACTCTTATACATCATGTGCACACTTTTCTTTTTTACATATTTTCACACTTTTACATACTTATACATGTTTTACTCAAATTTTGCATATACATGACTTTGACTACATTCTTGCCCTTCTTTTTTCAAGTCCATCCTTACAAGAAGTAAAAATCACAAGCACAACAACAAGCACAACAATAGGTACAACACAATACAACATATACACTTCACCCCTAGGGTCACTTTCTCTTCCTAGTCTCCACGCTTCATTTTTCATTCATTCCACGTTCGCTTATCTCTTCGGCATGTTATCGCCATCACACTATAGGAACGAAAATTATGTATCTCTTATCTACTTTATGTTATCGAGTATTCACTTAAAAAAATAAAGTGGGGGAAAATCTAAACACATAATCTCATACTTGGGTACATTTCTAGGACCTAACTACATACTAGCATTCATATGATTCCTAAGCAAGAAAACTAGTGATTGAAAACTATCTTTGGCCTCTTTTCTTTGTTTCTTTATTTCTATTTGGTTTTACACACCCTACAGCCCAGTCGTTATTTTATTTATTTATCTTTTATTACTCCCATCACCAACTCCCAGCCAGGACAACAACGCCCAAGCGTCCTTGTCCCCTCTAGGCACCCCTGAACCTTTTCCACCTTACTCGCTTCTTTTAGGTCTCTTTTATATTTTAGGAATTTTTTTCACTTATGGGTCAGCCTTCCAATTGTCAATTACAAAATACAAACAAGGGAATCATATAAATACATAGTTATGTGTTCAAAATCAAGGACCAAGCTCTAAGCATATACTATCATCACCTAAGCTTGCATCTAAAGGAACCTAAAGCACTTCAAGGCATTCATATAGCATCCATTCAAGGGATAAGGGACTGCATCTTCTGCATACACAACATAGGAAGGGAAGTTTCTTTATTCCATCCACACATATATCTACATTGTTACATCTAGCTACATCCCGCTATCAAGTGCACTTGCACAAGGGAATCCTAGGGGATGATTCTTACACACATTCACCAGAACTATATGAAGTCTTCTCGATGGAGTGCAATGCTCGGTTGTAAGCTCACTCTATTGGGTGACCATCAGGTTTAGTCTGACTCCCCATATTACATCTTTCTTTTTGGATTTGATGTGGTATTGTGGGTTTTGCAAGTGAATATTTGTTTTGCAAGTTACATGTATGTCGGTGATCATATTACGACACACATGAAATCAACACAATCTTTGCAATACTTTTTTAAAACAGTGAAGATCAAGTTCTGACCATTTTCATAGTCATAAGCACCAAATAACCATTGTTTTTCTGTGGGCGCCCATGTCTAGATATATTCATGTAGTCTGTAATTTATCTTGAGCATTTACGACACTCTTCACTTCTTGTTTCAATAGTTTTCCTAGCTTGTACCAATATTGGACAACGTGTAAATTATTCTTCCTATACCTATTGCTTAGAATTTATAATTTACTTTCTTATTTATTGTGTCAAACCTATATTTTATCATTTATTATCATATGTGACTCTGCAATTAAGGTTTTACAAAAGTTTGTTTTTGTTAAATCATAGTCCTTTAGGATCCTCGAAGACAACTACATGTTTATCAATGACCTTCTAAAGATGAGGATGTTCTACAGTAGTTGGTGGTTAAAATTTCATGGAGAACAAGTGTGCTTCGAATCCTTCAACCCCCTTTTTAAGAATCTTTTACATTTGGTGAGAGCTAACCACTTAAGGAGTTTTTTCTTGTAGTCCTCAAAGTTCAAACTGTCTTCCTTTAGAATGAAAGCACATGAAAAAAATCTTGTAAATTGAGTGCTATGGTGCCCAAAGTTGTTATCCACTTAACACCTAAAAAAAAATCAGCTCCGCCCATGGGAATAATGAATACAATAGATTGCATTTTGTATTTTGGTTTAATGATTCGTTATATTTGGTATCACAATGACCACCCATGTTTGAATCCCACTCGGTTGGTTATGTTGAGTAGTTAGGGATTTTGGGGCACCTAAACGTCAGTGAAGTGGGACTCGAACATATGGGAGTGTGGGCACAGACCCAGCCTAAGGTCGAACCCTATGAAAGTGTGGTGGGATGTTATGATCCTAGTATGTGGATTCACTAACGTCTCGAGGTTTTGGAATTGATTAACATAATCATTGATTGATCTTGTTTATCATAACTTAGCTATGTAGCTGAAGTAATTTTCCAACACACTCGAACCATAGTGCAATTGCATCTCTTCAGTGAAAACTATCCATGTGATACTGAGACTAATATTCTATGTCTGACAACATAGCCAATGGTACCAAATGAATTAGTCAAGTTCAAGATATAAGGATGCCATGGTCACCCTTTGTCCTGATGGGATTTTATGTAGATCAAATAAATTTTCCATTTGGTTAATCTAATTGAGTGCATCCTTTCCATCGAACTTGCACATTTACATATTTGGAATAATGCCATGCCATTAATTAGAAGATCCGCCAATTTTTGTAAATGATCCTCCTTGGCTGGTGTGATTTGGAACTTTGTTTGCATTGCTGGAGGAACCCATGTGACTGGAATGGGAATTCATGCTTGAAAGAGTGAGCATAATCTTGTTCCTCATTTATTCAAACCTCATCTTTATTTCACCCATAAGGTTATCTTCGAGTAAACGAAGCTCGTTGTTGAGGTCATCCTCACTCACCATATTATTAAAACCCTTTCATGAAGTTGATTGACTACCTCAAATACTCCAAAACCTAAAGATTCCAAATCCATATCTTCTCTATTTGGAGTCATTCCTATAGTTTCTTGAGGTTTCCCTTTGCCTTGAGTTGATCTACCGATCATGATGTAGGGTTTGAGTCTCTTGATTCAAGGTTTAGGGTAAAAATTTAGGGTTTGGGGTTTCATAAATTTATTGGCCAAATAGAGGGAAACATGGAGAATAAACCCTAACTAATTTTTGGCAAGCTTTCTGAAAATGTAAGAAACTAAAATAAAAATTTCCAAAACTGTAACCTAGGTAGTAAATTAATGAAAAACCACAAAAATGTTATAACTTTTACAAAATGAGTCAAAAAATATTGTAATTTAGAGAGGATATTACTTTACTACTTTTACAACAACCCAAATAAAATTACAAAAAAAATCACTATTGTTTCTGAGATATATCTAAACCTTCACAATTAGGGTTTTGACATAGTTCTGGCCGAGATCACGCTATGATACTACTTATAAAGAAATTAATTGGATAAATTTGAATATCAACAACAATAAAACACCAAATTTTAGACAAATGATCACAATATACAAGTAGAATAGCTTAGCCACTTCGAGGGGGAAACCCCCAAACTATACAATAAGTCTCAAGTGTTCAATATGATGATTAAGTACTCCTTAATACCACCTATATATAACATTCCTACACTATGGCCAACACTGAGGCTAACCTACTAAACATATGAAAGCAACAATAAATGACATATGACAAGAAAAGAGATTATGTAAGCCACAAGTCGGCACTACATATCCTATAGGACTAAGGGCATAGCAGTATGCCCTCCTCAATTCAACACAATATGTATGCCTTGGGTTTCTCACTTGTTTGGATAATACTTATGCCTTGGTTTTCTAAAATGAACACATATTTGCAAATTTATTTTAAAAGGAATTTTTTACACCTAAATTTAAAACATTTTAAATTTTAAGTGGCACTCTTTACTATTGTCTCTAACTTAAAATGTGACTTCAGTAAGGACCAATTCAAGTCACAAAATAATACAAGTTTAAGATGCAACCAAATTTATCATTAGAGACACCCCAAACATCACACTTGTCAAATTTTAAGTTGTAATATAAGTGACCACACATTAAATTCAAAATTTAAGTTGCATTTAAAACCATTGGACTAATGTCACATGTTATAGTCTCCCTCGTTAAATATTCTATAATGTCACCTTTATAGTCGCCTCGAGTTTGTGACTTTAAATATGACTTTAGGATGTGACAATTTACATTGGCAACTTTAAGGTGATTTAGTGACAACTTTAGGTTGTGACTTTAATTGGTCTAAATGTTATAGTGTAAGGAAAGGAGATGAATGAAAGTCTGCTATTAAAATATGGTGAGGACCATATGAATGGTTGGATATGTCATTTGGTTGACGAATGCATTAAGCAAATTCATATGTCTGATGAATGAAGTTCTTAAGCCATCTAGCTAATGAGATTTTGAAATAATTTTTTTATTGTAAACTTGAAAAAATGTAATTTTATGAAAGAAGAATTAGTATAGTTGGTTTTGTGATTTACATATAAGGTTTGAAAATGGACAGGCAAAAAAGGTGTGTGCATGCAAGTGTGGATTTCCCATCACCTATAAGTGTTTTTCAATTGCGATCTTTTAATGGTTAGGATTTATGTTTACCAAAATCTTCATCAGGAATGATAAGGATAGAAAAATATTTTTAAAAGACTATGGAAATATAATCGATTTTTCAAAAGTTGAAAAAGAAAGTAATTAAGCAACAAATGTTGGCACTACCATGTTTTGATAAAAAATTTCAAGTAAATTAATGCTATTAACAAAAGATTGAGTACAATATTAAATTAAGAAAAAAACTTATTACATATTTAAATAAGAACCTTAACGATGTGAAGCACAAGTATTTAATGTATAATCAAGAGTTCTATGCAATTGTATAAGTATTCAAGAAATAGAGACATTATTTGCTACCTACCTACGGAGTGTCACATCCCAATTTGAATGGCCAAAACTCTTTATTGCTTTTAATTACGCTGAAGGCGTTCTCCCTATGGGAAAGGCTCTTCCGGATATTTCTACAACTATATTAAATTTGACGGCCGTTTGGACGTTTTATACACGAGATTAAATTTGACGGGTATTTGCCTGTTTTTCCTATTTTTAGCAGAAATAGCTGCAGTTGCATGCCGAATCGCTTGGTCCCCCGCTTCATCAAATTTAAATTACCAATTTTTGTTCTAGCTCTCTGCTACTTTTCAGATGATTATGGAATTCGGAGAGGAAATATTCTGGCCTCAATACTGCAATCTACTCATTCCAACATGCATTGGTTTTTATAACTTTTACACGAGTTTTCTTAATGGATTATGAGATCCTTTTGCATCCATGCTGCTATAGTCAAGTTCTAGGACTGCTCGTGTTTGTGATGGAGAATATGATACATGGGATTTCGTGTTCGTAGGCATCAGATGTCAAAGGGTTTACATTGTTTTCTTGTATTTAGTTGCAAATCCCATGCGCGTATGTACATACGGTCACTATGGATATGGACGAATGCTTTGGAATTTTGAGATGTACAAGTCCGCCATATTTTAAACTGCCTCAGAGTTTCAATCATGGATATACAGTGAGTATATCATGGGTATGTATATATATGCAGTGCGGATATCATGTGTGTATATGCTGTAAATGTGATATTTTCATATATTGATTTAATCTGCAGGGAAAATATCGGTGAAAACATCAGTTTCAGATTCCATTTTTCAGAGGATTTCCGCATGTTTGGACACATTATTACAAGTAAGAAATAGTTTTAAGCTTTTCGCACGGTTATATCTGTAGGCCCCTCTTTAGTTGGTATTTTCTGTGCATAACTAACTTTAAGTTGTTTGACTTAAATTATGCAAGAAATATTTAGTTGCTTCATATGTAGACCAATAAATGGCTACTGCAGGTGCATGGAAAAGCATTCTAGGCTTTAAGCCTTTCATCAAAGCTGCAGACCCCTCTTTAGATACTATTTTCTGAGCCGCGTTGCGTATTGAGCTACTAGTGAATCTCTCTGCACCACAAACCCCCTGCACAATCAACAAAGTTACATATGTCACGCTGCAGAATTGAACAACAAAATTTGCATTGTTATTTTAATTGGTATGTTTCACTACTTCAGGGCAATAGGTCACCATATCATTTGTGAAGAACTCAAAAAGACAAATAAATGGTTTGCCCATTTAGAAAGAACCAATGCATGATATATATCTTCTAAAGGTGATGAAACCTGTTATACATATGGTGTTTTGTACATCAAGCATGTGCCTCTGCAGATTAACAAACCAGCTAAGTTACTCAAATTAACAGCAAGATGCATGACCAAAAACATAATGATAATGAAATACCAATAGAAAGTTTTACAAGTGGATCCCAAGGCCGCCATTTATTGGGAAATTTCCAAACCTTGCAATTTCAATTTTGCATTCAATAATGGATGAATAACAAATCAAAACCATGGGTAAAATTCTGACTACTGACAGCGAATACAAAGTTTGCAAAGAAGCCCATCATGGGCACCAAGCTACAAGAACCTTCAAGTTTTCCTCACTTGACGACTTCATTCTTGAAGTCCAAATAGCATGCATATTTTTATGCAGCCTTGGGGGAATATTTTTATTTTGATGCATGCAACAAACACAACCATTATTTAATTTGATTCAAGTTGATCATTTGCATTTGCTTGATTATATAAAACCCTGAGTTCATGCCTTAAGATTTGTCGCCTTCCAATCTATAAAACTGTTTGGAGTGATTACAATTTTAAAGTGCTTGAGATTATTTAAGTGAGCTTGTACTATTCTAGATATTAAAATTGAAAAAACTCATTTACATTGGTGTTGTCTGATACCAAAAACAATTACAAAAAAATGTAACATAAAATACCAGAAAAAGAGGGAAAGAATGTACACAAACATACGCACTTTCCCCTATTTAATTTGAAAGGAATCATGGCGTGAGGGGCAGGCTCAAAAAAAAGTGGAAAAATACCATTCCTTTGAGGGTATTTGAAAGTACATGAATGAAAGTTTATCAAGCAGCACAAATGAGAGCTTATGGGGATTGTTAAATGCATTTGCAACCATTGAGGGTTAGATTAGTCAATACCTTTTTTATTCTATGGTGATTCTCAGGTATTACATGAGAATAATCCAGAAAAGGTTCCTTTTGGAGATAAGTTATTACATGTTCTGGTGAGAACCTGCCATTAATTATGTTTGACTCAGTACATAATATTTTAAGCTTCACTTTCGTCAGAGGATGGATCAATTAGGTTCACACTCTAATTCAAGAACTTAATATGTTTTGTATCAAAAACCTGGAAATTATGGGTCGCTGAATATCCTCGAATTCAATCTAATCAAAGCCAACTATAATCAGTAAATACAAACTAGTGAATGAAAAAATGTACGCCAACGAAAAAGCTATTCTAGTATAATTTTAGGTCTTATTAGTTGTACTCTAGATAGCTTTTAGAGATAGCTACTGCCATAAAAATGGGATAACTGATGTCTAACAAATAGAAAAGAAGACAAAAGCATATGGAATAGTTAACCTCGACAACAACATTGATGAAAAGCTCAGACTAAAAAGAACATAGATGAAATTCTCCACAGGTGCTAACAGGAACAGTCTAGTAAATGATATGTGAATATAATTAATTTAGCCCCATTTTCAATGAAAGAGTAGAGCAAGTAGCTTCATGACTAAGAGCGAGTGTAAGTAATTTTCAAAAAGAAGACCAATTCAATAAATCTTTATAATGAGCACTGTAATTTTTTCATCATAACTTATATAAAAAGATAACAACATAGATATTATATATCCCAAAAATAATAGCGAATCAAATGGATTTTAACTCTGGATTGGAATTAATTCCTTGTTTATACAAGTAAGGTAAGTTTCTATAAGTGATTATGGGGTAAGGCTTATGTCAATGATTCGAAACTTTCAAGTTGAGAAATTGAATTTCAGGAAAAATTATAAAGTCTCTCTATTTCCCATATTGTTCATGAAAATCTAAATTCAAGACTAATACTAAATTATTAAAGAAGAGGATTCGGACCTGGTATTGCAACCGGGTCTTGATCACATCAAGTGGCGTTGTCACAGCACTTGCTAGAGCTCCAGCTGCCCCGCCTGCAATGTTGTGAGCAAGTAGGTGCTCTTCACTTGCGTTTTCTGGAGAAAATTTGGTGAGGACTTTCTTGACAGCTTCATAAGTTGCAAAATGAACAGCAGTGAAAGGGGCATTCATTACCACAGTAGTTTGATAGGAAGCATAAAATGCTCCAAAACCCTCTTCCCTCAACATTCTCTTTATACAATCCAATACTCCCCCATATGGACTGCTTCTCAATTGTAACCTTTGTTTCACCACATCCATTGGTGTAAACACTGCATCACTTGCAATAGTAGCTACTACTCCATATGCAGCATGGGCAAAAGGATGGTGACCATGTCTGTTGCCTCCCAATTTCTCCTTGCAAACCTCATACATAGAAAAATACACAACATGAGCAGGTTCAGCTCCTAGACCCATTGCTCCAATGCCTATATAGAGTCTAAGAGACCCCTCGGATTTCATTATACACCAAAGGGTTCTTCCCACACCCGAATGAGCATAACCACATGAAGTAGCCAACATTTGCATGCGAGTTTTTTAATGTATCCACTGGAAACATAGCTGTATGCTCAACCATGCCAGAAACAGAGCCAACTAATATGAATTGGCCAAAATTAAGTCCATCATGAACTTCAGGCTCCCCTTCTTCCTTAATTGCCATCCTGTTATTCTCATTATCATAATTGATCAGATTTTGGCTTCTTTGTGCTTTACCAATAGCCTCTCGCGCAATTTTGAAGCAGTTTCTGCCACATACTGCTTCACTGAATGTGCTTCAACTCTAATAATTCTCTCAATATGCGTATTGAATATGTCAAACCTCTCCCCAAAACAAAATAATCTACACTAACCGAAATGAGCTTCTATGTATAAACTAAAAAATCCTGGTACAAACACAAAGTATGATGTAATATAAAAAATGATTAATTCCAGCCCAAAAAAAAGGAAGCATACAATTATAAATAAATTTATCAATTCCATTTTCCAGAAAACAGTCTACTGAGATATAGTAGTCAAGCTATACAATTGGATACTTATTGCACATATAACCCAGTTTCAAAAGTTAAAATCCAAATGAGCTCAACGTGTTAAACCCACTGGGTGTATGTGTTATCATAGAGTATTTATTTTTGCAAATTAACCATGTTTTTACCATAGGGTCAATCTTATTGCCATCTTTCATGAGTAGACTAAACTTAAATGGTCCATTTAGCAGTTGTGTAAGATGGATGTAATGAGATGCTTAATGCCAATGAAATGTAGGTGAGTTGGTAAAATAGACTTGTTGTGTCGAGTCCTATTTAAGTTTAAAACCTCACAAAAGTATTTAGTTCATAATTCTAGTCAAAAAATATTTACCCAACAAAAAAAATGAAATGTTTAATTTCAAATTTAAATTTTTATGCCATCGAGGATGGGATGCCCCCCACTACCCAGCCAACTGGGGCTCGTCGGCTACTCCAGAGCCGTGCACTCATGATGGTTGGAGCCTCCACCTCTGTCTGACAAGTTTCCCAAGTTATCTCTCACCTTCTCAGGCATTTATTGAAAGTACAGAAGACAGAAGCCAGTCCAGCTCTAGTTGGGACGTGCCGAATAGTAGTAAAGATTTGTCTGGTTCTGGTTGGCATGTTCAAGACCCACCCCCTACAGGACAAAAATTCATAGCAGCATCTTAATCTTTTTACGTTTATGCTTTCTGATACTTTGTAATTGTCTTTATTCCTAAGTGTTGTAGTTTTCATGTTTATACTTTCTGATTGGACACATGTTGTATGTGCAGAGATTCCATTTTTCAGAGGATTTCCACACATTTGGACGCATTATTACAAGTAAGAAATATTTTTACGCTTTTCGCGCGGTTGGAACTGACAAATTCATCATGTTTCAGAGTTATTTATCCATCAACTTTCATTTTTGTTAGATTCATAGCGCATTTCTGTGCAATTAATTCCGTACACTATAAACACCACAATACATTCTTATTTCATTATTCAGAAGGGAAATGGTCTTCTTTACTCTACATATGAGGTAGGAAGAGACAATACCATCTCACCGAATTCACCCCCACATATGAACATGGCTAGAAAGGTGACACAAGCAAAAGTAGAAAACAAAGATTCCTACTACCCAGCTGAAGACTAATTCACACCAGCTTAGGTGTGAGATTGGTAGATGGCCAACCTTGAAGGAAGAGTGGGACAACAACATATGTCGATTTTGTACTTCAAAGGTAGTGGAGACGGAATGACATTTCATCATAGAATGCTATGTTTACAACAACATTCTAACAAAATTGATAGGAGTCATGCCACTAATTACTGAACTAAATACAAGAATTATTCTTTATCTATCAACATTAATTAATCTTGAGCAGTTCTTAGAATACAATTTATGGCTGAATTACAATTCATGTATAATTGTTATTGAGAAGATCATAAAATAAAATTTAAGTTTGAATAAAGTGTTAGTACAATTTATGTATAATTGCTTATTTCATACATTACTGGATTAACACATTATGTGGATGCTATCTGGTTTGGTCACTTCCTGCAAGGAAGTCATGATTTGTTGGGGAACTAGATGCCTTCTAGCAATAGTTCTATTGGATGTATTGAGTGAGTGACACAACTGCACTTTTTCCCCACAAGATATATTGTCAGGTCCACAATATAATATCCAAAATTCAACCCAATCCACATGTTAAATGGCTACATTTCCACAAATATTAGTAAAGGAGGATATTACTGTTTCTAAAGTTCTTTTATGCAAACAACAAAAAATCATGCTTATTGCTAATTTATGGGTTGAAACAAACCTCGTAAATGGTGCTACATGAACAATCACTGACATTTTCTACAACACATCAATGTTACTGCCATAACAACCAAAATAAACCGTAGTAAATACTACCCTCTACTTTGATAGTACCTCCACTACTACTTTTCTCAACCTTCATGTATCCACCTCGGTATCGAATGTATCAAATGCATTTGTATTTACCATGTCATGGCCAAAGCTTGGGCTCTCGCCAATAAATGAATACAATATAGAAGTCCTTTTCTAAATGGCTTTCCCAACTTTATTTCCAACAGGAAAAACAATGTGGCAACAATGCTGCACAAAAGAAGTTCCAATGGATGAATACAAACTACATTTGATGTGCTAACATGATGGGCATTTTGGTTCCACCCACAATTTCACTACTTCCTTCTAAATCCCATAATGTGGCATAGGAGCCAATATACAACAACAATTTTTATGAAACATAACATTGAATTTGGAATCCCTCCAACAATCAAGGACAACCACTGACATTTTCTACGACACATCAATGTTACCACCAACATTACCTTTATGTGTTATTGTCAAATTTGATAGATACAACGACCCATGTTGGAATCCCTCCAACCCGTTACAAATTTGGATGCCCCCTATTTCAAGAGGGAATCAAAGACAATTGCCGAATAAAATGGCCTGATAATTAACTATCCACAAGTCCCAGGGACTTACTTTGCATAGAGCAACTATCAACATTAGAACCACTGAAAGGCAAGGTCTGACATTCACAACTTTCTCCATAGTTCCTTCACTTTTAAATGTGCATTTCACCTCCTTTTTCATTCAAAAGGAAATCAAAAATGGCGCACATACCAACACTCAGAGCAAGAAGAAAGGAGGAGTCAAGACTACTATCCCTCAACCAAAACAACCCGTCATAAATACTACCCTCTACTTTGATAGCACCTCCACTACTACTTTACTCAACACTTATTGTATCTAAAGAGGAAATTTCATTCAAGGGGTATCAAATGTATTCATGTTTAGTGGAAATAAAATTGACCACAAAATGCTACCATTCATGATATAAATTCTCTAAATGTACAAAGGTCTTCATGTATTCGTGTTTAGTTCATATATCGTGATATAAGATTTGCAACTGCATATCTACGATTTTGTAACAAATTTAAATGTATACACAAAACATTTCGATGTAATGTTTCATATATATTCCAACACTTCCACTATCAATCACACCCCTTATCAACATGTTATCGACAGTACAAAAATAGATTTTTCAACAACCAAACTACCGATGTACCCATTGTCTCAAACATGTTGCAACACAAACACAATATCCCCCAAATAATTACAAACCACATTAACTACAAAAGTAATTAACTATCACTCATGATATAAGATTTGCAAATGTATATGTACATATTTGTAACAAATTTGAAATGTAGAGATATAACCTTTAAATGTAACGCTTCATCTATATTCCTACACTCACAAAATCAATCACACCCCTTATAAACATCAACTACAAAAGTAATAATCATCCTTTTAAATCAAATAACATATACCGTTTGGCATTCACATTGCATTTTACACATGCTATTGTTAGTTTTAATTTATGTCCAAATCATGCACCATTTAGATTTATTTGTGCATGATTTGGACATGTGGAGTTTGCTTATGTATAATTATTATTTAAATTGTTATAGTCGAATTATGATCTTGTGGTGAAATTAGTTAGACTAGACTTCCTTTTACTTATAGTGTTAGCATTTGATTTGAGTGTGTTAATAGAACTAACTATTTACGTGGTAATAAGTGGACATTAGACTTGACTTAGCTATGCATGCTTGGTGAAGCTGGATATAAAAACTAATTCATGCATTATCAACATGAGATTTCCACGTAGTCACTGTTCCAGCTTAAACATGCAAAAGAAGTTGGCATGCGATATGAATACACTCGAAGAATATATATTTAGTAGACGAAGAATGCAGGGCCATAATTAGTTACAGTGCACTGTGGAGATAGCAGCAGGAGGTTGATAAAATCACAAAGTGGTAAGGCTCTTTTAACACCTTTGCTCGCAGTACCATATTTTAGAGGATGGAATACAAATCAGATTCGTTTTTTTTTTCAATTATTTAGACTTCAGTGCATAAACTGGTAATGAATAATTTAATAACAGATGCATTATTAATAAATAGCATAAACTGGTACATTTCTTTGGAAAAAACATTGGTATATTACATATGTGCTAAAGATTAAAAGATATTACTCGGGCAATGATTTTGTTTAAAAGTGTCTCTTAAATATGAAGGTCTTAGACATATTTTAAGGGATATATTATGAAAATTGCTACCATCCCAGGTTGTCATTGATTTTATTTTGTTTCTTCAAATAAATATAAAAGAACAGTTCTAATCATTCTAAATATTCATAAAATTAATATATTCATATTTATAAATTTTAATTTGATATATTTAAAATTTACAGGTTTAGCTCAACATTTAATTTTTATATATTTTCTATGTTTGCATAAATATAATATATTACAATTTTCTAGTCTATATACTCTAAAATGGATTATAAAACTAATTATTATTTTACTAGAAGATTCATCTATCTCCAAAATACAATAAATTTTGGCAAATATTTTATAATGATACTCTTTTTCACATTTAGAAAGACATAAATAATGTTATTTTTAATAAATTGGTTGTGATTAAAGATTTTTGTGAAACTAACAAAGTTGTTTTCATTTTTTATGTTCTACTTCAGAAGTCTATGGGAAGAAGGTCTCCCTATAGGTGAAGCACCTCTAATCTCTCTTATACCATTAAGGAAATTATGGTTCTGATGTTAGTAAGGTGCTTCCGAATTTCCCATATATTTGTTCCTCGTCCCATGGGCCAGGCCAGAACACCACTCATCAGAACTCGAAGAGTAGGCAGAGCTCCTCTCCTCTTTCTCTTTGCATTTCAGCTAATAAGGGATTTGATAGGGTGTATGATAGACATAGTGGATTTGGTGGCGTTGGTGGTGAGTGTGGTGCCTAGCAGACTTCGAATTATGGAAATTTTTTCCACTTAGTTGTTGCAGTCCAAAAAGAATAAAAGCATAAGAATGATGGTTAAGACCCCATACCTCTATGAACCATCTTGTTGGGGTGGAAAATTGTTTAGTCCTCTTTCTCCACTTGGCTGCCATATTACCATATTCAAAATTACTTTAGTTTTTTGATAATTTATTTGTTTTAAAATATCAAATTATTTGTTATATGCAATTAATACAATCATTTTGTTAATGTAAATGTCAATAAGGTTTATATAACTCAATTTTACTTATTCTAAAATTCGATTCGAGAATTCATTGGAATGCAAATTTCACCTATGCTATTTCACACACAACTTAGATCTGTGTGAGAAGCCACAGATCGTCCAAACTCACGATTGTAGCAATGAATTTAATTATCTTCATTACTAGATTTGCAATAAATAAATTTAATGTGCACATCACTTTTCTATTAAACAATAAGTCAACGAATCCATTAGTGACAGTTTTGAAGAAAGAAAGAAGTATGAGATAAATTAGGAGCTAAGAGCGATTGGAACAGAGTCTTTTGGATATTGTGATTGTATTGATCACTTGAGGATGTGCACGAAACTGGAAATGACATGTTTTATTGCATCGCACCATGTGACCACCAACGATGTTGACGGGTTAAGAACCATGTTATCTAATGGCTAATTTTTCACGTGTTTAAATGAGGTTAAAAAGGCCTTAACCTTATGAAAGCTGTGTTGTTGTTCCTTTTCTCGTACTTCTTTGTTTGTGTTATTGTTTTGAGACCTCAAACTCGACGCCTTGACATTCTAGGGTGTGACTCTTTGGCTCTTTCCACCCATTATTATTATACGATTAATGTTGTACTATTTTTATATATTAATAAAAGTGTGCTTTTCAATTTTAAAAATTAGTATTTAGCTCCTCCACGAATGTAAAGCTCCTATCTATCACACGCATTCATGGTTTTGGGTAGCATGTTAACTCACAGTCAAAATAGATTGCAGTTCATGTTATTATCTAAGGACTACCTAAGGTTGAGGAGTTTCATTAACAAAGATAAGACTCTCTCCATATCAACTTTGCGCTATAACGTTTCTTATCATTGTAAGGGTGCGGTTTGTTAACAAAATATTTGTTCACATGTAAAATATGGTGCTTTACCAACAATGTGTGGGACAGAGTCCCTCCTCTATTGTGATGGAAGACTCCCTTCAATGAAATTTAAAACAAACAAGAATGAATGTGTACAATATTTACACTAATTAACTTGTATAGTTGAGATTTTACTCCCACGAAATAAATATAAGTTGAAAGGTGAGAAGAAAGGAAAAGAGAATTTAGGGATGAATAAATAAGGAAAGGAGGAAAGAACTTATTTTAGTTTGTAAGAAGATCATTTAATATAAGAAAAAATTCTAATAGGGATTCTACATGCACGAAAGGAATGACGAAGGATAAAAACATGACATAACAAAACATATTATTGCCTCAAGAAATCGTGACACAAAGTTCAACATATTTCTTCACAAACATGAACACAAAGTCTCATACACTTTCCTCTCTTACAAGATCTTGTAATGAATCAAAACCTGGCCAAATATCCTTAAGTCTCTAGAAGCAATTCAAATCCCCTCAAGAAATGATGAAATGTTTTATTTATAATATCATTGGAAACACAAAGCTTCTCGAAATATCCCTGAATAAATCTCTTCCAAATACATAAATTTTCAGCTACATGCAATCTTGAATGAGTCAATTTTTCTAAAATAGAAACTTGCAATTTGATCAAGTCAATCCACCCAACATGAGAACTTGCAAATTTAAAAAAATCAACTTGCAAATTGTAAATTTACAATTTCAATTTGCAACTTACATAAATTGACAACTTCGATTTAGAACCTATAATTTGTAACTTGCAAATTAAAAAATTTGATTTGTTACTTACAATTTGTAGCTTACAACTTGCAAATTGATAGAGCTGATTTTTAAATTGCAAATTGACAAAGTTGATTTGTAACTTGCAAATTGACAAAGGCAATCTACAACTCAAAAATCGAAAAAGTCTATTTGCATGCAATAGAAACTTACAAAATTCTGAAATAAGGGGAAACTCAAATCAGGGAATCATAAGTTCAAACACAATTTGCATGCAAATTCCAATTGTGCACCAAAATTCTAAAACTCTAACATACTCTAATTTTTAACACTTATGAAAAATTTAAGATTTATTGAGCCCAAAAGACTTATTAAATCCATTCCACTATTTTTATTTGATTGGATTTGATCATTTGTTACCAAATTTGATTAGTGTACTTCAATTTTCTCTTGAGTTAAAGTTTGGGACAAAAACTAATTGTAACTTGTGGAGATGACTTATAAAAATGGAAAATGAGACATGATAAAACTCCATAATCTCATGTAAAATCAGTTCCTTATCCATTGGGAAAAGAATTCAAAAGTATAAACATAGTACTAATCCATTTTCATAATGTGTATTGCACAAGATAAGAAAAGAGGATACCAACATGCGAAAACAAGGAAAATACATGCAACTAAAATGAAACATTTGAAAACCTCATCACCTAAAACAATCATGCGACAACCCGAATTCAATATTTTCTTTGTTTCAAATGTTACTTACATAGGGGTGAAAAAAAGAATCCAATGATTTGTAAACATATTAATGGATTCAATGAAGTACAAAACCCTCCTTAATTGTTTGGGAGAAACGAGTGAGTTAAAATATCCATAAGTACCATGGAAAGTGAATCTTGCACACCTCCTCTTGGAAAATTATGTATGACCCTTCTCATAAGTGAATATCGCTTCAAAAAGTGGGCTTTTGGTCACCTACAACTCACAAAAATCATGGGTTTTATTGAATTATATGGAAATATGGAATCATTATTTGTCACATCCTCTTTGATGTTGAATTTTAGGAAGTAGTTCATGGTGCATTATATATAATTCTCATGACATCTAAAGGATTCATGTTGACCAATACTTGAACTTTCATCCCAAAAACCACCTTTCACATAAATCACTTCGACTTTTTACCTCATTATACACTATCAATACTATGTTTTTTTCGCACTTTATTGTCTCATCTCTTAAAAGGGAAATGAATGTAAGGATGAAACAAAAATGAGAAATCAAAAACATTTTGGTACCCACCATGGGATGCAAAACCAAACTCCATGCAAAATTCATTTCTCCTTAATAGGCCTGACTCCAAATGATTCCCACATTTTCCTAATTTCTAACCCATATTCAAAGAGGTTTTTCTCTCCAAAAAGGAAAGAAAAAATCTCATATTCACTCAACAATTCCTCACCATGCATCTTGAGGAGATGATCTAAAACTAACATCTCACTTTTTCAAATTTCACTGGATACCCCTCATTTCTCATCACTAGTTTCATCAATCACTTTCTTACTACAAATTTACAAGAATTTATGCTATTGATTTACCTTGATCTCTTATGAAAATCATGTATCCAAAATCAAATAAAAATAAGAATTTTCAATTTAAAGGGCCCTCAAATAATTTGTATTTACTTCAACTAGCCCCATTGCTTTTAAATCCTCCTATATCATCACTATATAAGACCCATAACTTTTTATACCATATAAGATGTCAACTCTAAGATCTTCAGGAATTGACACTAGTTTCTTGGCATTCATATTAGGTTCTAATTTCTAATTATCTTCTTTCACTAAGATCATAACATATGGCTAATTTAGTTGAATTATTCCTTCAAGATCCCTTTTTAAAAAATTCTTTGCAACATCCCATAGACTACTGGAATATCAACCACGAGGATGATTGTTTTTAGATTCTTCTCTAAATAGGAAAATAGGGAAACTTAAACATATTTTATTTGGAAAACCAAATGTACTTATTTGGTTTCCATGGTGAAACATTTTGTAGTTATCTTAGTAAGTTTCAACCCAAGAATTGGGACCTAAAATTGTCCATTTCAATTTTAAGTACCTTGTGATTTAAAGTTTCGGTTCAAGGTGTTACTGAAATGAGTTTCTTGCCCATTTTGGGCAACCAAATCATGTTCAACCTTGTTTCTCCCTTATTTATAATATTTTCATGTCTTTATTGCATAATTTTATGGTCTGCATGTGGAATAATGATCAAACAAAGTTATTAAAGGGTTTTGTTGAGCTCTTTTTCTCACAAGTGTATTTGGTTGAACCAAAATTAACTAAAATGGGGGAAAGTTAATAATAGTTAATCTAATCTAGGAGGACATAAAACGTTGTAAATAAATGCACTAAAGTAATATGAAGTGACTAAAATGGTTAAAACGATTGAACTAATAGAAATAAAACCTTAATGTGCAAGAGGAAGGTAAGGATTGAACTCAACTAATTGTGGATGACTGTCGTAAGGTGTCACATGTCTGATAGGAAAATACATAAGCTAGAACAACTACACAGAGGCACCGAAAAGCATGGATCTGGAAGATCTGAGTAGAATGGGGCACCAAGGAGGGTACTGGGGCACCCCAGGGCGCCCCGGTATGGCATAATAGGCGTTATGGTCTATGAAAAAATCTCGGAACCTAGTTCTTTCTGGGTCAGAAGATGCTCTATAACCTTCATTCTGTGTCACACTAGATTTGCTGAACTCCGCCGAATGTGTCAAATATATCAAGATGAAATTGAAGACCTACAAGAGACAAAATAAGTATCAAAACCCTAAAAAAATAAAAGATGCAAATGAATGGGTCAGACTGACCTCAGCTACCACGAAAGTGGGCTTACTAAAATGAGCTTTGCACTACATTTCAAACCCAAATGTAGTTCATGTGTGTGTGTGTGTGTGTGCATGTCATGCCTCAGGTGCTCTTGTTCCAGACGCACTTTGTGAAGTAGAGAGCAATAACTAAATGTAAAAAATGTAATAGTATGTGTGCATGGAATAGAATAGAATCCATCCCACTATGAAGTGTGTGTTGATGCAGATCTCCTAGCCTTAATGCATGGAAGTATGTGGATGCAAGTGATGTAATAGATGTAACTCCATATGGAGTGGTAGTAGTAAGTCACGATAGGGCCCTCATTATGGTCTCATAACTTTATATTTATAGGGTTCTCTTGCTCTAATTTCATAATTAATCTCAACATGGCGGACTAGGAAAAAGATAAGGATGAAAAAGGCTAGAAAGAGCCTAAAAGAGGCAGGAAATTAAAACAAGGATCAGGGTGCCCCGGGTGGGATCGGGGTGCCCTTAGGCACCCCGATTTAGGATAAAATGACGAGAAAGTGCCAAAACAATTGGGCATGTATGTAAAAATGTGCGGGAATGATGAAATAAAAGGTAAAACAAGATGGCCAAAAGGTGGGATTAATTATTACTTTCTTCACTTAAGAACCTTCTAAATAGTAGTATGAGACCGGGCTAAATAATGTCTAAAGTACATGATTTTGTGACTAAAATTTTCCCCCACTTTATGTTGGTGAGTGGAAAGCTTAGTAACATAAAGTAGATAGAGATGCATACCTAATATCCATGTAGAGTGTAGTAGAAAATGTGCTGAAGGACTAGACAAAAGCGTGGAATGATAAAAAGATGGAGGAGCATGGAAACTATAGATGAAAAATGTACATAGAAAGAGTGATGAGAGTGAACATAGGGCAAAATACGTGTGTAGCTACTATGGTGCGTAGTGTACCTGCATGGTTACTAAGGCATGTGTTGTCAAAGAATGTTGTTGTCGTCGTCATCTTCGTTGTTATTGTTACCCCCAATTAGACTGCGTGTTTCTCATACAGTCATACCTACAAGGAGAAAATGATCAAGTAGTCAAATATGTATGTATGTAAAAATGCTACGTAAAATATGCATGCGTATAAAAATGTTTGAAATACACAACTGTAAAATATGTGAAATGAAAAGTGTAAATGGAACATGTGCACCTGATCCATGTCAAGAAAAAGGGTGTATACGGATATCCTATACTGTTGCAAGTTTTTTGGGCGATCTCACTCCACTTTGGCTGAAGAAGTGTAGGGAGGAAATGCTCTATGTCCTCCAACCTTTGACCACTTATGCTGAAATGTGTGTGAAGAGATCTTTGTACTGTCCTAGTTTTTTGGGTGAGCCGACACCACTGACCATTGTAGTGTAGAGAGACACACCCACTTTAACCTCCAATCCTTTAATTTCTTCCCAAAAAAGCTAAGGACACCATTTCCTGTTAAAGTCGTTGTGTATGGGGTTCGTAGAATGGTCTAAACCCACTCATTGTATGTAAACCCACAATGTTAAGGGAAGAAAGTGCACTGTACCGAACCAATGTAAATATGTTATGTTAGTATGTAGACCCTCAATGATGTGCCCTCTTTGGGGGTGCATGCAATGTCCTTGATAGAAGAATGCAGCCCCAAAAGAGGACCTACCGCACTCTAAACTTTATAATTTTTTCTTGCACGGGGAAAGGGGGTGTGCTTAGAAGAAACCAAGGCATGCACAAGCAAGGATGGCTAGCCAAAACAAGTGTTAGTTTGAAAACAGATGCATGCAATGACACAAGTGTAAAATACTCAGACAATGTAGAAACTACCCAGCACAGTATTGTAAACACGTAAGAAACAAGGAAGTCACATAAAGCGAGTTGCAAACATGGGACATCACTCACAATGTCACAAGACATGCAAGGTTGTCAAGGCTGCAAAAAACAAACAAGTGTGCACATAAACATATGGAAAATACCGCATACAATGGCAAACAATTGTAGACACCTATTTTTGGTATAGCACCCCTCTGACATCTTATATTCACACAATTTCCATCCCCGCTTCTCTTTATCTTAAATTAAATAAAATCATATTTATTCGTTCATATTATGTGATTGATTATCAATGGGCTCCATAGGGACCCATTTGATAATTCAATTTTTGGAATCATCCCCCATCTCTCATAAATTATTTAATTCAAAATACACCCATTTGACGCCTTCTTTTAAAAATGAAATCTTTATTTCACCTCCCAGTCCCACATGTTCCCCACTTAAGTCAAAATCAAGTTCCCACCTAAAAATCAATTCCCACCTAAAATTTCAATCCCTTCAAATTATTAAAATATGAACCCCACCCATAAATCAATAATTCAAAATCTCCTCTCCGACAATAAATCCAAAAAATGAATAGTTTAAAGTGAGCACATGACTTCACTATTGCACCTAACCGTGTCCCCACTTCACATCACATCTTTTCCTTTTCTCACATCATGAACCCCACCATCAAATCCACTCTTCATTATGTTCTCTTAATCAAAATTACTTTTGCAAATTATGGTTATTCGTTAATCCTCTATCTTAATCCAAATTAAAATTATAAATATGAGTCTTTTCCCCCTCAGAGGAGGAACAAAGAAATTGAGGAGAAAATTCTAGAAATTTTGAAGCTTAAATTCATTTATCTGTGAAATTTTGCATCATATTGTGGAGTATTTGGAAGCAGAGCTCTACTAGTTTCATAACGCCAGCCTAACAATCAATCGGTTGTTCTGTCAGGATATTAATTTGGCATCATATTTATATTTTTCTTCAACATATTGCAGATTTTTTTTATAGTTTTTGGCATGTCATCTTATCATTTGATATTCGTTATTTTATTATGAACACGGGGATTGACAGCCACCAAGGAAGTTAATGCTTCCCAAATATACTTTATCAGGTAGTCCTCGTATATCATCATCTAATCTTATCTGTTTCCATCTTGCAGATCTATTTTATTTCTTTAGAGATTTATTTTCTTTGTGCCTGTATCCAAAATCTATAGCTGCATCTGAGGTCCTAATCCCTCTATCATTTGGAGTTGCTGGTGGCTAGCAGTCTCGGTGTTCACCCGCGCGAGAATGAGTTTTCCAGATCAACAGTTGGCATGCCCGGTGAGAGCTGATCCAAAATCTGGTCATTTTTTTTGCTTGCTCACTTTGTATGGGTGTCATATGTATAATAGTTATTGTATTTCATATTATTGTGAATATGACATCGCATCAATCTAGATATATGTTCTGTAATTTTTGTTTGTAAATTCACCCGCTTGCAGGATCATTGGTACTATTTCCAGCCGTGCATTGTGGTTCGTACATGTAGTTATTTGTGTCTTTGTTGGGGTAAGTGGTTTTTTCGTTTGAAAGGATCGGTTCTTGACTTTTTTATAATAGGTGTGCAATTTTATTGAATTTTCTAAAAACGCAAAAAAAAAAATACAAGAAAATATTGTCGTTTTGTTCTTTCTTTACAAGTATAAAGTTCATTTTTAAGATTTACACAAATAAGAGAGACAAAAAAAAATTATAGTTTTTGTTCTTGTTTTACGAGTACTATAGAATTCATTTTTTTCTTTAATTAAATAAATGATTAAAAAATTAAAATCAAATCAAAAAATTAAAAAAAAAATTGTTATTATCCTACATCCCACATGTCCTCCACTCCCACCAACCTTCTCCTCTGTCCAATCTCCCTTCTCTCCTCCCGAGCCTACCACTCCTCCCATGTCCCACCTCCTCTTCCCACATCCCCATCTACACTACTCCCCATCTCACCTCTGTCTTTCCTCCTACGCAGACCCACGTCCCTTCTCTCCATCTTCACGGACCTCCCTTTTCATGTCTACCATCCACACCTTTTGCAATTCCACGTCAGTTTTACCTTTGCATTAATAAATCAGATCATGTTTCTACACAGTGAATAATGATTTGTATATTAATAGTTATTGGCTTGCAATTCATTAGAACATCTCTATAAAGAATGGTTTGATAAGTGATATTGTGTAGTAACAATAACTTCACAGTCTCCTTATAATAAGTGATTTACAATTCTTTAGGCCGCATTTATTTTAGATACACAGTCTTAATGAAATTTAATTACATAGTCTCTCCTAATAATTTATTTACATCTAAACATCCAAATTATATTTTATATCCCTAATAAGTGTCTATTGGTGAAGTTTGTTTAGATTCGATAACTAAACGTATATTCACATTGGCTTTGATAACATCGTTTACCATCTGAGCTTCATTATCATCTTGTTCATTTATTGTTCATTTTTATAATTTTACAATAGGTTTGTCATTTATTTAGTGCATGTCGCCATTTATTACTTTTGATTTAATTATCACATTATCGTGTATATCGTTTGGTGTCTAATTTATTTTATTAATAATAGCCATTGCATTGTTTAGTATTTACTTTACTTTATATCTTACTAATCTGGGTAAATTGTTTATTATAATTTATTTATTTGTTTTATCTCTTTTGGATCACATCCACTAATTGTCGTATTTTCCTTTACAGGATTGCGCTATCAAAGATAAGATCTTAAACTCAGACCACATCACCAATTGTTGCTTGTTAATCCCATCTGCAGTCTTGACATCCTTGGACGTTCCCAATCATTGATTATCATTTTCAAACATTTTAGTTGAATATGAAAAAAGGTGCTTTCCAAATCGCCTAAAGCTTACACTTGGCTCAGCTTGCTGTCAAATAAAAAGGAAAAAAGTGATATACAAGTATTCTTCAGTTTTCATTATTTTCTCCTTTTTGCATTGTACTTTCATACACCTGGTTGATTGTCCGCATCGAACTTAATATTTCAAATTTGGAGTAAAACAAATACTATGCATTCTGCCTTCTCACATAGTGTAAATAGGGGTTTAGCTTTTGCATCACACTTATCATCACACACTTCCTGAAAATCCACAAATTAATCAACACATCGAAACATTCATTGCACCTGGTTCATTGATTGGAATTTGATCACCCAACCGAACCGTTTCAAACATTTCCCAGCCATAAATTACCTAAAACCAAACATAGTTTACCTTTTCTAGGTCCTCTTTTAGTCGTTTTATTTTACACACATTCTTGATTTTTATTTTTTTTGAAAACTATTTGTCTGACTTGTTTGTTAATATAACAACGATTTCCTTTTTATACCCGTCATCACTCGATCCACTGCTAAAAAATATGGAACACAACCTCGCCACACATAGTACTTCATCCCAATCAATCACTACATCAACAACTTCATCATCTGTGTTTCTTCCTATCTCACTCACTGGCACTCATCCTCTTACTAATATTTTGCATTCCATACCTTTCACCCACACTATGGCATTAGACCAACATTTCATCCCATCTAGGCCAGCCACTCCACCCTTTGTTAGATCAGAACCTATTGGTACCTCAGTATTCCCTCTTGGAGACCCAGAATTCAAACAAATTCTTGATGCCAACCCTGTGGCCCTCCAAAACTATCTTGTAAGAAGATACATACACCTCCCTTTGGATGGGCCACTGCTTCAGCAAGTCTATCCTTATAATGTTGGTTCTGACATTCCTCAATCTATGGCCTTACATGACTTTGCATCATCTTCCACCAACCCATCGGCACACAAAACCACCCAGGTAGTTACGCCCATTTCACCCAATCTTCCTCACATCAACATGACTATCATGACTGCCATCCCTACCACTACAACGGCTCCTATGGTCACTGGTACCTACATTCAACCATCCCAGGTGTCAAATCCCTTATCCAGATGGCAAATTCCTACTGCATCACAAGTCTATACTCTCACTTCCCAACTTCCTCCAACCATACCTTTGCAACACACAATGTCATTTCCAAGCTATCAACCCACATATACTCACATCCCCACTCAGCAGTTACTTCCACAACCTCCACAATCTCAAAAATCACACCATGCCCTTGTTTCTCACCAATACACATTCTATCAGCAACCACCTCGACTATCACACATAACTTACACTCACTCATACCAAATTCCTCAGATCCCCACACCTACTCAAATCCAACCACCACCTTTCATTGCTCAACAGACACTTCCCAATGACCCCATGTAAATCTTGATAGGTTGGTTAGCCAACCTAGAGGCCGCTACATTGGGATCAAAGCTCATATTGTCTTATGAGAAAATATGTAATGAACCCATACATCCATCAGTGCCCATGAAACCATATCCTCCACACTGGGAATTACCAAAGTTCACCAATTTTAATAGCAAGGAGGATCCCCAACAACATCTCAGAGCATTAAAGCATACATGTTATCTCATTGCACACGACCAAGACTTGATGCTTCCTACTTTCCCCATGTCTTTGGTTGGACCCACCTTGGAATGGTACAATAACATTCCCTAGTACTCAATATTTTCTTTTTCCCAGCTCACACAATTATTTCTTGAACATTTTTACATTAATATCGTGCATAAAATAACCATCAATGACCTGTACACTATTCGCCAATTCAAAGATGAATCCATCACGAATTTTGTCGCACGATGGCATAATATGATAAATCAATTATCTTTTCCACTACCTCAAACTGATCTCATCGAGCTCTTCGCGCGTTCTTGTGCCAAGCATATCTCTTCCACCTTCCAAATCCAATCATTTCACACTTTCGAAGAGGCTTTTACTATGGCTTGCAAGCTTGAGACACATACCTTGGAACAAGGGCATTCAAAATTGAAAACCAATAAGCCAAAAAATGAATTCGTCAAACCATCCATATCAAATGATAAATCAAAGAAAATTGCCAACGGCATCATTGTTAGATCATCTCCTACCCCGACATCTATAGTAACTCAACAATGATTCACACGGCCAATGCCTAATTATTCTCCCTTAAGAGAATCATATAGTGTCATATTTAAAAAGTTGATAACAACACACTTGATCACACTACCACCTATCCAACATGTTAATGAATCTAGGCCACAACCTGTGTGGTATCAAGAAGATCACTATTGCAAGTACCATCAAGTCCAAGGACACAACATAGAAAAATGTCGAACGTTCAAGGATTTTGTCCAAAGGCTTATTGATCAGGGAGAACTTCCATTGGATAACTCGAATGCCTCATCCAATCAAACTTTAGATATTTTTAAACAACCATTTCCAAATCATACGCCGACATCCATAAACCAGACTGCTCCCACTTCTGTATCTCAAACCCTTAGTACCCACACCATAAACATTATTTATGTTGACAATAAAAGTCCAATTTCACCCACAAGTTCACCTTCTTCATCAACCATTATATCAATTCCCTTTGATACATTATCTATACACCCAAACCCATCAACATTCATCTCCGCACCAACCTTAGCTACATCCATACCCATGTCAATATCGTTTTCTATACTCACATCTCTCTCAACACCTACCACCCTCTCTTCATATGTAAATATCACTTTTGTATCATGGCCCCTTACATCTACTCCATTAAACCCAATCACCTTGTCAGAAATTATCCCACCTCTACCCATTATCTCATCCTTAGCATCTCTTCCAATCCCACTTTTTGCACTTCTACCAACACCTAAGTAACATCTACTATTTTACAATCACCTATCTCATCTCCCTCTTCCACGGCCATGTCATTACTCGATATTTTTTGGTAAACATTCCAGCATTCTTTAATTTCAAATTATCATCCATTTCTTCTATACCATTAGACGCTCACACATCGGCACAGTTCCCATAAATATCCACTTCAATATCTCTAGATCCTCCTGTAGATATTATGGTCATTCCCTTTAACAATCCACATTCATATACAAGATCTAGACCCCCATTTCCCAAGCGTTCTCATTTACATCCTCATCCAAAAGTAGACCTCACTATTCCCGATAGAAGCTCCTCAGAAACCACATCGTCTCCTTTTATTTTAGGACCACACCCCTCATCCTCCTCTTCCATTTTAGGAACCTTCCCTTCACCAACAACACATACTACCACTAAAACAATGCAACCACCATTTTCCAATCGATATCTTAAAACAGATTCAAGGGTGTTTGTGTCTTCCACTACTATCCTGCATCAAGCACATTCATCTACCTTTTCCAAATCCAAAATGACATCCAAAGCCATTATTACATCACCACCTTCCCATGCATCCTCCCAAAGTTTTCCGTCAATAACACTAGGTTATTATACTACTATGTTTCACCAACTACTCCAAGCCTCAGCCATCACTTTACCGCCAATTAAATTTTTCGATCCAAACGCACCAAGACCTTCCTGTTTTAATTCCAATCTTGTTTGCGCATTTCACCGTGCCCCTAGACATGACACTGAACATTGCAAAGCTCTCCAATCCATCATGCATCATTTTGTCAATAAAAATATTAACAATAAAAAAACAATTCTATCATCTCCTCCATCAACTTTCACATCCCAACATGCGTCGGTTTAACCACCTCGACCACCCTTCTCATTAAGAAATCCTATCAATACTCCACTACTAAATAGAGATATAACCACCAATGCCACCAACATATTACCAAAATAAGATGATCCTCAGGATCATCCTCCTCTTGTAATAAACGATGTTCAGATAACCACCCATTCAAATCCATATAACTCTGACTCTGCCTCACCGTCCACCCCTAAGACTTATGTCGCTATCCCTCCTCCTAAGGAGCTCGTTGCCTCTGCACCTCCATCACAACCAAAGGTTTTCATCGCTGCTCCTACCAATCATCCTGCAACAATGCCTTCATCTTCTTCTTTATCCAAGGTATATGTTATGGCCACCCCGAATCCTTCCTCCGTTGAACATACCATTATTAGACAACTCCACCAAGCCCCTATCAAAATTTCACTCTATGAGCTCATTCAAAGCTCTCCACATCATAAACAAGCTCTTATAGAGGTCTTGCAACAGATCTCGGTATCCGCTGATGAGCCCCAGCCTTTCATGGCTTTAGCTCACGCCTTCGCAACATCTACTACCGTATCATTTGAAATTTCAAAAATTCCTAGGATACCACAAGAAGAACATGATCTACCATTATTCATCACCATCTATAATGATGACACCTGCATCCATCAAACCATGATTGACAATGGTGTTAGTATTAATATCATTTCTTCTCATACTTTCAATCAACTTAAATTTCCCAATACCATTGTTGCCAAATCTCCTACCGTTCTTCGTGGCTTTAACGATGTTATCACTCCCCCATTAGGAATGGTTCTTCTTCCTATCTGTGTCGATCATAAACTCCTCCACGATCTTTTCTACATCATTGAAGGAGAATTCCAATATAATATTTTACTAGAATGTCCTTGGATCAGCGCAATGCATTTCGTTTCATCTACTCTTCATCGTTGTATCAAATATGAACATGAAGGGAATACTTATGCTCTTCGAGCTAAGATCCCCCCTTCCAAGAGATGTCGCATGATCTATAGACCTAAAGATGTCCTTGTTCCTAAAACCACTTTTTCTCCTAATCCATCCACCAGTTCTTTTGTACCTCCATCTACCTTGCCTTAGACAAATTCTTCTAATCCCATAACGCAAAATCTTGCTTTAGGGGAATATTAACTCCTCACTCTCAATACTCTTCTTTCCCCCAATTGCCTCGGCTGCCCTGATAAATCCCCTATGTATCAATCGAATGTTGGGGAAATTGTCTCATTTGGCCCTTCTTCCCTCAAAACCAATTTAGTATATGGCGGCCTTGATCAACCTTCTTCTCACACTAAAAATAATTTTCATGCCAAACGATATACAGGCGATTTCAAATTTCTTAGTAAACCATCTTTCGCTCACACATACCTCTATCATTGTGCATGGAAGGGGTTTGGTTTAGGACGCTATGAACAAGGCCCTCATGGTAATATCTTTGCTCAAGCCCAGGAATCATGTCAAAAATTTGGTTTGAGATATGACGATCCCACCATACACCCTCCTGGAACATATGTGTCTTCTCCCATTCATATTGATTCATCCATTTCTTCTCCATCAGAATATACTATTGATTCAAAAGATATCTCTTCTCCTTCTAACCATCCTACAGATTCAGAACATATCTTTTCTCCTTCCAACTATCCTTCTAGCTCAGATATTGATTTTTCTCCATCTAATTATCTCACAGATCGAGATCAAGGTGATACGGTTCCTATTCCTCCTAACTTTTTTATTTATTTCAACCATCTTTCTTGGACTGGTGACTTATCAAGCCAAAATTGAAACCCGGTATTTTCCCTGTAGATATCCAGAAATGGTAGAGGAAGATTCCCCTATCATTGACATTCTTCAATGCAATGATGACACTTCCATTCTCTCTTACATGGGGGCCGAAGGTTCTCAAGATCAAAAAAATTATCCACCAAAAAAATCCAATCTCTTGAATGAATCCACAATCAACATTACTATTGGAGCACCTCAGGAGCACCACATCCTCAAAATAGGTCATTCTTTGACACCTCAAGAGCTTGAAGCCTTCACTTCATTTTTGAACAAGCATAGCCAAGCATTTGCATGGTCATATTTGAACATGCCAGGTCTTGATCCCTCCATTGTTATTCACAACATCGTTGTTATCCCCACTACCAAACCAACCAGACAGAAGCTTCGTCGAATGCATCCTCGAGTTTCTCTTCTTGTGAAAGAAGAATTGCAACGTCTCCTATCCGCCAACTTCATTATCCCCATTGATTATCCCCAATGGGTTTCTAACATTGTACCCATCGTAAAAGCATCTGGAAAGCTTCGTATGTGTACTGGTTTTCGAGATCTTAACCTTGTATGTCCTAAATATGATTTCCCTCTTCCAAGTATCGGCCAACTTGTAGATCTTATAGTAGGACATGAGATGCTCTCTTTAATGGACGGTTTTTCTAGTTATAATCAGATTCTGATTACACCTGAAGATCAGCACAAGACATCTTTGATCACCCCATGGGGTACCTTTTGTTATCGTGTCATGCCCTTTGGTTTAAAAAATTCTGGAGCTACATATCAACAAGCCATGACATATATCTTTCATGACCTCTTACATCAAACCATAGAGGACTATGTTGATGACCTCTTAGCAAAATCTAAACATAGGTGTGACCATCTTTTAGTTCTTGAGATACTTTTCGAGCGTCTCCTTTGTTTCTCCCTTCCTCTCAATCCGGAAAAGTGTGTTTTTTGGAGTTCTTACTGGAAAACTCCTACGCTTCATTGTCTCTATCAGAGGCATTGAAGTTGACCCCAGAAAAATCAAAGCAATTCTTGAAATGCCTCCTTCCAATCTCAAACAACTTCACAGTCTTCAAGTTTGACTTCAATCTATTCGTCACTTTATATCTCAACTTTCTGATCGTTGTCAGCCCTTTCATCCCCTGCTTTGAAAAGACATAACCTTTAATTGGGATCAAAACCACCAAAAGGATTTTGAAGATCTTAAGCGATATTTGTTATCTCCACCAGTACTCACACCTCCACACGAAGGAGATCCCTTCTATTTATATGTTTCTATAACTAATCATGCCTTGGGAGTTATGTTAGCACACCGTGATAATCAGGGACATGAACAAGTTGTGTATTATATCAGTCTTACTCTCCATGATTGTGAAACACAATACTCTGAAGTGGAAAAATTGTGTTACGCTACTTTCTTCATTGCATCAAAACTTCGACACTATCTTCTTAATCATAAAACCTATATTGTTACTAACTTTCAACCCCTCATAGTGATGCATTCTAAGCCATATCACAATGATTACATCACCCGATGGATCCTTCTCATGGCCAAGCTCGACCTGGAATTCATTCCTCAAAAGGAAACCAATGGTCAAGCTATTGCGGATCAATTAGCCGAGGCCCCTCTTTCCAATACACAGGCTCCTTCTAATCATTTCCCAGATGAATCAATCAATCAATTTTGTCATGATCTCCTTAAAATGATTCTTTTCTTTGATGGTTCTAAATGCCAGCAAAGCGGAGGAGTAGGAGTTGTTCTCATTCCCCTCAGGGATTCCCCAATCCCCTTATCTTTCAAATTAGATTTTGAATGTACAAACAATATGGCAGAATACGAAGCCCTTATACTAGGACTAGAAACTGCTATATTTCTGGTTGTTCATATCCTTGACATTTTTGGTGATTCTGAACTAATAATAAAATCGGTCACTAGTGAATATCAGTGTAAAAATGATATTTTAAAACAATATCGTGATATTTCTCGTCATCTTCTTAAATCCTTCGATTCTTACACTATTCAGTCTGTCCCGCGTTCAACCAATCATTTTGTTGATACAATGGCCTCCCTTGTGGCCCTTATCCCATGGACAACGCAAGAATCCCAACTTTAGGTTATTATACATCATCGTAAACAACCATTCAATGGCATAACTCAGATTCACTTGGTCGAATCTAATTCGTCAGACCACTGGCATTCACAAATTTTTTATTATGTTATGTTTGTGGAGCATGTTTTCATGTTAGAGTGTGGTACATCTTCTATGTGTTACACTTGGGTATTTTTACGGCGGTCCCGCTCGCCGATGAGCGGGTCAAGGGGGTTCGGGGGGGTGAAGCCCCCCCCGATCGATGGGGTCTCGGGGGCGAAGCCCCCACAACAAATTTTCATGGGTGGTTTATTAACCCATGGGTAATGGGTAACCGTTATGGGCTATTTTTTGGGCCTATGGTTTTTTGGTACCCATTGTTTTGATACCCACAGTTTTTTGCCCATGGTTTTGATACCCACGTTTTTTGCCCATGGTTTTGATACCCACGGTTTTGTATCAAACTACTACTTAAGCAATTGTGTATTTATATGGTCTTATGCATATGATACATAGACAAGCAAATGTATTACAGATGTGCTTTGAATTCAGGTGTGAATTTTGTAGAGTTTGTTGAGCATAGCTCCAAACGTATCTGGGTATTGTATTGAGAGAGTGGAGGCTTGTAATAAAATCTGAGCAAGTGATTCTTGGTGGACGTAGCCCAAATTGGGTGAACCACGTTAAATCTTGTCTCTCTGTGTTGTGTTATTTATTTTACACTTTTATTTGAGATCTGTAATATTTTCTACATATTAGTTTTTACTGTTGCTATTCTGTAAGGGATTATTCTGCATATTTTATCTCTTATTCCCTAACAAATTATTTATCCAAATCCATTACTCCCCTGGATCTTTCTAAAAATCCTAAGAGATCTTTTATCCAACGTGCTACCCATTATGTAATCCTTTATGGTATTCTTTACAAACACAGGTTTTATGGAATCCTTCTTCGATGCCTCCAATCCCATGAAGCCTCTACAACTATCCAAGAATTTCACGACGGTATTTGTGGTGGGTATTTCAGTGGATTATCTATAGCCAAATGTGTTCTTCGTCTTGGCTACTATTTTCCTTCTTTAAATCATGATTGTTGTGAATATGTCAAGAAATGTCTAAGATGTCAACAACACTCTAACCTTATATATATTCCAAGCCAGGCTTTACAGCCTGCCCAAGATTTATGGCCCTTTTGATAATGCGGCCTTGATCTCATAAGTCTAATAAATCCTCGTTCGTCACAACAACATCATTCTATCATCACTGCAACTAAGTATTTCAGTAAATGGGTGGAGGTAATCCCACTCACCTCTACTAAATCTGGCCCAATCATTAATTTTATACATCAACATATCATTTGTCGCTTTGGCGTTCCTCATAAACTTATTATGGACAATGGAAAATCATTTAAAAACAAAGACCTTAAAAATATTGGTGATGCATTCAAAATCCAACTTAGCTTTTCTTTCCCATATTATCCTCAAGCAAACGGTCAAGCTGAGGCTACTAATAAAACTCTTCAAAATATCTTGGCTAAAACTATTGATCAAGCAGGACGAAATTGGCATCTCCAACTTCCCTTTTCCCTATGGGCCTATCACACTATCATTCACACTTCCACAGGAGCTACTCCTTTTTCTCTGGTATACGGCTCTAAGGCCATTCTTCCCCTTGAAGTCCAAATTCCATCTTTACGTGTGTCTCTCCACAACTTCATTTCTGATGAAGATTATCGTCAGGAACGACTAATGCAACTTGAATTATTAGATGAGCATCGTCTTCTCACTCTTGAACACCATCTTGTCTATCAAGATTGTATCCAACGTGCTTATAATAAACACATCAATAAGCGTGATTTTAAAATAGGTGACCTGGTTCTAAAAGAAAATCAAAATGTCACTACCTTAGAAAGAAGTCAACAGGGAAAATTTTCTCCTAACTGGATCGGACCATATATTATCACACATAAGTATGGGTCTGGGGCTTATCATTTAGCCTCTCCTGATGGTAAACCAGAGGTTGAACCTCTTAATGCATTGCACTTATGGCCATTCTATTGTTAGTACACAAACTTATGAGTATAGTTTTATCTTTAGACCATTCCTCCATCAGTATCCCCTTCCATCTATCATCGTAATGATTTTGAATCATGTGGTCTACCATCACTAACATTCATGACCTTGAATATGAGTACCCATGGCTCTACTCGTAGCATATTCAATATGGATAAGTTCTCCCATTTGGTGAGAACCCCATGATCATTACATCCATCAGCATCTTGTTTTCCTATTGTACTCCTATAGAGGGTATGGGGGTGTCTCTTGTACATTCATTCTCCCCTCCTAGGTGGTCTACCTAGCTATCCCTAGCTCTCCCCATGTGAAGCTCAAATTCATGTATATAAAAGGAAAGATCAAGGTTATTAAAACAGACTGATCCCTCGAAGGACAACTATGCATAAAAAAAAACAACAAAAAAAATACAAATCAAAATCAAGAGAAATATACCGATCCCTCAAAGGATGGCTATCATATATATTATTCTTTCCATCCATATTATGTATAAAGTAGACCATACCCTAGAAGGATGGCTACTCTTTTATTATCACATTTGGTGGTTACCTACCTATCCCTAGGTTTTCCATATTGATCAACCTTCCTTTTATTAAGCATTCCCAGAAAATTGATCAGCATTCTTTTATTCTATTCTTCCCATTCCCAGAGCTGGGGTACAAACTTAAGAAATACCATCTTTGGAGAGACCTTCTTCCCATGTACAAGACATCTACATTAGGATTATGAGAATATTTCATCCATATCTTCTTCTTGGTCTTGTTATATAGCCAAATCTCATTAGTTATATACTAATACCTGTTATCGGCTGTAAGTGCAATGTTTTGAGTGGTATCTTTCTTGTTTACTTCTTATCGGGTTAAAAGCATAACTTTCTTACTTGACCCTTGCTATGGTTATGCGACATTCATTTCATCAAAGTAATCTTTTATCACAATTATCTCCTTAGAAATAAAATTTCATGTCATAAAATTAGTATTGATATGTTTACTCTTAAAGATGTCCCCTATCAACATCATCCATAAATCCATGAAATCAATTATTATCTTCAAACAATATTTTTAATGCATTATTCAGTTTGGGAATTCTACTTGACCTCCATTGCAGTTTTTGAATTCTACTTGAGGATAACTCTCAGGTAGCATTCATTATCTGGCAGATCCTCATCCCCCACCATTGTTCATTATCCTCTTCTTCACCATCTCAAACCTTTCACCCCCAACTTGGCACATCTACGTAATTCCCCACGCAACACAGAAACCCTACTTGAAGTAGACCTATCATTCAGGACAAGGTCTCATTCGTGATTATGTCTATTGACCATTCCTTCCTCCTAGTCCCCTTTATCAACCCAATTTTCTCCTAAAATTCACCTCATCTCATTCTCCGCTGCTCTTCTCACCCACTTCATCCTTCTCTGTTGTTTGTTCGATACTTCACGTGTCATCCACCTGGGCCATTATTTTTGTGCTTTTCTCTTAATATCCTTTTACTTGCCATCTATTTTATCATTCCATTTTCCCTTTCATTCTTCTTTCGGCTTGACAATCCTACTTAATCATCCATTCCATGCAGGTTTCTTGATCACAATGCATCTCTTTCTTAAGATCCTGCCGCTGTAGAAACTCCTTCATTTTTTTCCATTCCCTTCAACATATTTACTCGTAAAACTTCTACTTAACACTCTGACATCATCACTCGTACAACATAGGCATCCTAATTAAGAATTCCCCTTACACTCTTTATCCTACACTGCATATATTCCTCCATCCACTCATTTCACACTCCTTTGTTTCCTTGTTATTACCTCCTTTCACTTCTTGTTCTATCTTGGTATACATTGCTCAGTCTTTTCCTCATTCTTCTTCTTCGGCTTGGCGATCCTACTTAATCATTCCTATGGCATGGTGATCTTACTTAAGAGTCTCTCTTAAGAATGATCTGTCTCCTTGCCTTTCCTCTTTCCTTCATCTTCCCATCATCCATATTTTTTCTTCATTCCCCACAAACACATCCTCTTCTCTTCTCTTTTTCCTCATACAAAATATCTCAAACTCCCTCAAATGTCATCTCCATCATCCCTCATTTTAAAATCCATCTTGACTACTTCATACCCTCTCTTACTATGCAGATTAGTCATTATCATGGTTCATCTAACATTATGTCATCTTCCATTCTCGCGCTAAGAATTATCAGTGGACTTCTCCTAAAACTCATTTCTTCCCATTCTACTAATACCAATTCACTCTTTTTTACCTCCTCCATTTTCTCTTCCTCCCTTTTTTCTTTTTGTGCCCTCTAATCATTATCGGGGGATTTCTCCTAACATCCTTCCACTGGTATTGCCTTTTCATCTTCCCTTCGCCTTTTTCAATATCTCTACTGTCTTCATCACATACTACCTTTGCATCATTTTCTTTGTTGTCCTCTCCTCCTTTCTACCTCTGGTTTTCTTTCATATCATTTGTATCATCTTCATCTCCTCTTCTCCTCACACTTTTGTCTTATTCCTCCATTGATAACCTGATTCACCAGCATTGTCCCATATTCTTAACCATCTCACCATCCACATGCATTTCCATACGTTCGGTTTCATATTCAATTTATTTCCTGTTTTGGCTCTATCATCCCTTCTTTCCCTCTTATTTTCATTTCCCCCATTACTGAGCTTCTTTTTCTACCACCCCTATCTTCTTAGCTCCGTATGGTGCCTTTCTTTCTCTTTTCCATTCTACCTCCTCCCCATCTTCTTTAACTTCTTCAACTTCTTCATCTCCTTCATCTTTCCATCTTGCTATATATATTCATCTCTCCTATCATCCTTCTCTCATATTCTTCATAACTTTTCTTTCTCAGTTCTGTCATCTCTTTCATGATCTGTTCTTTCTCTCCCTCTATTTTGATCTCCATCTCCCTTTCATCCATTTCTTCTATCATTTTCTTGTCTTCTTTTTTGTCCTTCATCATTTCTTTTTGCCACCATTTCTCCTCTTGATTATCTCTGTTGCTTCTTTACTATGATATATCTCTATACACTCAACTTCCCTTCTAATCTATTTTTCCTCCTCATCTCTTGTTTAATCTTCTTCTTCTCCTCCTGCTCATTGTCTCTATTTTCTTTTTCTCCAGGTCCCTCATACCTTACCTATTTATTTCCCCCTTATCTTTTTCCATTACCCTCTTACTAAATATTATTCTCTCTCTTTTATGCTTTCATCTATCTTCTCACCTCTCTTATCGTCCTTCTCTACTTGACCTCTCTCCTCCACCATGTCCTTTCTACTTCAACCATGTCCACTTTCTCTTATCTCCATCATCTATCATCCACATCTTTCATCCCATCTTCCTGGGACATTTTTGTCTTGGAGGATACCATAACGACCAACACCTATCTGATCTTGTACTCTTCCATGCATATTTTCTCTACTTTTATTTTTTCACAAATATATCTTGACTTCCTGTCCTACTTATCCGACAAGTAGGACCGCTTTTACATTATAATTTACTCACACTTATGCATGTTTCTCATGAACCATGATTATCATCATATTTATCACACCTTTAGGTCATTTTATCTCATCTTTCTATCCTATCTTCTCATCATGTGTACATTTATGATTTTTCCCCCTGGGGCATTTTATTTACACATCCATCTCCCATTATGTCATCTTCGTGCCCTATCATGGTGCACCTTTTTCATCCTTGTACTTGTCAGCGTATATAACTCACTTTGTATCCTGTGCTAGGGCATCATTGTTTTCATACATGTCCCTCTTGTGGACACGTGGTTTTTCACACAATTCCTTGCAGACAAAGGATTGCGCACATCTTTCACATTTAGTTGCACATATTTTGATGTTTTTCCATGACCCATTGGTCATCACGGTTTATGTCCATACTGCAATGGTCTTCACCCACTCACTGGTCTATAGAATGTTGTCGTATATCTCCGTTGAGACCACAATTGTCCTCTACCGATGTGATATTGGAGTCACCGCCATACTTTTTTTATTTGCGATCCTTTTTTTCCTGGGGCATCTTGCCTTTGGCCATATCTTCATCCATCCTCGGACACATCTTTCATCTAACCCTTTTTGTTTTTGTCTCGTGGCTTGCTATCGCAAACCACTCAACAAAAAGGGCCAAATGTAGACACCTATTTTCGGTATAGCGCCCCTCCGACATCTTATATTCACACAATTTCCATCGCCGCTTCTCTTTATCTTAAATTAAATAAAATCCTATTTATTTGTTCATATTATGTGATTGATTATCAATGGGCTCTGTAGGGACCCATATGATAATTCAATTTTTGGAATCATCCCCCATCTCTCATAAATTATTTAATTCAAAATGCACCCATCCGACACCTTCTTGTAAAAATGAAATCTTTATTTCACCTACCCAGTCCCACATGTTCCCCACTTAAGTCAAAATCAAGTTCCCACCTAAAAATCAATTCCCACCTAAAAATTCAATCCCTTCAAATTATTAAAATATGAACCCCACCCATAAATCAATAATTCAAAAATCTCCTCTCCGACAATAAATCCAAAAAAACTATAGTGTAAAGTGAGCACATGACTTCACTATTACACCTAACCATGTCCCAACTCCACATCACATTTTTTCCTTTTCTCACATCATGAACCCCACCATCAAATCCACTCTTCATTATGTTCTCTTAATCAAAATTGCTTTTGCAAATTATGGTTATTCGTTAATCCTCTATCTTAATCCAAATTCAAATTATAAATATGAGTCTTTTCCCCATCAGAGGAGGAATAGAGAAATTGAGGAGAAAATTCTGGAAATTCTGAAGCTTAAATTCATTTATCTGTGAAATTTTGCAATCATATTGTGGAGTATTTGGAAGCGGAGCTCTACCAGTTTCATATCGCCAGCCTAACGATCAATCGGTTGTTCTATTAGGATACTAATTTGGTATCATATTTATATTTTTCTTCAACATATTATAGATTTTTTTATAGTTTTTGGCATGTCATCTTATCATTTGATATTCGTTATTTTATTATGAACATGGGGATTGACAGCCACTGAGGAAGTTAACGCTTCTCGGATCTACTTTGTTAGGTAGTCCTCGTATATCATCATCTAATCTTATCTGTTTCCATCTTGCAGATCTATTTTATTTCTTTACAAATTTATTTTCTTTGCACCCGTATCTAGAATCTATAGTTGCATCTGAGGTCCTAAGCCCTCTATCATTCGGAGTTGCTCGTGGCTGGCAGTCTTGGTGTTCACCCACGTGAGAACGAGTTTTCCAGATCAACAACAATAATAGACAAGTAGAGATAAAAAAAAAGTAGTCATGGAGACATGTAATCCTACAAAACAAGTGTTACACATGGAACACCCGTTAGCATGTTAAACCAATAACCAATATGTCAAAACGTGTATGATCAAATAATGTAAGATGCTAAGTATAAAATGAAACAATAGCACCTATATGAGACGAATTTGGAGGCCCCCAAAAACCAGTATAGGAAGGGTAGAAGGCGAGCATTTGTGTCATGTGTAAGAGTCCTATATTTTTTATCACCCTATACAAAGGCATGAACGTGCATGTGTGTATGATATAGCTAATGACATATAAGAAATCAATCTAACGTGTGTAGTAAAGTGATCATGAAAAATAGTAGTAAACAAGAGTAAATTCTCCAGAGACAACGCAACATGTTGTGGATGGATGGTATGGAATGAGAGGAGAAACGTGCCCCCCGAGTGCATGGAAGTGTATGCAATGAGGTTCATTTTTTTTTGCCCCTCAATAGTCCAGAATGAATCATAAACGAGAGTATATCCTCAAAGAAATGGGTCGAGAAGTGTTTTGTGTGTCTAGTGTGTTGTGATGAATGTGTATATGTAATGGTGATGAGATGAGACATGTGGAGAGATATGCGTGAACCCTATAGCCAAAGCATATATCAGGAATTTTTGAATGGTTGAGTGATGATTTATCCCTAAGCATATATCAATATAAGATGAAAGGATGAGTGTTGATTTAGCACTAAGCGTATGTTATCCAAATAACTCTCCTAGTTATATGGATAATTTATATTTTCATTCTAACTCTGATGTTTCACATTTCAGGTTGCGCGCACTCAAGATTGTTCTTTTGACACCTTGGCACAATTTTAGTTCATCCACGCACCCTGCGTGCCTTGCTTCCTTACTTTTTTTCCCCTTCTCTCTACATTATGTTATCTCCTTCCATTTCCCCTTTGTGTCTTCCTCCTGCACACCCACTTTCTTTCCCTATCCTATCATGCACTCCTTTCACACACCTCTGTAGACTTGCCTTCTAAATTGGCTAAGTCCTTTGCACTCCCTATTTTCCTCGCACGCCTCACGTACGCCTTTCTTCCTTGTTGCCGCACCTTCCTTAGTTGAATTATCATGCCCCACTTCCATACTTGCCTTCTATAAGTATGCCTTATTTCCTTCCATTCGTGTTGTTTTCGCATTCATGTCCTTTGTGCACGCACTTTTGCACCTCTTTCTTCTATGCCTTACGCCTTCTTCTGTGTCAGTCACTATGCCACGTCATTTTTTAGAATTGAGTGTGCAACATGCAACCTATTAAAGCACACCAACATGGCGTCATATCCTGAAAACTAACCGGTGTGTGAAACATGGTAGAAACAACAAATCAAATCAATAATTGGTTGACTCCTTAAGTCAATCCGTGCGCGCCACGTGTCATTGTGTGTCAGAGTGACCTGTAGACTTCCGACAGCCATTACTTCTATTGTAGTGCTTAGATTCCTACACGCCCGATCTCATTTGAAATTTACTAACATTAGCTACACATTGGAATTTTCAAAATCAAATTTAGGCGGGATTTAGTAGGTGAAAATAGGTAAACATCTTTCTGATCGTCAATGCACACATCTAAGCAACCTCAACCACCAGATTTCAATCAGATCTTTCCTTCTTCCTTCTTCTACATGCCAAATAGACATGGGGAAGCACATCTAACAGCCTTGCAAGAATATTTACAAGCATTTATCACTTTTTGTTGGTCATTGAAGATTTGAATCTGAGTTTCCCTCCTTTTCTCCTTCTTTTCTCTCCTTCACCTTCTATAAATAATAGAGTTCTACTTTGTAAAAAGCATCCCTCTCTATTGTAATGGTACCATGCCAAAATGGTGGCCAACTTCCCATGGGTCAGTAGCATTAGAGGTAGGTAGAGGAACCAGCCTTCTCGGAGATTTTTCCTAAGCATGCAAGGTCCCATAACTTGGGGATGGTTCCATTCTTGTCTCAAATAGCTCGGCTCCTCCGGATCTAAGATACGGGTGTATGTTTGAATGACCAACAGTTTATGGCACGCTCGGTGGGATGAGAGTGAAGAGATTTACATCTTCATCTCAGCAAGTTTAATGTGCTGAGATTCATTCTTAGGAGGCATATTTCAACACATATGGAAACTCCACTGATTCAAACACACCCATTATTTCATTTGTAGACCAGTTTCCCCTCCTTTCATTCATTTCACCCTTTTTTCCATCATTCCACCTTCCTCTTTTGAATTTTTGCAATCATGACTTCTTTCCCTTCTTGGAATTCTCATTTGCAGCAGCAAAACTATTTTTCTCCATCTCCACAGTTTCAAAATCCTCCTCTAAATTATTTTTATAAGCCCTATCATCTTGAATATGCATATAACCCACCTCCCACTGATATGTATGGTTATTTTTCTAACTATAATGTTTATGAAGAAAAAGTTTATGCAATTGCTGGTGGTAACTCCATGGCTGAAGTGGATTTTGAAAGGCAGGTTCAAAAGATGGAGATGGACATGATGCATCTTAGAGTCAAGTGCTCCATAAAGGTAGCTAGAGTTGGCTACAAGGTCCCTTGTCCATGGGTAGGCCCTATACCAGGTTGGTTTAATACCCACTAGAAGTTGTACTTTATCACTAAGATGTTTCCCTAGATTACAGAGTGAGTGAAAGAAATGGAGGCTCAAAATTCTAGCATGCAGTAACCCTATCAATGGGGCAACATTACACTACCATCATATAGCCCTCCCACTCCTCTGCGCCAACTTACATCATCTCATCCCGTTGTGCGTGTTCCCAGCGTCTTGCAAACTACCCCCATTGAGATGTCCCCTCCTCCATCCTCTAACCTTCATTTCTCTACCATCATCCCTCCCATGCATGCTTCCACTCCTCTTTCGCATGCACCTTCCATGCCTTATGCATCCATCCTCCCATTTTATTCTGAGTCCCCTCTGTTTAACTATACCATAAATGAATAGCCCCTTGTCAACATGACTTTCCCAACCAACATCATCATGTTCAATGACTATAAAATAGTTGAAGAATGGCATGACTCAGGTGACTCCAATTGGGAAGAGTAAATCATACGAGCACTTGTTTCAGGGTAAAATCAGTTAGTTCCAAAGGGTGTAGTTCTGAGGGAGACTGGGTTGCTTATAGAGGAAGAACCATGTGTACCCTAGCTTTGTGCGAAACAGCCTGCGAGGGCTCCCCTTCAGAAGGAGGGCCTGTAAGAAAATCCCATCTATGGGATTGAGATTCAAAGTAATGGAAAAATCACAAGGATCGAATCATACACAATCAGATATCTTGCTATTCTAGAGCTAAAGACAGAGTTGCCATTGGTCATGTTCTCTCCAGAACATGGGGTTGAGCTTCAGCATGCCAAAGGTCAATAGCAATGCCTCCAAAATCCAAGCGTAGAACAACTTCAGGAGGTATATATTTTGTTTGTTGATACTTTTAGGAGGGTAAAACACCATCTGCAAGTCAGTTTTTCACTCTTGTTTCTGACCATGTTCAACACCAAATCAATTACAGGATCACAATTTGTGAGGAAGGGAATCTACTTCTCCCAACATGTAGCAGGTTTTATTTGAGCGCCCCTTTGCCTCTGGTTAGAGTAAGCTAGTTTAGGTTTTATTTTTAGTAACACAAGTTCTTGCACACATGTTGCATGTTCCCTTTGGGACATGTATGATTTTCAGATTTTGTACATAGTGGTGTGCTTCTGTTTTGGCGTGCTCCCTATGGCACCTTTCCTTTCCTGTTGTGCATGTGTCCCCCTTTTTGTTGCTTCCTGGGATGGCAGTTCAATTTTGGTAGAGGAAGTTCCAATGGTCAGTGCATAGCTTTCACTCTCATCAATCTAATTCAAAATATCTTCATATGAGAGCAACAGTTCAGTTCAGAGTTTAGACAATGTTGTAAGTGACGTCAGGGATGTTATTCAAGTTACAGATCAGATCTTCAAGTTTAGCGCTTGACTCCATGCCCAATGCAATTTTAAGGCTACTGGTTTCTTCATCTAGCAGGAAAATGGCCCCCAAAATTCATCAAAACAGTTATCCAAATAACTCTCCTAATTATCTGGATAATTTATATTTTCATTCTAACTCTGATGTTTCACATTTTAGGTTGTGTGCACTCAAGATTGTTCTTTTTACACCTTGGCACAGTTTCAGTTCTTCTACATGCCTCACACACCTTACTTCCTTACTTTTTTTTCCCTTCTCTCTGCATTCTGTTATCTCCTTCCATGTCCCCTTTGTGCCTTCCTCCTGTGCAACCACTTTCTTTCATATCCTATCACGCACTCCTTACATGTACCTCTGTAAACTTGCCTTCTAAATTTTCTAAATCCTTTGCACTCCCTCTTTTCCTTGTGTGCCTCATGTAAGCCTTTATTCATTGTTTTAGCACCTTCCTTAGTTGAATGCTCATGCCTCGCTTCCATAATTTCCTTCTGCAAGTGTGCCTTCTTTCCTACCACACGTGTTACGTTCGCATGCCTGTCCTTCACGCTCGCATCTTTGCACCTCTTACTTTTTTGCCTTATGCCAGTCACTATGCTACATCATCTATCAGACTTGAGTGTGTAACACATAACCTATTAAAGCATGCTAATAAGGTGTTGAATCCTCACAACCAACTAGTGTGTGGCATGTGGTAGAAATGATAAATCAAATCAATAGTTGGCTGACTCCTTCAGTCAATCCATGCACGCCACATTTCATTGCATGTCAGAGTGACTTGTAGACTTCTGACAACCATAACTTCTGTTACGGTTCTCAAATTCTCGTGCTCATTGTCTAAATTGAAATCTATTGACATTAGCTACACATTGGAACTTTCAAAATCATATTTAGGTAGGATTTGGTAGGTGGAAAATAGGGAAACGTCTTTATGATCATCAATGCACACCTTTAATTGACCTCAACCACCAGATTTCAATCAAATATTTCCTTCTTCCTTCTTCTACATGCCAAAAAGACATGGGGAAGTGCATCTAATAGCCTTACAGGAATATTTTCAAGAATTTATCACTTTTTTTTTGTTGAAGATTTGAATCTGAGTTTCCCTCCTATTCTCCTTCTTTTCTCTGCTTCTCCTTCTATAAATAGCAAATTTCTGCTTTGTAATAATCATCCCTCTCTATTTTAACGACACCATGCCAAAATTGTGGCCAACTTCCCATGGGTCTCAGACCTTGGCATGGTCTCTACAATGTATTCTTGCCTCTTGTCATGAATCTAAATGATTATGCATCCCTTAAGCAATAAAATCATGTTTTGTGGAACTCTTGTCTTCCCTTTCTCGTTTTCATTGTATCTCGGATTTCTATTTTATTTTCTGGCATGTTATGTGTATTCCCTTTTGCAATCCCCATGTTCTTTTTTTGTGCACGCTAGAAGGTTGAGCCAGCATGTTGATCTGTGGCATGCGTCATTTTCCCTCTTCTCTCTTGCCCTCTCTATTTCCTTCGCCAATCGTGGAGAGAGATAGACCCTTTCCCTGGTGCTATCGCCTTAGCTTAGGATTTCCCCTTTCTGCACATCCTTCTATTCCTGATCCCTTCGCATGTTTAGTCTAGGATTTACTTTCATCATTAGGATTAGCAGTAGTGTTAGAGGTAGGTAGAGGAACCAACCTTCTCCAAATATCCATCCCAAGTGCACAAGGTCCCACAACTTTGGTGTGGTTCCATTATTTTCTCAAACAGATCAGCTCCTCCAGATCTGAGATGCAGGTGCACATTTGAACTACCAACAGCGTATATCACTATAAGTTGTTAGGATGATTGATGATTTAGCACTAAGCGTATAACACTACATGATGATAGAGATAGGTGATGATTTAGCCTAAAGTGTATGTCACTACAAGATGAAATGAGGGAGTGGTGATTTAACCTAAGGTGTATACTACTACAAAATGATAGAGTAGATGATGATTTATCCTAAAGCGTATGTCACTAGGTTGGAAATGTCCCATGATGAATTGTAAGGTCCATTTGATTTGTAAACCCTCGACAGTTGAGTATGGACTAAGGAACTAAAGTGCATCATAGGGTAGTGAGTGTAGTGCGTAGAAAACAATATAATATATGTATGTTGAGACTAGACTACCACGTGATGAGTTAGATTTGTAAATGCGCGGTGTGTGCAATGCAATGTAGGATGAGTAGGGTGTGTAAGATGTATATTATGTAATGTGTAAAGTGCAATAATAGGTGTAGATAGAAATGGAATATGTAATTATAAAATGTAAAGTGAGAATCATATGTAATGTAGCCTAGCGTAAGATGTAGAATATGTGTAGAAATGTGCAATGTATGATGTGACTAAGTACGTAGATACCCTAATGGATGTAATGCATAGATGAGGACTAGTTTAATGTAGAATAAGTGTAGAATGAATTGTGTATGACGCACAATGTATGATGAAATGCAATGAGTAATGCCTAAGGTGTGGTGTGTGGGGTTCAGTTTAATGGTAATCCCTCAACAGTCAAGTATGAACCGAAGCACACAAGTACGTCATCGGGTAATGATTGTTCTATGACACGTGATATGATATGCCTAAGTAAATATGATAAATGTGTGAGTGAGTGGTGGGTGTAAGGATTTATGCCCCCAAAGTGAAAATAAATGGACAAACTAATAAATTAAAGTGAAAGTCGATGGTCCTTCAGTTGATGGTTACGATGAGGAAAGTGCAGGGCCATGATCTAAAAATAGTAGCATGTGAGATAAATGTTTTTTTGGTGAATGAATTCTATCAGGATTCATTTTAAGAGACCTCCAAGAAATCGAAGGTGGAAAATCACTGACGAATATCCCTAGAACCACTTTTGTGAAACAAGCAAAAATTAAAGGGTTTGTGAGCAACATTTTTGCCCAATTTTTAAGACATGCGACAATAAGGTTGTTGTCATGCGGCAGCAAGTTTACTATCGTACGACAACAACCTTGTTGTCAGGTGACAACAAGGTCGCGGTCACACGACAACAAGGTTGTTGTCGTGTGATAAGAAACCTTGTTGTTGCGTGTCAGCAAGGGTGTCATCCAATAGCATCCTTGTTGATGCATGACAGGAAGGTTTCTTGTCACGTGACAACAACCTTTTTGTCACGCGACAGTGATCTTATTATCACCCAATAGCAAGGTTATTATCATATGATAGTAAACTTTCTTCTGCACGACAGAAACCTTTTTTTCGCACGATTGTAAATTACAAATCTCCCATTGTGCGTTTGCAGTCTCCTATCATGCATCAACAACACATGATTGTCACACGTCAACAACCTCTTGTCTTACATAAACCAATTATAGTCACGCGTCAGCAAAGCACCCTTGTCACGCATCAACAAACTCCCCTTGTCGCATGTCAACAAAAATTCCTTTCCGTGTGTCAACAGAAATTAGTTATTGGGCATAAGTGATCAACAGTTTTCAAGTGTCAACAAATAGCCCTTATCGCGCATCAACAAATAATACTTTTCACCTAACTGAAAATCTGATGATGATCTATAAGTCTATACTTTGTGTACTAGACTCTGGTCCTTCACAAGTTCATTGTACTTGATATTCTTGTAGTGGTACGGTACCTCAATATGAGTATTCTATAATATTCTACCCGGTGAATCACCTAGGTTTATATAGGCGATGGTTTCAAGGATAAGCGAAGCCAACCCCTTAAAAAAATTATACTGTAATTTTTTAGGCGAACAAGACATTGCCTTGCCATATTACAAATATTCACCACTAAAAAAATCCTTGAAGTTTATATGTATGTGAGGGATGAGTATAAGATGAATATCGTGGCCTAGTAAAATGCGTCAGTGATGGAGATCTCAATGATGTTGTGCGTAAAGGTGATGAAGATTGGCATGGAATAAAGTGAGGTGGTGATCGACGTCGAGCAACAGTAATTTTCCTAGGAATAGGGCTATGTCGATGTGTAAAACTAGCAGAATGATTTAGTCGTGTATGCAGCACTTGATTGGGTGAGGTAGGAGTAGACTGTGTTTTTAATAACATAGAAGGAGACATGCTAGAAGAGGCAGATGACATAATTATATAAGGAGATGATGATAACAGAGGATATGGAATAACGCCATTAATATATGCAAGGAACATGAGAAAGCACAACACACACAACGTGAAAGAGAGGCAAGAAAGAAGAATAAAAATAAGCTAAGGCAGAGAATAACCACAAAACAATGCTTTTATTACTTCAATAAATGCACAATCGATTACAATGGCATATGAGGCCGATATCTACAAGCAAAAACTAGGTTTGAAGGTCTGCGACTCAAAATGAAAGGAAAATCCTTGACAAACTAAAAGGATCTAACCCTTTTCAATGAGAAATGCTCTTACATTTATAGATGAATCGATGAGGAGGAGGGAAAACCCGATTTGAAAACTCAACCACCAATAACCAACAATTAATGCCTGTAAATCCGCCTGTAAATATGTCAAATGCACTTCTCCAAGTTTGTTTGGCATGTTAGAGAAGAAAAGGGGTGAGATCTTAATTAAATCAGGTGGTTGGAGAAATCAAGTCATGTATTAATGACGTGATAGATGTTTTCCAGCTTCTCACCTACCAAATCCTACCGAAATTTGATCTTGAGTGATTTGGAGTGTAACCCACGTCATCAACTATTTTGTCATTTTTTCCATGTGACACATCTTGGTTGGTTACAAGGATTCGATGCCATATTAGCGTGCTTTGACAGGTTACATGTGATACACTCAATATTTGACAGCCCACATGGCACATGAACTAGCACAAAGGAAGGGCACGAAAATGCGTGAAGAAAAGGAACGTGGTAGAAGATAGCAGGAGGAGGTGTGAAAAAGTAATACATGTAGGAGGAATGGAAGGAACACCCGCCAGAGGAATGTATGGAAGATGTGCAATCATTACAAGATAGTGTGTGGCAGAAAGGAAGAGGGCACGTGAGGATGCTAGAGACTTAGCCAATTCAGGAGGCAAGTCCAAGGTATGCGCGGAGTGTGCATGAACTGCTAGGAATAAGGAGAATGCGCCGAGAGTGGGTGCAAAGAGAAATGGAACAAATGGAGGAAATGGAAGGGAAGATGGAAGTGCAAGAAAGGAGTGCGCAAGGGCATGCTAGGATTAGGGGCCAAGGAACATGCCACAAGAATAATTGAAATGCATGTAACCTGCAATATAGAACTTTATAGCTAGAATGGAAAAACAAGTTATCCAAATAACTAGGGGAGATATTTTGGATAACATGTTCTTCGCTCTTGAATTGACAAGTGGCATTGTTACATTGGTCAACAGGAAGGGCCGGAATGAGGTAAAAAGGGTTAAACATGTGTCACGGAGCTTCACCGAGGCCATATGATGGACCAGAGGGCATAACTGGGACTAGGAGTAATTTTGTGTCCTAACTTTCCCAGGGGGATGGGATAGTTGGTGCAAGAAAATGCACCATGCTCCAGGAGGTGAAATTTTCTAACTATAAAAGCATACCTTGAGAGAGGCCTTGAAGATGACGTTCTGGAGCTCCACAAGGTCAATTTTGATGAAGCCATATATTATTTTGATTCCTAAGATCCTTTTCAAGATAATGGGATTGCTATCAAGATCTGACTCCTCCTACAACCCCCTCAAATTTCTCCTTATTTCTTAGAATAGCAGGGTGTTCCTATCAAAAATGAGTTATGGAAAGAAGTTCATGTATCTTGTAAAGGATTTGAATATTTCATCATGTAGATAATTTTATAAGCTTTCCAATGAGTATTGTTTTCCTCTTAACTCCTTACGGAGCTCCCGGAATCATCCACAGAAGATTAGGTACCTATTTTGACTTCCTTCTCGTTACACCTTAAGCACCTGGGGGTTGAAACTAGGTCACATGGGGGACCAGAACAAGGGTTGGGATTAGGTGCATTTTTTTTCCCAACTTTCCCAAGGGGATGGGACACAAGGTGTAAGAAAATGCACCTCATTCTGGTTAATACAAGTGGTGGAATCCGATTGCACAACGGTGAGGGTTGAGAATGAGTACGAAGGGGCTAAAATTTCATGTTTGATCTTCGTCAGGGTCATGTGATGGTCCAAAGGGATTAAATGGAGTTGGGTTAAATTTTATGTCCCAACTATCCCAAGGGGACGGGACAGTTGGTGCAATAAAATGTGTTTTGAGCATAGGAGTGATATGTTTCCACCTTGAAAATTGGTTAAGTCCCAAAGTATACCTTAGAGAGAAATTTGATGACGACGTATCTGGAACACCTAGAGGTATTTTTAGGAACTTATTTATATGATTTTTACTAGAAAAAAAAATTGAGAACAATGGGATGGGTCTAATTTTATGATTCTACCTGAAACCCCCTAAAAATATCCTTTTTCTCAAGATCGCAAGTTGTGCATGATGAAATTAGGATGTGGGAATAAATGCTTGTCTTATGAAAAGTATCCACCATAATTTAGATAACTATGATAAATTTCCAATGGTATATTTTTTTACCTCCAACTCATTACGGATCTCCTAGAATCGCTTCTCGAAGATTAGGTGTTGTTTTTAATGGAAAACTCTTTCACCTTCAAAAACCCGCTTTTACTGAACTTGTCCCAAAACCTCTGAAACTTTCTAAAATCTTCCAAAATAAATCTCACAATGTTTATATCTCCTCAATACCAGTCCTTGATGAATTTGGGCCTTCAAATCATCTCTGAAGGGTGTACACTTGCTTTAGAGAGGCCAAAAATAGTCATTCCTAAGTCTTTTGAAAAGTCTGCCTTAAGAGTTACTGTCTCAAAAGTACTTGAATGAACTTTTTTTCCCTAAATCGCTTATGGGAAAGGCTAACACAATAAAGATGAAAAATTAGAAGGATAGGATTGGCCTGACATAAAAGATAGATTGATCTAGAGGGGCGTTTGGGAGGACTCATAAGTAAAAAATTTGGTAGTAGCATAAAGTTGTCATACTTTCAAGTTGAATTTTTCCCTTGCAAAAACACATGACAACAAAAACAGATATCTTAAGAATAAAAAAAAACTTCTACATAACCTCATTCATAGCAAAGACGACCTCATTCACTCCCTGAAGAAAAAAATCTCACTCACAGCATCATCCTCACATGGTGGACTCGTATTCCCATGTTCCTAGTCCACTTGCAGTTGTTGCTCCCACACCCACTAAACTTGATTTTTCATTTTATGTGTCTGCTTCTACTTCTGATGCTCCTGAGCCTATTGCACTTATTACTACATGTTCTACTTCCACACATATACCTATTACAGTAACACACCCAATGTATCCCACTTCAACTCCTAGTAACATGTCTGGCTCTTTTGAGAAGCATACCACTGGATTTGGTTCTCACATGATCCATTATATGAGTTTCATTGGTGGAGGTATTGGAAGACATTCACAAGGTATCTCTTCCCATATTCATCTTGTTAAGTGGCATTCACTCCGTAGCATTTTTTTTCAAGCAGGTACTTCATTGGGATCACACATTGATAGAGATCTTATTTTTGTTTACTCAACTCTTTCTAAGGATTGATAGCTACACATGAGTTTTGCACATTCACTCAAGCCTGAGAGACCCAATATTTCATCTATCATACATGATCGACCTAACACATAGTTTAATGTTCCTTTACATGTCCCTATTGTGTATTCACACCGAATCATATCCAAGAATCTTCATCATCCATTTGGGTCGATTTGGGGTGGATTTCTTATCACTCGTGGAGGAGACATAGGTATTCATTGTGAGGAATCTGCATGCATGGATCCTCCACTATTCAGCTTCTTGCTCCACTTTCTATACCATTTGTATTGTAATGCTCCTTGATTTGAGAAATTTTCTTTAATATGTGTATTATATCTCTCTTGTTTGTTGAGATATTTTGTATATGTATTTTCAACATTTTTTACCATGTTGACAGTATCTCTTGTGGGGCATCTATTATGTTGAATCCCAATGTTATTTTTTCAGTGTATGAGTAGTTATTTTAACAAATCATGTAGATTTTGTAGTTTCACTCCACCTTTTCAATAGTATGGGAGGGTGTTGTTTTGATCTTGCTTCTTTGGGTCTTGTGCCCTTGCCTTGTTATCTTTGTTGTTCTTGGATCATGGCACACCTATTTGTAGTTGTTAATCAATTTATGTTTGGTTTTTTTTACACTTTCGACATCACTCCATTGACAGTCTCCTTGTATGGAGCTATTCTAGTGCAGCCTAGTGTCAATTTTTTTTTATTTTTATGATTGAGTAGTAGATTAAAATCATAGTACACACCAAAAAATTTCAGTATTATACAAGTTGTTTTATTCAAGCTTCTTGGGATGCCTTTCAAAGTATTTTTCTCTCTCTAATTTGTTATTACTAGTTTTGGGTATCTTGCGGTGTTCCCTTTTTCCTAGTTGTTATATATGGGTACCTCATCATGCCTTGTTTTCGGGACCCTTCTTCTTTTCCACCCACCTAATTTATTCTTACGAGAGGTGTTAGTGTATGTTATTATTTATCCTTTTATTTTTTTTACTATGATGATTATTACACTTGTGTTAGCTCTACACTTGTTGAGTTAGCTTGTTAGTCTTGTGGAGTTAGCTTAACTTCTAGTATTAGTTACTGAGAGTTCTCACCACTTATCTAGTTAGTAGTTTCACTTCCCTCTTCATACATGTACATCATGATTATTGAGTTAATTCATGAAATTAGGATGGATTTCCATATATGATATTTTATCTCTTTGTTTGTAAATCCTTTTGTAAGGTTATTCTAGTGAATTCCTTTCAGCTTATTAAATGTGATGTGTTATTAGCATTTGAGATCTTTATGGCTTGGAATAATCTTCTTTTCGTTCCTTTCAGAATCACTACACATTCTCTAAAACAGATCAACGAATTCTCATAAATGATTCCTTGAGCACCCTAGATAGGTTTGTGGGTCTAGGATATGTTCATCCACAAACTTGTTTCTTGCACTTCTAATTGTTATATTTTCAAATAGACAACTTAGCTTGGTTGGCATATGTAGTGCTTTTGGGCCAGTTGAGTGGGAAATCATTTGAATTGTCACCTACATAAACACATCTACCCCAATGTATTATAGGCATCCATAGATTCTCTATTTCACCCATTTCTATAAGGACATGAATCAAATCATTGAATCATCTATTCCTTGCATCATTTTCACAACAATAAGCTACTAAAATTTTGAATACATCCATATTTTTTCCCTAGATCAATAATGAGCCAAAACAAAAATATCAAGTTTGTGTTACTAAGTGTGAGGATCAGATCAAGGGCTCCATATTCTATTGAGTTATCATACATCATGTAGTCTCATCATAGTATTCAAAGAACTTCATGTGGCTTGATCCCTCACCAGAGTACTAGTATGTAGTGCAAAACTCATCACATCAGTGGGGATATGGTGAGGTATTCCATCATATTCGTTACTAACCCTTTTTATGGTTATAATAAAGGAGAAGTTGTAACATAGTACAAGACAATGATTGTACTAAAACAAGACCAAAAACTAGGTATCTAGATACAAGTGAACTAGATCCCACAATCCAAATCCAACTCATAACACTAGAGGATATATTCGGCCATGAACTTATCCAACCTATCATGTGGAAAATTTCAATCTTGATAATTTATAGACACCCTGATCTACTTTTATGAACATTATGAACAATGTGCCACATCATCTCACCATGGTATAAGGGTTCTATTTCTAAACCCTAAACCCATTTGTACTTTCATTGATTATCTTTAACAAATCTATTGGCATATGCAAAACTAACATAATATTGGATTGTTTTGATTATTTATTCTAGTTCTTAATTATCATTAGTGCACAGTAATTTAAATTAGGGATCACCCCTAATTTTATATTACAAAACTATCGATATAATTATTTTTTTTATGTTAAAATTTCCCTAGTTTGTAATTCATTATTATTATTATTATTTATATCTTTAATTACTTTTTATTACAAATATGTCAAGATCTGAAAATTTAATTTGTTATTCTTCACCACCATTATCATCAACATATATCTATCAAAACATGAGTGGTATAGATTACAACATTTAGTGTAACTAGATTGTGTTCATTACAAGTGAAATTTCCTATCTTTTTCTATTGAGTATATTGCCATGTGACATTTGATGGAGTAGCCTTCTTAAGGAGATTTCCCCTTGTAATCTTGTTGTTATCTTGGTGTAATTGTGTGTTAAATAATGTAATATAAGATGCATTTATAAATAAATTCCATTACCTTATGTCAACCAACAATGTGTTTTATATTTAACTACATGATCCAGGTTAAACAACCATTTTCCATATATACACCATAAACACGCTATTTAATAACCTGGATTTTTCATATATTCATTATAGACACAAATTAAATAACCTATATTTCCATATATTCATCCTAAACACACCATTTAAATAACTTGGACTTATATTTGGGTTTGAAAAGGCGGTGAAAATAACATTTGAATCAGCTTGTAAATGATGTATAAAACATGTGATATGTGCTTTATTTTGAGGAAAGGAGAAATGTATCTTGATTTTTAAGTTATATACAAAAAGGATATACTAGTTGTTACTTTTGGCTGGATTTTGTTAGGATATTGAATGCACTGTGGAGTTTTCAATTAAATTTGTAATATTGTGATAACCTTGTTCCCTCATATTTTGTTACAGTGATGAGACTGATATATAGAGATTGTATGACTTCTTTTTTTGGGTGTCTGCCTTTGAGATATTCTAAAAAACAAAACAATTAGCCTCGAAACGATTAGAATTGTATTGCGTAAAATTTGTTGTGAAATTTTTATTTGAATATCACTCTATAGTCAAGGCTAAATGTGGTAAAAATCTAATTGTTAATTTTGTGAATGGACTAAATGTGCATGGCAAAGGAAGAATCTTGAACTATTATGTGAATAGAGGATAGCTTTGGTAAAATGCAATTTGTGTAAAAACTAATAAAATTTAATATTATAAAAAAACTTGTAGGAAGAAATATTATATGAAAGATAATCACTTTTTTTCTCTGTGCAATGCTCAAGGAGATCATATTCGTCAATTTTTTTTGTTGATTTACAATTTTACCGAGTAGAACTTGTTTAGAATAACAATTTGAAATACCATATGTTCCTTCATTTCAAACATTTTCTAATTTAAATGGGTTTTTTAGATTTAGGTAAGAAAGTTAAGAATGTAAAATTAGGGAAGTTTTCAATTAGTAGTTTACTTGGTATGAAGTTTTAAAAATTTATCATTAACCTTTTTTGGATTGTTTATCGTCAATTTGTTATTGTTGTTGGTAGACATAGTTTGAATTCTTATAAAATCCTTAAAAAAATAGTGGAATGTCATAAGGACATTGTATGAAACTATGATTCGGTAAAATGTTTCACAGTGTTCTTAACAAAGAACTGGTCAGGGAGAATTATACTTGACAACTCAATCTTCCATTGAAAACTGATAATTCCTATATCTATGCAGAGGTAAAAATCTTTACACCTTAAATGAAAATTGTTCATTGAAGTTCGATCCAAATCTCCTTACATAAGTTTTTAAACGTGATGAAATGGATTAGGGAATCTGGTAATAGTTTCTAGTTTTGGGTTGATAGATGCCAAAACCTTGTGACAATGATGAGATTCATGAGACTGCCATCTCCTCGTCTTTGACCTTCTTCCTACTACTGGGTGTAAAAGTGCATTGCTTCAATGTGACCCTAATAAGTTTGAAGATGTCTTATTACCTTACGGGGACGTATTAAAATTGTATTGAAAGGTATTGAAACCTTCAACATGTTAACATCAATAAGCTATCCAGCTTGAATGTAGCTGAAGTCACTAGTTCTGATGCTCAAGTGAAGTGAAGTTTGATGGTCAAGTGAAGTTTTATGCACAAGTGAAGTTAGAAGCATCTCAATAGTTCTTGTAACATCCCAAAATATTAATATATCCCTTAATCTTTTTACATTCCTTGTCATACTGTCAAAGAATCCCACTGAACAGTTAAGTGGTTGACAATTACACTACACTTTATAGGAAAGTGAGAAAAGTTTGCGACTCAAAACATTAGATGTTTAGAAATCGCCGATAGTTTTTTTAAGTAAGTGGATAAAGGTTGAGAACTTAAAAAATGATTCTTAGATATGACATCAATAATGACCAATGCACTTTTTCCCCTTTTCACTTTTGATAGTGTGTAATTTAAGGGAACATGAAAACATAACAGGCCTTAAGGGAAATGCAAAACATAAGTACCTAAGTGAACATGAAAACATAAAGTGACTTGAGTGACTTGTTTTATTGAACTCAATGTGTAAACACTGATCCACCCAACCCTAAACTTGAAGACCGACTTTACGTGGACCATGTGTATACACAAGTGAATAGTAAATTATAATTTTCCAAGATATTTGTTTTGAACTATACCATATTGTGGCCTAAATCTCACTCATGTGACCACTTGGACCTTATTATCCCTGAAAAACAAGTATTACTTTGTTATCATTGCTCAATTTTAAATTCCCTTATGTTCTTATATTATTGCGCATGTATAACAAACATCAGTGAGTATTCCACTCAAATATTTTGAGTAACTCCATATGGGATCTCGAAATTTGGTGATTACATTTTTTTAGATGTATGAAATAAACATCCCTCTGACTTCCAAATCTATTATATTAGGTTAAAAACACACTTGATAATCATTTTCATCTTTAAATTTAAGAATGATTTTCCCAATCCTTTATTTTATTTTATTTATACTTAAAATAAATTGAGAAGGATTTTTCGTTGCACTTTCTATTTCATTTGTTCTCTCTTAACTTACATTATTCCCACATCTTTTTGACATACAAATCATACTTCTCATTTCTTGTTAAATCTTCTAAGCACAAGTCAACTATTCTAATTTTGACATAAGAACTTGAGAAAAAAATCATTTTTTTGCACCCATCCACAATTTTCACTTGCACCCTAATTCTACCACACAATCAACCAATTGCCTCACCCTATTTCTTTCACATTTTTTGAATTCCTCTCCATCAGTGTCACCCATGGTATCCATGTTGTGCAAACTACGTGATGGTTTGAAAACTCCCTAGTAGAGGGAATATTACTATTAATAATAGTACTAGTGTTGATTCTACGTGATCCTCGGTAGTAATAACTACGTGAATATGAGTGGTAGAAATGTTCATATAGCTTAGATACAAACACATTAGAAATATACTAGATATCAATACTCTTATGTAGGATAGGAATGCTCATATTTGATGCAAGAGCATCCTTTTAAAAACAAGAGAGAGATAGTCGACTGACCCTCCTCTCTGAACTATCTTATTTTTCTTTATGGAAATCCGCCCATCTCAAGAATCTAAATTGAGGGGAGGGGCATCACCGAGTAAATCAAGAGAAGTGAGAAAATCTAGAGAGCATCATTAGTTGATGAGATGACATACAGAGAAAAGTGTGACTCAAAACTCAAGAACAAGTCTAAGTTACGAACTTTGCACATCAGGGGGCTACACTCACTCACTCTGTATGATAGATCGAGCTTATCTACCGGGAATTAGTTGTAGTTAGATATATACATGCTATTGGGGGATGAAGGGGCCTATCTAGACCGTCTCTACGCATCTATGGTCAAACTATAGGAGTTGGATGAACTTACTAGGTCGACGTAGTAAGCTTCAACTCATGAAATCAATGTAATTGATATCTGGATAATTTGGTCCTAAGATCTAGTTCTTGGTTTGTGGGTTTTTTTCCCAGTTTGGGTTTCCCAGCATTGAATTCAAGCCTCTCTATGGGCTTGCTCTGCCATGATGGATTTACTTGTGTACTTGCATTTCAAGTGTTCATTAGAATGATTAAGGAAATGACCCAAATGTCTGTAGATGTTTGATTAGACACTAGGATTCACCTCTCTGCTCAGTGTCCTAGTTTCCCAGTTTTGTATGTTGATGACTTATTGATCATGAGCAGTTATTCCTCTATCATCTATTCTATGAAGATTGCCTTGATCCAATAAGTTTTCTATGTATGACTTAAGATTACTTCATTACTTTTTTGGGATTCAAATTTCACAATTTGACTCGGGAATAATGAATTCGCACTGCCTAAGTACTCCCTTGATTTGCTTTCTTTGATTTCATATGTTTGATTGTAAGCCTTCTCCTACTCCTTTCATTTTTGGGGTTAAGTTGGTTTTTGATTGCTCAACTCACTTAGTTGATGGTACCCTTTATCGAAAGTTGGTGTGGAAGCTTGATTTACCTTACTCACACTCAGTCCAGATCTATCCTATGCCATTGGGATCATGTCTAGATTCATGCAGGGGACACATGAGTTTTATTAGAAAGCAAAGAAGCGTTGATCCTTCACTATGTTTGTGGTACTTACACAGAATGGAATCCACTACTCAAAAGGAGTATGAATATTGAATTAGTTGGATGCACTACAGACTTTGATTGGGCTCAGTGATCTTAGATCATCAAAAATATACCTCAGGATATAGTTTTTTCTCTTGGTTCGGAGTCATGTTAGTTGGTCTAACAAGAAGCAGAATGTCAATTGTGATATCTTCTATAGAAGGAAGAGTACAAAGGAGCAATTAATGCATTGCTATAGAAGCTGTTTGGTTATAGGGTATCTTGATAGAGTTTGGTATTCACTTTTAAGTGGCCTATTATCATCTACTGTGACAACATGAGCACCATCTCGATTTGCAAAAATCTGGTTCAGCATCAACAGCCGAAGCACATTGAGATCCACATGCACTTCATACAGGAGTTGATACATGAACACATCATTGACTTGCAGTATTGTCAGACACTTGATCTGGTTGCAAACATATTCACCAATCCCTTCACTAAGGAAAATTTTCTTCATTTGTAGTATCTTCTTAGGGTGAGGTTTGTTGTAACTGCCCATCTTCTTCAGGTTATCTACTCCTCCTCTTCTTCTTTCCAGAGAGATTTTTTTTTGTACATGGGCACCTTATCGGGTCTTTAGTTGTCAGGCCCCATTGACACATCTTTCTTAGTTGTCTAGGGGAGTCTTGTCAATCTGTTCTGACTTGTTATGGCCTCTACCTCAGCTTCTATGAAGGGGGGATGTTGGTGTGTGTGACTTGTCTCATCATCCTAGGGGTCTCATCTATATCACATGGTGATTCATCTCACCTAGCGAGTTCATAGGTCTTAGGAGTTATATGACAAGTGGAAAATTCCATCATAAAATCCTTCATTATCATATACGTCAGTGGCGTCATAGGAGTTCTATTCCCTATTTGAAATCGTAACTCCTCTTTCCCTCTTACAGGGAATGATTGTCCGGGCATGGGAGTTACACAACACTCCCATATGTACCCTCCTTTTTCCGATCTATGAGTATGAGCATACTTGTTTTTCTTATGCATGATCTTCCATTGTTCGATTCTTGATGATTATGTCAGAGTTATCTCATTACCGTTGGAGTGCAACTTCATCGTAGTGCATAGGTTTTTGTATTGGTTCTCGTGAACACCCTCACAAACTGCACCAATCAAAGTTATTCACACTTAGGGTGTGAATGATATAAGCCAATGACCACCACAGAATATTCATATATTAACCTTATAATATAACTTTGGCCTAGAAGAATTGCACCATAGCCTGTAAAAATGGGTGACTGAAATCCTTGAGTTGAATTGCCCATTTTGAAGGGTTTTGGGAAGCTGTAAATGCAAGGAGACACAATTTTATTAATATTCAATAAAAACACTGAAAATCTATAAAATATAAAACAAAAAATCAAAATCAAAATGATGTAAACAAAAATAAACTTTGTCTTACCAGTACCTACAATTGCATCAATAGAAAATTCATTCCGAGACTCCAAATACTTGCAATCTTTATCGGATAAAATGGCCTTTGTCATGACAAGATCCACATCTTTGTGTGGTAGCCCTATCAGATGCTCAATGTCCTCGGGTGACATTCCCAATTATTGTATGTGAGACGAGAGTTGAATATGAAAGGTAAAAGTGGAAGTATCATAGTTGGCGAGAAGGTTGCTAAGGGTTTTCGTTTCTATATGAAATTGGGGCATATACACTAGCCCTGTGAAACTTACCGCTTTAATCCATTGGGAATAAGTATTGGGATCTTGTAGGAATACGTGTAGTTGTGGAAAGACAAGGCTCTTGAATGAAAACTTTCGCATATTAGATGTTGACACAGTTGGGATCTTGGGTTGTGTGGAAATGGACTTCCTTTTTGGCATTTTTTAATAATTGTAAAAATCCTTCATTCCTTTTTGTAGATGTCATTTATTCGTGTCTAGATTCTACAGGTGACATTTTCTTGTTTGCTGAGGCTTTTTCTCCGTTGTTGAGGTTTTTTTCTCGTTTGTTGTTTGTTTTCTCATTTGTGTAAAAGTGAAAATGACTAGATTGTTTGTCTATATAGGAAAATTTTTACTTTGCTATTGACCGGTTGTACGGGAAATGCCACTGGCCAGCAACATTTCCCACATTGCCATCTAGCAGCATTAGGTAACAGGGAATGTTATCGATCAGCAGCATGCTTAGTGCTACTGGCCAAAAGCATCTCCAATGCTACCGACTGGTTACATGATCGATGATGCCGACCGGTCGCATCTCCAATGCCTCCGATCGGTAGCATGGTTGATGCTACCAGACGGGAGCATCGTCAATGCTACTGGGCAGTAGCATGGTTGATGCTACCAGTCGATACCATGGTCGATGCTACTAGTCGGTAGTATGGAAAATGTTACTAGTCGTTAGCATCTCCAATGTTGTCGATTGATAGCATTTTCAGTGTTGTCGGTCGGTAGCAATTTTAATGCTATCGGTCAGTAGCATGGAGAATGCTACCGGCTGGTAGCATTGAAAATGCTACCATCTGGTAGTATGCATGTCGCTACCGACAAGTAGCTTGTAGAAATCGGTTGTTTTTGCCGCAAGAACCTTTCCCGAAATGATGCAGAAAAATTGCCTTCCACACGAAACAAATTTTCTGGTGACTCACCATATATGCGAAAGTGGTTTTTCCAAAATTCGCCAAATACTTTCTAAGGTTTTTTTTTAGGGAACCTTAAAATTTTCCATGTTTGCAAACTAATATCATCATAAGGTTTTGCATACCCAAGAAGAATGTGGCTGATAATGCTATATGTTTCAGATTTGTTCCTTTCTTGCAGATGTGTGATATGTTTGGAATCAACTTGACTTATTCATGTAACTATTATCCATAAGGAAATGTCCAAGATGAATCTAACAACAAAAATATGATCATAATTGTGAGAACTTTTTAGCTGAACAAAAACAAATGAGAAGAGAAGTTGAGGTTCACTATTTAACCAGACAGAGTTACTCCCAATAAGGCCATAGGAAAGAGCCCATTTGAATTGATTTATAGAATGGATGTTCCTTTCCTCCAAACTTAGAGCTTCCTACTTATCAACTCCTACAGGAGTTAAATTTTGAATAATTTAAGCCTTTTGTTGATAGAATAAATCAACTCATTCAATTGGATGATATCAATACGCAATCTCATGAGAGATGTTTGAAATTTAAGAGCAATTTGAAGAGAGTTTTTGACAAGTTTTTGCAAGAGAATTTCAACTAAATGATTTAGTGTTGTTTCGGGATGGCAGACATGAGAAAAAAGGGAAACATGGTAAGTTTGATTCATTATGGATAGGGTCGTATGTTATGATGTCCACATTGGAGAAAATGCATTCTTCCTCGGAGATTTGAATGGGGAAATTCTACATTTCCCTATTAATGGCAAGCATTTGAAACATTTTTTCAGTTGATTAGAGGTGGTAAAGTCCCTTGTACATTATAAATAAGTGTTTGTCTTTGTTTCTTAATGTGTGTATATATTTGTTGTTTTGTGTGTGTGGTTGCTCACAAGTTGATGGCACCTAGGGGTTTGTTTTCTATCTATGCATTTATAGGTGTGTTCAGATTATAGTAGGTTGTTTGGTTTTGTTTTTAAATAGATTGGATGACAATTGGGTTGAGCTTTCAATTGCACAGATCAGAATTGTGATGGTTTGGATTTGTTTATGAAGTAGGCATTAGTCTTCTTTTCCCAAGAGTTTTTTTGGGATCTTTGTTACCCAATGGGGGTATTTGTCTCGCAAACAGAATCAATGTTGGCGCCTAAAGTGGTTCACCTCATTTTGGGGACTTAGAGTTAAAATTTGGTATTTGATCATGACCATTCGTGCATTTTGGACATGAATCATCAAAATTGCTTGCATAGATCATATCCAAGTTTCTGCAGTTCCAAATAGGCAAAAACTTAGATAAAATTCACTTGTTTTGTGCTCAAGATGGGTTGTCACGTTCAAATCACTCATTTCTTACAAAACTCAATCACTTGGGTCACTTAGAGATTAATCTCATATTCACAAAGTGGAAGAATCTGGTTGCATTTATAAGTCATAAATATAGCTTAGTTAAGTGGAGTGAAGGTTCTACACTTCATGTTTTTGCCCAAGTCCAAATTTGGCTAAGGTATTGAGAAGGAGGTTGCAGGGGGATACATTGCATGTTCTCAGGAACTCAGGTTCCCGAGAAGTTGTCAATCAGCCAAAGAGGGATCCCAAACCCCTAAGAAGTCCCGAAAGCACATAATAGGTCAAGAGGGTTGAGAGGAGTTGGTGGGTGGCCGAGCTTTGAAGCAACCCAAGCCTAAGAGTTAGGAGAGCCTATGAACACGATGGCCCATCATTGGTCCACGTGGACCAATGACAAACACCTCAAAAACTCAAATCACAACAAAGTTTGTGTTAATATCCCGGTGTGCGGATTTCATTAATGCCTCGAGGATTTGGCGTAACAATACATTACATTTGATCTCAGAGCGACCACCCGTGTTTGAATCCCACTCAGTTGGCTACGCCGTGTAGTCGAGGCCTATGGGGCGCGCCTAAACGTCGGTGAAGTGAGGCTCGTACATATGGGAGTGCGGGCGCAGACCCAACACAAAGTCGGGCTCTACGAAGGTCTGGTGTGATGTTATGATCTTGGTGTGCGGATTTCATTAGCGCCTCGAGGTTTTGGTGTAACGATTCGTTATGGTTTGGGAATTAGGTGAAGGGACCTCAGGTTCTCAAATTCCCAGAACTCAAGGGTGAATGACCTGGGAAAGGCGAGCCTGAAAGTTACCAAGGAAATTTGAGAGCCCAAATAATATGTGAATGGTCCACATGGACCAATCATGGGTCACTAAAAGTCATGGGAACATAAAGATTGGGGCGACAATGACCCTGCAATCCCAAAGTGGCCCTATGACCCATGAACATTGAAAAAACATGATTGGTCCACGTAGACCGATCACAGGTCACTTGGAATTTTCGTAAAGTTGAGCTCAAGGTGACGGTGCCCCAAGAACCCGAAAGGATACGTGGCAAGTTGTGATTAGGTATAGATGTTTTTTGACTGGGTTAAAATTTGACGGCCAAGCTTAGTGCAAAATAAAGCTCAGGGCGTCAAACTAGGAGGCTCAATAAAGCACAAATGAGTTTTGGTTTTGTATCATAAATTTTCACTGGAAGCTTCAAATGACTTGCAACCGATGTCATTAAAAAAGTCTTTGTCAAAGCTTTGTAATGGTTAAAGTTTTGAAATAAATAGTTGAGAAATTGATGAGCAATTAGTGACATAGTTTATGGCAGTTTTGACTAGTTTTTTTATCAATTGGGCTCCAAAGCACTTTCTAAGTCCTCCAATTTGTCCTAGTCACTTGCAAAGATGCATTCTTGATGGCATATTCTCTCCAGGGCTCATCATGACACATTGAAGACTTTATTGGTTGGAAATTCGATAATTAAGCTTTCATATTGATCCAAATGTGTAAGTTTGATCCAATTCATAGGTGACAACTTTCCCTCCATCAAATTCTCCAAATCTTTTGGATGTGCATGTGTTCCCCTCGTGGATTACCATTTGTGCTTTCCCATGGTCACCTTTTTGCTAAATTTGGCTTGTTTCAAAGTACGACTTGTCTTTCTTCAACATTGATTTGGTGGAAGTAATCCGGACGTGCTTTAATCTCCTCTCCCATTGGTTGATCAATTACTTTCACCAAATGCAGACAAGTATCTATTTTTCGACCCTTGATGATTTCTAAAGAAATTTTTTGAGTACCTTTGTTGTGCATCTTTGCAAAGGTAAATTGGAGAAGAAACTCTCCATGAGGCTCTTTTGGGCTATTGAGAATTGTGGTGTCCTAATTTGAGCATTTTGTTCTCCACTTTTCTAAGCAATTGAATAGTGGCAATCTTTCCTAGCTCAAAAAACAAGCATTGTGGGATAATGAGCGAAGCTTTGAAGGTGTAAATCACTACTTGGTCATTCAATGCTTGTTAGTGCTGCGTAGACATTCATAAGTGTTGAATTACAAAACTATTTGCATGTTTACACTTTCCTTGTTTTCCTGCAAAAGCTTTAATATTAGTGTATTGTCATTCTATGATGTCTTGTTTTCATTGGTGATGAAAGGTAGGCGTAAGATTTTTCATACTTTATTTGAATTAATGGTGGATTTACATTAATTGTGTAGATTGTTTTCTATTTGGTTATCAATAGCTCACTTGATCTAAAGTCTGGAATAATAGATTTAGCCACTAATCATAGTTCATTTGATAACTTTCACTATGTTAAACCTTTTCTTTTCACTCCATACTCCTAAAATCTCATTTCTTATGTGTACAGCCTTCAAAATTTCAACCATTATAAATGCAAAATATTGTTTATAAACTTTCATTTGAAACATTTTGCTGGTTCTAAGAACCGTTAGCTTATAGATTATGGATATTTTTGTTATTATCATCTATTTGAGTGCAGTGTATGCCCATTCTTATGTAGTTTTATGAATATCCTACTAACGACAGTAAATTGAGTTGGAATTCAAAGTGGTTAAGCTGCCTCGTTGAGTCTGTTAGACTATACTTGTCTAATCTCTATTATTTAAAATTATTTAGGTTGCTCCAAGGCCTCCCCCTAGGTCTCGCAGAGCATAAAGAGTAGGATATTAACCACCCTCCCATTTGTTCATCTTAAATTTGTCATTCCAAGTGATGAAACACTTCACTACGACAAATCCAGTTGCATTCACCACTTTCCACTTTGATATAGATTTGGGAGCCAACACAATGGTTACAAAGAAGAAGAAAGTGAAAAATAGTATTTAATATTCATGGTTCTATAAAAATTGTTGAATTGTTATAATGAACAAACTTATTAACAAGTAGCGCTCGCAACATAATAAATTCTCAAAACTATTATCATTTAAGAAACTGACGTGCTTCTTTCTTACTTACAAAGAGTGTACTCTTCAAACAAAGACCTCAGCCCTCTTTGAAAATTTTCTAACAAAAAGAGAGGTTCCTCACAATAAATGCACACTAGTTCAAAGGCTAGGGCTTAATCCTCCAATTATGATATCGTAAAATTTTAGCAACAAAAACTGCTGATAAAATTAAGTTGGGAGCCAATATCTCATCATATTCCACACACCAATTAGATGCTTAGTTACTCAGTATTCTTTTCTATTGAAGGCCAGCCCTCTCGTCAACAAATGATTTCCTCACCAGCAAAGAAATTCATCTAGGCCAAATTGCATCTTCCAGAGGCATCAATGGATCCATCTTGCCATATCGCTCTTCCAAAGGCATCAATCTATGTTTACATATTGCATCTTCCTAAGGCATCGATCTATCTTTCCATATTGCACATCATCTTGTTTCTACCAATTACAGTGAATTTATTAAATCCCTCCATATCTTCTTTACTAGTTCATCAACCAAAATGCTAAGAACTACAATAATTTCAAGGCACAGGGCATGGAGAATAAGCTTAAAATGCATTTCGACAAAAAAGGAGGGGAGAACAAACTTGAAATGACAGCATTTAAAATAGCAAAACAGTTCTCAATATGACTGACTAATATGGTAAATCTTTGGTTTCAGATGGTAAACAGTCAACAAACCAAGTTACAAAACCATGGCCACGGTTCTTGGGATCATCTAGCATGCATAGACTAAAAGAATCAAGAATAATGAAATAATTTTCCCTTCCAATATAAGGCATTCTTGAACATTAAGTTTGTGTTGGCAAAATTTTCCAGATCACATAAGTACAGTTTAATCACACGTACTTTATATGGTTTCCAAAAACTTCTTAGAAAAAAATACTGTATGTACAAAGCAGATTTAAGACCTAGAAACATCTCCTAAAGAAATACTGCACATACATATTGTAAATAAAAAGCAGATTTATAATCTAGAAACATCTCTTAGAGAAATACTGCAGATACATGTTGCAAACATAAAGCAGATTTAAGATTTATTCTTTTTCCTATTTTTTTCCAATGTCTTCCTTTCACGTTTGTTATAAAGCCTCTCCAGCACTCGCTTCGCCTCACAATTAGGAAAGTTGCTAAGTTCGTAGTAATGAGGACCAATGTCTATCAGCCTGTAACAAAAGAAAAGTAATGCATACAATAAAACCAAATTAGTTGTAAAAGAATTAGACGAAGAGAACAAGCAGAAAAGCATGCATGCACTTACCACTCTCCTCTGACATCAGTCACAATGCGAATGAAGTTTTTGCTTGTCATAACATACTCATTATACATGACCCACTCTGGCTTGTGATCAAGACAGTTCGATGGATGCAAATGTACAACCTGTGCATTAAAACAAAACATAACCAGTCAGAGCATGAATCTCCAACAGAACTAAAGCATAGGTCATACAGTGCACACTAGTAATTGAATTCATAAGATAAATCATAAAACCAACTTCAACAAAACTATTTTGCACCTGATTGTCTTTCACTGTAAGATAATGTCCAGTGTGCTCTAGATGGGCCACCTGCATGAAATGCCCCGCTAACATTGCCTTGCGTATATTAAGATAATAGGCTTTACTTTTAAAATCAGTGCTGCACAACTTGAGACTGTATCTAATCATGATGCGTTCTAGTTGTTGTCTCACATTGTCAGCAGACTTCAGTGCCCTTGAGTTTATAAAATTCTCATAGCACCAAGTTGGATCTTCATCTGCAAACCCACGGAAGCAGCCAAAGAAACCCAAAACCAATGAAATATACATCAGTGTAAAATCCCTTCACTGGAAACATGCTGGTGATTCAATTCTTCTTTTGCACGATTCTTGATTAAAACATCATAAATCATATCCATAATATGCAAGACAAATGAAAATTACTAAAAGTTGGATGGGATAAATAGTTGAAAAAAGAAAATCAACGTATATGAGAAAATATAAAAGGCTCCCATTCACTATAATTTTTATTTGGCATCTTATATTCAAGGCTGCTTATTAGACCTATCTAACTATTGACCCCAGTCTAAGTACTGTTTCCCCCATACTCAAAAGGATAATGGAACTCGCAGATGAGGAATTGTATTTCATATGCAACCGTTTCTCTAAACCAATTCACATATTTAGGCTAAATGTTAAAGGTTATTATGTACATCAGGCCAGTGCTAGACTGCCAGGGTACGGGTACAGGTACAAAACGCAGAAACGTCATTTTTAACGCCATTTTTTAAAAACCCTCGAGTACAAAACGCTGCGAGTATGTTTGTACAATATATTATAAAAAATAAAAAAATATAAATATTTATAAAAAACTTTAAAATGCATAGTTATTAATATTCATAGAATCATATGTATTCATAATTTCATGGAAAACAGACTTCAAATACTTAGTATTCATTTATAGGATAACATTAGGATTCAAATGCTTCAAATATCAGAAATAAAAGTTTATCCAGTTTCAAAATACATACAGTGAAATGCAAAAGTAAAATTGAAAATGTATTCATCTGACACATTTATAATTCTTCTCATCACAATCTCTCCACACAGAAGGTGTAGCTGCACCCAAACTATGACCGGGTTAACAAGATTATCAATGAGGTTGATCCTGTCCATCCAATGCTTGACAAATAGGAGTGATTTTTTCATGAACAAAGGACCACATTTAAATATCACATCCTTATCTGCTCTACGTCATGAGGATATATACTGCCCCATGGGTTTACAGTTCATGTATACCCACTCTTTGACTATGTCGGGTCCAATGTAGACCCCAGAAACCTGCATATCAGCACCATTTCTTTCACATAACATGGCCTTTGTTCCACCTCTTCTATGGGGCAGTGAGCGTTTGGAGGTATGTTTTGGAAACATACCTTGGACCAAAATTAAAATTTAAAAAAAAATCAGGTTGGTACGTTTTGGAAATCTACCTGCCGGTCTCCGTTATGCCCCAGGTACGGCTTACCCGGGACATAACCAAGACCTGCAGGTACATTTGCAAAACGTACCTGCAGCATTTCCATACCCGTACCTGCACCCGGGGGATCCTAGACGTTTCCCTGCAGTCTAGGGCCATTGAAATTATGTGTTCAAGATTACAAACTTCTTGTTCATATAACAAATATATACTATTGAAACATCAATAAAAACCCACACAGATATATAAATAAAGTAAAGCCAAACAGATTCAATTTTGAAATTAAAAAGTAATAGCTAAATTATAAACAGCAAACAATCAAATAATCTAAGAGCGTGCTAATCTATCCAGCAAAAGATGAAATTTAATCAAAATTGGGTAAATAGTAAATACTAATTACTCTAAGCACACAATAGACTACGATTAATAATTTGACACAATAAAATAGCAATTGCAATTTAATTGTATTCATAGTCAAAAAGGAACATGTCAATCCACCAATAAAGTACACATACTTGGGCATTAAAATTAACTGCAAACATTAATTTGAAAAATACATGTAACACTTACTGTTTTCCTTGTATGCATGGTAGACATTCAGCAGCGTCAGGTGATCCCCATCAATGTGTGCAAAACAGGCCTTTGCTTCATCTGCAGCTTTCTGGGCCTCCCGTGGCCGGAGAAAGCAATTTGGGACTATATAAATAAACATTTGTTATCACAGATGAGGCCCACGGAAGGTCAGCAGACGCATAGATTCGAGATCACACCATATGCACCATGAGTGGTGAATAGAGAACTGCAGCTATCTGCATCATGGCTAAACTTAAAGGATCTATGTCACGGACCAACAAGATGCACTTAAGCTTACACGACATGATGTAGACCAGAGCCTAATCCACATCCCACTAAAGACAGAAAATTACTCCTCGGGACCTAATAACTATAAAAAAACAGGCATCACACACAACAGCAGACTCTATAGCAAAAATGATTATGAAAGTACCTGAAAGCATGGCAGTAATAGAAAGGATCTCATTCGAGCAGTTAAATTCACGGCTCACAACTAGCATCTTGGACAACTGTGGGTCCAGTGGAAACTCACTCATCAACTCTCCCAGTCTTGTCAAAACTCCTTCTTCATCCAAAGCACCCAAATAGTTCAAAAGCTCTAAAGCACGCATCAATGTCTCTGGAGCAGGAGGATCCATAAAATCAAAATGGACCAGGTCCTCAATTCCTAGTTTCTTAAGGGTAAGAACCACATTTGCAAGGTTAGATCGCAAAATCTCAGGGAATGTCTGAGGTTGAAGGTCATTCTGGAAACTTCTCTCTGTATACAGTCTGAAGCACTTTCCAGGTTGGGTACGACCGGCACGCCCTGCTCTCTGATGAGCACTTGCTTTTGATATGGGAGAAACAAGTAATGACTCTACTCGTACTCGAGGATTATAGACTTTCTGTTTTGCAAAACCAGGATCGATCACATATACAATTCCATCAATAGTCAAAGATGTTTCTGCAATGTTGGTGGAAACAACTATTTTTCGCCCTGGAGTACCACCCTCCTTTACTGGTGGTGGAGCCGACTCAAAAATTTTTTGCTGCATGGCTGGAGGAAGCGTTGAATACAAAGGAACAACTTTCACAGGTCCAACCTGATCACCCAAATTCTGTACCTCCTTTGTAATTTTCATACAAGCATCTTCTATTTCCTCCTCCCCAGTGAGAAAAACAAGTATGTCTCCGGGAGGTTCACATATGTGTATTTGGACAACCGTCCTGATCGCTGCTTCTAAATAATCTCTCTCAGGTTCTTGAGTGTAAAATATCTCAACTGGATGCAATCGCCCAGGCACTTTCATAAGAGGAGCACCACTAAAATATGCTTGAAATTTTTCTGCTTCCAAGGTTGCGCTCATAACAAGAAGCTTTAAATCATGTCTTTTTTTTTAGAACTTCCTTAATAAGTCCAAAAAGAACGTCTGTAGCCAATGTCCTTTCATGTGCTTCATCCAAAATTATCACTCTGTAACGCTCTAAAAGAGGGTCAGTCATTGCTTCTCTGAGAAGCATACCATCTGTCAAGTACCTGGAATAGCAGAAATGTGAGCACTTCTACTCCCATTACCAACTCAAGAAATTTTGAGGTGAACTGTACACCAGAATTATAAAAATGCAAGAAAAAAGGACAGAGAATCAGTGCAGTTGTTAATCTGGAAATAACATGTTTAAAAGATCGAGTGATGCAATCAAAGAAGAGACGCAACATAAGGGCCTCCATGGGAAAGGTCAGAACAGCCATAACAAAATTTGAACAGTATATCTATATACACATATACATATAATGCCGAGTAAGCATGCCAGCTAGGCTCCAATATAAAAAGCAACTTTCATCCTTACGAAGTGCAACATCTTAAGACTTTTGCATTACCACAAAGCTGAAAAGCTCCTTGTCATATTAGGGATTTTAGTTACATTATAAAAGCAAGCTCTGTTTGAAGTCAGATATTATGCTATCCAAATCAGAAATTGTATGAAGTCACATCCACTTGAATATTCACTAGCCTTATCACGCAGTCCCGTGAAGGGGGCTACATCTATTTTTTCTGAGGGGGTGGCTCCATTAACCTTTAAAACAGGGGCAACAGGAAAAAGCCGAATCTACTCCTTTAAATTTGTAGTGGTACATTTTGTGGACAGAGAAGAGTCTACATTTTGTGGACTGAGCATTTGAGTGACCTGTAGCAAGGGAGGGTTAGAGGTTTGCAGTACCAGCTGAGACAGTTTTAAGAGTTTTTTGCCAAACAAAGGTATGGTAATTTTTTAATCCAAACTTTTTACTGATAATTTTGCATCCAGAATCCTAAAACACTGAAGTGGAGAGGTAGATGATTGTATTCCATGGGACCATTTCATTCTAAATAGCTCCTAAATTTCCGTGGTATGAGTTATGAAAACCAAGGTAGGCTCCTCCATGGACGATTGTCTTAGTATTCATAACACAACAAATGCAACTTAATAAGATAGACTACAATAATCTTCAAAATAGTAGTTTTGAGCATTTTGTATTAACTGGCAACTTTCTAGTCAATTCAAATTTCATATGTACATACTTCAAAACTGTTTTTGGACTGCTGCAATCTTCAAACCGAATAGTGTATCCCACTTCTTCTCCAATTGTCACATCCATTTCTTCTGATACACGACGAGAAACAGATATGGCAGCAACTCTGCGAGGTTGGGTACAAGCAATCTGCTTCTTATTGTTAGTATATCCAGCTTCTACTACAAACTGAGGAATCTGTAAGAAAAGATGAAGTCAGAAATATACACGGTACAGAAAATGAAGTATAAAGCCCAAACATAAATATGTGCTGCAGGACATCACAAAATATGCAGAGAACTTGTTCGCCTGCCACATTTGCAAGGATAATGTTCTTAACATCACGGACAATGGTTTTTTCAATTAAAAAACAGATATCCATGAACGACAATGTAAGTATAATGTTAAGAACAGAGCATAAGAGACATACAATCCAGATATTTCTGTTCTGATAAATATACTACATGTTTATTTTGTAGCTTAGATTACGCAGCTGCAAGCAGTATGTTGGGTACAAAATAATATGGTAAAAAGAAATAAGAATTTTCCAAAGCCCAAATGAAGCAAGACTTGCCATACAGAAAATAACTGTTCCAAGGCTCAGAGATACAAAAGAAAAGTCTTCTTTATTTAAAAAAAGAGTGGAGACTACCTTTATAGAAAAAAAATTCAAATACAATAAACTATTAATGGATAGTTGCACAAATGGGGCTTTGTTGTCTTCTGTGAAGATCGAAAAAAATTCATATTATATACCAGGGTTCCATTCCAGCTGAATAGATAGTAAACTAAGGGCATAAGGGTGGCGGCAAGTGGTGTAATGAGCCCAGCACATTTCACAAGAAGTGAAGAAATAAGATTCAAACATGAGATTCATATCCATGAAGATAAGGATATTATGATCATACAAATTAAGGATATGTCTGCATGAAATAGAACGTCCTGCAAACAAAGGAAAAGTTTGCATGACATAAAGATAGAATTTAATTTAGTTTGGTTAGTTGCATGGTTTAAGAGATGAGGTTTAGTTTACTTTGAGAATTAGAACAAATAAAGTGATGCAAAGGCTTTATAGATTGCTTTGTGCTTACTGAGAGATTGGTTATTTTTAGATCGCTTTTAAATAAGTAAAATTAGTTATTTTTAATTGCTTTGTAGTTAAGCAAAGGTTAGTTATTTTTCCATTGCTTCGTGATGAAGCAAAGCTTTCGTTTTTGGAGAACGTTTCCTTCCCTAAAAATATGACTAGGATATATTGTAACAAGGATTATTTGGGATGAAAAAATGCAGTTTTGAACTAAATCAAAGATTGGTTCTCTTCAAAATTGGGAGCAGCTTACCTGCGAGATTGGGCTGTTTTGATTATTAGTTGTAATCCAACTAGAGTCTATTCTGCTGTAGACTTCAGTAAAATAGAGTTTATTCTGAGCACTGAAAAACAATACTAAGTCTTTTAGGCAAATTTTCATTTCAAAATTGTTTCAGAATTTAGTAGGCCTCATAACAGTGGTATAAGAGTCAAGATTCTTCCAGCCTGTGAAGCCATAAAAGTGCATCCAGAAAGGAGTCAAATTAAGTAAGGGATATGGAAGAAAGGATCCAGCCCTTGATTGGAAACATGGACAGTAAGAGCAGGGATAAGAGACAGATGACACAAGACAGGCAATAACTACAGCCGAACATGAAGAATAGATCATCCTCTTCTCATCATTCTACGCATAGGGCTGAACTGTAACACAATAATTGGATTAGACCCAAAAGACTGCTTTTCTTTTGAGTCACAAACAGCAGATCCAGAATGGACTCGAAACAAGGAAGAAATAAAGGAGACTTAAATAAAACAGTATATGAAAGAAAGGCTCCAGCCCTTTGGTATGAGCAAGGATTTGAGAAAGATGGCATAAGTCATGCAACAACTACTCTGAACATGAAGAATAAATCCTTTTCTTCTAATCAATCTTAGCATAGGGCTGAACTGTTGCACAGTCATTGGAATAGACCCAAAAGAAAGCTTCCTTTTGAATCACAAAGATGTCCTTCTCCAACCCCACCCAGAGGATTAAAGATTATGAAGCTACTGTAAATAAGAATTTATCAGTTCATTGTGATGTAGTTTCCATCGCCCATAATGCTTAAGCAACGAAAAGTACAACTGGACATAAAGAAACAGAAAGTTCAATTAATTCAGAGCACCATGAAGTACGCGAGACAATATGTAGCAAAGATCACAGCTTCACCTGCAAAATTGATGGAACCTGTAGAAATGGTTCTGAAGAAATCTCAAAGAGGGAGAAAGAAAAAAACAATGCCTGGTAATCAACAGGAACAAGTTACACTACAGTCCAGGGACAATGGGGTCCCATCAAACACTAGTGAACACTGAAAACGCAAGCGAAAAGAGATCTGACTTTGATGAACATGTAATAAATGAGACTACAGAATTTTATGAAAAGGGATCATAAACAGAAGTGCATAAAGATGATGCAGAAGAAAGACAACAGAATATCCAAATCTGATGACAATAGAAGGGACGATGGGGTCTCATCAAACAATAGAGATCTACTCTAATGAAAAGATACCAAATGAGAATGCGGAATTTCATGAAGAGGGACCAAACACAAAAGTGCATAAAGATGATGTGGAAGAAGACAACAGAGTATCCAAATCTGATGGCAAAGGAAGAGTGCAGCACAGAGGTTTTTTTGGATAATGTCGATGAATGTGAATAAAGAATGGAATTCTTGGAAAAGAACACTGAAAATAGAACAATGAACTCGCTAGTTCATGGCAAATGCAACTCAGAGGACCATGAGCAGGAGAGCAGAGTTGAAACAGCTTTCAATATCCCAACTCTTTACCTCCTCTTTTGGTACTAGCGTTGTGGTTACCTTTTCAACACAGTCAGATTAGAGATCTAACTCTAATTAGACTTTCATGAAAAGGTAACAAATGAAACTGCAGAATTTTGTGAAGAGGGATCAAACACAAAAGTGCATAAAGATGATGTGGAATGACGCAGAAGACAAGAAAATATCCAAATCTGATGACAATGGAAGAGTGCAGCACAAAGGTTTACTGGAGAATGTCAATGAATGTGAAGAAGGAATAGAATTCTTGGGAAAGAATGCAGAAAATGGAAAAATGAACTTGCTAGATCATAGAGAAAGCAACTTAGAGGACAATGACCAGGGGACCAGAGTTAAAACAGATTTTGATATCCCATGGTTTATTTCCTCTTTTGCTAATAGCATTGTGGTTCGAACTTACTGTTGATTATTCAAAATCTACAAGAGCAATTCTCCTGCTACAAATTATTATATAATTTTCACGTTGCAGTGTATTCCCTAGGTGATGATGAGGTAATACGTCTATAGGTCAATTTGATTATCATGAGGACGAGACCCTTACAGAAGAAAAGAAAAGAAAAGGGGATAATTTTCTTTAAGAACTGAGTCAATGACTGTGCAATTTCTGAGAAGTTCCTAATAAACCTCCTATAGTAACCCACATTGCCTGAGAATAATCTAACTTACTCTTACTCATGGGATATGGCAATTGCTTAATCTTTAAAACCTTATCTGGATCAATACCAATACCACCTATAGATACAACATGCCCAGTATGGTACCTTTAGAGCATCCAAACGCACACTTTGTGGGATTCAATAAGACTTTTGCTTCATCCAACCTTTGAAAAGCCTTTTCCATCTGGTGCAGATGATCCACTTCGCTTCCATAGACACAAAAATTATCAAAGAAACCTTGATGAAGCTTCTAATATATAGTTCAAACACCCTATTCTCTTAGAGTTGGGATGTTGCGGCCACATTACATAAACCAAATGGCATGACTCTATAGGCAAATGTTCCCCAAGGAGTGGTGAACGTAATCTTCACTTGATCCTTCTACATTGTACAGACTTGGTTGTATCTACTATAGCCATTCGTAAAGCTATAACATTCATTACAAGCAACTTCATCCAAGGTCTGGTCACAATCGGGGAGACCCATTCTAAGTTATCCACTACTCACTACAAATTCAAAGCTTCTCGCTCTTTTTCTTTGCTGTCAGAATGGGAGAGACCCATTCTAAGTTATCCATCGAAAAGAAGAATCCTGCGTCATGAAGTTTATCCATCTCTTCTTTTACAAATTTGGAAAAAATTAAGATATATTCTATATGGCATTTGCTTGACTGGTTTAGCATCATCTACTAATAAATAGAATGTTCTGCCCAATTCATTAGGCAAAGCTCCTTATGATCAAATGGTGAACAAGTGCATGTACCTTCAAAAAGTTGGCAATAGTCTTCTCTTTCTTTCTCCGAGGCAACATCACCAATTTGCAGCTGTTGGGGTCACTCTTCTATCTCTCTTCCTTGATGAGTTGCTTGGGTGTATTAACTAGTGTAGTTGGAAGGATGTCCATAAATAATACATTCACATCACTCTCCTCGTCATTAATGTCCACCTCACTAGTGATAGATTAATCTTCGGATGTCCAGTCATCACTTTCATTGCTCAAGTCCACAAGTCCCACAATGACTGTAAAGAACCTCATTTATTTTCACTTCCCTGTTGCTAAGATCAAGCATCATGAACCTCCCATTCCAATAATTCCTTGAATGAGCACTATCCTCAACCATGGCCTTCCCAACAACATCAGGTATGCAACAGTTCCATCATTTATCACCTAAAAGTCAACTACATATGCAACACCCATGATAGAGATTATTATGCCTTTTGGTTTTGTTTTCTCTTTATTTTAGTGTTACACAGGGACACGCACCTCCCATCCCGAACATCCAAGACATCCCGGGGGCTTGGGGACGGGAACAGGGACAAGACGCCCTCCCAACAACAACATCAGGTATGCAACAGTTCCATCTTTTATCACCTAAAAGTCAACTACATATACAACACCCATGATAGAGATTATTATGCCTTTTGGTTTTGTTTTCTCTTTATTTCAATGTTACGCGGGGACAAGCACCTCCCATCCCCGAGCCATCCCAAACATCCAAGACGTCCCGGGGGCTTGGGGACAAGACGCCCTCCCCAAATCCCAAAAAAAATGAAAAAACAAGGGGATGTCCCCTGAGTTTATGGGACCCCACCAAGGAGGTCGTAGGTGCTTTTAAATATAGGGGACACCATAAGGCACACCGTGACGTCCTCGAAACATTTGAGGGACACCTTAGCGTCCCCTACGGCCCAACACTATTTAAACATCAAAAAAATAAAAGAACTCTTTTACTAAGTTAAAAACTTAATTCTTCTATTTATCCTAAAAGCTAATTACTCAACCCTAACCCTAAAAGGCTCCCAAAATCTTATAAAAAGCACAACTCACACTCATTGTAATTACACAGCAAAGAACAAAGAGGAAGAATAAAAAAAAAAACACAAGAGGAGTAAGAGCAAGAGCAAGGAGCTCCAAGGGCAAAAGCAAGAGGTATGTACAATGATCCTTTGCTTTATTTTTTAATTTCCAAATCCACAATTTAAAGCAAAAGCAAGAAGTATGTACAGTGATCCTTTGTTTTATTTTTTAATTTCCAAATGCGAAGTTCAAACTGGGATAAACAGGGGAGGGCATTGCTGTTTTTTTTTTCATTTCTAAATGGGTTAAATAGGGGAAGGCATGGTTGTTTTTTTACATTTCAAAGTGAATGCATTGCTTTTTGTTTTGTTTTTTTCTATTTCCAAATGCAAGTAACAAATGGGTTAAACAAGGGAGGGAATTGTTGTTTTTTAAATTTCAAATTGCATACATTGTTGGTTTTTTTTATTATTTCCAAATGAAAAATGGGTTAAACAAGGGCATTTGTCATTTGTGCATCGGTGTTTTTTTAAATTCTAAATGCAAGCATGGTTAAAATTTAAAAACTTAAACAAAGGTGTTTTTTTAATTCCAAATGCCAAGTGTTCTAAAAAATTTAAAATGTATGATTATATTGTTGTTTATTAATCATTACAGCCCTAAAATGAGTTCAAATAGCAAGTATGAAGTTGAATGTGAGATTGAAATAGTTCACATGGGGAGTGTTCACAAGTTTAGTTGCCCCTCCACGGTGTTGAGCAAATATGCTAGAGGACCATTTGACAAAAAAAAAAAAACCTTTGAAACAATTTGCTCAAATTGTTGAGGGTCATAGATCAAACATTTCAGGGGGGCTAAATCATGGAAGTGCAATATATGTTCATTGACTTGGTCAGGTGGCTTTACTAGCTTTAATGCACACTTATTGCACATCTTGAGGAAAGATGTAGGCCTATGTGGAAAGCTATCACTTGAAAAGAGGGTAGAAATGGTGAGGTTGTATAATGGAGATGCAACAAAAAAACTTCCAACAATTCGTGCCCGTGGTGTTAGTAGCACTCCTAGTTCTCAATGGTAGTAGAGGGAAGAGGATTCTCAATGGTAGCATGTATGACACAAAGGCTAGGGAAGAAGAAAGTCGTGGCCTCCAATCTAGTTGTGGGCATGTATGACACAAAGGCTAGGGAAGAGGAAGGCCGTGGCCTCCAATCTAGTTGTGGGCATGTATGACACAAAGGCTAGGGAAGAGGAAAGTCGTGGCCTCCAATCTAGTTGTGGGCATGTATGACACAAAGGCTAAGGAAGAGGTTGATGATGCCATTGGAAAATTCTTTTATGCCACTGACATCTCATTTCAAGTTGCTCTCTCTCCTTATTACAAGGAGGCTATGGCTAAGGTAGCCAATGCAAGTGTAAGTTATCTACCCCCAAGAAACACGAAGTTGAAAACCACAATTTTGGATAGGTACTATTATAAGGTTAACTTATTGGAGGAAATGAGGTGCACATAGATCTCTCACAGATGCAACATCATCATGGATGGCGGACGGGTATTAGACAACACCCACTCATAAATATTGTTGTTTCATGCAGAGAAGGCCCTTACTTTTCGAAGGCAAATTGACTGTTTAGGAAAGAAGGATGTAGAATTCTAATTCACGATTTTGCAAGATGGTCATTGAGGAGTTTGGCCCTGCCAACGTAGTTCGGGTTATCACAAATGCAATTTACGTGTGTAGGGCTACAGGTAAGCTCATTGAGGCTCACTACCAGCATAAATTTTGGACCCCATGTTGTGTACAAGCCCTGAGCAATGCACTGAAAAACATTGGAAAAATTGATTGGGTCATAAGTGTAGTTGCAGATGCTAGAGATGTGAAAAAGTTCATCTACAACCACCACACATGTTTTGCATCTTACTTTATTTTGTTGGATAGGATGGTTGAGTTGCAAGAGTCCTTGCAATGTTTAGATAAGACATTAGAGTGGGCTGGGTGGGCTGGGTCCAAGACAAAGCAGGGGAAGAAGGTGAAAGCAATGGTGGTGAAAGAGACATTTTGGACAAAAGTGAGACATGTCACATCCATTGTATCTCTAATTTTCAATGTGTTAAAAAAATTTGGATTATAAGAGCTCCAACCTTGGTGAGATATTTGAATGTATCAACAATATGCTTGGCCAGATGAAGGCTATTATTCAACCAACGAACCCCACCTTGGAGTTCTCCATCACCATATTCAACCCATCATTGAGTAGAAATGGGAGAAGTTGTGCACCCCTTTATACATGATTGTATATGCACTAAATTTGAAGTGGTGTCATGAGAGGCTTGACAAGGTTGTCTTTGTAGATGATGAGATGGTGAGGAAGGGTTTCTTAGGAGCCATAAAAGAAATGTATAATGTATAGGAGGGTTCGCAAATCAAAACAGACTGGCACAAGTTTGCTTATCTAGAAGGCTACAAAAAATTGGCAAAGATACATATGGGCACATTGGCACAAGAGAGTTCAATTAGTTGTTGGCAATTGTACGAACCTCTAGAATTGCTACGTACACTTCTTATTCGCCTTCTTTCTTGCGTTTCTAATTCCTCTGCTTTTGAGAGGAATCGGAACAAACTTACCTCTAAGAGAGCGCAGAAACTTGTTGTACATAATGCCTTGTGTCTCATGGATCACAAAACACCTACATACAAGGAGAGCCCAGCATTACGATGAGATGTAGATCGTAAGGATTCGAGGCATATTGACGAAGATCAGGAGGATTGATTGATATTCCCTTTTAAAATGTAGACGATGTTGATACAGATACTTCTAGTCAAGAGGAACAGTTCACAAGTGTTCCCTCAAAAGACTCTGATAGTGAATATTGAGCTGTCATTTTCATTATGTATTTATGAGTTACGAATCTCTTACATAATATTTAATAATATATGTAATTATACTCTTCTCATGCTTGTTAGTACCCAACACACCCATTCTCTTTTGACAAGAAATAGAGCCCCTCTTTCATGCATCAGCTATTAAAATTGTGCTTTATAAGCTCTTTGCACTAATTAAGTCTCTAGTTTAGACAATTTGATTAAACTCATTAAAGTAGCAAAGTTAAACTTGTTTTATAACTTGTTTGCACGCTAAAACTCTAACTATTGCTTCACCTTTTGGTATAATCATCATTTTGCCTCTAAGTGTGCTTTCATGGTTTGCTTTGACGTTTAACATGTGTGTCAAGTGAAAATAGAGAAAAAATCCAAGACTTGGTCGTTTCTTAAAGTTAAAACGGGCTTGAAACGTGCATTTGACGGTTTGTTTTAAGTTTTTTATTGACCTAAACTATCAAAATTCACTTCACTGTTTAACTTGTACGGCAGTGTGAAACTCACACCGATTTGAGACAGTTGTCCCCAACGTACACGTATCTTAGATCCAGTTACGGGAAAACCTTTTGTCGAAGTCTCCAAAGTCTTACCAAGGTCCACAAAACCCGAGAACTCGAGATGAGGCATTTAGCATGGATGTTGAGGATTTAAAAGTTACAGTGAAAATAGCCCAAAAGCTCCGAGAATTCCGAGATCGCAAGATTTAAAGACCAATGCACGTATTTTCACCTCATAGACTTGTGGTCCTGGAAGTTCCACAAAAGTAAAATCAACAAGACGAGTAGGAACTGGCGATCCCGAAAACACAAAACCACAAGGAAAAGCCACGTGGACCAATCCATGTGCCCTGTGTTTCCAAAGGCATAAATTCAAAAAAGATATTGTTGATTTTTAAATCTCTTTCCAATAATGTCATGGAGTATGGGGACGAAAGTTTAGTGGCTTCTCGCCAAGTGTTTAACCAAATGCAACCAGTAGGTGTCCACCTGATCAGTTCACCTGTTCTCCAAAATAAGCCCATGCTTACTTTTGGCTAACTCCTCCTTTTCCTTTGCTGGCACTTAAATGAATTTTTGGCACATTCCAGGGACTCAAAATTTTTTGGGTATGCTTTCATTAGATAGAGAATTTTTCCACCTTTCCAGAAAGGAACTCCTTGTATTTTTTGAGTTATGGCTCAGCGGAGTTTGGAGGGAAAATTTTCCAAGGGTCTCGGGGCGGCGAGCAGAGTTGGAAAATTTGCCAAGGAAAAAGGGGGCGCAAAGGAACATTTTGGCCCACGGGCCCGCAGAGAGGAAGGAAGCGAGTTGGCGGAGGCGCGGAGAATTTGTTGACGCTTAGCCTCTTTGGCTAAAAACTCAAAGCCAAAAATCAGTCCGCGAGCCCGTGAAAGAGAAGGGAAACATTTGAGCCGTACCTCCACACCGAACCAAAGGGCGCCACGTTGTCAACATGAATCGGGGTGGCGAAAAGCACAAAGGTGAAAAATGAAACCGCATTCCCGCCAAGGAACCAGAGGGTGTCATGTGCCTCGGAGCGGCGGGGCCGCAGAGGATTTTTGGAAAATTTTCCAAAGTGGCGAAAAGGGGCAGAATGTTAGTTTGAAGGCCGCATCCCATCAGCGAACCAGGCGATGCCACGTGTCTAGAGCAGCGAAGGTGCGGAGAGTTTTGGGGAATTTTTCCAAAAGGGAAACTTTTAAAGTTTGACCCCACCGACCCAATTTTGACTCTGTTTTTACCAGTTTTGACCTAAATCTTCAGAGGGCCATAACTTTCGAACCAGAGCTCGATTTTTCGCGATTTTGGTGTCATTGGAAAGGTATTGAAATTCTCTACACGATGGGCACCTCAATTTTGATTTTTGATGGAGATTTGTGGGAGAAAATTAAAGAAACGTGTCTAGCACAAGAAAAACGCAGAAATGACATCCAACTACCAGATTTTAATACGATATGGTACCCATTCTTCTCCAGCATGGTCGAAAACATTGGGAAATGAGATTGCAGAGGTGCCCTTGCCATTTTAATGGATTTTGTCAAGTGGTTGGACCTTCAAATCAATTTTCCCGTGTTTCTCTCTCCTCTGTTCTCTTGCTTCATCGATAAAAGCCAAATTTGGCTCATTTTGTAACATTGGACCCCCTTGCTCTTGCAAGCTCTCATTTTCTCCTTAGCAGGCAGATTTGATGGAGTTCAGATCTCCCATGGACACTGCAGTTCGTTTTTTGCCTCTTTGCTATTGCAACGTATTGTATCAAATCTAGAAATGATAATGTATGTTTTGTGATCAATTTTCAATCCTCTCATGCATTTATTATTGTCTTCTGATCCTTCATTGCATTTTGGCAATTTGTGCATATTTTGATGTTGCATCTCCATGATCTGTGTCTACTTTGCAAAGCAAGGAGTTCAACACTCCTTTGGTGTATCGCCTTTCTATTTTTTTTGCTTAGTTTTGTTTCCATTTCCATGCTTCTCTGAACCTTGTCTCCTTGGTAGTTTTAGAGTAGGATTTTGAACCAGAACCTCTGCAAAAATTGCATGCATACACCTAAACAGAGGAGTAGGAACCAGCCTCAATCTAGAGAGTTTTCCCAATTTACAAGGTCCCACACTTAGGGAAAACTCAATGTTGTGCATTCACACCAAATTGACCATTTGTCTACAACAGATCTGAAGGTCATTTTGGGGGTGCTGTGAATTTGCACTAATAGTAACATACTCCCAGCTGCACCAAAATAAGATACTTAGCAAGGCAATTTGGAGACGCAAGACCAATTCTTGGTCAACATCCTTGAAGCATGCAACCTCCTTAAGTGGGCTTTATTATTGAAGACCTATTCAAAACTCCTTCATGGGTGACTATGACAATTGGGGGACAATTTTGGTACAAGAAATTTAGCAAGGAATCCAACTGATGAGAATAAATTGAGCTTGACCCCTATACACCAGCAAACTCCTATTTTCCAACCAGTTTAGACCAAGTCAGTTACAAGAATACGACACGTTATCCTCCACTACACCCAAACAGCTACTCAACCCACAGAGATCAGGTCTAAGGCATTCAAAGCAGTTGAACGCATTCTTGGATAGTAGGCAGTAGTTTTGTATCCAGTTATCACTCTCTCTCATTGGCTAATACTCATTTTTAAATTAGATGTTAAAAAAATGGCTAGAAGGAGCCCTCTACTTCAGTGTAACAAAATTCTACTGTTTTGAAGATTGTACACAAGCTTTAGCCTTGACATTGATAAAGAAATGATCTTACCTCTCTTATTTGTTGTTATATTGTGTATATCTCTGAGTTTCAGGTGTGTCTTGTGGATTACCGGTCTCTTTTGGCCTATACGAAGGTAAATTGTAGACATTTCATCCCTTTTACAGTTGTATCTCTCTTCTTTCTTGCCTATGTTGCAGCATGTTCATGAGAGTCATGTAAATGGTTATCAAAACTGAAAGTTGTTTTGTGTTGATTGAAGCAATTTGAGGATTTCTTTAAGCTTTGGTGCATCACCATTTGTGATTTTCAGTTTACCTCTATCCCATTTGTGATTTTCAGTTTACCTCTATCCCCTTTTCCATGACAAGAAATTTAGCATCGGTTGTAAATAAGTCTTTCTAGTGGTGTTTTTTAAGTCTGCAAGCAAATCTTACATCAGGTGGACTTAGTTTAGGCAGGAGTTGGCCGTCTCCAGAGGTTCATCCCAAGGAACCAGGGCTCCACACGTTGGGGATCTTCCCATTGTTGCATTGAATCAACTTACTGATCAAACAGGTGTAACATTCTTGTGAAAACAATTTTTTGCACGCCCAATGGGACCTCATTTCCATCAACTCAAGAGCTTCAGTTTAGAAAGTTGGTGTTATTTTTAGCTATTTGCAGTTTTGAAGACATTCTACAAGCACCTGGCAACTCCACAAGTTCCTAGTTTCAAATCAGTCCTATCTTTTCATGCCAAGAGTAAAGACGAGCTTCTTCAAGAGGTATGAATACTCAGTTTGTTGAATTGTTTGATCTCCACCAAGAAGAAGAACCAAAAGGTCTAGGTCACCTTCTTCAAGAACCCAGCCCACACCTCCTTTTGGTCATATCCCTTACATAGCTCGAAGGAACCAAATATTTGCCACCTTCGATGGAGGCAGCCCTCTCGCCCTTGTTCAACATGATTAAATTCTAGTAGCAGACTGAAAGGCATACCTTATTTCACTGGTGAAAATACCACTACTCCCGTAGAACATATTCGGAACATCGCTACTATATGTTCAATTCATAACATTGTAGAGGACAATGTAGCCATTAGGCTCCTTGCCACTTCCCTGAAAGGTAAAGCACTTCAATGGTATAAGGGGTTGCAACCCAATTCAATACATAACTGGGATGAACTAGGGGAAGGGCTTTGCAGACAGCCTAAGGATAAAAGTGATCATATATCTCTAATGGAGCAGCTTACCAATATTAAACAAGCCCCTTGTGAAGCCATGATAGACTTCAACTTTAGGTTCCAGAAAACCTAGGATAGGATTCCACCTTTGGTCAAGCCTTCTCCAAACACTGCATTTTTGTATTATTTGAAAACTTTGAATAGGAATGTGGATGTTATGATTAAGTCCATGGGGGGAGTTATATTACCTGTTGCTTATGACATAGCTATAAGAGACAAAAATTGCCTGATTCAAGCTGGGAAAATAGCTCATGAACCACCAATACCTCTCTTTCTTGATCCTCAACTTAATCAGCCCACCTTGGCACCTCTTCCCAAGGTAACCAGCCACCTAACTACACCTATTACCCCTTCAAATGAATCACATGAGGTTAAAACCTTGCTTCAAAATTTTGCGAATGAGTTAGTGTCTTTAAAGAGGCAACAAGGCCAGCATAGTAGACCTTATCAGCCTTTCAATCAAGCATACCAACCTAATAGACAACTTTATCAAGGAAATGCTCATGGTCAAGGCCAAATAAGTTATGCTAGGCCTTTGATCACCCAAAATCCTACTACTGCAAACTTTTCCAAAGTTATTATTCCAGTCCAAAACAACTTAGTACAAGATTATGAATGGTGTTGCCGATGTAACCAGCCCCACAATCAAAATTCGTGTCCAAATGGGGCTCTTAGTCAAGTTTTAATGGTCCAAAGTGCATCAATACTTCAGGAACAACAAGTGGAAGCAACTTCTAAAGGGGAAGAAGCCCAAAACGGGTGACAAGTGAGTCTACTTTATTGAATTAGCAAGAGAATGATTTTTGTGGTGTAAATCAGAATGAAGTACCAAACAAAGGAGGCAATTCAGTTGTATACTCAATGGCAAAAAAGAGGGGAATAGAAGCGGAACCATCTTCCATGGTTGGTCAAGCATCCACTTCTCAAACACCAAAAGAAGTTAAAAAAGGAAAGTGCGGCTGCTAAATCTTCTGAGCAACAAGCAAACCAGGTTGTTAGGAGGGACAGTCAGTCCAAAAATCAGCCTCCAATTAGTAAACAATCAAAGGAGGATGTTGTTGCTACCTAGGTTCAGTCAAAGGCTGGTCATATTCCTTTTAACATACTGGAGCAAACGAAAAACACCAATCTGAATGTGACCGTGTGGGAAGCACTCTCAATGCCATCACAAAGAGATTGTTGCAAGAGGCTATGAGTCATTTCTATCACACAAATGCATCAACAAAGGGTACATCAGCTGTTTCTACAAGTTTATGTCAGCCAAAGGAAGGAGAAATCAGTAAGACCAGTAAGCCACCTCCTCTCTACATCTCCCTAATCATTGATAACGTTGTGCATAATTGTATGATAGAGTTTGGAGCTAGTAGCTTTGTTATGCCTAAGAAAATTGCTAACTTGTTAGGCATAGAATATACACCAGTCACTAGGTGGTTGTCCAACTAGATGGTCATGTTGTTAATACAGGAGTCATTAAGAATTTGAACCTTACCCTTCATGCATGTCCAAGTCCTTCCATCTTGCAAGACATTTCAGTTATTGATCTCTTTCCCTATTTTGCCATATGCCTTTATAGAGACTTTACTGCAAAAATGGGGGGGTATTTGTCTTCAGATTGGTCACATACGCTCCTTGAACTAGATATGGGACAAGCGTAACCATCAAAGCTGAACCTATCTCTAAAGACCATATTGAGCCATATATGCATAGTCTTGTTAACCAAAATTGTATCATGCATGACAAAGAGGAAGATGGTGTTCTTCATGAGGTTACTACATCTTGTGAGGAAGTTCCAGATATTTTGTTTGATGATTGGGCAAAGAATGTTATGAGTTTGATCCATATGACCATATGGCAAAAACAGGTTTGGGTATTTACTGTATGCATGAGGAATATTTTGTTATACCCAACCTCATGAAGCCACAAGAAGACCTTGAAGTAGTATGGCAGTTTTATTTTGATGGCTCAAGAAGCAAATGTGGTGTTGGTGTTGGTGTCATGTGGGTCTCTCCTCATAAAGAGAGATACTTCTTTGCATTTAGGCTTCAATTCAGTTGCACTAATAATGTAGCTGAATGTGAAGCATTGATTCAATGTCTCCAATTAGCACAGAAGAGGGGAATCAAAGCATTATAGGTGTTTGGAGATAGTGAACTCATCATACATTAGGTTAGGTCTCAAAGTGCAGCCAAGAACAATTTGCTATGAGCATATAAACATAGAGTATGGGACCTAGTTGAAGATTTTGATGCCTTCAACATCCACACAATCCCAAGGGATCAAACTAAAGATGTTGATGGACTTGCAACAGTTGGTTCACAATATGATATTCCTAATGACATCATGAAGGACGAAGACCAACATGTCAAGCTTGTGGTAAGGCCAGCAGTTCCAAATAATGCAACCAGTTGGCAAGTGTTTGATAATGACGAGCAAATTGTCAATTTTCTACAAGAAGAGGCAAAATTTTCTACTAAAAACCAGTCAAAATTGCAAGAGCAATATGGAGACCAGATCATACAGATAATCATCAACAAGTTACCAAAAGGTTTGGTCGCCTTGGAGAGCATCGTTAACACGGATGGTCAGCTCAAGAAGGAAAGAATGAATATGACTATCGAAGGAGAAGATTTTGAACAAATGGCCATCTCGAATGACAAGCTCTTGAAGGTTGGAAAAGTATGTACTAAGTCCGAAAAACAAGCTTTCATTGACCTTTGTAGAGAGTATAATGATGTATTTGCATGGAGTTATGAGGATCTTAGAGGTTTTGACCCATGCTTAGCTAAACATACCATTGAGTTGGATCCAATAACAAATGCCAATAAATCCAAAGATTGAACCCTTAATGAAAAAGGAACTAGCGAAGCTCATAAAGACGAACATCATTTTCTCAATCAAACATTCCTCTTGGGTGGCTAATTTAGTCCCAGTTAGGAAGAAGAATGAGGAAATCAAGTTATGTGTAGACTTTAGAGACCTTAAGCATCCTTCAAAGGCCATTATCCTCTCCCATCCATGGAACAAATCTTTCAAACAGTGACTGGATCTAGAAGGATTTCTCTCTTAGATGGCTATTTGGGGTGCAACCAAATCCTTGTTCAAGAATCGAAGCAATTTAAAACTGCCTTTGCTACCAAATGGGGGACTTTTTCCTACAAGAAGATGCCTTTTGAGTTGACCAATGTTGGTGCAACTTTCCAAAGGGCAATGGATATGGTCTTAATAGGTCTTATTAATGACATAGTTTTGGTTTATTTGAATGACATAATTGTTTTTTTAAAGCATGTGAGTGAGCATTTGAGTCATCTAAGCAAAGTCTTCAGCAAGTGTAGGGAATTTGGAGTGTCTCTTAATCCTAAAAAGTGTGTGTTTGTTGTTCATGAAAGCAAACTATTGAGACACAATCTCAAAGGATGGTCTTGCCATTGATCCGGAGAGAGTGAATGTCATTTTGTTTTTCTCTCCCAAGCCTTAAGAAAGGCCTTAAAAGCTTCTTAGGAAGGATCAACTTTGTGAGGAGATTCATATCAAACTTTGCCGCCTTAACTAAGCCTCTTACTTCCATTCTCAAAAAGAATATTGCTTTCAACTGGTCAAAGGAAGATAAGGACAGCTTTGAAAGTATCAAGCAAGCTATCTCTCAAGCTCCTCCTCTTGTGAATCCTAACTATGACAAAGACTTCATTCTTTATGCCTTTGGAGGAAGTGAGAGCATGTCAGCTATCCTAGCTCAACAAAATGATGATCAAATGGAGCAGCCAATAGCCTTTTTCAGTCAAGCACTCAAGGACTATGAATTTAAGTATAGTTTTGTTGATAAACAAATCTTTGTTATGGTAAGAGCTCTGAAAAAATTCAGGCACATGCTTTCTACTAACATAATTCAACTAATGGTGCCTCATCCAAGTGTGAAAGGGTCATGTTTGAGTAGGGATGTGAACAAGAAAAAAGCTGGATGGATCACAAAGGTCATGGAATATAATGTTCATATCAAAATCACCAAGCTTGTGAGGGGTAAAGGGTTGTGTAAGCAACGTGCAGCAGACTTGGAAGCTGATAAGAAGACAATCTACATGTTACAAGAAGACCAATCAGCTTCTCTCCATCCTCCAAACAGCCGGACCGGAGATATGATTGCTTTCTTACAAACAAGTGAGTATCCTCAAGGCCTTGACAAGGTAAAGAGGAGGTATTTTAGGTGGCAATCCTTGTTGATGGTGTTTTGTTTAAAAAGGATATAAATGGAGTGTTATTAAAGTGTATTGAACATAACAAGGTTGCTGGAGTGGTTAATGAGTTCCATGACGGCCTATCAAGAGGTAATTTCTCACCAAGGACTACTACCGCTGAAATCATGAAAGATGGTTATTTGTGGCTTGATTAGTTCAGAGATGCTCACAAGTGGGTGAGAAATTGCAAGAAGTGCCTACTTCACAGGAAAGCAAAGGTTAGTTGCCCTTCCTCTTCATCCTATCCAAATAGATCAGCCATTTGTTCAGTGGGGTTTGGATTTTATTGGTATGATAAATTCAGCATCTAATGCTGGTCACAAATTGGTGTTAACTACAGAGTATTTCGGTAGATGGACTGAAGCAATTGCATTAAAAGAGGCTAATGAAGCTTCCATCCTAGATTTCCTTGAAAGTATTATTACAAGGTTTGGTGGTCCATTTACTATCATTTCTAAAAATGCTAAAGCCTTTGTAGGCACTCAAATTAGTGAATGGGCAATTAAACACAAGATCTATCTCAAAACTTCTTCAAACTATTACCCTCAAGGTAATGGTTTAGTTGAGACCACAAATAAGAACCTGATAAGCATTATCAAGAGAACAATGATGGGCAATCAAAGGACCTGGCATACAAAGCTTAAAACAACCCTTTGGGCTGATAGAATCACACCTAAGAGAGCCATTGGTAACTCTCCTTTCATGTTGATGTATGGGAGAGAGGCAAAGCTTCCCTTGTCATTGGAGTTACCTTCTCTTGAGCTTGCACAACAGCTGGAAATGCTAGACAATGATGCAATGACAGTGAAGTTGGCTGAGTTGATGGAGCTGGAAGAGGGAAGAAATCAAGCAATGCATACTCTTGAGGCTCATCAAGCTAAAGTGAAGAGAACTTTTGACAAGAAAGTTGTTGTTAGAACCTTCAAAGAAGGAGATCTAGTGTTGAAGTGGGATGAAGATAAAGCTAAAGCTGAAAAACATACAAAGTATCACCAACTGCAAGCAAGTAAATGCCTTCCAACTCTCAAGGCTGAATGGATTAGTGCTACCTATCCCAGTTAATGGGATGCATCTCAAACCTTGCTTTTGAGGCTGTTTTAAACCTTGTACGTAGTAGTATAGCTGTTTTTTCATTCCTCCCAGTGATGTATGCCAGTTTCAAGTTTAGTTGTTTCCTCCAAGTGTTGTATTCATAGTTTTCAACTAAGTCACCAGGTTCGTGTTCGTGTTCGTGTTCGGCGAGGATAAAATTCGACAAAAATTCGTCAGCCGATAAAGTTCGGCAAAAAATTCGTCAATAAGTTTGGCTTATATAAATCTGCTTTTTATTATTTAATTTTTTAAATAAATAATAAACATACAAGAATGATTGAAATATACAAATCTTTTTAAAATAAATAATAAACATACAAGAATGGTTGAACTTGAAATACACAAATATTATTAAATACTTTCAAAAACATTACGAAATGATGTCAAAACATATTTGTAACTTATAAGTTTATCAAAATACTAAATAGAGCATTACACGCATGTGAAATCACAAACTTAAAGAGGGTTTCTTGTTTCAAAAACAGTCTAGATTTTAAAGCATCTAAGTTCTACCACTATTCTCAAACTTTTGGATTTCTCTAAACTTTTCACATCAAAAAAGCTCAAAATCATCAAGAGCACTTGGATTAGATTGTTCGATATCATCATCTTCAGATTCACCACTGAATCCATCTTGTGAAAGCAAGTCAACATCATCCGCATCTGCCATGTGTTCTGAAATGGGTTGGAGTTGTGAAGACGAAGTAGATGAGTCTTTCGTTGCTTTCTTCATACACAATTGCATATTGCTGCGAATATAAACAAGATCTCCCAACCTCCCTGACAACAACTTGTTTCGCTTCTTTGACTGAATGTGGTCAAAGCAACTCCAATTCCTTTCACACGCTGATGAACTAGCTCCTTGACTCAATACTCTAACAGCAAAGCGTTGTAGCTCACAAGTATCTGCTCCAAAGTTACTCCACCACCTATATCCTTCAACATCTGGGCGTGACATGTCATACTTGGCTGCTGGTATTCCAAACATCTTTTCTGCTAACCTGTATGTCCAACATTGATCCCTAATTTTGCTTGCAACTTGTGGATCTGGTTCAAACCTCCCTATGGCTTCATAAAGGCCACTCATGATTTCACTGTCACCCTGTCTGTCTATATGGAAGAGTTTTGGCTCCAAATAGCAAGTTGCTGCATGCAAGGGGGTGTGCATCATTTTCCACCTTGAATCAATTGTTTCCCATATCTCAATATAGTCTGCTTCCACATTATTGAATGTTTTTTGAATGCTTTCCTTGCAACGGTCCATGCTTTCATAAAGCATACCAAGACAAGGTTTATCACCATCAACCATACGAAGCACTTCAACAATTGGTTCACAAACTTTTAAAACTTTTGTTGCATTTTCCCAAAAATTGCTGTTTAGAATTATTTGCTCTATGTTCTTTCCTTTTGCACCTTTAGAAAGAACTGAATTTTCCCAATCAGTGGAACAAATAACTGATCTTAGCGCTGCTTTCTCTTCAACCACTCTTTTCAAAGTGATATAAAATGAGGCAAATCTTGTTTCACAAGGCCTCAACAACTCTCTGGATGCATGCTGCCTATAAATGTTCAATGTGAGCCGGTGGTTCCTGATGAAATTTGCAATTGCTCTCCCTCTGTGAATTGCTTCATGCACCCATGGAAATTTAGCCAAGTCATGAAGCAACAAATCAAGACAATGTGCTGCACATGGACTCCAAAATATATGTGGGTACTTATCCATAATCAACTTCCCAGCGCCCACACAGTTTGCAGCACTATCAGTCACAACTTGAACCACGTTCTCTATACCCACTTCAAGAATGGCTTCCTCTAATATTTTGAAAATATACTCAGAGGTCTTCTTGTGGTTCATGGCATCAACTACTTTCAAAAACACTACACCCAGAGGGCAAGCCACCAAAACATTAATCAATGGCCTCTGACACATGTCTGACCATCCATCACTCAATATGGTGCACCCTGTTACACTCCACGAGGCTTTGACCGCTGCCAGTTTCTCAGTCACCCTTTCTTTTGATTTCTTCAAAAGAGTTGTTCGAAGAGCCTCTGAAGTAGGAGGTGTATACCCTTTGCCAAACTCTGCAACTTTTTGAATTGCATTCTTAAAATGCGGATTTCTTGCAACATTGAATGGAATTGCACTTGAATAAAACAAATCAGCAAATGCATCGTCCACATGTTGTTTCTCCACTGGTTTCCAAAGGCTGTTCAAAGTTCCACTCTTTGATCCCCTTGTTGCATCACCGACCGCAGGAATGTTTGAAGCAGAAGACATAAAATTTGTAGTGAACCTAGATATTTCTGCTTGAATTCTCTGTTTTTTTTGTGCTGATTTCTGCTTTCCTGCAGATGAAGAGGCTTGGTCTTTCTCTAAAGCAGCTTTGATGCTTGGAGTTACATTTGGGCATGCAATAACACCCCCTCCTGCACCAGCTGAGATGCCAAGTAGGTGGTCCACTACCCTTGTGATACTCCCGACAAATGAATGACCACACAAATTACATTTGATATGACTACCATTGCATGTTACGTGTTTCCATCCCTCAGCTTTCGATTTCGGGGGTGCCATTGAATTATGTTAGGAACCTACATGTTTTAAAGACGATGAGATTATAATACCTATATAACTCTAATACCAAGTAAACATCCAAAATAATAATAATCTAATTAAATTATTAAAACTTAAAAGCCTTCTAAAAATAATAATAAACAACTAAATTATAATTAAGTCATAATGAAAGATTAAACTTAATTTTAAAAATATTAATGTTATTCATGATAAAAGAATTATAAATACATATTATACAATTTAAATAATTTCATAATTTATATCTTAAGCTCAAAATATATTAAAAACATATAATTAATTGATAAATAATAAATTACGAATAAACTTCTAATTTTCTATGATGTAATTATTAAGTAGTTTCTAAATCAATAAATAATAAATTAAATCTAAACTTCTAATTTTCTATGATGTAATTATTAAGTAGTTTCTAACTATCAATAAATAATAAAAATATATTAACCTAAAATTAACTGATAAATATTAAATAATAAATTATATATCTAAATTTATAATTTCGATTATCTAATTATTAATAAATTTCTAAATTCTTATTAAGTAGTTTCTAACTATCAAAAAATAATAAAAATATATCTAAAATTAATAAATATTAAATAATAAATTATAATCTAAATTTATAAATTTCTAACTATTAATAAATAATAATAAATATATTAATAAACCTAAATCTAAAAATTAAATTTCTAACTATTAATAAATAATAATATAATATATTAATAAACCTAAATATAATTTAAATTCTAATAAAACAAATTTAAGTTTAATATTATATTTTCAATAACAAAAATTTATAACTTTAAATTGAACATAAAAAATAAATTTCTAACCATTAATAAATAATAATATATTAATAAACTAAACCTAATGTCTACGCATGTTTTATTTATTTATTCATTTAATAATAAACTATTAATAAATAATAATATATTAATAAACTATTAATAAATAATAATATATTAATAAACTAAACCTAATGAATGAATAAAGTTACAAACTAAACCTAATGTCTACGCATGTTTTATTTATTTATTCATTATGTTTTTAAATGTCAATAAACAAATAATATACCTAAATAAAATAAGGAAAACCTAAATAAGCTAAGTTTATGTGGTTATAAAGTTTTATTTATTTATTTTTTTCATTATATGCTAATGCGGCCATGAAGGGAAATACCTGGAGGCTGGAGTGACGACGACTGTGGCTCCACTTGGACGAGGCTGTGATGGACTGTTTGCTGCCGGCTGGATGGTGTCTTTGTGACTGGACTGAGCAGCAATCGCAGGCACACAAAACAACTGTAAACTCACCCTCGTGCAGCGCAAATGGCAAAACGACTCACTCACGACTGGCGCAACACAAAACGACTCCACTATAATCGCGATTCACAGCTTGGAGACCTCACGTTTCAGTGAAGCTTCACTTCGCAGTTGTAAACCTTCCCATAAAGCTTGCATATATATTAAACAAAACCCTAACCGTCATTAATAAACTCTGAAAAATCATACTGAACTTCCACCTACTTCTACCGGTCGTATTTTTTTCCGGGTTTCCCAAAAAAACGAATAATATTAGAATATTCGAATTTCCAGCGAATTTTAACGAATTTTTTATTTATTTTTGGAAATCGCCGAATTTCGAATTTCTTGGTTAAAATTCGGCGAATGTTGATTTTTAAGTCTCTTTCCAATAATGTCATGGAGCATGTGGACGAATGTTTAGTGGTTGCTCACCAAGTGTTTAACCAAATGCAACCAGCAGGTGTCCAGCCTAATCAATTTACCTTAGGTAGCAAACTCCCAGTTGCGCCAAAATAGGAGACTTAATAGGGCAGTTTGGAGACGCAAGATTGGTTCTTGGTTAACAAATCTTAAGTGGGATTTATTACTAAAGACCAGCTCAAAACTCCTTCATGTGCAAGTATGATGGTTGCAGGTCAATTTTGGTACAACAAATTTAGCAAGGAATCCAAATGATGAGAATAAATCATGTTTGACCCCTATACACCAGCTAACTCCTATTTTCCAGCAAGTTTAGACCAAGTCAGTTAGAAGAATATGATACAATATCTTCCATTGCGCCCAAACAACTACTCAGTCCATGGAGAACAGGTCAAAGACATTCAACGGAGCTGAACGCATTCCTGGATTGTAGGCAGTAATTTTGTATTCAGTTATTCCTCTCTTTGGCTAGTACTCACTTCTATATAGTACAGTAAAAACTGACTAGAGGGAGCCCTCTACTTTGGTGTAACAAAATTCTGCTCTTTTGAAGATTGTACACAGGCTTTAGCCTTGACATTGATAAAGAATTGATATTGTCTCTCTCATTTGCTATTATATTGTGTATATCTCGGAGTTTCAGGTGTGTCTGGTGGATTACCAGTCTCTTTTGGCCTATTTCATCCCTTTTACAATTGTATCTCTCTTCTTTATTTCCTATGTTGCAGTATTTTCATGAGAGTTGTGTAAATGGTTATCAGTTCTGAAAATTGTATTGTGTTGATTGAAGCAAGTTGAAGAGTTCTCTAAGCTTTGGTGCATCACCATTTGTGATTTTCAGTTTACCTCCATCCCCTTTTCCATGACAAGAAGTTTAGTATCAACTGTAAATAAGTCTTTCTAGTGGTATTTTTTAGGTCTGCAAGCTGATCTTACATCAGATGCACTTAGTTTAGGCATGAGTTGGCCTTCTCCAAAGGTTCATCCCAAGGAGCTAGGATCCCACACCTTGGGGATGTTTCCATCGTTGCACTGAAACAACATACTGATCATACGGGTGCAAGAGTCATGTATTAACAAGTACTTCAAACAAGCAGACCCCAAGATCTTGAGATTTAAGGATTCGAACACGTGGATTTAGCTTTCATTAAAGTTGGTCCATCAAGAGTTTTGATCAACCAAGTCGCAAGAAGATAAACAAATTAGAGCACACGTGGATTAAAGTTGAGTCAATCAAAGGTTTAAAACTTGGGTAACTTGTGGAGAACAAGTAAACAAATTGAGGACAAATGGCAGATATCAATTAAACTGGAGAAAAACTTAAATTGACAGTTTGGCCCAGTATAAAAAATGGCTCGGGGACATCACAGAGACATGACTCAAATTTGATTTTTTGGATTGTATCTTTTGTCCTATGCCTCCATTTTGCATGAGACTAGAACCATTGGGAGCTTAATTCAAAGGGCTTTGATTTCAGCTGGGTCTCGTGGAAAATGGTGGGGAGATTGTCAATATTTTCAAGACAGAGTTCAAGTCGTCCTCTACTCATTTATTTCAATTTGGTGAACCCCCAAATCAATTTTTTTTATATATGCTTTTGATTGATCTCTTCACTCATGGAGATGCCTTTAGACCTGGTATTCCATCTCAGATCCCACTAAGACACGAGTTTTGGATCAAAATTCAATTCCCAAATGCAATCTAAAGACCAGTGGCAGCTCAAATTTAATCTAGCCTCCTAATCTCATGGGATAACCATGTTCCACCCACACAGATCAGCTCTCAAGCAAATAAACAATCTGTTTTTGGGGGAGTTCATTGTAATTCATGGGAATATCTTCTTCCAGTAGTTAGTTTAGGTTTTAATTTTAGTTTTTCCTGCTTTTTAGATTAGTTTGCTTGTCTGGAGACTCCAAATGCATTCAGAAGATGTGGCAGTGCCCATTACTCTATAAATACATCAAGCGCTTATTGTAAGAAGTAGTGGAGTTAAGTCTAGCACTCTTAGACTTTGAATTCAATACAAATGAGGAATTTTGGAGTTTCATATTTGTGTTGTGGGCTGTTTAACTGTTCTCAGTTGAGAATTCATGGCTTGACTCCTAGACAACAAATCTCTTTATGTTTGTTAAGTAGAGTTTGCACTTCTAGTTTTATTTAAATCTGCAGGGTAGGAGATTGAGTTTTTGCTAATCTCATCTTTATTGTTCCTGACATTTAATTTCTTAGATGTGTTGTGGTATTTCAGAGATCAAATGGTTTAGGGGTATTTTCTCATGTTAATAGCTTTGTGTTTTGTTGAATTTGGTTAGCTTGAACCAATGTTAGGGTGACCAACCTTTGTAGAAGCTTTGTAGATGTGCAACAGTTATTTACTTTGATTATGCAAGGTTGTGATTCTCATTGTTTACTTTCCCTTGACTGATTGCCTGGAGTTAATACAGAAATGTGCAAAGATATTTCTTGCTTCCTTTGATTATGTGTGTGATTTGATTGAGATCAAAGTGTTTGGCTATGCTTAATAATTGAAAAAAATTGTCTAGTTTCCTTTTTTCCCTACCCTTCCCTCTCTTTTGTTTATTTTGATGAGATCTAATTCTTTAGACCATTGTAAATATCATTAAAAATGAGCCAAATTGAAAGAGAGCAAAGATTGGTGGATCTACCAAGGTTCACCAAGACCTTTGTGGGTTAACAAAGGTCACATAGATCCCAACAAAGCTATATATGTCACAAGTATTTTGTGCCTATAACCCAAATTTCCAGCAAGGAGTTCCAAAATGAGAGAGATTAATTCCTCTTTTGGTGTTTTCCAAGTGTGCATAAAACACTTGCCAATACACTAATTAATGAAGACTTGTTTTTCATTGTCATATTGATAGTGTTGATGTATCATTATATCTCTATCTAGTATAAAGTATCAATGTATCTCGGATTCTCCGTTCTAATTTCCATAGTTACCAGGTCCGGAAATCCGGATCCATTCGGGAGGGGAAAAAAATCCGAAAATCCAGATTTCTTGAAAAAGTTCGGAAAAATCCAGTCCAAAACATATATTAGTTGAATTTTATAAATATGAAAATTTGACAAATACAATGAAAAACTTCTATAATGTAATGTAAAATGTTATATTTTTTAATCTATAGGGTTGATAGTTGACTGTTTTTTACAAAAAATGTTAAAAAAAAAAAAAAAAATTCCTAAATTAGGGCCGATCTAGACCAAATTTATCCACGTCAGCTGAAAAATCTGAATTTGGTCGGATTTTGTGCAGATCCGGCCAGATTTGGTAACTATGTTAATTTCTATGATAATGCCAATGACTCAATATGATACATTGAAATATGAACATTAGCTAACAATCACACTAAAGGGTTGCAATGGAGGCACCGATAGCGACAAAATAAATAACCATTGCTTGTGCACTTGAAAAGCTGAAAGCCAAGTTGTATGATGGAAATGCACCATTTAGTGTAGTAAAGTCAAGATATAGAAGGCATCATAAAAAATCCATGGACTGTTGTGAATGGGCCCACCAACATTCTCGCCGGAAAGCATAAATGTTCGCATAATGCACAAGCATAATAGAGGAAGCTACATAGTCAAAATTTCTTACCCGATTCCAAATCTAAGCTCTTAGCAAGCTACTGAGGGACCGCAATGACCCATTCCTAAGAGGGCAAGACTCGAGCCATTGACCATGGCATCCGCCCTCGAAAGTTTTGTTGAGTCTCCTTCGCCAACATTCCCACTAGAAAGCATTCTCGTTCGCACAATGCACATGCCTAGTAGAGGAGGCAACACAATGGAAATGTCTTACCTGATTCCAAATTTGATTTCTTCGCAAGATATCGAGGGACCACGATGACTCGTGCCTAAGGGGGCAAGGCTTGAGCCATTGACACTAGCATCCACATTCTCCCTGCCTTCGAAGGTTCTGAAGTGTCTCCTTCACCATCGCCTGCTAATAGGAAGCTTACATATGTTTGAGTCCAACACTCTTTTTCCCTTGCCCACCATGCCCTCTAGCTCATCTTCATTGTCCAGCTTATCCTCTTCGTTTAGAGGTAACATAGCAACAACAAAATCAATTAGTGTTGTCATTAGAATTGTGAATGTTCAAGCCCTTGAGTCAACGCTCCTAATATACCATGTTTTTCATTTGTGTTCACTGTTTTTTTACATTGGAGTTGAACATGTTTGTTTGGCATGAAAATTTTCTAGAGCAAGCTTAAGACATCATAAATCATCATTCTTTTAATTGAAAAGGAATACACAAATCAAGAAAAAAATATTTTTTATATCCTTAAAAGACCTTTGGGTGCGTAGGTCAACATCAACAATAATACACTATAGTGGGTCCATTCATTGCAATATTTTGAGGATGAGAGATGATGTTTGAACTTGTAGAACACAATAAAGAATACGATGGGGATTAAATACTTGCATGTCCCACACCTATTCCACGGCTCAAATTGTTCCCAAGTAATATCTACTATGTGCTCCACTTTATCGTCTCAATGTCGCTCACATTATATACACAAGTGCAATTAACGATTAAAGGGGCCAAAATAAAAATGGGGAAAATCCAATAGGTTCCAAGTTCAAAGCCCATTCACACAATGCATAGACCTAGTAGGGGTGACAATAGAGTCCAAATGTCTTACCCAAATTCTAAATTTGAGCTCTTCGTGGCTACCGAGGGACCACAATGTCTCGTGTGTAAGGGGGTCAGACGCCATTGACCTTGGTTTCCACATTCTCCCCACCCTCGGAGGTGTCACAAATTCTCCTTCACCGTCACCTATAAATAGGAAGCATGTCTGAGTCCGAAATGTGTTTGCCCTTGCCTGCCATGACCTCAAGCTCATCTTTGTCGTCTAGCTTATCCTCCCCGTTAAAAGTTAACAGGGTGTCAACAAAATCGATTAGTGTTGTCATTGGAGATGTGGATGTCTAGGCCCTTGGGTCAACACTCCTATGCAAAGGAGAACTTCGGATCAAGCCTTTTCTAAATGCAACCTTCAAAATATGTGTCAAATTTTCATTTGTGTTTTTACCATTTGTTTTACATTGGAGTTGAACATGTTTTCTTGGAATGAAATCTTTTATTGAGCAAGCTTAAGACATCATAAACCATCATTTCCTTAATTGAAAAGGAATACCCAAAGCAAGATTTTTTTTTAATTTCTTCAAAGGCCTTTGGGTGTGTAGGTCAACATCAATAATGATGCACTATAGTGGGGTCCATTTATTGCAATAGTTTGTGGTGAGAAAGGTGGGAATTAAGTATCTACATGTCCCACATGACACCTATTCCACAGTTGTTCCTACCCAAATAAATTTGAGATTTGTGCTCCACTTATTATCTCGGTTTGGCTCACATTATTCACACAAGTGCAATTTACGCTTAAAGGGGCCAAAATAAAAAATGGGCAATAGTGTCAATGTTGCGAGAGGATGCCTACGAAAAAGTGTTTTCCAAGAAAAAGTTGACGGGAAAGTTAAAGTTGCACTGCAATATGGATGGATCAGATGCAAACTCATAAATTTGTACTTCGTCACAATAACATTCCTTGATCATTAATCTTCTGACACATGTCAAAGTTGAGAACTCTTCATCCTGTAGGGGACACCTGTCGGCATAGATATAGCATTTTGGGCCTTGGCTTATGTGATGAATAATTGGATTAATGGTTTCAATCTTCAAACTATTAATTTTAAGTCTTAGTTTATTGAATTATTCATGTTATATTTGTAATATATAAATATTTTATATCATCCCTCGTCATCCCCAAAATTTGAAAAACAAATGTCATCCTAGAAACCATGTCCCTATGTCTCGTTGTCCTGGAATCTTAGGTAACTATGCTTTATTTAAAGATTTGCATTAATGTTGAAGGGCAATTAAACTTCAATCCTAACATATACATTATAGTTTCAGTGATCACGTTGATAACAGCTCCACCATCTACTAAAATATCATCAATAGAAATACCATTGCACAATACATCAACTTTAACGCATAAGGATCCACCTCTACTTCTAGAATTGGGACTTTAACCCCATTTTTCTACCTAGCACTGAGTCCATTACACAACTCTTGCCACTTATCAGAAAATGTAACAAGAATTTGTCCATATGTGATATTCGCAATACACTTGGAGTGGTCTTCAAGGATGGAGTGTAGTGCTTGCCCCTACAAGATCAAAAAATCTCGCACCTCCAGCTTTTTCCTCTTCCATTTTCATAGGCCCTTTGCTATCTTGAGTATCTCTTTCTTTTGTTCTTTTAGTAGCTAGTACGACTATTTTATCCATTTTACTCACATATCAACTAAATCAAATAAATTTATAGATGTTTTCCCCTTATCATTATCTGTGTGCCAGATTTAGGTAATTAAACTTATAATAAGAGATTTGATGCTTTCACGGCTCGTGATATCTATAAGAAGGCTTTTTAAAAAATTGTGTGAAATATATTAGATCGACATAACAAATTATATCCCATGGATCCATCATCAATTGGAAAAACTTATAACGAGTCTTTCCCCTACACTCATAACATACAACTTCAAACCAACTTCTAAATGGACCCTTATCTGCTCCTTAGGAGTGATGGAAACCAAAATCCTTCACTTGAAGATTAATGACCAACCGACATATTTTTTCAATAAGATCATCACATTCACTTGACATAACAGAAGGAAGAGAAGTGCTCATTGTTAATGGTTGTGATGCTTGAAGCACAAGTGTTGGAGTAGCCTCAAACTTGATTGCGACTTCCTTTGGTTCCTCCTCCATGCTTTTTTCTTATCGCCTAGCAATCTCTTTGGCTTACTCAAAGGTAGTCTGAGACTCATACTTCATTCACTACTTGATTTATAACTTTATCCATAGGATGAAGTGTTTGCATAGAAGATTGCCCACAACATTCACGAGTCAATTTGATAATTCTTTCTTCCAGATATGGGTATCCAACTTCCTCCTTAGCTCTAGAACTCATGCATGGTAATTTTTTATCTTCCTCATTTTGCTCTTTGAGTCAACTCTGTGATTTCTATCATGAGATCTATATATTTATCATAAGCCCATTATAAATGCAAGATCATTTATATTTTTGAATGAAAGAGAGAGTCATTTCATTGAATTAGGCTGAGAAAACAAGAATCTTGTGCATCCTTCTTATCTATGCTCCTTATCTGTAGCTTGAAAAAGATGATAAACAAATTATCTTACTTTTACCTCTATAAATCCCTTGCAACCTCAACTTGCAATTCACTCTGAGAAAAGATCACACAATATACCTTACATGATAAAGTAACCACAATAAATCCACAAGTACAAAGTGATAAATGACTTTTTCTTACGACGACAATGAATGATAATCACTATTAACAATAAAAATTGGAATGACTACTAGAAAATGAATTTACTATAAGCACTTTTCACAATAAAAAATAAGAATGACAACAGTAAAAAGTGAGATTATCACAATAAATAAGAATTAACAAGGTGAAAGTGACTTTACTATGATAAATACTAGTCACAATAAATCAAAGTTATAAAAGTAACCAAGTTAACTAGAAATACAGGATAACCAACATGGAGGAATGGTCCTAACAACAAAAGCAAAATGTCCCTTTTTCTGGTACCCAATTAATCATTCACAAGGAACTCCTCGTGTTAATCATTGTTTTTAATGTGGTGGTGTGAATCTAAACACAAGCCTACACACAATGCCCCACGTGGCACGAAAAAATTATACAAAGACTTTACAACAAAAAATGGAGTACAACCAATAATGATATTAATGATTATAGAAATCTTACAATCTCACTCAAAAGGTGGGACTTAACCTTCCATTGAGTATTACCACTTCCACATGGACTCCACTCGTGTCCTTCCAACAACGTTTCAAGAAGAAAACTTCCCAAACGCACTTCTTGATAGCTTATAATACACTCTATACACAATGGACTAGACTCTCACTTATTGTATCTATCAAGCCTCTTAACCTCAATATGCTCTAAATGGGGTGGTAGGCACCCTTTTTATAGGCCTTCAATGCAAGTCCCACCTTGATCCATAAACTGCCTCTCTTAAACAATAAACAAATCCTATGTTGTGATAATAGATGAACAATTGACTATGTTCTTTTTAACCAATATAATATGCACTTAAACATTCACAAAATACTGCAAATTGTTTATCCTGGAGAAACCCAAAGTTGAAAAAACTCCAATCGAGTAAGCAAATTGCTTCCCTTTCATTATGTAATTCTCCAAAATACAAAGCTATTGCCAAAAAATGGCCTTCAAGAAGGATTCAATCTCCTTCTATTTGTATTTGCTTGCTTACAATCCTCAATAATGAAGAACTCGATTCTAAATGAACAAAACAAGAAAGAACTCCAACTTCTCCTTTTTGCTCACACTTGAATTCACTCAAAATCACTTGCTAGAATGAAGAATTGAACTTATATTTATAGTTGCTCTACCCCGTGGATGGAGGGGAAGGCGGAATGAACCGATCTGGGAAGTCCAAGCATTTGCAACTACTCGTATTCCCATTTTGGCATCTAGAGGAAGGTGCAACCGGGTTGTCTGGAGTATGCAATCAAGCGTCTGGAAGAAGGGTGCAAACCGCGCGTCTAGAGGATGCAGTCGAACTTCTGGAGGATGCAGTCGGGCATCTAGAAGGTGTAGTCGGGAGTCTGGAGGATGCAGAATAACAATGGCCTTCTTATGTCATTCGAAGGTGTCCGGATCACCATCAGCCCGACTAAAACCATCTCCAAAATAAAGAACATGCGAAGAATATGCGCTGCAAGTATCAATAAGGAGAATTAGGTCTTTTCAAATCCATTTTTGGATCACACCTATCTCTTAGATAGGCTATGAAATCCCCTCTAACCAATTAGAACACATGTTATAACTCACGTCTTTACACAGGATTATTGCTTGAACTAGCATTAGCTTTTGACAAGGCATAACTAACCAATAAGAATTCATCCTAGAATTTATCCTAATAATAGACTAAATATTCTAAAAGATATATGACATCGCTCTTTTGAATTCATTACAAATATAATATTGATTATTTATGACCATTTGGACCCTAATCGCCTACTTTACCATGACAATGACATTTTGACATTACAATGACAATTTACAACAAATATTTACCTTTTACTATTAACCATCATTTTCACAATATTTACCTAATGTACTTGACCCTTTAACATGGAATATTTATAAACTAACATTCTATAATATGTGTCATTATTCCTCAACGTTCATAACTTCTAGTGGATGTTACTACTAACTTACACTTTACATCAAATTATTTACAACATTATCACTAATGAGAGGGAAATTTTCGATGCTCACATATCAGCACCAAAATCCCATATGCTCTTGTAGCACTAGTGAGTAAATTTTCCCCAATTCTATTTATCATATACAAAATGTTTGCAATAATCAAAGCCTACTGAGCAGCCAAAAATCCCTACAACCAAAAGTTTAGTTTTCAAAGCTTAAAGGCCTTTGTCCAATACATCTCATGCTTTGATACCAAATGAAAAGAAAAACATATATAAACCTATTCGGGAGCATCAATGCTAGCATAACTTTAAAATGTAATAGAAAGGAAAATGGCACACTAATAATATACATGAGATTTTAGCATACTGGGCAGCCAAAAATCCCTACAACCAAAAGTTTAGTTTGCAAAGCTCAAAGGCCTCTGTCCAATACATCTCATGCTTTGATACCAAATGAAAAGAAAAACATATATAAACCTATGCAGGAGCATCAATGCTAGCATAACTTTAAAATGTAATAGAAAGGAAAATGGCACACTAACAATATACATGAGATTTTAGCATGGGAAACCACATTGGTAAAAAATAAGCAAAACAACACTTGTATCAACTCTATCGTTAACGATACAGAAAGGTATTTTGCAATAGTGCTTAACCTTAGTCCATGTGTAAATACTTATAGGCACTTCAATACGGAAACCCACTAGGTGATTTTAAAATACAATGGGTATAAAACCTTGACTAGGAAGCAGCCAATCATGGAGGGGTGTACAAAATGCGAAGTTTACAATGCATCCAATGTTGCATATATAGAGATATGAACCAACTCCTAACGATGTTTCACTCTCCATACATTCCCTTCCTTGAAAGGCTTTCAACGTTGTTTCTATGTCAAGCACGTTGCATAAATCTCTAGGTTTCCTATATGTGAGGTAATATTTTTACCATTAAAAGTTTCCCTAAAACAGAAAGATATTACAAATCCATCATCATATTGTTGGTGCCAAACCCTGTCATTGTTAGCAACAACCAAAGCATGCGTTTATGAAGGATCAGCATCATGAGACCAGTAAATATTATGTTCTACAACACAGGAAGCTATTACCTTCTCACACTGTTTATCCTCACAAACCAACAATTTCCTCAAGTATATATTTTTAAACATCTTTTACTAGTGATTTGGTTGATAACCAAAAGATTCTTACTCAATACAAAAAAAAACAATACATTAAGTGTTATGCCCTTAGCTTATGGCGTGTATTGGGATATGTGTCAGCCAACCTATAGCACACTTACAAACAAGTGTGACTCTACCTAATTATGTTTGTAGATACAAATAAGCAAATTTCTCCCATATCATCATATTGTGAATTATATTCTTATCGTATGGTTGTGCAGGTTGCCCACTCGAAGTGGCTTGGATGTATATTCAATATTCTAATCTTCCTCCATTTATATTGAAGTAAGTTCATTACAAGTGGTATAAAAGCTTTGATATTAGTAAATAGTTTGGGTAAAACCCTAGATTGGAAGAATCACTTATATCTCGCAAACCATTACGAATTATTCTGCATTTTTGGGGGGAGTTAATTTATTCAAGAAAACTACAACAAAAATTTCAAGGTTTTGTGCCTCATTTTAAGTAATTGTGAATTTAGTGTATTTCATAAATTCTCTCTACGAGCCTTACTTTTAGAACTTATTCTGATTTCTTAACATTTCCAAAAAGCTTGCAAAATTTATTTGGGATACTTTTTTTGAATTTTTTGATTTAAGGCTGACTTGAATCTAATATCGTCCAGCCAAAGGTGCAAATCAAATTCTATTTTGTCAAGCCCCAACATGACAGATCCGCAAACTAGAGGCCGGTGAAAAAAAATCAAGCCCCAGGTAAAACTCCTAACAAAGGATATGGGGTCAAAAATAAAAATCGAGGGATGTTCTATTCTAGTGTTTTCTACAACAGATCACAAAGTGAGGTAACTTGAGTATAGAGTGGAAAACATCTAGGCTGATACAGTAACATTAATCAATGATTGGAAGAGCTCGAGAAGAGATTCGATTGATTGTAGAATTTGCATCTAAATCTGCCAAACCAACAACCAATTACCAATGTAATCCAAATACATCACAATTGTTGCCTTTCACTAGTACCCATTCAAGTTCGCATAACATGAGGCCAAAAGTGGAAATGCATAAGTTTGATGGGGAGGATCCAATCACCTCAATCAACCAAATGGAAAACTTGTTTGATGTAGATCAATTCCCATGTGAACAGAAGGTGGTACTGGCATCTTCATATTTGGAAACTGAACAATTCATTTGGTGGTGATGGCTTTGTGCTCAAAAAAAGGTCTCAATATCAATTGTTCAATTTTTATTGATGAATTACAAATGCACTTTCGCAAAAGTGACAATGAACGACTTTAGCCAATTCGCCAAACTGCAACAAACATTCAGCAATTTCATAACCTTTCCTTGCGAGTTGAGAACATCATGGAGGAAAACTCAAATGACTTCTTATTAGGTGGGCTTAAGGATCATACAAACTTGATGTTTACATGTTTAATCAAAGTCCCTGTTCGTGCACAAATCAGAGGAAAGAGCAATAGTCAACACTAATGGACATGCATTCATTAACATCAGTTATAATAGCAACTTAGTATCATCATTCCCGCAACATACCGGGATGATGCCTAAACAAATTGAAGATAAGAGGGCAAAAGGTTTATGTTTAATTATAACAACAAATACAATTGTGGACATGGATGTGCCAAAAAGAAGTTGTTCTATATTGAGGACATCAATGAAGAAGACGAGGATGAAGAAAAAGCATGGGTTATTGATGAGAGAGTATAAAGATTCCCAACCATCTCTTATCATGCAATATCAGGTGTTCGCACCCCACAAACTTTCAAGGCAATAGGATTCTTAAAAAAACAAAAGGTGGTCGTATTGAGTGGCTCAAGAAATACTAACAATTTCATCAATGAGAAGTCAAAGTCATGCTTGAATTGTGTTGTTTATTCAGCACCAACATTTCAGGTCATGGTTGCAAATGGAGGTATTGTTAATTGTTCAAGGAAATGCCACTATCAAACTCATTATGGAGGACTACATGTTGTATGGCTCTGTGTTTGTCATTCCACTGGGGGGAATTGATATTGTATTAGGAATCTAAAGACTCATAACCTTAGGCACAATCGACATGACCTTCCAAGAATTGTTCATGCATTTTCAATCAGAAGGTGAGGGTTTAAGTTGCAAGGGTTGTGTGCAAAGTCGCCACAAATGGTAAGCTCTCATCAAATGCAAACGATTCTCAAACAAGGATCAATGGGGCTTGTAGCACAATTGTTTTTAGTGTAAGAAAAATGGTCAAATGTGTAAATACCACCAGATCTTTAGGAAAGTGTGGGAAAGTATTCAGTTATTGAGGATATGCCAACAGAGAGGCCGCCTAAAAGTAACATGTCTTCCAAAAGGCCTTTGTTTAGGGCCTTTTATGACCACCATCTACCATTTGTAACCCCTACCTTGAAGGTACGCCCACAAATTGGAGCAATCAAGGAATGCACTCAACACCAACAGGAGCTACCTTAGTCAACCAAAATACCCCTAGTATTTCATGTTTCCAATTTTAGCAAGAAGATTCTTGTCCAAACTGAGTGCCAAAACGGTAGATATTATTTAAACTCATTTCCATAGGGTACAAATGAGGGCATATACTGAGCATCTTATCAAGAGGGAGAACTTGCCTCGAGAGGACGACATTCATACCAAAAAGTCCACAAATGATCGAGGGGGCATGCTACACCCTTCGCCTATAGCTAGCATTGGGATGTGTGGGCCGACCTAAGGCACGCATAATATTTATCTTTCCATTCATTAGTTAGTGGTAACTTTAGGCCGACCTAATTAAGACGAAGGGGTACCTAATTTTGTCTATAAATACAGATGAGCAAATTGTTCACATATCATCATGTTGTGATTTATATTCTTATTGTAAGGTTGTGGAGGTTACCCCTCGAAGTGGCTCAACTATATTTTAATATTATAATCTTCTTCCATTTATATTGAAGTGATTTCATTACATTATGAAACGCCATTTTCTTATTGCCTACCAATTTGATCTAAACACTTGCGCAGCCCTCAACATAATTTGTTCCACCAGCTCTAAGAATCACATTTTTGGACCAAGTGTTGTGTACAACAAAGAATAATGAACAAACACTTCTTGTGAATCATGTTATTGGCCCCAAAATCGAAATACCTTTCAATATCATTCTAATGTTGTTGTGAAACAACTAAGGCATATTCGTCGTCTTCATTCTCATATTCAAGATCATTCTAATGTTGCTGAGAAACAACTAAGTCAATTCAACATCTTCATTCTCGTATTCAACAATATTGTACTACTTGTTATTGATCTTCAATTGTGTCCTATTTTCAAGACATTCTCTTCTTACAATCTTTCTTTAGATGACACATTTTACCACCAAAGTAAATCCTAACATTTTTGTAGGTGTAATTACATGCAGTAGACGCTTTAGATGGTCATTTTCCTTTCTAATTGCAACCACATCTTCTCTTTCCAGTTTGACCTTGGTAGCAAAGTCCATTCGCTATTCTTTCATAGTTGTTTCATCATAAGGTAGCCTTCTAAGCAAATCCTCTTCTTCTGCCTTCTTTTTAGTGGCAGACAATTGATCTCCGGCATAATATGTTATGTTCCTCATGTGCTATTGAAGTTAATCTCTTCTTGTTTTGAAAGAAGATATTTTTATTTCAACCAACATTAGGCATCCAATAAATATTTTGACCCTGAAACTTCGAGCCACATCTCATCTACCATTAAGAGTTTAACAAGCATAAGGGCCTCTCTATATTTACTTTGGAGAACAAGATCTTCTGCAAGATAGCCTACGTTTCTTCCTCCAGCACGCTGTCTTTCAACAGCTTTCATAACATCCCTATACTTAAAATTTGAGTCATCCTACTTTTTCAAATATTAAAGTTTTGCCCATAAAATTTTAAAGTCCTTGTAAGATCCAAAGTGTTTGAATTCAACACTTTTCTTTAGGTTTGCAACTCATGTACTTCTGCCAATGAAAAAAATAAAAACACTTACGATAACAGAAGCAAACAGAACTATAATTTTGATACTTCACAAAATTCAGAACTGCCTTTGTAAATCGGATCAGTTAGAAAACTCAAAGTTCCTCCATCTGATTTTAAATCTACCTCTTGTTTTCACAGTAAACATCTTTGATCTGCCAATTTGTGCCTAAACTTTCCTGTTGAGATTGCTCCGACTGGTATGATATTCTATTTGATGTCTCAGAAAAATAAGACTCCGAGTTTTACAAGTATTTTCTTTGACTCAAAAAAAGGGTCGCGGTGCTTTCAGAAATTTATTGTTTTTATTTGGTGAAGGAACAAATAAATAGAACACAGTAGAATATAGAGAGATGAGGGACCAATGCTTAATACATAATGTTCAAAGTGTTCATTATATGAAGTGCTCTCCATAAACTGATTTTGAAACCGTCAATTAACTTAAAGCTCACAAATACCAACTAACCCATCGCAAATATGTCTATAACATATAATCTATTACAAGTAGCTCTGCTATATCTGTTGAGAAGAGAAGAAGTTATTGAAGGGATGTTAAAGCATCTCATATTGCTCTAAAAACAATCACCAGTAGGTTGGTCTTCAGTGTTGATAGGCGTACCATAGATTAGTCATATAGACCACACACCAACATAAAGGACTGCTCCTAAAAATAAATAATGTGGAATAGAATCTTTTGTAATGTCCCCTCTTTTCCGAATGAGCTTGGACGAAGACCTTTGGCCCTTTTTGTCTACCCGACAGCCAAGGGAGGTTTCTAAGTGTGACTAAGCTTTATTATTTTATTATATTGTGCTATTGTTTTTAATAAAAAAATAATATTATGAATGCACATATAATAAATAATAAAGTTTATTAATAAAGTGAAAAGATGTCAAAATATAATTAAAAATTAATTGTATCAAAAAGGAAAAAGTGCGATTAGCTTTTAGGACCCTAAATAGGGAAAAGTGTCATTAGGCCCATGAGAGAAAAGTGCGACCAGCCTAGGGGAAAGAAAGAACGTGATTGGCTGGGTGTGGAGGTGTTTATGGGCTGTTTTCCCTTTATAAGAGCAAGTCAACTTGCTTAGGAGGCATTCCAAATTTATATTATCAGCTTTTTGCATTGTTAAGAGCTCTTGCTTTTATCAGGGATTCCAAGGAACGAAAACCCTTGTGAATTCATCTTTTGTGGACGAAAACCCCAAGGGATTGAGAGGGGATATCACTCAGAAATTTCCAGCGTGGTTAATCAGATTTCCGGGTTCATTTCAGCTGTATAGGTGAAAGGGTTTGAAGGTATTTTCAGTGGTTTTCGATCAGCAGTTGAGTCGATCTATTGTGGACAGTTTGGCAGCGATTTTCAGAGGTATTTTTCCTCAAAAATATTTGTCAAATATTCTCCGTAATACTGTAAAACAAATCGCTGTATTTGCATCATTTCCTGAAGTGTATTTTGAGGGTTTTTAGGTAGATTATTAGCAGACTTCAAATTTGATTTTCTGGGTTGTATTGGCTGCAATAAATTCAGTTTTTGGCACGATTCAGTCTCTAAATACTTGGTTAATCTTTTGAAATCAAAAACTCTACTTTTGGGTGTCTTTTGCATTAAGATCTCTCCTAAACCCTAGTCGCATTTTTCAGATCTGCATTAGGGAATTTGTCATAACATCCATAAATCTGCATTTACTGTTTTTATTTAATTTAAAATTTCATTGGAGTATAAGGGAGACCCACTGGGGATCTTTCATCTTTCATTAAAGACTCAAGGAAAATGGTCTATACACAGCATAAAATCTCCAACAGACCTATATTAGCTAAGAGTAGCACCCATTCAATAACTGTAATATCCCTGAAAATAATTTATAACAGATTTGGATATTTTGTTAGAATCCCTAGGGCAGCAATATAAAAATTAACTTTTATAACAGCAGCGATAATCTGATTTTTCTATATAAAAACAGCAAACCATAATGCGTAAAATATCAGTCTTTTATTTATTGAATACAAACCAGATACAATAAAAATACCTATATCTGAATACAATTGTTTGGAGCTGAACTGGCAGAACACTTTGCACCCTTAAAATTGTCACTGTAACCCCTGGAATGGAATTGCCCAACTGAGAAGTGAGGGGTTCAGTCCTCAGATTTGTGTGTAAATGAGGGTTTTCGTCCTCTATTATGGAAGCAGAAGCAAAAGCTACTTGCAGACAACGAAAATAATTGATGAATTTCAAGATGTATGAAATTTGAATAATAGACCCCAAATATGTCTTTATAGCTTCCAAGACCCTCTCCAAAGGTGGCGCCACCTCCTAAAAATGGGAATAACAATATAAAATTGGTTTATCCTCTCCCATGTTGGCACCCCACTCTAACAATAGGAATAAACAATATAAATTTGCTTTATCCTCTCTCCATCCTAAAAATAGGATCTTGATGCTCATGTAACTCATTCTATCTTTAGCAACCCATAATAGAAGTTCATTATTCTATTATTATTTTATTTTATTTCTATTTTTTTGGGGTTAATAATATAATTAAGTGTCATTTTTCCAATTAAAATATAAAAGTACCCTTGGACAACTTAAATTAATTTATTTTCCTTTTTAATTTCCTCTTTGCCTATGGAAAATAGTAAAAATAGGCCTTGGGTATCCAAAATTAATTAATTCTAAAAAGGGGACTATTATCCAATTTTACATCCCCTGCGAATTGTCAAACTTGCAAAATCCAGACTTCGGAAGTATGATGGAGTCTCAGTAAAGAAGTTGGAGAAAGGGGTGTTGCGGAGTTTAGAGCAGGCAGAGGAATCAAATGTAGTCTACTTGCAAGTACATATGTTATCGGCCAGTAAGAAGGAAAAATGCTCCCCGGGCTAACACACGTTACCAATCGATAACACTTTTGGGCCGACACATGTTGTCAGCCGACAACACTTTTGGGCCGACACATGTTACCTGCCGACGACACTTTTGCGCTGACACATGTTCTGGGGCCGACTTGTTCCCGGCTGACACAATGAAAAATGTTACCAGACCGACAACACAAGAATATCAATGACATGGGGAGCATTGATGAATGCGGTATTGAGTAGCTCAACAACTAGTTTAATGAGGTATGGTGCCCATGTCTTTTCCTGCAAGAAAAGTACCATTGGGAAACGGATTGTTATGGTTGTCAATCACCTCTTTTTAGAGAAGTTAATGCAGGTTGTCAGTTGGTGAAGCAAATTCGAAGATTTCTCTCTATCTAATGTAAAAGACCCCTCATTTTGGGGGGGGAGACATTCTAGATGTGAAGGAACTCTGTCAAATTTGTTCCAAAGCTTTTGTGAGTTACAGGCCTCGAATTTGAGCATTTTGTAAAAGACTCTTGCCTTGTGTCTACTTTGTAATGGATTGTGCATCTTTTGAAAAATAAAATTTGTGCTTTGTGGATTTTCCTACCCTAGCTCGAGTTATATTGCACTCCTTGCCTTCTATTGACATTAGCAGGTATATTGTGCATATTTTGTTCTTCTTGCAGGATACGAATTTGTTGTGCCCCCACGAAAATGGAGGTTTGAATGTGTTTTGGATTGTGGCACTTCTATCTGCCCTTTCCTACTTCATATTCTCTATTTTCATTCACTTGGAATATCTCAACTCTTGGTCTTGGTGCCATCGCCTCCCTTAGGATTTTAATTTTTATGCATTTCTCTCTCCCTGGTCCCTTGGAATCATAGGATAGTGTCAAATAGTTACATTTCCTTTCCTTAGAGTAGTTTAGCATTAGGATTAGGTAGAGGAACCAACCTTCTCTGGAGGTTTGCCTCATTTGCAAGGTCCCTGTACGTACCCAAAATTGTAAGGTACTGCACTGCAATTACAACGTGACAATTGCCCCAATGATGATACAGGTCTCCTCGCAAGGTGTTCGGGATCCGAAAAAAGCCCTCGGAGTATGCGTTAACATCCCGCATGCCCCGCTTAACCCCCCGCGTCCTTTGTTTTCCCCCTTTTTTCCTCTTTTCTTGGCCTTTTGCCCTTCAGTTACGAAACTGCCGCCCTACTTGGGCGGCGGTCTCGTGACCACCGCCCTGATCAGGTCGGCGGTCCTGTAACCGCCGCCCTGCTCAAAAGCGGCGGTCCTGCACGCGTTTTCCAGAAAGCGCTTTGACGCGGACTCACGTAAAAGATCAACATTTCACCAGCTTTTCCTTGCCGACTTGGGCATGCATTTATGTTTTTTGGTCCCCTGGAATAGTGTTTGGCCATTGTTTATGGTTTTTAGAGTTCAGTTTGGTTTTGATCTTTGGATGAATGAAAGCTATAAATAAATGGTTTGTGCACAAGCAAATGGTCTGCCCCTCATTCACTTTCAAGCTCTCATTTTCATAGTTCAGTCTTTGTTTTGTTTAGAGCCATAGTTTTAATTCTTTGCATGCTTATTTAGCATTGTCCCAGCTGTTGGTAAGCCACATATCCAGCTTGTGCAAACAGTGTTGTTGTTTTATCCATTCCATTGGAGTAGAATAGCTTAGGAAGCCATTAAAGTTGCAGGTTTTGCTCTTCAAACAAAATAGTTTCAGGTTCTGGTCGCTTTATGTTGCATGACTCGCAGTAAAATCCCGCTAGGAATTGCATAAGCCAAGCTCTGTACTCTTGCGCTATCCCTCTCCTACTCGCATTTTCAGTCTGCATTCTGAGTTGTCTTTGTCCTAATATCTATGTCTATCGATGCTAGCATTACACGCTTTTCTGGATCCACGTGAACACAAAAGAACGAGGAGATCACACCGAGGGGACAAGATCACATACACCATCGGATTCGCCACTGTTCTGCGGAATCCAAGTTCTAGCTTTCAAAGTTTTAGTTAGAATCATATCAAATAGAATAGTTAATTGCTTTATTTCCGGTAAAATTTCTATTCTCGATATTGCCAAGGGAAGCTGTGAGGATTGATAGTTTCTGCGAAACTATGATTCACTCCTCACTTCTGAGGTAGGATCGAGAATCTTACAAGTAGATTAGGAAAGTTATTGCATTATTTAGAATAAATCTACAAATCGCACAGACAAATAACCACACTCGGTTATCTTGTTTGTTTTAAATTGTTATGTAGTTGTTATTTCTAGATACGTTTAAATAGCTGCTTTCCTTAAACTCTTAAAAGGTTTCTCAGAAAAATAGAGGTTATATATGTTTTAGATTTATTCCACGTAGTTAGAATTTGCTTTGCTACAGTTAGATTTACATTTTATTTTGTATGACAATCACGGGACCTCAGGAGCCCAGGGAATACATATTTGAGCCAATCATGCCTCAAAACCAAACCTCGTCACAGCAATAGTTGACATAGACCAAAACCTCAGAATACAAGTATTCCAAACAACAATAGATTTACAACTGATCAGTTCTCAGTTAAGAGGGTTAAACATAGAAGACGACCAAGCACACAACGTTTTGGTCAAATCAACCGAATTACAGATTACCCTAGACAAACATTCACATGACTGTAGAAGGGTTCGAAAGAGAACAAACCTTTGGTTGTGATCCTTTGGTCCCCTACAACCAGGTGCAGGAGACACTCTCACAGATATAGATACTAGTCTAAAGATCCAGGTTGCACGAACGCCTGTGAGATATTCTGAGAAAATCACGCAGTTGTTGGTCCAAAACATAGAAGCTGAGAAAGCATATGATTACTGGATACTAGGAATTAGGACTTGATTTCGTATATGACCATAACAGGACCGCAACAAACCAAGAGTCTATGGTTGTGACCCCACAAGTCCCACAAGCCTAACGAATCCATAAGTCAATCAGATATAAACACTGGCCTACGCACACTAGTATTCCAATCCACCTCCACTTCCACCCATCATCATCGAACAATTGTCCTTACTAGATATAGCGGCTAACGAAGCTAAAGAATTCTGGACTAAGCCAGAGAATCATCCATAGAGTCAATTGTTTCCACCATCCACCATATGACCTTATCTGGAGACATACACGAAACTATCCCAGGTCATTTCCCACGTATTTCACAACCCATAGATCGAATCATGCCACAGCTCGATATTGATTGGAGCCTTCGAGCAGTCATCCTTTCCGATCGATCTATTACACCAGTCCAAGTTAGAAGGGCTTTCTTTTGCCTTAGATTCGTAAATTCCATTAGTGCGTGTCGAAAACATTAGACTGCCTAACTAGTTTGTCTGCATCCCACGCATATTACATCCCCACCGGCTGTCTCGGCACGACCTCGGGAGGTCGGGTACGCGGAAGAGTTACCTGTAGATTCCCACGCCTCGCTTGTCGCTTTTCCGGTGTACAGTCCCACACCTTGAGACAATCCCATGTTACCCAAATACATTGATTGCTCATCCACAATTCATGACATATCAAAGGGTGTTGTATTTTGGTGATAACAGGGACATTACAATAGCATATAAATCATGAAGATACAAATATTAAAACATGGACACAAATCCCTAAGGACCCAAGTCACTGAAATCTCTCAATGGACCCTACACCAGCCTTTGGTACATTCTAAAAGCTAAGATTCATTTGCCTTAAAACGGATCAATGGTGGATTTTCAAGTATAGTGTTTTCCCCTAAAGAAGAAACATATTCCCACCATGACTTGGAATGTTGCAAGGGAGGCCCTTTTTCCCACATCTTGAACTCATAAAATAAGGACCCTCAGTTTAATATTAAGAATAGGGAAATAAGAAACAGCAGGACTGAGCATATTTACTCATTGAAAAGCACAAGTAGGCACTTGTGCGTTTGCCGGTTGGTGTGAAAGAACAACCCAGTATTGAAAGAAGACAAACTGATTTTTGTTTAAGACAAACTGATTTTTGCTTAAGGCAAAACAAACAAGACAGACTTACTTTTCTGATTTACTAATTATTTTGGAGATCTTTTAGATTCCTATTAACAAAATAAGCATTGTGGAGGCCAGGGAGTGGCGGTGGGGGACAGAAGCAGCAAGGGAACACACGCAATGAGAGCATGAAAAACTGATAACTTTCTTGATTTTTGAAAAGGCAAACAAACAAGACAGATTTCTTTCTAGTTCTCAATATTTTCCAATGATCCTGTTGGTTCCTGTCTAAAAAATAAGAGTGGTGGGAAAGAAAAAGAGGCAAGAATATTTTGATTTTCTAAAATCTCTAAAAAAATTGGAGATCTTGTAGGGATTCATATTGGACTAGAAGCAAGCCATAACTGGAACCAAATAGGAACAAGTAACCACAAAGATCCGGTAACTCAGTGGTAGAGCAACACAACATGCACATGGGAGGTCCTAGGTTGAGTCCTAGCTAGTCCATGTAAAATGCCATGGTTTCAGAACCAGCAAGCTAGAACCCCAAACCCAAAAGTGTTGCTTGAGAGGGGCAATGGAAGAAAGCAAGCCAAGCCACACACCAAACCAAAAAGGAACTGGCAACCACACAAAGTCGGTAATCCGGTGATAGAGCACCCCAGCACACACAAGGGATATTCAAGGTTCAAGTCCTAGTTGGTCCATGGGAAATGACAGTTCCTATCAGCAAAAATAGGAGTAGGCATGGTAATGTAGAGGAAAGAATGGTTGAGGCCAAATGAAAAGTGGCAAAGCCCATGCTAAAATGATAGACCTGCTAAAAGTAACTGAAAGGAGACAAAGCAGCATTTGCACCCCATAAACTCTGCTTTAGTGAAGAAAATCAAAAGAAATGGAAGTTCAATGCCAAAATCGTCTTGCAATCGTTGAAATAAAATGCCAAAAATTACATTGCAATTGTTGAAATAAAATTTGCTGCTAGTTGTATTTATGTCCTGGAGAGAATATTCAAAAAGTAAAGGTTGAATTGATATTTACACAAGATTTGAAGATCAACAGCAAGTAGCTAATCATTTGCTTTGAGCTGGCAGATAATTAGGAAATAGTTAGCAATGCCAGACAGAAGCTATTTCTCTAGTTCACTTTATTTTGATTCAACAAATACTATCTTTTTCCGAAAAACACATGGTGGCACATTTTATTTTTCATTTACAAAGATTCTCCTTAAAAAGAAAATGGGAAAAAGATACTAATGAAAAGCCAAACCCTAACCTTAGAAAACAGAGACCAGCAGTTTCCCATGACATTTTCACTCACCAAATGTCACACATCCATCAAACCCAAGAATTAAGGGGTCAAACACAGGAATGATTAAGAAAACCGGTAAGGAATTGAAACGGAGATATTAAATTACAAGTAAGATGAACAGAACAAGACATTAAAAATGCTTATATTCGTATTGATGTAACATTATTCTAAAAAACAGTCAATTGTTTCTTATTTAAACAACCTGCCTGAATGTAAAATACTTCCACACCGGCCATGTCATGTCATACAGTCTCAAGCTACCATGGACCACTTAAGAAAAAAACAGGACCTATGGGAGACAATATGTTAGATTATGCTATACTTCTTCCTAGTCAACAGGAATTAACTAATCACTTACTTTCACGGAACAAACTTTATAAACAGTTCTTCAGACTATTTCCCGAATATTTTAACTTTCTTCAGGGTAACTAGCGTGCATTGTGAAATTTACTGTGTATATTAATAAAAACTAAGTTATCATCCACAACATGTGGATTGTCTGAGGAATCGCCAACTGACTAGTGCCTAGAGTAAACATTTTCCCTGGTCTTTCTCAAAATAAACATAACACACTAAGTAAATATTTTCCTTGTTTGAGAACAAATTATAAATGGCATATTAAACCCTGCTATTTTTTGGCTCAGGGTCAGAATGTGGTCCTTGTCTGAGGAGTATCTGATTTTCAAATTCAGTGCCTAGTGCAGATATTTTCCCTATTTTTTCTTAAGATAAACCTAACAATTTAAGTAAATATTCTCCTTTCTTTGAGAAAAGAATTATAAATAATTAATTAAACACTAACATTTTTTATGCTCGGGGTCAGAAAGCAGTCCCATACTAAGTCACCAGGTTCATGTTCGTGTTCGTGTTCGGCAAGGATTAAATTCGAATTAAGTTCGGCTATGATAAAATTTGGAAAAAAAAATCATGATTAAATTCGGCTGTTATAAATTTCATTTTTTTTTTTAAAAGATATAAAAGCACAAATTTTTCAAAATAGCTAAAACATTACTATACAATTTGAATTACCAATTCTATGCATAATTATTTTATTAAAATTAAAACATTAATAAACTAAAAACAATTGTAAATTTATAATTATAAAATATAAAATGATATATTAAATATTAAATATGAATAACATTATAAATTATAAAATATAAATCAATTGTAAATTATAAGTTTTAAAACTTACTCTAACCTAATCGACCACAATTATAAATTATAAAATATAAATTAGTTATAAATTATAAGTTTTTAAAACTTGCTCTAGAACCTAATCGACCCATTAAAAAATATATTTCACGGGCAAGGTTTTTTAACGTTCTTCTGGTGGTTGTCGGCAGCGCTAGAATGGCTCCAAGTCGCAGGTGTATTCAAAGTTCAGGTCGCGAATTGGTCGCGAGTTGTATTCAAAGTTTAGGTCGCAGTTGTTTCTTCTGCAGGTCGTAGCTCCACTTGCTCTCACGAACTCTCCACTCAAAGCACTCATACTCCCGCCGCTCAGAACCGAAATGAGAAACCTTAGGGTTTTTTTAGGCTTTTTTAAAAGCGTTTTATAAGTTTTTTTTAAAGCTGAATATATACGAATATTCATGAATTTTTTTTTGGGTGAATAAAGTTCGGCAATTTTTGAACTTCTTGTCTGAAAATCGCAGAACCCTGTGACTTAGGTCCCATAGATGGGGACCGTTGCTCCTAGTTGAACTCAGCAGGTGCCCCCACATAAAGCTCCATTGTGTGACTCATTGGAAAAGAAGAATCTCAATCAAGAAATGCATTGCAGCAATTTTTTTTGGCATGAAACTATAAGTCTATAACCACAGTGAGACCTTCAATCTACAGTTTAAAATATTTCTTTTCAAAGTACAAATATGCATGTAGTTAAAGATTCGGATGAAACTATAACTGCATCTGTGAGACTTTCCGTCAACAGTTTTAACTATTTCTTTCCAAATACCAATATGCATGTGCTTAGATACCAGTGTTACCTAAGACCTCCGGAACAGCGGGACGGCAGGACGGTGGGACGGGGTTTCCCGGGACAGCAAATTTTATCTAAATTTTGGGGACGACGGGGGGGACGGCTGATTAAAAAAATAAATAAATATTTATAACATAAAAATATAGTGACTAAACTATATATATAAGTTGAAATAAAACCATTTGAGACTTAAATAAGATGAAATAACATGTATTTATGGGAAATACCAGAGAACCTTAGGGATATTGTGATAATCAATGTCTTGGTTATCATAGACATGGGTACATCTATACTCTGATAATCAATGTCTTGGTTATCATAGACATGGGTACATCTATACTCTGATAATCAATGTCTTTGTTATCATAGACATGGGTACACCGTACATCTATGGAGTCACCACCTAAGTAAGCCGACCAATTGGAAGTAGCAAACGTATAGTTTTTAGACATCAACATGCCTAGCATACATATACAAATAACATTAAATTAGTAAAACCAATACCGAGGGAATATAAATCAATTATCTTACATTTGTATATATTCATATTAAAAATTTACTTGATTTATTTGAAGCTCATAATGCAGGTCATAATCAGGATGAATTTTTTTTTTCCCCACAAATACATGCTACAAGTTTTTCATAGGAATTACATTTGAAGAGCAAACTTAGACTATAACCATTGTATTTTGGAACACACATCAAGAAATGCATAGCTGCTCAAATGGTATTTCCCCCACAAATATTTTAATAGAAATACCAGTGTTTTTTTAAGATAAATTGTTAAAAAAGCTGCTGCAACGATGGGTACGTCTAGACGTCCCCGAAGTCCCCCTCAAATACCAAACGTCCCCAGGAACATTCCTACCTTTCCTAAACGTTCAGGATGTCTTGAACACCTGGGTTTTGGGGGGGTTGCATCCTTGTGTAACACTGTTAGATATTGTTTTATAATGTCAATTGTTTAAAAGAATCCCGAGGACCCATTTTGTGCAACAGTAGCACCAACTGAGAAAAATCTAATAGCCCCTCCTAGAGTCCAATACATTAAGTCCTAATATTGTGGGCCACCATATGGTGGTGACACCATAGACCACCTTTTCGCAATGGGTGGTGGGCTTAACTGCTATTCAGGCCCACAGGAGGAAGAACATAGAGATTTTCGTATTCTTTTAAGAGCCATCTCAAGTGGACATTGGCAATTAAACACAAGCACGCAAGTAAATGCGAGAAAAGTTTTAAAGAAATCATAAGTGTTATATGCATAGAGAATCATAAGGCACACAAGCAATCAAGAGAAAGGCACATTGGCAATAATCACAAGGCAAACTTGGGCGAGAGAAAGGTGCAATTGATAATAATCACAAGGCATAAAGACATGCCAGAGAAAGGTGCACTAATAATAACTACAAGGCACACAGCCATGCTAAGAGAAAGGTACATTGGTAGTAATTACAAGGCACAGAACCATGCTAACAGAAAGGTACATTGGTAATAATCACAAGGCACACAAGCACACACAGAAAAAGGTAATAAAAAGGTGGTATTCTTCCGGGACTCTTCTCATGTCCCCGGTAACAAGCAAAATGCACTCGAGCACTCAAGAAAACGGTTGTGAAAAGGTCATAGTAGAAATGACTAAAAAAGAATATTGTTCATCAGGGATGACTTTCCCTGAACAAAATTAAATGCTACCAAAAAAGAAAAAAATCTAGATTTTATTACTGAAAATAAAAAAGTAACTTTAACCCAGTGAGATTGGGATTAATGGAAAAGGTAAAGTGAGGTCACTAAGACCGTCAAGGTTCTGTCCCATAGGCTGTCTTTGGTGACCTTGTGGACATTTTCTTCTTCTTCTTCTTCTTCTTCTGATTCTTCTTCTGATTCTATATTGGGTTTAACTGGTCAGAGTTAAACACCATAGCTTTCCCTCCGTCAATGGCACCATATGTCGGATGTAGATCCGAACATCCGGTTAATTGCCCCTTGTTAAAAAAAAGGGATTACCATCTGGTAAGTGGCAAGGGTTATTTTCATCTCAATAGAAGATTTAAAAAACTATTAATAGTTTTATTAAACCTTTAACATTTCACAAGCTTATATATATGACTGCAGAAATGTTTTTCAAGATACAACTACGCGTATGCTGATTGTACCCTTTATTAAAACCAAGACATCACGGGAAAAGGGGCAATCATAAATCTTATAGATTTCGACTCATGCAAACAAAAAATTCAAAAAAACAAAGACAAAAACAACACAATAGAAAAATTCCCAAAAATCAAAGACCAAAACAGCCACAAAGCATCTGAAAAAAGAAAAATGCCAAACAGTAGTTTTGACAAACGGTACCAAAATGTTGTGAGGGTTTTACCTGCGTAGTTTTACCGCTGCCGGTCTCTCCGACAAGAATTACAGTCTGAGACTTGTCAAGAATGTCAAGGAATTCCTGCCTTTGCTGCCACACGGGTAGGGTTTTCCTCTTCTCGAGTATTTCATAATATTTGTGCGAGTAGGGTTTTTTGTTCCACGAATTAATGCCAGGTAGTCCACTGGTATTGATCTTGTTCGGAATGAGGGAATCGTCCCTAACTACGTCGACCAGGCTGAGTTGTCTGTTTCTTTTTGAAGCCATGGAGCGAACAAGGTGAGAGGGGATTCGATCTCAAGACGTAAGAAAACAAACGAAGTGCAAAAGCCAGGGATTTTCGTTATGAACTCCAGAGGATGCATTACACTGGAACGATCGGGGAATCTAGGGCTGGCGATTGGAAGGAGTAATCGACGGTTGTCGTTGTGAGATTGTCGGATCGGAGATTTCTTTTTGTTTTTACGTTTCACCGTAATTTTTGATTGATTGATTGATTTCTTTTGAATGATTTATCAGTGGTGCATCCTAAGTTACGGGGTTCACAAAATAAATTTTATGTCATGTGGGATCTCCACTTTTTTACCAACATGTAATTTAAGTGTTTTTTTTATTTCTATTTTTTGAGTACTTAATTGGAGGGAAAGATACATTTTGAATTGATTTACTATAATAAATTTGAGTTACACATTACCACGATGGAAACCTAATACTTAATACGGGTGATAATGATTGAACATTTAATATTTAATAATAGCAATCTTACATGTCATCATGTGATTGAGTGTTGCCTGTCAAAATTAAATAATCAGTGGGTAGTTCTATGACAACTTATAAGTTGTGTTATGACAACTATTGGATGTTGTGTAATCAAAGACTCTATATCCACAATTGGACCATGCTCAAGTATTGGTGGCTCTCTTCTACCAATCGCACATCATGGTGCAATGGAAACGCTAATAGGGTAGGTAGTGAGGTATAAACCAAAAAATAAATAGAATGGGAATAAACAAATAAATAAGCAGAATGGAGAGTAAAAGTATATAAGGAGGAGAGAGAGACTTAAACATGAGGCATTCGAGTCTAGAGCTCTCCTAGGTTTTTTTTTTAGGTTGTACGGCCATCATCATTTGGTGTTATGTCTTCATGTCATATTGACTCTTGTGAGAACTCTTTTCGAATGCGTTTTCATTTTTTTAGGGTCTTTTAAGTATTTTTATTCTTAGGTGGCCTTTTTATATGGCCTCCCACACACAAACTCCAAATATTAAAATTAGGACAAATTGTGATGGCACCTCTAGAAAAGTAGCTACGAAATTTTGTTCCAAAGGTGTTCCATAATGTAACAATTATGCCCCTGATGTTTTATTACGGTGTGCAAAGAAAAACTACGTAATGAAAGAAACAAAGCAAATAAAAGAAAATTATTTCCTTCCTTAGTATCTCTTTGCAACCTCAGGTGAGATCGTTGAAGCTTGGAATGAAGCACCAAGCTTGTTGAATTTCTTGATCAATTTTATTTTTGGATGCTCCAAAGATGTTTCAAATGGAACTAGATTTCAGCTACGAGCAAAGCGATTGAATGAAAAATTTGATTGTATATTCATGATCAAATGGACAACGTAACAGTGGGTGATATTGAATGATAATCCAACATAATGATGATACAAATCTCAAACCTTTCAAAGATGATAATTGGAGAGGAATGAGCGAGTATTTATAGATGAGGGAAGAGAATCTAAAATCTTTGATTTGTGTGATTAACTTATATGATCCGAAGTTAACTAAAGCAAGATTGAATTGTTTAGTCAAGTTTTCAATCTATTTAAGGAGTTGAATCATTGATTTGAGTTGGATGAGTTATTTTTAGTTGGTCAAGTTTGCACATGCTTTTGTTTATTTAGACATTAAATATTAATTGCATGTCTTTTCTTTTATTCGCCCAAAAAAGTGACGTGACTTTTAGCTTTTGGATTGATTTGCTTTATTTTTTGAATGTCATGATTTTATGGGAGATATGTTTAGTTAACTCAAATGCATGATTTGATTTAATCTAAATCTCTCATCTTACATATATTTAACGATTTAATCTTTACTTGATTTGTTTATGCTCTAGTTAACTTGAGATGTTAATTAGGGAAGTGGAATTAATTAATTGGATAGGAGGTGAGGTGTGGTGTAAATAGATAACGTGTAGGATTTATTTAATTATTTTGATATTAAATTAGCTAATGGGATAGAGGATGAATAATAAGAGTGGGATATGAATGCAATGGGGTGCATAGCACAAATATTTAATAATTTCATATCATGTGTGAATGATAGGAATGAGTAGGGGAGTTGTGGGATAATGTCATAAAATGCCATTAAAGGTCATAAAATAGTGGAATATATCAAAAGTGGTCAAAAATGCTAGTACTGTACTATGAAGTAATTATAGGATGATTTCAAAGGTTCAGAATGCTTAATGCGATATTTTAGGGTGTCTATATTTTCCCCTCTTTAAAGTATTATTATGAAATAATAACGCTTTAAAGATAGTAAATGCATGCATATCAGTGAACAAGTGATAAAGAAGCATGGTGAATTACCAAGTTTGCCACGATGAAACATTTGGATGCCCCAACGAGTTAGATGGTAGTAATAGAGTGGCCCCTCAAGCGGGTGGGCGATGAAACAAAGCCCGGTGGACATCCATTAGATATGAGAGAAAGAAAAAGTCACTGATAATCATAGAATGAAAGGGCTTAGAACATTAGTGATGACGGCACGAAGGCCAAAATAGAGAAAGTAGGGCTTTAGAAAAAAAAAGGTTAAATAGAAGGGTGAGAGGGTCGCAGAAATCATTGGTCACTTGTGCTATCATATCTTTTGTGCCACTGAGTGATTTTTGTGCTTTGCATTGCGAGAGAGATGGCTTGTTATCCCCCTCGCGTGCATCGCGCAGATCGTATCGAAGAGTTCAAGCGGGCTCTTGACAATGATGATGTGGTATGCACCCAAAAAACTAAGATTTTAGATATATTTATCACTTGTTAGATGTAGAAGAAATTTGAAAAGTAACATTAATACATGCAACTAGATGTGATAGCATGTGAGCCTTACATTTGAGACTAGCATTAACTATGTATGCGTTAGCTAAAATGATACATGTGGATGTGTTAATGTAATTGCATGTGTGCTAGTATGTTGATGAATGTGCTAGCGTGCTAATGCACTTGCTAGGTGTATTAATATGTTAGCATTCCTCATGTTGGTGTGATAAAGTGGAGTTATATGCGCTATCATTACGATGAGTATGCTAACATGTACTAGAGGAAAAGATGTAAATTTAGAAGATGGAATTAGATGTAAAAGTGATTTTTAAGGGACTAACAACGTAGTTTGGTATTCGTAGTAGAGACTATAGGCCCTAGATGTTTGGGAGCATCATCGACGACTACGGTCATTCGAGAGACGGATGACTTGGGCAAAATGGAGGGGATTGTGTGCGATGTTAGAGGCGACATGTTTATCATACATTGTTCATATGTTGAATATAGACTAGATCATTGTTTATTGAGTGCATTGGTCTAACGATGACACAATGAGTCCCAAACATTCAGACTACCTAAGGGAGAGATGTCAATGACCTTGGAGGATGTATATTGTATACTACAGGTGTCGATGTAGGGCAAACTGATTTAGTGGGAGAGGAGTGTGACTCAGATCCATACTCACTTATGGCTAATGTTTGGAGTAGAGTATATTCACAGGGAGGGTATGGTAATGCACTTGGCTTAGTGTATGGAGGATGACACATTAGCACAATTATCAACATATCTTATGGCTCTTGTCAGTGGCTACCTACTGCCTGATAAGATTGGGAATTAGTTTTAGCTTGGATTGATTGGTGTGGTAGTAGATGTTGACATGTGTGTGTTTGTATTATCATTGATGTAAAAGGTGAAAGTACATTAACGACAAAGGATGATGCAAGGAATGCAAGAGGAAGATTGAAGTGATGATGACATGGGTAGACAGGTAGTGACATGGTTGCAAGAGTGAAGAAGGTGAGGGTTGTTTAGTCTTGAAGGCCTAGTCAGCATAGGTGATGGCATATAGAGGTTAGAGATGCTTGGAATCTTGAGAAGCATGGAAGAGGCATGGAGATCTTGTTGGTGATGTGTTAGGACAATTATATTGGTCTCATAAGGTGATTGTTGGGTTTGAGCATGGTTGTAGGTCTTTACTTAGACCTAATCTAGGTCTTTGGTGACCTAATGAAGCATGAAGGTTATGTGTAGAGGCTTGTGGGCCCATGAGGGCAAGCAGATGTGTGAGACATGATGTCTCAGGGATGTTAGGGCAATTTAAAGAGTTTTTTAGATAATGTATGGTGTTTATCTACTTTGTTTGGATCTAAAATAGACCTAATTCTATGACCTAACTAGGCAAGACATGGTGGTTGAGAAGATGCAGAGCTAAGTATGACCTGATGAGCATTAGAGAAGTTGAGAGAGTTTTTCCTAGTGTTGTGGTCCAAGTTTCATGTTGGTATGATAAGATTCTTGCATGATATGGTGTTTTTAGTCCTACTGAGCTCAAGAAGGTGAGTTTCCTGGCTCTATATGAGGTAAATCATGTTGGTTGGCACATGCAAACTTTGTATGGGCACCCCATCCTTTTAGGGATGTTGAGGCATGTAGCTAAGAAGATCTCAAATTTGGAATCAAGTTAAATAAAGGTCTAAGATTTATGAATGATTGTTAAGAAGTAAAGGAGTTCAAAAACCCAACCTAAACCCTAGTTCACTAGCGATGGAGGAAAACTTGATGGTGTGAGATCTAAATGCATTGAATCATCAAATATGATGATTAGAGGATGGAAAGGACTCTCTCAAATTTTAAATGGTGGTGGTTTGAGGTCTTGACTATAGGTGGAGCCCACTCAAATATGTTTGTTTCCTGGAAAGTTTGTTTTACTCTCAGGTTTGCCATTTAACCTATGATCTAAATTGATGTTCTCAATAGTTTAGGATTTATTCTAGATGTTTGAAGTGATTCCATATCTCGGTGAAGCCATTTGGTGGTCTACACATGTTCAAATACGAAGATTGGTTTTCAGGTCTAGAAGGCAGTTTTTATGATGTGCTAAAATCCCTGATATGATATTGGTTAACAAAAATAAAAATAATATATATCATGAGTACTTTGGAATATTGACGTGTATTCAAAATTTAAAAAAAAAATGAGAAGGTTTAATTAGAGAGGAAGTTGTCGGGACATTATTATTTACATTAAACTAATTGTAAATTTGTAATTTGGAAGTTACCGTTGTAACCTTTGGTAATGAAACCGAATTGGAAAAAGTAATATTTAAATGGCTTGTAAGACTTGTTGAGGATCCAGGGGGGGAAAAGGAAAAAAAGAAAAGAAAAAGAAAAGATCTTTGGAAATTTCAAAGAATTTGTGAAAAATTTACAGGAAAGCTAGGTTTCTAAGCAGGGTTGCGGGCAAGAGGGAGGGGCTCCTAAGGAGTCCTAATCGGGGGTACAGAGTACAACCCCGAATGGTCCCTGGCCAGGGCATCGGTTTGTGCTTTTAAGCATGTTTTCTTCCCCTCGTTAATGCGGCCATGTTTCTGGTGCTTACATCCAAGTGGACCAGGAATTGAGCATAACAAAGTCCATTGCCAAATTGAGATAAGTTCCTTCTCTGTAAATTTTGGAAAGAAATTAAATAAAAGAGTAAATTATTATGGTTCTTTTATTTATTTTGCTAGAATATATATTTAATTTAATTATGATACAAAACTATATTAATTCATTTCCAATAAATAAATAAATTTACACAAGTGTTTTGTGGTTGGTTGATTTAAAATAAATAAAATTTTATATTAAAAATTAAACATTTACTTGAGTGAAAAATTATTAACTATTGTTTTATTTGTAAAAAATTATTAATTCTTGTTTTGTTTATTTTTACTTGTATAGTAAAATTAAATAAAATTCATGCATTTTAATAGTTTCCAAGAAAAATAATATGGTTTTATTAATAAATGCCTTTATAAAATAGTTGAAGAGAATTTATTTAATATTTAATACTGGTGTTTATTATTATAAACTTATATTCATATTTATATTTAATTAGTTTGTTTTAGTGTGAAACACATAGGGAAAATATCAAGTGAATTTAATTTACATAAGGTTTCTACGGAAGACAACTCTCCTTGAGAATAGTAAATCAATTTTTCCTATTGGTTTGTAATTTACTCTTGTTCCCTGTGTAAAATTCTAAGTGTGTATTTTCGTCTTTATTATTCAAAAAATAATAATAATAAATTTTCATGTCTGAAAATACCCCTTTAAATAAACTTGATTAGATTTATGTAGGAATAAAGTATTCTTATGTCTAACCTATGCCCCCTTCTAATTTTCTATTGCAAATCCTAAAAACTATATGTTTTAATGGTACTACCCTATGTGTACTATTGGCTCCATTTATTCTTACATTTCTTTTATGCATATTAAATTATATATTTAAATATTAATACTTATGTGTTATACTATATTAATTCCCAACTTAAATTTATAACCTAAGTAGTTAATTAAATTAGAATAAACTACCAACTATACCTAAAACCCTATCACATTTCCCTTCTCATATTATAATATTTAATTTTAAAAAATTCTAACATATACCATGTCGTGTTCTAAACCTAAACCTATGTATATACTATACTATATACTATAACTTAAGATAGTAATGAATTATATAATGTTTTATCTATTGTGTTGGCTAGTTTGACTACATGTAATTATATAAATTAAAAAACTATAATCTATATATGTGTGTGTGTGTGTGTGTGTGGGTTGGCGGCCTAAGTACTAAACCTTACAAAGGTTAAACCTAAATTTTAACTACCTAATCCTAACGGCTATACAAATTATCCTTACTCATATTTAAGACCTATATATGGTTAAATAAATTAAAACTTCAACTTTCAAACTAAAGTACTTACATTGGAGTTATTTAAACATATAATGTTTTATTTATTATTATTTTTTTTTAAAAGTAGTCTTTATCTTTTTAGTTTAGCATTATATAAATATAAACAATATTATTTTAATGTTTTTATATTTATAAAGATAATGGATATAATTTGAGAAATATGTGCAGTAGATATAAATATAATTAAATAGGTAGTTAATGCAAGTGTTTATAATACATTAGTAGGATTTGGTATATGGTAATATGTAATCGTTTATTTTATGTAGAAAATCTTTTTACCTTGTATAATTTGGTGTAGAGAGTATTGTTTTGTGTATGATTGTTTGTCGATATGATAAATGGTGTCGGCGGCCCTTTTCCCGGTGCAGGGGAAAGGGGTGTTTACAGTTTTTAGCAGTCATGGTGAAAGGAGGTTCTTGGGCATGTGTGGCCTAAGTTTATGATTCTAATGGCTATTATAATGTTTGTTTTGTTGGCAAGGATGAGGTCACAAGTTGACCTATTTGACAAAGTTTTAGGACAATATAGGTTCCTTGATGAAATTGGTCTGAAAGACCAATATCTTGGTTTGGTTTATGATTCATGTCCATTAGAGAATGATGATGGAACAAAAATGATCATATTCCATGCTTTGAAAAGGTTTGAAAGTGTCTACACAAGTGAGAGAATGTCCTTTTTCCAAGACTGGTTTCTGGGCAGTTCAAGTAACTTAAAGGACAAAGTTGTTTTGATGATTCTATACATTGAGTCATGATGTCTCAAGTGGTTTGAGGTGTTCCTTAGGTCAATGGATTTCTAATGAGTTGTTTTATGCCATGGTTGATGTTTTTTCTGAGAGTTTGGTCTTCATCTTTGAAGACTGGTCTACTAAAGGTGCATAGATTGAGTAGGAAACAATCCTACTTGGTGGTGTTATGAGAAGACTGTATAGTGCAGAGGTTCATGAGCTAGTAGGAGTTAAGAGGATGTGCATAACATGTGTGAAGAATTCGGAGTTATGAAAAAGTTTGTTTGTTCCCTTGGAGTCCATGGAGTGCTCGGTGGAGTTGGATTTAGCCTTGTAGGCTTAGTTGTGCATGATGAATGTCTTAGTCCATTGCCGACCTATTTGGGTCTTTTGATATGATTTTATATGAATGTGTAGATGTATTTTGTTATTAGTATGACCGAAATTAATGGTCATGGCTGAGCTAATGTCTTTGAAAGCAAGAGTCATGTATTTAAGTGCAATGTAGATGCTCGTTACGACTAGTTGTGTTAGAGAGGAATGTGGGAGCTAAGAGAGAGTTTGAAAGAAGTATGAGGGCATCAAGATAGAGCTGAAAAAAGGTATGAAGCATTGAGAAAAGTTGAGGAGCAATTTTTCAAGGTCACTAGACCTAATCAACCTATGAAGAAGCAAGATTGAGCGAAGTAGGAGAGAGTGTGTTTGAAGAGGGTTTTGAAGTGTGTGAGATGAAATTGTGATCACTATTTGTTGTAGGAGACAAAATACATCAATGGTCTTCATATTTAGGTGGTTGAGTTGGTGCTTGATCACCTTAGGGGTTTGTAGCCTCATTATAGGGTTAGTGCCTTGTTAAATAGGGGGAGATGCTCCTTGTGGGGTTGGTGCCTCACTAAACAAATCTTGTGTGATGTGTCATATTCATGCAAGTCTTTTACATTGAGTAATACATTCAAAAGTTTCTGTGGGTTTTCTTCCTCTCGAGGGTTTCCCACTTATATTTGGTGTCTTGTGTACTCTTGCATTCATGTGTATGGTTGAATATGTTTAATGTGTATTTAATGGTTAATGAATGATAATTTGATGCTCTAAATTGTGTATGCAACTTAAAGGAAGTAAGTAAAGGTTTTAAAGGAATGATTCACCCCCTCTCAGTCCATTGTGCTTCTAACAATTGGTATCAGAACTAGGTATTTTTAAATAATTTTAATCACTTGAAGGAGATCCTTTGAAGCACTAAAAAGGCGAGTCAGCAGAGTGGTACTTATACAAGAAAAACTCTATTATTTGATGGCTCAAACTATGCATTTTGGAGCATCAGGATGAGGACTCACATCATTTCCTTAGGTTGTGACATTTGGCAATCTATGTTAGATGGGTATACAATTCCCCATACTTCTCCTACCAACACTACATACAAGAAGGTAAATAAGGATAACTCCAAGGAAATGAATGCAATCATGCGTGGACTAGTAGAATTAGAACTTGTCAAGGTTATGCATTGTACATCGACCAAGGTAATATGGGAGAAACTTCAAGTTATATATGAAGGATATTCCAAGGTAAGGATAACAAAACTCCAAACTTTAAGAAATCAATTTGAAGACCTAAAGATAAGAGAAGAGAAATCTATTGCTACATATATGCTCATAGTTGATAAATTTGTCAATAACGTGAGAGGGTTAGGTAAAGAAGTGAAATAAGAAGTAGCAGTGCAAAAGATGTTGAGATCCATCACTCTTAAGTTTGACCCTAAATTATCTACTATTGAGGAAGCCAAAGATTTGAAGGTCATGTTGATGGATGAGCTACATGGCATCTTGACTGCATATGAGACAAGGATCATGGATTCTAAACTTGTCAAGAAGGAGATTGCATTCAAGGCAGAGAAGGATCCAAAAGGTAAGAAGAATAATGATGATGATGTTGCTCCTGAGATTGACGATGATGAACTAATTGCAATTTTTACTAGAAGAATAAAACCTGGCTCAGGTAAGTATAAATGTAAGTTCTCTTTTAGATGTTTTAATTGTGGAGAAGTAGGTCATTTTGCCATTAAATTCCATCATAAGTTCAAGGTTGAAAGTGATGAAGAACACGATGAAGATCATGACAAGAAGAACCACATGTATGATAAAAGAAAGAAGAAGTTCAAGAGGTTTGATAATAAGAAGTCCAGTAGGAGTTTATATTCAAAGAAAGAGTGTTGTTCATATGAGGTAAGTAGTTGTGATGATGTTTCTAATTATGACTCTGAATCTGAAGATGGTAATCAAGGTGCTGAAGTCTCCTTCATGGCCAAGGATTCACTGAGATCTATGAGTGAAGATTCTATATTATTTGTTGACTCCATACACTTTGAGGAGGAAGAAGAAGGAGATGACACAGAGACTGAACTAATGTGTGTTCAAACAGAGCTGAAGCATGGTGAGAAGAATGTCAAGAAGTTGAGAGCATGAATCAAAGATTATGAAGGAAATATTCACGACCTTGAGGAGAAGCATTAATATGAAACATGTAAAATTTATGAGACAATCAAGAGGTTAGAAATACACCCGAGTTCCATGACTTTAAGTCTACAATCTAAGGAGGAAGAATGCATTAAATATGAAGAAGAAATGGTTTTCTAAGGGTAGAGTTGTTTGGAGTAGTTAGTAAAGATAAGTCCTTCAAGAAGTTTCAAAATAGCACCAAGGATCTCGATGATCTCTTGGATATTCAAAGATCGACAAGGGATAGGACAAAGTTAGGATTCAAATAAGACCTCAAAGGTAAAGAAGTGATGTAAGATGATACTCTTTCAAGCAAGGAGATTGAAGGTCCAAGCACTAAAGAGGAGCAAAAGGAGAGACATTTCAAAGACAACATGAAGACAAAGTTTTCGAGGCATCTCAATGCATAAAGGTATGAAAAAAAAAGTAATGGTTATTGTTATACTTGTAATCACTTTGGGCATAAAGCAAAGGAGTTTAGGATGTTTATCAAATATGATCATCTGTGCAAGGATAACAGAGATGACCAGTCAAAAAACATCACGTGTTATAATTTTCATGAGAAAGGTCATACTGCTAGGTACTGTTTATTTGAACCATTTAGTCATAATTAGAGAAATGACGGTCCAGGGGGTAGTAGTGAAGTTGTGTGCTTTAACTACAATAATGTTAGACATATTGCTAGAGATTTTTATGGTCCTTCTGTAGACACTTATTTTTGGCACCCCCATGCCTTCACATCGCGTTCGCCCCTCACCCTCACCTAATGCGCTCATTTCCCTCCTAAATTCATATTTTCTCCCTCCCACATCCCATTTGTCCTAATATCCTCCATAATTCATAGTTTCCTCTATTTTAAATACCCATTAATCCCTATTATCCCAAATCTACCCTAATCCATTTAATTATCCTAAACCCCGTCCTAATCATCCCCATTAAATATCCCCCTTTGGATTCCCATGTCCCTTCATCATTCTGCTTCATTAAATTATCCCTAGGATTCCCTCCACACATTCACCTCTTCCTAAGGTTCCTTATACCTCCCATAACCCATTAAACATCCCCAACGCACGTGTAGTGCTAAAAATAGCCCACTAGTATTTATCAGTCCGTTCTACACCTGTCCATTATTATCCTAACGTCTCCTAGTAGATTGTCCATCTTTGGCGCCAACGACTGACTCAGGTCACTGTCGACCCTGCCCTATCCTATTTAACCGCCCTCACCCCTCCTCTCAAAGCGATGGTTTTTTTTTAATCTCTTGTATTCTTTGTGATTGTTGCTTCATGCCTTCATCCTTAGAACCCTTGTTATTAGTTGGATCACTTCATTGTCCCTTTGCATGTCATTGAGAAAGCTTGGAGCATAGTGAATGTTGCTTGGAGATAACATTTGTGCATGCTCTTGTTTTATCTTGCAGGTTTACAGGTCTTCGTGGAACTCTGTCTTGCCTTTCAACCATCTTTAGATCCGGTTACCCGTACTATCCTTTTATCAAGATCCTACATCTATTCCAATCACCGTCGACTATACCTGTTTGTCATCAGCCCCTACCCCCGCCTATTAAACCTACTAATTTTGCATCCTTTTTTACATCCTATCCACCATGTTGTGCATCCCACTCACCCTTCTACATCCTAGCCATTTTATCCAATGTCCCGTCATCTATCTCAATACCTCAAAACTGCTATCTGCCCCAGTTTCTACATCCTTCTATACACTTTGCACTGGTCGTTGTTGACCATGTTTATTCACCTTGGGTCACCGTCAACCCGCTCTTTATCCACTTCAGATTTGATGATTTCTACATCCATTTACTTCTTTTGTGTTATGGCATTAGTTCTTGCATTTCTACATCAGGATTCTAGTTCTATTTCTATGTATTTTCAGATCATCTCTGCTTCGGTCGTCATTGACCATGCTATTTGATCTCAGGTCACCATTGACCCCCTGGTTTGTTCATATTTTTAGCATCTCTACTATTAGTTACCATTTTAGTTTAGCTCAGTTTATCAAGTCACTATTTCATATTTTGTTATTATTATATCCTTATCTATCATCATTTATCCTTTTATTATTATCATGTGGGGTCACATCCTGTTGGTGAGAAAATTTGTCGATTGGGAAAATTATGTGTCTCCGCCAACATTCACGGAGCTATGCCCCTCTGCATTGAATGGTACAACTCCCATTATTGAATGTAACTAATCTAATCCTAATTTAAATGTTGTGGGTTGGCTAAAAGGTCGGGGATCACACAGAGACACTCCACTAAACCTGTGACAAGATGCTTATACAAGGTTACAAGAGAGGAAATTATAACGATGTAGGGAGAAGGAGGGAAATTAGGAAAGGAAAGTTACTGCCGCGAGTAAGCCAATTGCAAAGTTCACACCTAGTAACCAAAGTACTTCAAACATTCACTATAAAAGAATAACCTTGTTACATACATCATGACAAGATGAGATCATGAGCACAAAGTCTTATCAATCTCCTCATCAAGAAAAGCCACAATTTTTTTTCTTATTTATTGACATTCACAAAGTTGTATAATGAGGGAAACAAAAGAACACATGAGAAAGGTAAATAGAAGAAATGTAGCTTTTATTTCATGTGCATTGACACAAAGTCTAACAATCTACAATCCACAATTGCTACAAAGTGGAAAGTCTTCAAAATATGGAATCTTCTGGAATGTAGAAGCCATCCCAATTTATAACAATTTGAATTGTCCTCTCACCTCCCTCACATGACTCTTTGTACTCTTATTCCACTTGTGAGCTTTTGTTTTCCATAAATTAAGTATTTCTCTTATAGTTTTGAGAAAATACTTTTACAATTTTAAAATAGGTCACTTAAGTGAACAGGATGAAATATAACGACGAAGCCCAACGAAGAATTAAAAAGGAGAGAAAAAAGAGGGAGAAAGAGGGAAGGAGGGAGGGGATAAAGGAAATCCACTCCTCGTGATGAATCTTTGCAACACTGCCATTTCCATGTTGATGAAGATTACTCCATGGAATGATACATTTTCTTGTACACATTGAGCATGCGAGTGATGAGTGTAGTCACCAAATCATGAAATTTAGATATTATTTAATCTCAGTTTCATACTACTATTTAGAAGGTTTTTGAGTGAAGAAAGTACTAATTAACCCTCATTTTTTCACCATCTTCTCTTATTTTATTTCATCATTCCCGACCTTTTACACCCACATGCTCAATCTGTTTCGGTCATCTTCTGGTATTTTAGCCTCGACTGGGGTGCTCAGACTAGTACTGGGGTACCCATGGGTGCCCCTATCCTTTTTTATCTTTCCTGTCACTTTTTGGGCTCTTTCTAGCCGTTTCAACTTCTTATCTTTTTGGTGGTTGGCCATTTCAGGGTTAATTACGAAATTAGATCAAGAGAACCCTATAAATATAAATTTATGAGACCATAATGAGGGACCAAACACTAATCACTACTATCATCCACCTAGAGTTGCATCCACTTGGAGATCATTTGCATCCATTAGCTCCATCACAAGGATAATACTCGTTCATCTGCATCACACAAACATATGGGGATGGATTCTATTCTATTTAATGCACACATTCCATTATATCTTCTACATTTAGTTATTGCCTGCTACTTTACAAAGTGTGACTGATAGAAGAGCACCTAGGGCACATTATGCGCGCACACACACACACACCATACCTACATTTGGGTCTGAAATGTAGTGCAACACTCAATTAGTAAGCCCACTGTTGTGGCAGCTGAGGTCAGTCTGAACCATTCATTCACATTCTTATATTTTTTAGGGTTTTGATACTTCTTGTGGATTGCTTGCAGGTCTTTCCATCCTCTTGGATTATCAACAACACCTGACATAGTGCAGTGAATTTTACGTGACACAAAATGAGGATTTTAGACCACCTACTGGACCTGTAAAACTCAGTTTTGAATCTTTTACACAGACCAGGGCCCATATTTTGCAGACTAGAGCACCCGTAGGTGCCCCAGTCCCTCTCCAGGCGCTCCAGTCCATCTAGACACCTCAGATCTATCCTTTTTAGGGTCTCTACACATTTGTTCCTGCTTTCCATTCCTCCAGCCACCTTTGTGACACAATCTAGTGAGCTCATCTTATCAGCTGAGTTCATTCTAACTCTCCTTGCATTTTAGGGCTTTAACATTGTCATTTTTCATAGTTGTTAGGGTCATTTCTATATTTGTTTATTACATTTAGTAACCACATTTACATGTCATTCTAGATTAGATTAAATATCCCCACATTCCTACATTTTAGTTACCCATTTTGGTGAACCTGACCATTTTGACACTACCTTTTGACAATGTCATCTCCCTGTCAAGTTATGGCTCAATCCTCTTATCCTACCTTTGCACTAACTAAGGTCTCAGGCATAGTTTCTACTATTGATGATTTCATGCGCTTTCGTACCCAACATCTTCCTCATTTTCTCACACCTCAGACTGATCCATCCATTAATGTGCTTATTACTTGTTGTGCTCATCTTAATCCTCCTACGACTCCACCCACCTCTTTTCCTCCACCCATTACTTTGGCACCTCCTCCTATTACTTCTAAACGCTATGACATTATTGAACAACTCAAGAATGCACCCGCTAAGATCTCTCTTTATGACTTGTTACGTAGTACACCAGATTGTCATAACATGCTAGAAGCTACCCTTCGTGTCATTCATATTGAAACTGGTAATTCCGTGGTGGCCTTTGCACATCTCATATAGTCTCTTCATAATTTATCACATGACATATCTTTTACTAATTAGGAGTTGTCACCTTTTGCTAAAAGTAATCCACGTGTTCCTTTACTTGTCATTGTTGTTATTAGCACTACTTGCATTAAACAAGTCCTTATTGATAATGGATCAACTATCAATTTATGCGCTCACTCTCTTTTAAAACAATTGGGTATTAACGATAATTTAATTTCTAAGAATTCTACCCTCATTCTCGGTTATGATCCTACCACTTGCACATGCCTAAGGACTATCTCACTACATATTCGGGTTGGGGCTAAGACTGTTCTCACCGAGTTTTATGTTATTGACGCCTCCTTTTAGTTTAATCTCTTGTTAGGTAGGCTTTGGATTCACACAATGGACGTGGTTCCATCTACTCTTCACCAATGTGTCAAGTTCTTACATGATGGCTACGAACATACTATTACCGCCGATCTAGAGCCATTCAAATAATGTCACATAAATCCCATTATTCTATGCCAATACCACCTTCACAACACATTCCATATAGTTGTCTTGACACTTATGACGTAGGTCAATTTAGCACTTCACAATCTCTTACTACAACTATAAATGCTCTAATTATCTCTACTCACACTACCAATATTATTTCACCTATGGTATCAACTCTTATTAATGTCCCTTCCCCACCCATCGTGGCACCCTCTATTACTCCATCTACAGTGCCACCTACCAACATACTTGATAGTGTTATACAACATGATGATGTTCACATCGACGATTCTAAGGATTTTGATGAAAAAGTTTGTTGGGGTGTGGAGCCTATTTTTGGTCTTCTGGAATCAAAACTGAAGTGTTGGAAGATCAAATGGTTAAGTTTGGAGACTTCAGGAGCATTCATCAGTTGTGTTCTATTTTTGCGCTGCCTATTTATTGTTAAGTTGTAGTTAACTGGTGGTTAATTGGATGCTAACATAATGACAGTTTTTCCAGCCATGGGAATTTGAAAGGTTACGAATTTCAAACTTCTAGGGTCAGCTCTATGAACTTATTAGAAGGACTATAAATCTTATAAATAGAGGTGCTAGGGGCGTCCTAATGCATCAAGAGTAATCTTGAATGTTCAAGAGGTCTTGAGTGATAAATCCATCAAGAGGTGATCAAGAGTGATCAAAGTTGATGCAATTGGGTGTCAATTGTGGTCTTAGATGTGGTTTAACATCTTTGGGAATTCTGTTGTGAGTTCATAACTGAGAAAATACTATAAGATTTCTTTTACTCTTGTTTATAATAAAATATGAGCAAGTTCTTGGTGGACATAGCCCAGATTGGGTGAACCACGTTAAATCTTTTCTTGTCTTCTTTTCTGCATTATTTATATATGTTGTTATATTTTTGCAAGTATAATTTTTCTAAAGAGTTTCCTACTGTTTTGATTTGAGGAATTGTTTCCACATATTTTTTCTCTAATTCCTAACAACTGGTATCAGAGCTTTCGTGGTTTTTTTACTGAAGTGGTGAACCATAGGAAAAGTTTCGCTTGAGTGGGGAGCTATGACAGATGAGGGTAGATCTAGGGTTTGATAAGTTCAATAGGAAAAACTTTGGTTTGTGGAAGATGCAGATGTAGGATTACTTGTATTAGAAGGACCTCCATGCTCCTTTTTCTAGAAAATCAAAGAAACCTACAACCATGTCGAGATGAGGATTGAGAGTTAATGGATAGAAAGGCACTCAGGAAAATCCGGTTATGTCTTTCATCTTTAGTTGCTTTCAACATATCGCAGGAGAAAGACCACAAAAGGTCTCATGAATGCATTGGGGAAGTTATATGAAAAACCCTCTGCCTCTAATAAAATATTTTTGATGAAAAATTTATTTAATATGAAGATGTCTGAGAATCGTTTTGTTGCTGAAAATTTGAATGAATTCAATACGGTTGTGAGTATGTTAAACTCAGTGAAAATTGAATTTGATGATGAGGTTAGGGCTTTGTTGATTTTGTGCTCCTTTCCAGATAGCTGAGAAAACTTGGTTATGGTTTTTATGTAATTTTGTCTCTAATAATTCAAAGTTGAAGTTTGAAGATGTGATAGGTGTGATCCTAACTGAGGAAGATGTGAAGGGAGAGAACTCGGGGGATTCTTCTATTTCTAGAAACACTTTGACAATGGAGAGCGGAGGGAGATACAAGAACAGAGGGAAAGGTAACCGTGGGAAGTCAAATGATCACGGAAGGTCAAATTCCAAGAGAAAGTTGGAATGTTGGCACTGTGGGAAGGTTGGTCATGGTAAGAAATATTGTCTAGGCTCTTCGAGATAAGCAGAACAAGGAGGAAACTAGGGAGGTAAATGTGGTAGCAGGTGATGTTTGTCAAGATGCCTTAATTCTTTCATTAGATAATATTGTCGAGTCTTTGGTGTTAGATTTAGGGACTTCTTTCAATGCCACCCCACATAGACATTACTTTACTGAGTTTGTTTAAAGTGATTTTGGACATGTATATCTTGGCGATGGTGAACCATGCAGCATAGTAGGGAAAGGCTGTGTTCGGGTGAAAATACAGAATGAGAACACATGCCTACTTAAGGATGTCAGGCATGTGCCTAAGTTGAGGCAGAACTTGATATCAGTGGGTCAGCTAGATAGTGATGGTTTGTACGATCAGTTTTTACAATGGATTATTGAAAGGTTACAAAGGGAACTCTTGTGGTTATAAGAGGTAAGAAAAATAGTACTTTGTATTTAACCAGTTGGTGCTGATTATCTGCAATTTAGTTGCTGCAAATGGAGATGCAACTTTGTGGCACCAAAGACTTGGTCATATGAGTCAAAAGGGCATGCATATTCTAAAGGATAGATTGCCCGGAATTAAAAGAGTTAGATGTGGACTTTTGTGAGGACTGTGTTTATGGGAAATAGAAGTGGGTGATATTCCTCAAGGTTGGACCTACCATGAAGGAGGGTAAATTAGATTTGGTGCATAGAGATGTATGGGGGATAGATAAGGTAAACTCTATTAGTGGTTCATGTTATTATGCCACTTTCATTGATGATGCAACTAGAAAATTTTGGGTATATTTCATTAGAAATAAATACATGATATGTTTAAAACTTTCAGAAGATGGAAAGCTTTGGTTGACCATGAAACAATGTCTCAAGTTGAAATGTATCAAGATCAGATAGCGGAGGGGAGTATTGTAGTAATGAATTTCTTAATTACTATTTGGTAAATGGGGATTCACGTAGGCAAAGAACGATGCTTCTGAAGACTCCATATGAAAATGGAGTGTCAGAGAGAATGAACATGAAAATCATGGATCGTGTTAGATGCATGAGGTTACATGTAGGGATGTCACTCATGTTTTGGGTAGAAGCGGGTAAGCACAGTTGTTTATCTGATTAACAGAAGATCCTCTATGACCTTGGATGGAGGTATGCCTAAGGAGGCTTGGTATGGTAAGAAAATTGATTACTCATTTCTTAGAGTATTTAGATGTGAGGTATTTGTTCACATTAATAAATATGATAGGACCAAGTTAGATGCTAAGCCTAAGAAATGCAACTTTTTTGGGTATGGTGAGGATGAATTTGGTTTATGTGTTTGGAGTCTTAAGGACAAGAAAATATTTCAGTCTAGAGATATTGTCTTTAATGAAAAAGTCATGTATAAAAATTAGTTGTAGGAACAGAAAGAGGAATCAAAGAAATAATACACAGTGTTAGAAGAAATTGTGGATGACAAGGTATCCAAGGGGCCAATTCAGGTGCAACATGTTTCGGCACAACCAGTTCAGGAACCTACTCGTCGGGAATCCCAAACTCCTGAGGTGAGAAGGTCTTCTAGAGTAATAAGGGAACATGAACATATTTACTCCATCTTTGAATTACTTATTACTCACTGACAGTGGAGAGCTAGAGTTCTTTAAGGAAGAAATGTAGGTGGATATCAAGAAGAAGTGGGAGTAGGCCATGGATGAAGAGCATAGATCTCTTAAGGAGAACTGGACATGGGATCTAGTGGAGCTACCTGAGGGCAAGATAGAATTGCAGAAAAAGTGGGTATACAAAATCAAAGAGGAAGATGAATGGAAGAAAAAGGTACAAGGCTTGGTTGGTGGTCAAGGGATTTTCACAAAAGAAAGGTTATATACTTTGATGAACATTTTTTCTCTTTTTGTTTAAAATGACCTCTATTACGACTGTTCTTGGTTTAGTAGCAGTAGAATATTTTCACTTAGAACAGTTAGATGTGAAGACTGAATTCCTTCATGGTGATTTGGAGGAGGAATTGTATATGCAACAACCACATGTTTATGAGGTCAAAGGGAAGGAGAGGTTAGTGTGTAAATTGAAGAAGAGCTTGTATGGCCTGAAACAAGCTCCACGGCAAGTGGTACAAGAAGTTTGACAATTTAATACAGGAGCAGGGGTTACTCCAAGTGTCACTTAGACCATTGCGTGTACATCAAGAAGTTTTATTGATTGTAGTTATATTATTATGTGCATGTATGTGGATGATATTCTTGCTGCAGGGAAGAACATGCAAGAAATAAAGGTACTCAAGAAGTAGCTAGGTGACTCCTTTGCTATGAAGGATTTGGGGGCAACAAATACAAATCCTTGGTATGAGAATAAATTGGAACAAGAGGGAGAGGAAGCTAGTATTATCTCAAGAAGAGTACATAAAGAATGTCTTGGAGAGGCTTAGTATGCAGGATGCTAAACTAGTTGTTGCTCCTTTGGCAGGTCACTTTAAATTATCAAAGGAGCAGAGTCCCAAGACTGAGGAGGATAGAATACAGATGTCCGGGGTACCGTACTCATCAGCAACATTGTGTTTTGGCACCTCCTCCTACCCACTTCTATTCCTCCACCCATTACTTTGGCACCTCCTCCTACTACTTCTAAGGGCTATGACATTATTGAACAACTCAAAAATGCGCCCGATAAGATCTCTCTTTATGACTTGTTGCGTAGTACACCAGATTGTCATAACATGCTAGAAGCTACCCTTCCTGTCATTCATATTGAAACTGGTAATTCTGTGGTGGCCTTTGTACATCTCATATAGTCTCTTCATAATTTATCACATGCCATATCTTTTACTAATGAGGAGTTGTCACCTTTTGCTAAAAGTAATCCATGTGTTCTTTTGCTCGTCATTGTTGTTATTAGCACTACTTGCATTAAACAAGTCCTTATTGATAATGGATCAACTATCAATTTATGCCCTCACTCTCTTTTAAAACAATTGGGTATTAACGATAATTTAATTTCTAAGAATTCTACCCTCATTCTCGGTTATGATTCTACCACTCGCACATGCCTAAGGACTATCTCACTACATATTCGGGTTGGGCCTAAGACTGTTCTCACTGAGTTTTATGTTATTGACGCCTCCTTTTAGTTTAATCTCTTGTTAGGCAGGCTTTGGATTCACATAATGGATGTGGTTCCATCTACTCTTCACCAATGTGTCAAGTTCTCACATGATGGCTACGAACATATTATTACCACTGATTTAGAGCCATTCAAATAATGTCACATAAATCCCATTATTCTATGCCAATACCACCTTCACAACACATTCCATATAGTTGTCTTGACACTTATGACGTAGGTCAATTTAGCACTTCACAATCTCCTACTACAACAATAAATGCTCTAATTATCTCTACTCACACTATCGGTATTATTTCACCTACGGTATCAACTCTTATTAATGTCCCTTCCCCACTCGTCGTGGCACCCTCTATTACTCCATCTACAGTGCCACCTACCAACATACTTGATAGTGTTATACAACATGATGATGTTCACACTGATGATTCTAAGGATTCTGATGATAAAGTTAACGCTATAGAACTTATGGATGAAGCATTAAGACAACTCAATTTCACTCCTCTTGGCATAGACGACTCTTATTTTGATGAAACCTTTGTGGCTGATGATCCAGGTGAATATAGGTTCAAGACCCCTCCCTCTACTAATGTTATAGTACTCTATCACGGATCTGTAAATAGTGTAGACACTATTTCATCTTCTCCTCCATGGGTTGCAACTCCACTGCCTCCTTTTAAATGCACATTATTCATCAACAGGTCCTTTTGGCAACACATTCCTATCGATTCTACTTACTTAAACATTATTTGTACACTTGACATTTTGGTTAGGTTTGACATGACGCTTAGTGACATCTTACCACCTTTTCATTCGCCACATCTTTATCATGGCTATTTTCACACTATAACAACTTATGGCTTACGTGTCTTTCATTTGATAGTCTTTGTTGTGCATACCCCTCATGATTCTCCACTCACACTCGGATAGTACTGACTTGACTACATTGGTGGTACAATATATCTTCATCACTCTTTGCTCACATTTCCTATGCCTTTTGGAAATTTATCTATTCACAATGATTTTTCTCCTGCTTATACTCCAAATATATCTCGTTGGCATGCTCACAGTTGTCCATCGATCACCTTTACTGATGAATAATATGCAATGAATTTGTACACACTCCGCCCTAATGGGTCCCTATATGACCCTCCTCACTCCATCGCTTATCAGGTTTCCAATGTTGCATGACAGGTTTCGATCATCACAATGATGATCCCCTTCATAGCGACACATAGTCATCATCTCTATCATACACTTAGGGGGCATAGTATTTAACACCCCCCACTCATCATCACATCTACACATTTACCATCTTTGCATTTTCATACATCAATCTTCTCAGATAGGCATACTTATCACACATTTTAGCGTCGTTATTACCCGATGACACACTCTTGTGATTCGATTGACACTTGACTGTTGAGGGCTTACTACACATGAACCCCACACAATGCACAATAAGTCTTACACATCTCACGTCATACATCATACCTCATATTAGTCGTTACTATACATATATCATACTTTGATTGTCTAGCGTTACATATTGTTCATCATATTCATCTTATTAAGTTATTTACACATGACATTGCATTCTCCACATGGCGTCTCTACTTTGCATCTCACATCATTTGTCATACATTATACATTCTACACTTCATTTACATTGTGCTTCTCCATATCACACATATTCTACACACTATACTAGTCTTCATGACATATGAGTCTAGCCTTACATCATTTCACATGATACATTACTAGTCTATCTACATACATTACATGCCACTCTATACATTACATCTTGTATTGCATTCTACACATCACACATTTACACATTCTACTCATCCTATGGTTGTCTTTCATCATACCTATTACATACTCTTCTACGCGCTGCACTCACTACCCTATGATGCACTTTAGTTCCTTGGTCCATACTCGACTACCGAGGGTTTACAAATCAAATGGACCTTACAGTCATCACGCGTTTATCATTCCACCTTTCATCATGTGACATTTCTAGGATAGTGACACACACTATAGGATAAATTTTCACTTGCTTTGTTCATCTTGTAGTGGTTTACGCTTTAGGATACATCACCACTCCATACTATTCATCTTGTAGTGACATACGATATAGGCTACATCGTTACTTTCTCTATCATCTTGTAGTGATATATGTTTAAGGATAAATCATCACTGATACATTCATTTTGTCATGATATACACTTAGGATATAAGGTTCACACACATCTCTTATATATGTCCCATATCATCATCATTATACATACATACTCATCACAGTGCGCTAGACACAACGCACACTATTTGACCATTTCCCGATGACACACTCTCATTTATAGTTCATTCTTGACTATTGAGGGGGAAAACCAAATGAACCTCACTGCATACATTTCTATTCATTCGAGGGGCATGCGGCTCCTATCACTCCATTTTGAATTCCATTCCATCCATCCATAACATATTGCATACTATGGTTGCTTTTACTCTCACTTGTTCATGGTCGTTTTAATACACATGCTAGTTAGCTTACTTGTATGTCTTTATCTTTATCATCAACACATGCACATTCACATCTTTTTCTAGTTGTGATCACAGATACAGGTTTCTTACACACAACATGGATGCTCGCCTTCTACCCTTCCTACACTGGTCGTTGGGGGAATCTGAATTCATCTCTCACAGGTGCTATTGTTTCAATTTGTACTTAGCACTTTACATTATTTGGTTATACACGCTTTTGACATACTAGTTATATTTCTAACATGCTAATGATTGCTTCATGTGTAACATTTGTTATGCAGGGATATTGGCTTCCATACTTGTTTATTATATTGCTTGTCTATTGTTTGCTCTTATTTGCGGGCCTTGCCCTATGCTTGGTGTACTCACTTGTTTGTTGTTTGTGGCCATGATGGCCTTACTTGTCTTGTGACATTGTGAGTGATGCCCCATGTTTGCAGCCTTATTTGTGTAGCTTATTTGTCATTTTGCGTGTTTACATTACTACTTTGCTTGGTAGCTTACACAGCTTATACACTATTTTTTATATGCATGTTTGTTTGTACTGACACTTGTCTTTGGCTCGCCTTTCTTGTTTGTACATGCATTGGTTTCTACCAAGCACTTTCCAGGGTACAATTTACGTGGGTGGTCCTCTTTTGGGGTTACATTCTTTTATCATCGATGTTGCATGCACCCCCAAAGAGGGGGGGGTATCATTTGGGGTTTTACATACTAACACAACACGTTTACACCGGTTTAATTCAATGCACTTTCCGCCCTTGGCATTTTGGGTTACATACATCGAGTGGGTTCAGACTAGTTTATGAACCCCATACACAATGAATTTTATAGGACATGGTGTCCTTAGCATTTTGGGAAGCAGTTATAGGCTTAGAGGCTATAATGGGTGTGCCTCCCTATACTACTTCGGCCAGTGGCATCAGATCACCCAAAATTCCAAGACATACAAAGATCTGTTCACACACATTCAAGGAAACAGTTAAAGGTTGGAGGATACACCAGAATTCCTCCCTATACTTCTTCAGCCTATGGCGTTGGATTGCCCAAACAACCTCAACGGTATAGGATATCCTTCTACACTCTCTTTCTCGACATGGATCAGGTGGACACGTTCCATTTACAATTTTTCATTTACGTATTTTTCATTCACATACTTTTACACGTGGCTTTTACATTGCATTTTTACATACATGCATATTTGACTACTTGATCATTTTCTCCTTGCAAGTCCAGTTGTATGAGAAATAAGCAGTCAAATAGGGGCAACAATAATGACGATCATGATCATGACAATGTTAATGACAACACTTTGCGGCAATATACTATAACACACACAACACATTTTATGCAGGTACATCACACACATCAATAACTACACACACATATCTACTCTAGGTTCACTCTCATCACTTTTTTTTGTGCTTTTTCATCTTTAGTTTCCACGCTCCATCATATTTTTGTCATTCTAGGCCTTTTCTAGTCCTTCAGTGTGTTATCTACATCGGCATCAGTTACGCATCTCTATCTACTTTATGTTACCAAGCTTTCCACTCACAAACATAAAGTGGGGACAAAATGTAGTCACAAAATCATGCACTTTAGATATTATTTAATCCTGGATTCATACCACTATTTAGAAGGTTCTTGAGTGAAGAAAGTACTAATTAACCCTTGTATTTTGGTCATCTTCTCTTATTTTATTTTGTCATTCTCGACCTTTTACACCCACATACCGAGTCTATTTTGGTCATCTTCCATTATTCTAGCCTCGACTGGGGTGCTTAGAATAGTATTGGAGCACCCATGAGCACCCTGGTCCCACCATGGGCACCCTAATCTTTTTTTATCTTTCACGCCACTTTTTGGGCTCTTTTTAGCCATTTTAGCTTGTTATCTTTTTGGTGGTCATCCATTTCGGGGTTAATTACAAAATTAGATTTAGAGAACCTTATAAATATAAAGTTACGAAACCATAATGAGGGACCAAACACTAGTCACTACTATCAACCACCTAGAGTTGCATCCACTTGGAGATCATTTACACCCATTAACTACATCACAAAGATAAGGCTAATTCATCTGCATCACCCAAGCATAGGGGGATTCTATTCAATTCAATGCACACATTCTATTACATTTTCTACATTTAGTTATTATTCGCTACTTCACAAAGTGTGACTAGCACATAGGGCACATTATGCACACACACACACCAGAACTACATTTGGGTCCGAAATGTAGTGCAATATTCAGTTTATAAGCCCACTGTTGTGGCAGCTAAGGTCAGCTTGACCCATTCATTTGCATTCTTTTTTTTAGGGTTTTGATAACTCTTGTGGTTTTCTTGTAGGTATTTTCATCCTCTTGGATCATCAACAACACCTGGTGTAGTGCAGCGAATATGATGCGACACACAACGAGGGTTTCAAACCACCTACCAAACTTTTGAAACTAAATTCTAGATCTTTTGCACAGACCATGGCACCTATTTTGTAGACTAGAGTGCCCATAGGCACCCCACTCCCTCTCTAAGCACTCCATTCCAGCTAAACACCTTGGATCCATCCTTTTCAAGGTCTCTACACAGTCGTTCCTGCTTTTCGTTCCTCTAGCCACCTTTGCGACACAATTCAATGAGCTCATCTAATCAACGGAGTTCATTCTAACTGTCCTTGCATTTTAGGGTTTTAACATTGCCATTTTTCATAGTTGTTTGGATCATTTCTATATTTGTTTATTACATTTTTTTTTACCGCATTTACATGTCATTCTAGATTAGATTAGCTATCCCCACGTTCTTACATTTTAGTTAATCAATGAGTAATCTTGATTACACCATTGACAATGAAGAATACCCATATAACATGAAATTGTTAGAGATCACAAACATTGAGAGGGGGGGTGAATTAGTGCATATTAAAACTTTTAAAACAATGCCAATCAAGAATTCTTTAGTAAAGTGCAACATTATACCATGAGCATTTAAACAAACATATCATTTTATCATTATCTCCTCCAAATATAATATCATCCACGTACACAATGACAATGAGCAGATGATATCCTTCTTCTTACATATAAAGATTATTGTTAGCAACACCTTTTATAAATCCTTACTCAACGAGGTATGAATCCAGTCTGGTGTACCAAGCTCTAGGAGTTTGTTTAAGTCCATATAAAGCCCTTTTGAACCTGCACACATAATCTTTGTCATTGGTTAGAGAAAATCCATCAGGTTGTTCAATGTATACCTCTTTATTCAAAAAACCATTGAGGAAAGCTGATTTAACATCCATCTGAAAAACTTTGATTTTCTTGTAAGCCATGTATGCCAAAAATAGTCTAATTGCTTCCATTCTTTCCACTGGTGCAAACGTTTCATCAAAGTCGATTCCTTCCATTTGTGCATAGCCTTTGCACACAAGTATTGTTTTGTTTTTTGTTACTGATCCTTTCTCATTCAGTTTTTTCATGAATACCCATTTACTCCCAATCACATTTTTGTCCTTGGGTCTAGGCACAAGCTCCCAAATTTTATTCTTTTCAATCTAATCAAGTTCTTCATTCATGGTATTCACCCAATGTTGATCCTTGAAAGATTATATAACATTATTGGGTTCAATAATGGATAGAAGTGTTATATCTTCATGATTTTGCTGATCTCTTAGTCTTCTTCTTATGAGAATGTTGCCTTCTTTGTTTCCAGTGATCTGGTTTTTTGGATGATCCCTTTGGACCTATCTTGAGAGTGTCTTGGTGTCTTTTCTTTCTTCCACTTCTTCCACTTCTTCACGCGTAATTTCTATTTTTTCATCATCTTCTTGATCTTCATGACTGTAATTGGGTTGAGTGATGGATTTGGTAGGATAAGACTCATCAACCTTTACATTTATACTCTCAATAATTTTCTGCGACCTCTTATTGTAGCATCTATAGGCTACACTGAATGTTGATTAACCAAGAAATATGCCTTCATCACACCTTGAGTCAAATTTACCCAAGTTATATTCATCTCTTTTGATGTAACATTTATTTCCAAAGAATTTTATGTGCTTTGCATTGGCTAGCCTATTTTTCAAAAGTTCATAGGGTGTCTTATCACTGTTTATTCTCAATTGTACTCTGTTTAGAATGTAGACCACTGTGTAGACTGCTTCACTCCAATATTATCAGGAAGTTTAGGTTCATTCCACATAGTTCTTGCCATTTCTTGTATAGTATTGTTCTTTCTTTCAACAACCCCATTTTGTTGAGGTGTTCTGACGGCTGAGAATTGTCTTCTAATCTCATGTTCTACACAAAACTCATCAAACTCATTAGATCAAAATTCTCTACCTCTATCTAATCTTAAGAATTTGATTTTGGTGTTCTTCTCATTCTCTATAAGTGTCTTAAATGATTTGAATCTATCCAAAGCTTCTGATTTGTGATTTAAACAAACTACCCATGTCATTCTGGTGTAATAATCTATTAGTAGCATGAAATACACATCTCTTTGTAAACTTTCAGTTCTCGTAGGCTCACAAAGATCTGTATGGATCAATTCTAGAGGTCTGGTTGTTGAATATTCTTTGGACTTGAAGGATCTCCTTATTTACAAAGAGTGTCTGTTGGTTTCACAATCTTTGGCATGTGTCTCACTCCACCCTTAACACTTAGTTTCACAATATTTTTAAAGCTCATATGTCCCAATCTCCCACGTCAAAGCCAACTATAATCAACTTTACTTGTGAAGAATTATTCTTTATTTATTTTGTTGAGAACATACATGTTTTTCTTGGTCTGTTTAGCTTTTGCAACTTTCTTCCCTGTTTTTTCATTGATAATATCACATCCTTTGTCATGAAAGATTAGATTGTAACCTTTCTTACACATTTTAATCACACTTAATAGGTTGTGATTGAGACCCTCAACGTATAGAACATTCTCAGTAATTGTCTTGCCATTGTCTAGACTCAAAGTTCCTTTTCCCACAATGTTTGTTGAATTATTGTCATCAAACCTGACAACACATGATGCATTGTTTGATAGAGAAATTATTTTTTGTCTCCTATCATGTCACTAAAGCATCCACTATCCAAGTATTAGATTTTGTCTTCATCTTCAACATGAAAAGTGGTTTGTACTATTGAGTAAGACTCTTTTCTTTTGTTGACTTCTTCCTTTGCAATGTACACCCATCTCGTTTGTTTAGGAGGTTCATGTTTACTTGTTGAAGCTACATGGCCTTCTTGTGATATTTGTAGTGAACAACATTATAGTTCATTCTAGTGTATGATGAGCTATAGTTTCTTCCATAGCCTCTAGCATATCTTCTACATTTTGCAACTTTATGTCGAAACTGGGTACATGAAAAACAATAACTGTATAAAGAATGTGTGTACCTCATAACATAGGTGATTATGGCAGTAATAGTCTTCCTCTTGGTGGATTTGATGACTTCTTTATTTACAACATGAAAGGTGCTTAGTATTGATGCTGTCTTGTCTCCTTCCTTCTTTACATGATCCATTTCTCTGCGTTCTCTCTCGAAACCTATTCCTGATTTGTCATTTGTATCTCGTTGAATGCTCAATATACTAGGTAGAACATTAGAGCTCTTTTCTATCTTCTCATACATTCTCAACTTGTTGGTCATTCGTTCTAGTTCATTCTTTAGTCACTCCAATTCTAAGTTCAGATTCACGCATTCACCCTCCTTTGATTTGTAAGATTTAGAAATATTTTCTAGCCGAGTTTCAAGCTCTTTGAGCTCATTAGTTTCTTCCTCTTCCTTTAGAAATTTTCTTTTCTCAAAGATGTGAATTTTTTCTTCATAATATTTTAATGTGCATCTTAGCTTTTGATTCTTTCTCCTACATAGTTTCAATTCTTCAAGAGCACAAACAAGTCCTGCTTCCAAATTTACATTTGCTTCTTCTTCATCAGAGTCTTCAGAATTAACTGCATTCTTTCCTTTTGAGTTGCATTCTTTAGAGACATCCATGGCCATAAACAAACATTCAGACCAAGTTTCATTATATTCATTTTAAGAGCTTCCTGGGTTGCTTGAATCAGATTCACTTGAATCTTCTTTTGAGTAGAAATTCCTTTTGTTCTTAAATAATTTCTTCTTGTCATCTTTCTTCTTGAAGTTCATCTTTTGCTTGTTGTGTTTGTGACTTTCTTCATCATGATCAGATTGAGTTTCTTTATTCTTTTTTGGGAATTTAGCAATGAAATGGCCTACTTGTCCACACTCAAAACATTTGAATGTAATTTTACCTTTGTACTCACCTGAGCCTCTTCTTAGTCTTCTCTCATTTTTTTTTTCAATCTTCTCATTATCTGCTTCATCCTCTGAATTTGATTCTTCTTTTTCTTGTTTGGATTGGGTCTCTTTCTTGGCTTTGAATGCTAATTCTTTTTTGGTAGACTTGGATCCAATAGTCCTCATTTCATATGCTGAAAGGATGCTTTGTAATTTGTCCATTGTTAGAGTCTTCATGTCTTTAGCTTCTACCACAATTGAAACCTTTGCATCATACTTGGTAGTCAGAGACCTTAGAATCTTTTGGACTATAACAGAGTCTTCTAGTTTCTCACCTAGGCCTATGATCATATTGATTACTTCATCTACTCTCTGCATGTAGACTGATATACTCCCATCATATTTCATCTTTAGATTCTCAAACCGAGCTCTATAGATTTGTAATTTGGCTAACTCGACCTTGTCATTTCCTTCATAAATACCTTGAAGCTTGGTCCAAATTTCCTTTACGGTTATACAGTGCATTACCTTTACAAAATTTGTTTCAGTTAGGCCACATAGGACAACATTCATGGCTCTTAAGTTGCACTCATATTCATCCTTGTCTGTTGCAGAAGTGATTGGCGTGGATGGAGGATTGTATCCTTTCTCGACACATTCTCATATATCAAAACCAAGTGACATGAGATATCTCTTCATCCTTATTCTCTAGAATTTGTAATTTGTTCCAGTGAAGAGAGGTGATCTTGACAGTGATAAACTACCTTGTGTTTGATTTTTTTCCATGTCTGTGAATAGAGGATCTCCTTAAATATGTTAAGTTTCTACTAGAAGGACTCGTTTTGATACCAATTATTAGAGATCACAAGCACTGAAAGGGGGGTGAATCATTGCAGATTAAAACTTTTCAAACAATGTCAATCAAGAATTCTTTAGTAAAGTGTAACCATATACCATGAGCATTTAAACAAACATAAGTCATATAATAATAACATTGAACACATAATTTATAGTGGGAAACCATTTATGTAGAAAAACCCACTTTGCAACCAAGGCTTTATTAGGAACACCAATTCCAAAACATACAATATATTGGTTTTGGTTGAGCACCCACTCGACCTATGAAGCACCAACTTCAGATTCTCTAAGCACCCACTTGAAGATAACTAAGCAACAACTCAGTAGATTTTAGGAAGCTCTAACTTGCAAGGGGCACCCACCCCTATAATCTAAGCACCCACTTAGAAATATGATATTACAAATGAATCAATCACGTAGAATCAAGATTGCTTACACAATAGATTATGATCACTTTTCTTTATCTTTATGTTTTTGCTCTTTCAAGATCTCACATTCAATATTCTTTGTCTCTTTATGTCTATCTTTCAAACTCAATCTGAGTCTCTGATTTTGGTGCTCGGTGAAACTTCTTTACACCTATCAGTTGAACTCTTTTTCTCAATGGATCAACCACATTGATGTTCTTCTCTTTTGATACGATCTTCAACACTTCATATGTTAGCTCTCTTTTGTCTCTCTATTCCTCTGTCGCTCCTTCAACTCGAATGCATCTTTTTCTCACTTTAGCAACTACCGTATTTGCATGGAGTTTTTTTATATAGGCAGTCAACACTCTCCATCACTTACTTGGTGTATCATGCACTCTTCCATGCTAGTATCATTTACAAATATGGTCTATTAATAAACTGTCACCTACTGAGGAGTTATTCTCTCTATACTTCGCTTTAGAATTTATCTCTTCTATTTTCTAAGTGCATTAAAAAATTCAACCCATTAATTTAGGAGCCATTTTTGAGACAATTTCAAAAAATAGATTTCCCATCATTCTAGGATTTTTAAACGATAAAAAAGAACGATCCACATTTACTCTATGATATTTAATTGTGTCTAGAAATCAAGATTTTAGATTTTGCGATACAAAGAATATAATTAGTTTTCCATAAAGTCAAAGAGCATTAAATTCTGACACCGGAAGTTCGAGATATTTCAGATCAGGTATGGTGTTTTTGTGAAGCATAAGTTACACAATCTGTAATATATTATCTTTTGATACTTTTCAAAACCTTTATCCATTACCTTTATTTTTCATATAAATCAAACTTGTTCTAAGGTTCATCCATCACATCACTTATCCACACTCCACTATTTATTTGTATTGCGGCTTTGTTCTTTGATCAGTGGCTTTTCCTTCATTTCTTGCGGGTTTTGCAATCTTTTGCGGCTTTCCTTCTTTACCCACAACTTTCTCTAGTACTCTGCATATTTTCTTCGTTACCCGCGGCTATGTTCTTTTACCTGCAAATTTTCTAGTTCTCTATGACTATCTCTAGTATTTCGCGTCTTTTCCTTTTTACCCATGGCTTCGTTCTTTTTGCCCACGGTTTACACTAAACATTTGCGTCCTCCTCTAGACTTTGACAACTTACTTCTTATGTCTGCGGCTTTCACAAAACATGAATAATCCCCTTAGAATCATCCCAAATCAACCAAGAGCTGTTACTACCAATCAACCTTCACAAATTTCTTGCCGAGTCTTTCTTGAACTGCTTCCTCAAGCTTGTTACAGACTTGTTAACACCTTTTCATACATGGTTGACCTTGAAACACCTGCACCATACTTTTTTCCATCAATGTCATTTGAAATCAATGAAAACACCAATGACAAATGAAAAAGGTCCAACAAAAACACCACCATTCATGTGATATTCTGATTACTCATCTGTATAAAAAACTGGGATAATTACTCAGGCGTTATAATCATGATAATCTTGTTATCCTGAGGACATATATAATCATAGCTTGGAATCACCGAATGTGAATCATAAATTTGAATGCCCAGGTGACATAACTGGGACTGATTTCAAGCATATGGACTTGAATTTCATGGCTCTCAAGATACTTTACTACACTAAAAAAAAAGGCAACTTACTATTTTTAGTAATTCTCAAATTTCAACTTTTTTGACCCCAGACAAGTGAAGTTAGCTTTTATGATTGCCCATGTGTACACCTCTTCCAATGAAACTACTCTTTGAGATGACTTACTAATTATAGTGAGTGCTCGTATAGGAAACTTATTATTTTTAGTAAGTTATAGTTTTCACCTGTTTTGGCTCTGACCACCAAGATTATCCTTATAGATTACCTCCTTGCACATTGCTTCTATTGAAACCGATTTCTGCATAGGCTAGCCAAAAATAATAAGTGTCTGTGTAAGAGGCTTACTATTTTTAGAAAGTGGGGTTATGGGCCTCGATTTTCAATGAAACCAACTTTTCCGATATGGGTTTTTGCTCTTCAGTGTACCTCTAAAAGTTCAAGTCTACTCGATGCCTGGAAATGGAGATTTTAAATTTTAAAAATTTTACTGCGGGGAAACTGGGGTTTCTTCACTGGAAAACAACTGGGGTGTGTTTGTGAAATATTCCACTTGGATTCTAATGGTCTCTACAAATGTGGATGATCACAAAAAATCCCATGTTAATCCGTGTACCGGTCTTCAAGCTATGAAGATTTTTCACTTTGTGGGTTACTCAGTCATTCCGGCGAAGAAAAAACTTGGAGCCTTCAAAAATCCATATTTTTTCTTGTTTTTTATTCTTTTGATCATGGGAAAATGGAATTAATGGGAAAATCATGAAAATGGTGGAGGGAGATTCGATGGAAAATTCGACAGAGTTTTGGGAGCAAATGGAGAGATGGTGGGAGAATGAGCGAAAAATGGCAAGTTCTAGTTTTGAGCTTTTGAAAATTAAGAGAGGGGATGGGGCACTTTTTTTGTCCCTATTGTCTCTTTGTAAATGGACAATAGGTGTAACAAAATGTGCCTTAGCCCTATGTCGACACTTTTCATGCATGAGTTAGATGAGAGGAATGGAGGAGGGGGCTGGAAATAAGCACTTGGAGGCTTCCTGACAGTCGTATGATGAACCATGGGAAAATAAGGAGGGGGGCACAATTTTGTGCACCTCTTTTCCCTTTGGTATGGTGTAATGGGGACATAAAAATGTGCCTCAACCTGGTGATGCCACGTGTCCCTAAAGAAATTTGACTAAGTATTGAAACATTCTACTTTGGGAAAAGACTTGAAAACGCCATATCTCGGGCTCCCAGAGGTATTTTTAGGCACTTCCTCATTTTATTTTTACTTTAAATGACATTTTGAGATGAATGGAATGATTCTAATCTTTTGATTCTTCCTAAAACTTTCCAAAAATGACATTATTCCTTGGAATCACTAAGTGTGCCCCCTCAAAATGATCTCCCCTAAGAAGCGTCGAGTGTTTTTGAAAAATATAAATGTTCCATCATGTATAGGATCTTATTAAATTTCAAATGAGTACTTTTTTTCCTTCTAACTACTTACAGAGCTCCTGGAATTATCAGACGAAGATCAGGTACCTGTTTTGACTGCCTTTTCCTCACAGGGGCTGAGACTAGGTCATATGAAAAACCACGTGGAAATAAGGGGGGAGGGCATATTTTACTGTCCCCATTTTCCCTTTGATTTGGGAAAATATGTGCACAAAAATGCACCTTGTCCCTTTCTTGACATGTGGCATGCATGTGGGGGTAGGTGAAGGAGGAAGTCAACTTGGTCAAAGGAGCTTAAAGTGAGTCGTCAAGGTCATATGAGTGACCATAGTGCTCGAAAGGGGGAAGGAGAAATTTTTTGCACCTCTTTTCCTTTTGGTAAGGTGCAATGGAGACATAAAAATGTTCCTCAGCCTCAGGTTGCTATGTATCCCTTAACAAATTTCACTAATAACATACATTGGAGGGCGACTTGGAAAGACCATATCTTGAGCTCCTAAATGAATGTTCAAACATTTCTTTATATGATTTTTCATGGAAAATAACTTTTGAGAAGAATTGGAGGGTTCCCATGGATTTATTATTCTTTACAATCCTTAAAAAAAACTCTTTTTTTGATATTGTTTGTTGTGCATGTAAAGAATTAGTTGGACTGAAAAATGCATGGTTATTTTGGTAGATCTGATTTCACCACCATGTAGGGGATTGAATATTATTTCCAATCATATATTTTTTTAGCTCATAATTCATTCCAAAGCTCCCAGAATCACTCCTTAAAGTTTAGGTACTCTTTTACGGTGAAAGATCCTTCGGCCTTAAAAACCCATTTTCGGTGAATTAGCTCCTAAACCTCCGAAGCTTCCCATAATCTTCCTAAATCTATTCTACGATGTTTTTAGCTCCGAGATACACCTCCATGATGACTATGAGTATTCGTCACTACTTTGATGATGGTGCACTTGGCTTAGAGAGGCTGATGAAGGCCCTCTTTAAGCTTGCTTGAAAACCCACCTTGAGAAGTAATGTTCTAAAGGTAGTTGAATAATTTTACTTTTTCCTAAATCGCCTAGGGGGACTATTGACACTCACATATGGATCACTGGGGGATATGATAGGAATTAACACTGAGGGATATGTTGATTTGGGGGATGTCTGGAAAGGTATGACATGGAAATTTTTTGACACTAGGGTATGGTTGTCCTATTTTCGAGTGAATTTTGCCCCTAAAAAAACATATGACAACACATCCTTTTTAGGAAACTTTTTCTTCTCATAACCAAATTCATCGAGCAACCCAATATATCCATTACTAATCCTTTTTTATGTCTAGTATTCATTATTATGCAGGTTGTCGATTCACAACGAGGAGGATTTACTTTTTGTGCACCCGTACCATCTTCTTCATCATTGATATCAGGAGGTCCCTAAACCCTCCCATATTTTTGAGGTTTCTTGATTTCTTGTTTATTTTCATCAATTTGAAAGAGCAAGCATAAAATATTTTCAAACATTCTGGCACACTTGGTGGGACTTGAACCTTATTTGGTGAGGTCTCTTGCATTTTCATTTCTTTCATTTCATATTTTCTTCCATATCTCTTTTCTACTAACCTTGCAGGTAGGAGTTTGATTTTGCTTTCTTGATTTTTCTCGTTTTCTCGTTTTGAAGATTAGATAAAAAGGAAAATCGAATACAAGGTATTCCTTATTTTTGTTCCCATCCCTTTTCTTTACCGTATTACATATCTTGTTTGATTGTCCTCACCGAATATCCACACGTCATTTTCAGATCTTAAAAAGAACACCCTCATTGTTTGCTTGTTCATATAGTATAACTAGGGGGTTAATCCTTTGCATCCACTCTTTCTCACACACGTTTGAACTCACACATTAATTCACACATCTAAACACTCCTCTCAGGTGGAACTATTGAGATTTTATCACCTAATAGGAAAGTTGTCATGGTGTATTGGTCATGTTATACAATTTATAACAGAATCGGGCCTCACGTACCTTCAGGTATATTGAGGAATCCATCCCTAATCATCTTGAAACTAGCCTTAGATCAACAATTTCCTAGGTTCCCTTTGAACATTTTTATTTTCTTTTCATGCAACTTTTAAATAATCAAGATAAGTAATATTATGTCGTGTGTTTTGCTTGTTGTAGTACTTATCAGAATAGGCTTTGTTTTCTTGTCCTATTTCTACCACTCTTCATATATAAACATCAGCCATAACTACCACCTCTTCTTCTAGTGTTACCCATCCCATCACTTTTACCATCCCTTCTAGTGGGCCACTCATGGTTCACATCCATTCCCATGTTCAGACAAATTCATTCCTCTATTACCATTCGACCCCTTCCATACCAGTTAATCCCCCATCGACTACTTACGTTGAAGCCTTTGGGCCCCCCTATTATCCCCTGCAAATGCACGGAGTTCTAAGAACTCCTAGATGTTAACCCCATCACCCTCCATGATTATCTCATCCATAAATATACTCACCTTACCATCGATGGGCCTTTTCTTCAACAACTCTATTCCTACCATTCCCAAACTGAGTCCACCTAGGTTTTAACCTCCCATCTTGCCATATTTTTCCCTCGAGAAATGAATGAGTTGGCCATGGCCCAACGTGAGAATGCTTCCTTTGATTCATCCACTCACTAATCTAATCAATTAGTGTTCCCCATCTCATTAGGTTTACCTTATATCAATACCATCCCTTCCTCCTCTATGCCCATCACCTCCTCATCCACTGTGATCATCGATGCCCTTACTCAGCCCGTTTCAGAACCTAGCTCTCTTGCTCTTACAATCGAGAACCCTCTCCCAAACTCAGTCTCCATTCCTACATCCCAAATCCATGCTAATGTTGTCTCTTCACAACCACTCCCTTCAGAATCTAATCAGACACATCAACCCCCTCCTCATACTACTTTTCAAAAAATGTTTCATCATCAACCCATCCATACACCTCAACCTCCTTATCACACTCATCCTCAATCCAACCCCTTTGTCATACATCAAGGGAGTAGTTTGATAAGGAGGTTGAGGTGTATGGATGGGTTGATGATGAAGTATTGTTGAGTAGTCTAGATAACCTAGAAGCCACTACTTCGGTTCCCAAAAGCTCATTTACCTAGGAATAAATTTGTAATGAGCCTATCCATCCTTCTGTCCCTGTCAAACCTTATCCTCCCCATTGGGAACTTTCTAAGTTCTCTAAATTTAACAACAAAGAGGGTGCCCAACAATACCTCTAAGATTTCAAACATGCATGCTATCTCATAGCCCACGATCAAGACCTCATGCTTAGGACCTTCCCCATTTCATTATTTGGCCCTGCATTAGATTGGTATAATGGCATCCCCTAACATTCCCTATTTTCCTTCACATAACTTTCCTGACTCTTTCTAGAGCACTTCTCCATCAACATTGCTCGCAAAATCACCATTACTGATCTATACACCATTAAACAGTTTGAGGACAAATCAATCTCAAATCTTGTCGCAAGGTGGTGAGGTATCATTTATTGGGTATCCTTTTCTCTTCCTCAGACCAATCTCATCAAGCTCTTTTCTCGATCTTGCGCTAAACACATTTCTTACACCCTTCAGTTTCAATCCTTTCAAATCTTCAAAGAAGCTTTTATTATGGCTTGTAAGTTAGAACTTCGTGCCCTTGAACAAGGCCATGTAAAACTCAGATCTAATAAACCTAAGATGGATTTCACCAAATCTTCCTCTTCTTCTCATCAAGATAAATCCAAAGGTACAGCAGGTGTTATTTTTGTTAAGCCTTCTTTTGCTTCTACCTCCCTTATCAAGCCTTCTCAATGAGCTCCTCGCCCTACCCAAAACTATACTCCCCTTGGGGAGTCTTATAGTTATGTATTTGATAAGATTATGGCTACCAATCTCATCCAACACCCACCAATTCTACCTTTAGATGAATCATGGCCTAATCCCACTTGGTATCGTGAGGACTCCTATTGCAAACAACATCAAGTCTGCGAGCATGAAATTGAAAAGTGTTGTACCTTTAAGGACCTCGTTCAACGAATTATCAACCAAGGGGGCCTTCAAGTGAGTAATCCTAATGCCCTTCCAAAATAACCACTCAATGTCTTTAAACAACCTTTTCCCAATCACCCACCTACTAGCCAAATGACCCCTCCTACATCCCCGATACGTGACACTCATACCATCGGTACCAGAGGTTAGGTCCCTACATTATTCTCCTTAACCATGTCATCCATCACATCCACATCTACCCCCAAGCCCATCATATCTACATCTATCATCCCTACATCCACCACATCCAAGCCTACTTCTCTCTCGTCCATCATACCTCATTCTCTTTTACCCATGCCTACTTCCACATCAGACTCCTCATCCACCTCTTCCTCTACACTACCTACCACACCTACTACATCTAATCCTTTCTCGACCACCCCATCGACATCCACCACTATACCTACATTTGATCCTACACCATTTCCTATCTCAACACCTTCCTCAGACACATCCAAACAATGTCCCTATTTTACCCCTCTCCTCTACATCTAAACCCTCTCCTGTCAAATCAAGATCCCCATCATCTTCTTGTGGTCCCACTTTACCTCCAATCTTAAATTCCACATCATCCCCCTCTCAAAATACTCCACCTGTCGAGATTATTGTCACACCCGCCAAGAATAAACCTCCAGAATGTAAACCTAAGAATATTGGTGCACCTAACCAAAAATCACTTACCCACCCACATAAGAAACTGGAGTTGCCCCTTCCTAAACCTCCTCAATCTCAACCACCTAATATCTAAACATCCATCTTGGGGCTCTCGCCTTCGATTTTTGGACCACGCCCTTCATCCAAAACACCCATTATTACCCAACCAAAATCTAAATCCACCACCCATCCCTCTAAAACTACATCCAAATCATATACCCCTCCTACATCCAAACCTTCTTCTTCCAATTCATCAACCAAATCATCGTCTCAATCACCTTCATCCCAATCTCAACTGACATCCACCTTTCCTTCCACATCAAAATATGAATCTAAGGTTCCTATCTAGCCTCATAAGAACAAGACTCCACTTCTACTCCCATCCACTTCTTCTAAATCAAACCCATCCCAAGTCCCCAAGACTCTATCCTCCAAGATGCCCATCAAATCTTATACTGAGGTATTTCATCATCTTCTCCATGCATCCATGGTCACCCTTCAACCTATTAAACTCTCTAACCCACGTGGGCCAAAACCCATATGGTTTGATCATAACGTTATTTTTTGCCTACTATTGTGTCCAGGTCCATACTATCAAACATTATAAAGCCCTCCACACCCTTTTCTACGATCTTATGGAAGAGTATGATCTTGTTGTTGAAGAAGAAGACACCCTTCCATCCCCTAGCGCTTCTTCATCCAAAACCAATCCTCTAACCAAGTTTAAGACTTATAAATCCACCTTTATCACTATCCCGCCTCCGAGTTCTTTTTCTTTCAAAGATATCCCTCCTCTTTACATAGATGTCATTCATATTACCACTCGGTCTCACCCTTATGAAACCCAACCATCCACCTCATCCAAATATAAAATTTTCATTGCTACTCCTCCTAGTGAGCCTTCCCCACATCTGCTACCTCTGCCCCCTTCTTCTTATGAGGCTAAGGTGTTTATCCTAGCTATTCCCAACCCTACCTCTATCGAGAACACCATCATAAAGTAGTTGCACTAAGCTCTTGTTAAGATGTCCCTTTATGAGCTTATCAAAATCTCTCCTAACCACAAATAGGCTCTTATTGAAGCTTTACAGTGCATCCTTGTATTGTTCAATGAGCCTCAACCCCTTGCGGCCCTTGTTGGATCCCTTATAGCTTTCGCCACCATATCATTCAAGGATTATAAAATCCCCAACATTCTTCAAGAAGACCATGATCTTCCTCTTTTCATCACAATTCATATTAATGAAACCTTCATCCGTCGATCCATGATTGGAAATGGTGCTAGTTCCCATACCTTCGATCAACTTAAACTCCTACACACTATTATTGCCAAATCATTTGTTATCCTTTGTTCCTTTAATGATGTTATTGCCCCCACTTTAGGCACAATCATCCTTCCCATTTGTGTTGGCCGTAAACTCCTTCATGAGATCTTCTACATTGTAGAGGGGGACTTTCAGTATAATGTCTTGCTTGGATGCCCTTGGATTCATGTCATGTGTTACGTCCCATCTACCCTCCACCGTTGCATTAAATATGAACATGAAGGGAATATCCATACTCTCCCTACTGACCATCCTCCCCTTAAAGCATGTCATATGACTTATCGACAAAACGACGTACTTGTACCTAAGCAAGAATTTTCTTCCAAAGCATCCACTAGTTCATTTGTGCCTGCATCTAAATTACCCCATGATATATATTTCAATGATGTGATGTAGTGCCTTTCTTTAGGGGAGAATCAAATCCTCACTCTCAATTCTCTTCCTTCTCTTAACCACCTCGGTCATCTTGATAAGGCCCCTATGTATCAACCCAATGTCGGGGATATCATCTCTTTCGGTCCCCCCTTCCTCAAAACTAGTCTTGTCTATGGTGGCTTTGATCACCCTTCTTCTCATATTGATGAACCCCCTCACACAAAACCGTATGCCAATGGTTTCAGTTTCCTTCTAACAAATGTTTTTCCTATACTTACCTTTATCATTGTGCGTGGAAGGGATATGGTCTAGGACGTTATGAACAATGCATCCACAATCTTGTCTTTAACCAATCTTGTGAACCATATGAGAAGTCTAGCTTGACAGAAAAATATTCTTCCACTCCTCCTCCATGCACTTATTCTTCCTCTCACATCGACATCAAGCCACCATATTATCCTTCTTCATCTGATCATCCCACTGACGCAAATGAAACTGTGTATATCCCTCCTAATTTTTTTTTAAGTCTCCACCATTTCCCTCAAAATGGTCACGTATCAGGTTGAAAATGAGATGAGGTCTTTTCCTCTTAAGTACCCTGAGATGATAGGGGAAGATTCCCTTACCAGTGATATCCTTTAATGCAGTGATGATGATTCCATTATTTCTTACATGGGGGCCAAGGATCCTCATATCCAAATTTTCCTTCCTCCTGATACTTCCACCCTCCTTAATGAATCCACCATCAACATCAACATAGGGAATCCCCAAGATCCCCGCATCCTCAAAGTAGGCCAATATCTTAATCCTCAATAGCTTGAAGCCTTCACCTCATTCTTATCCAAGAATAACCAATCCTTTGCATGGTCATATTTTGACATGCTAGGTCTCAATCCCTCCATTGTCATCCATAACATCGTCACCATCCCCAATGCCAAACCTCTAAAATAGAAGCCATGTCACATACATCCCTGTGTTGCCCTTCTTGTCAAAGAAGAGCTATAACATCTTATTTTTGATAACTTCATCTAACCCATAGACTATCCATAATGGGTTTCGAATATCGTTCTCATTGCCAAATCCTTTGGAAATCTCTGCATCTGCGCCGATTTCTGAGATTTAAATCTCACTTTCCATAAGGATGAATTTCCTCTTCCCAAAATTGACCATCTTTTCGACCTCGCGACAGACCATGAGATGTTATATTATGGATGGTTTTTCTGGTTACAATCAGATCCTTATCGCCCCAGAAGACCAACATAAAACTTCCTTCATCACCCTTTGGGGGACCTTCTGCTATCACGTCATGCCTGTCGGTTTGAAAAACACTGGGGCCATTTCTAGTGGGATATGAACTATATATTACATGAACTTATCCATAAAACTATAAAGGACTATGCCGATGACCTCTTGGGTAAATACAAATGCTGGCATGACCATCTTTCTTTCCTTAAAGTCCTCTTCGAGTGCCTCATCCACTTCTTTCTTCTTCTTAATCCAGCCAAGTGTGTATTTAGAGTATTAACTGGTAAAATCCTTGGCTTCATCATCTCTATCAGGGGTAATGAAGTTGACCCTTGCCAAAATTAAGGCCATCCTTGAGATGCCTCCCCCTTATGACCTCAAGAAACTTTGCAATGTTCAAGGTCGACTTTAATCAGTCTGTCACTTCATCTTGCAACTCTCAAACCGTTGTCAACCCTTTCATCACCTTCTTTGTAAAGACACCCAATTCAATTAGGATGCAAACTGTCAGAAGGCCTTTGATGATCTTAAGAAACATTTTCTCTCTCAACCTGTGCTCACACCTCCATGTGAGGGGGAGCCTTTCTATCTCTATATCTCTACCTTCGATCATGCTCTAGGTGCCATGTTGGCACACCGGGTGGAGCAAGGCAGGGACCAAGTTATCTATTATATTGGTCATACCCTTTATGACTACAAAACCCGCTACACTAAAGCTAAAAATTTGTGTTGCACCCTCTTCTTCGCCACTTCTGGGCTTCGTCATTACCTTCTTAACTATAAAACCTTCATTGTTACCACCTTCCATGTTCTTAAGACCATGCATTCAAATCCTTATCATAGTGAGCGTATCACTCGACGACTCATGCTCAGGACACAATTTGACCTAGAGTTCATCTCCCAAAAATCCGTCAAGGGCCAAAATATTGTTGATCAACTTGTTGAGGCCCCTTTCCCTGACGATTAACTCCCTTATGAACAATTTCTTGACGAATCTATCTTCACTCTTGATCATGAGTTATCTCCTCTCAAGATGACCCTTTTTTTTTGGATATAAGTGTTAACAAGGGGGAGGCACTGACGTCATCACCATTCCTCCTTAGGAAACTCCCATCCCCATTTCTCAAAATCTTAACTTTGAATGCACTAATAATATGGCTGAGTACGAAGCCCTCATCTTGGGCCTTAAAACTACTGTTATGCTCGACGTCCAAAATCTTGATATCTATGGTGATTCCCAACTCATTATTAATCAAGTCATAGGTACATATCAATGTAAAAACAACATCCTTCCAAAATATAGGGATATCGTCATCTTTCTCCTTGAAGAATTCGACTCCTATACCATCCAAGCTATCTCACAATAATTCAATCATTTCGCTGACACGATAGCTTCCCTTGCATCCCTTACCATTCCATGGACAATGAAAGAATCCAAGCTCTCTATTGTTGTTTAGTGTATCAATTAACCATCTCATTTCCATGATCTTCCCCCCCTCAATCATGTCGACACCAATGCATCATATATTTAGTATTCTCAAATCTTTGACAACCTATCCCAATCTAAAACCCCCTTCAACATATCTAAGAATAATAAGATGTCCTTTCTTCAACATGCAACCCACTATGTTATCTTTGGTGGAATCCTTTCCAAACATGGGTATGACAGTATCCTCCTATGTTTCCTTAAGTATTCTGAGTCCATCCACACTATTCGAGAGGTCTACAATGGTATACGTGGTGGACACTTCAGTAGATCGGTTGTTGCTAAGTGTGCCCTTTGTTTGGGTTATTACTAGCCTACCCTCAACCAAGAATCTTGTGAGTATGTTAAAAAGTGTGTTAAATGTCAGCAACATTCCAATCTCATCTTTGTCCCTAGCTAGGCTCTATATCTAGCCTAGGACATGTGGCCCTTCTCACAATGGGGACTCAATCTCATTGGCCTCATTAATCTACATTCCTCCCAACGCCATCATTCCATCATCACTGCGACCGATTATTTCACCAAATGGGTGGAATCCATTCCACTCACATCTACTAAATCTAACCAGATAATTAATTTCATCTATCAACATATCATCTGCCATTTTGGCATCCCTCACAAGCTCATCATGGACAATGAAAAGTCCTTTAAACAAAAATACCTTAAGAATATTTGCGACTCTTTTAACATCAATATTAGCTTCTCTTATCCTTATTATCCCCATGCTAACAACCTAGCTAAAGCCTCTAATAATACCCTACGTAACATACTTGTTAAGACTATTGAAAGGTCAGGTTGTGATTGGCATCTCCATATTCCTTTCACTCTTTAGGCCTACCAGACTAGCATCCACACCGCTACGAGTGCTACTCCTTTCTCTCTCATCTACGACTCTGAGGTCATCCTTCCTCTTGAAGTTCAAATCCCTTCCTTGTGTGTTTCCATTAGGGACTTTATCTCTAACAAGGACTATCGTTAGTAGTGTTTAACACAGCTTGATTTGTTAGATAAACTTTGCTTAATCCCCCTTCAACATCATGAAGTCTATCAAGATCAAATTAAATGTGCTTACAAAAACATCTTAAGCCTCACAACTTTAATATTGGTGACCTTTTCCTTAAAGATAATCAGAATGCCACTATACTAGAAATGAGCCAATGTGGAAAGTTTTCTCCCAAATGGATTGGACCATACATCATCACGCATAAGTATGGATTTGCTGTTTACTGTTTAACATCTCTTGATTATAAACTTTAACTGTAACCTCTCAATGATTTACACTTGTGACCTTTCTATTGTTAGCTTGTCTAGCAATGTGATCTTAGTCACCTTAGCGTTCCTCCCTTTTTCATCAATTGTCTCTTCCATATATCATTATAATGATCTGGAACTATGTGGTTTAATGTCATTATCTTGTCTATGACCTTAAATATGGGCAGCACGACAGTGGTCATAACATGTTCCTTATGGATAGGTTTTTCCTTCTTATTGAGAACTCTGTGATCATTACTTCCATTTCCCTCTTATCTACCTATTGGAAAGATGATAAAGCTCCTTAAGTATAGTTTGCACATCTTTATTATCCCCTCCCTAAGTGGTTTACTTGGCTATCACAAGATAGTGTGTTAAATTCAATATTCAAGATCAAGGATGTTCATTTTCCCCTAAAACAAATTGCTCCCTCGAAGGACAACTATTCATATAAATCAAATCATGTAAAAATATAGATTGATCCCTCGAAGGACAACTATCATGTATCCTACCATCTAAATAAAAATAAAAATAAGAATATAGACCACTCCCTTGAAGGATGGCTATGTTGTTATATCATGGTAGTAAAAGTCTTCCCACATCAGTCATCCTTTCATATGCAAAATCATCCTAGGAAAGCTTCCCGCATTGATCAGTTTCCCATTAAAAAGAAAACTTCCCACATTGATCAATTTGCATCATTGTATCTAAAGTTGGGGAATAGTCCTAAGAATACCACATAATGAGAACCTATTTCCTATGTGCATGTTATATCTTGACCCTTTTTCATGTTGACAATAGGTATATAAGCTTCCCCTCACATATTTCCTTGATCATGAGTACGACTAACTATCCTTGGTCCTATGTTAACATTTGCCTTTGGTCGCAAGTGAATTGCTTTGATTAGTTCTTGTTCTCACTTTACCTCTAATCTAGTTCAGATCTTTCCTTCCACCTGCACTCTTCTTTACGATGTAGTGTCCTTCATGCGTTCTTTGGTTACCACCCATCAGGGCACATCTCTCCTCTCTCTCTCTCTCTCTCTCTCTGAGAGCCTCTTTCTTCCACCCCCTCTAATTTCTTAACATCATCTCCGCATCATTTGATTTCATTATCTCCTCTATATCTAACCATATATCCATGTCTAACTCATTTTTTCATTCGCCATATTTTCATCACACCATTTACACTCTATATCCCACCTCATCACATCCCATATCATTTATAACTACCATGTTTCTAAAACCATCACATCTAAGATATCTATCACATTTTATCACATCCATATCCTATTCTACATTTTCCAAAACATAATTAAATCCATAATCTAAACATCATCATAATCCATAATCATATTCATGACATTCACATCACATCTATATCCAAATCATCATCATATTCACATCCTATCTAAAATAACTTAGTCATCTACATCATCCATCCACATTAGGATCATAATCATCTAAATCAAAACCATAGATCAAATACATCACACATGAATGAACCATAACCAAAAACCATGTATCTATATATCTCATCAAAAATCCAAATATACATATACATCAAGTCACATGCTGCTACGGGTCTTGTCTTGATCCAGATGCATCTATAACAGTAAACTCCACATCAAATGATCTCAAATCTTACCCTCTTAGGGAAGGTACTGGGATCAATAATTCCTTTCAAATTATATTTTCTTCCACTTTTTCCTTAAGTGGATCTTATTTTTCACCATCTTACTTTTGTGTCCATCATCATGTTCCCTCTTGGGGCACCATTATTTTACCCTCTCTTCATCCCACCTAGATGAATCTTTTTGATTCCTCCTACCTGTAGGAGATCACATTTTCTTTTGCCCACCCCTTTCCTTTTTGTTGCGAACCTTGTCTCGACCATTTTTGCATTTGTTTGTGCATCTTTCATGTCTGCCTTTGACCTGTTGATCCCACGGCTCACACATCCATTTGAGTAGATTCCCCCTAGTTTACCTCCATTTTATAGTGGTCTTTACCAACTCACAGGTCTATAAGACATTACCATCATCTCCATTGAGGCCGTACTTTGTTCCCTACCAGAGTGATTCCAAAATCACTACTATATTTTTATTTACATTTTTACTTTTTGTTTAATCCTCGTCTAGGATATATTATCCCCGCATCTTCGTTTCTCATCCTTTCCATCCCTCTTCACCTATCTATTTCAAACTCATGATCTAATTTCTTTCATGCCGTCGACCCCAAGTTGGAGTGGGAACACCTAATCAATCACCTTTCTCATCATTCTCATATTTGTCTCGTGGTTTCCTATTGCAAACCCCGCATAATGTAGACACTTGTTTTTGGCACCCCCATGCCTTCTCATCATGTTCACCCCTCATCCTCACCTAGCACGCTCATTTCCCTCTTTTCGAATTACCCACTTTCCATCCTAAATTCATATTTTCTCCCCCATATTCCATTTGTCCTAATATCCTCCATAATTACTATTTTCCTCTATTTTAAATCCCCATTAATCCCTAATCTACCCTAATCCATTTAATTATCCTAAACCCCATCCTAATTATCCCCATTAAATATCCCCCTTTGGATTCCCATGTCCCTTCATCATTATGCTTCATTAAATTATCCCTAGGATTGCCTCCACCAATTCACCTCTTACTAAGATTCCTTACACCTCCCATAACCCATTAAACATCCCCAACATGCGTGTAAGGCTAAAAATAGCCCGCTAGCCATTATCAGTCCATTCTACACCCAACCATTATTATCCTAACGTCTCATGGCAGACTGTCCGTCCTAGTCACTGACGAATGACCTGGGTCACCGTCAACTCTGCCCTGTCCTATTTAACCACCCTCACCCCTACTCTCAAAGGGCTAATTTTTTTTGAATCTCTTATGTTCTCTGTGATTGATGTTTTCTACCTTCATCTTTAGAACCTTTATTATTAGTTAGATCACTTCATTATCCCTTTGCAATCCATTGAGAAATCTTGGAGCACAGTGAAGGTTTCTTGGAGATATCATTCGTGCATGATATTTTTTTGTCTTGTAAGTTTACAGGTATTCCTAGAACTCTGTCTTTCCTTTCAGTCATCTTCAACCATCTTTAGATCTAGTTACCCATCATATCCTTTTATCAATATCCTACATCTTTTCTAGTCACTGTCGATTGTACTTGGTCATCATCAACCCATACCCCCCACTTATCAAACCTATTACTTTTGCATCCTTTTTTGTATCCTATCCACCATGTTGTGCATCCCACTCACCCTTCTACATCCTAGCCATTTTATTCAGTGTCGCATCATCTATCTCAATACCTCAAAACTGCTACTTACCCCAATTTATCAATCCTTATATACACTCTACAGTAGTATCTGTCGACTGTGTTTATTTACCTCGGGTCACCATCAACCCACTCTTTATCCACTTCAAATGTGTTGTTTTCTACATCCATTTACTTCCTCTTTGTTTTGCCATAAGTTCTTGTAGTTCTGCATCAACATTCCAATTCTATTTCTGTGTAGTTTCAGATCATCTCTGCTTCAATCGTCGTCGACCATGCTAATTTCTCTCAAGTCACCGTTGACCCCCCTAGTTTGTTCACATTTTAAGCATATCTATTATCAGTTATCATTTTAGTTTATCTCAGTTTATCAGGTCACTATTTCATATTCTGTTATTATTATATCCCTATCTATCTTCGATTATCCTTTTCTTATTATCAAGTAGACTGTCATCCTTTCTAGGAAGCTTTTGCTTCTCAGAAGTGACTTCGTCAGGCAACCCACCATATCCATTACTGATCCTTTTTCATGTTTATTCTTCATTGTTGTGTAGGTTTTCGAATCACAGCAAGGAGGATCTACTTTTAGTGTGCACATATGATGTAGCCTAGAATTTAGCAATACAAGCCCAGGCGCGCTGACACATCACTCAACCTAGACTGAGCGCTCACCTGAAGTGCACAAAGGTACCATGACCCTCTTTAGGGTTGCTATTGCAGGATGTTAGCATAATGAAGACTTTAATCATGTAGAGCTATAACTAATATATCTTTCATATAATGCATATTCATACCTAGATCTAAAACATAACAGATCTAACAAATAACCATAATGGAATCAAGCATGCAATACTAAATTATAACCATGAGAACACCATGTTTCAGTCCATAATCACCATTATATTAATCACAGTAAATACATAGAAGCTTCATGACAATAACAATAGTACATACTCATGTGCATAACAAATATAACAACATAATCTCACTATACCCTAGTTCTCACACATATTTCTATGCTCTCTCTCTATATCTACTACACAATTCACTACATATTTATAAGGGTGGGGACTTACCCTTCACCACTTATCTAATCCCAGAATAGGTTGTATGCTATTATTAGCCACACACCATTACAAAAATAGGATTACATTCAAGAGTGTTAACAATAGATCTCTCTTTGTCAACTATCAGTTCACAATTCTATCTTTAGCCTGCATTCATGCAAAGTTCTTTGTAGCTGATCATCCAAAAATAGCCAATGTGTGATGCACAGGTCTCCAATCGGTTTGAGTTCTCCACACGCTATCTCTAAAAATAGATCCTCATCATGAAAAATGGCTAAGTCCCGAATCTATCTCTGTTCTGCGCATGATCCTCTTCGATGCTTCGGTGCCTTTGAATGCGCTATGTTCTCCTGCATGAACCTTCTGTATTTTCTTCACTAAGTGCTAGAGTTTGACTGATCAACATTACCCCACACTAGTTTCATTGCCACCCTGGTAATGGTTGTCTCCAAAAATGAACCAAAGAATATGAATAAAGGAATAAAAAGAATTTTGATGAATGAAAGAATGTCTTTAACCTATAGTGTCTTCCTCTGCAACTTGAATAACCAATTCTGGATATTTCTCTTTTATCTCCACCTCTAAGGTCTGCCAGTCATTGAGCATGGCATCTGCTTTCTCTGGAATATCTACTGCAATTGACTCCAATTCATCCCTTGCAATCTCTCATTTTTCATTATGTAATACCAACACAATGTTGGACATACTAGTCATTCTTCCTTCTAAAAAGTCCATCTTTTGAGTGATGAGTTTGCCAAGCTCATCCAACCTTTCCCTGTGAGGTTCTTGAGTAGCTATAAGGGCCTCACGCTTCTGCTTAACAAGTGATAACTATTCTACGTAGCCCAATGTCTCATCCTTCATGGCCTTCAGGACCTCATTGTCTTCTAAAGTGGTCGTGGTCCTTATAACAACCTCTGGTGCTGTACAAATATTCAATGCTTGATCTGCCTTCTTGAGTTCCTCTAGTAAGCTCTGAAGCAATCCTTCATATGATTTAATCTTCCATATCACTGAAGCCTTTTCACACTCTACTTCTTTTGTTGGATCCTTTAACTCAGGAATGCACATAGGTTCATCTTCTAGCACTAAGTCCACCAATGTACTCACATAATGTATTGTCGAAGGAAACATCTTAGGTACCTTTAGTTCTAAGTGGGGCCTAGCCTTCATGACATTGTCACCAATCTCCTCTACCATGCTGATAAACACAACGTTCTTCTTCTGTGCCAAATATTTTTCCTATTTCAGGTGCACTATTTCCTCATCCTTAGTCTTGATCTCCTCCCTTAGCACCCTAATTGTGGTAGCTTTGTCCATATTTTGACGTGTGACCTCTGTTGACACTTTCACCAAAGCATTACTCACTTGTTCATCTGACACAATAGTAGGCTTTACTGTTATGTGTCTAGCCTGAGGTGTATTTTTCAACGTCCTTGACATGCATGACTCCTCACATACATCAAAGTCTAGTTCATCCATGTGTGTATGCATCGACCATGACAATTGCTTCCTTATGCGCACTATCACCATATCTTCATCCATTAATTCTCAGCCGTATAATTCCCAGCCATATATCAGTAGTGGGGAAACAAGTCCAATTTGTTGTATATTAGCATTTCTACATTGTGCACTTCCCAATGAGAGATGGAGTTTGGAGCCCTTGGTGTAAATTTCCTTACGTATGCATTGCAAGGTATTTCCAAGCATTTGTTCACATATTCACAGACATACACCGAATGGTATTCAATGTAGATAAGGTAGACTGCGACTACCACACATTGAGGAAGAAGTATGTGTATCTAGGAAGAAGTGCCTATGTCGAGAGGCTCATTTCAGAGGTGTTGAGTACTAAGCCAATAACTCTGGCTGTAGCAGATATAGGGGCAACATTAGTGTATCTTCAGCTGAAGCCCAAGATGGAGAATAATAAATATGTGGAGAATGAATTCTTGCTCCCCATGGCCACCAAAGGGTAAGCACACAATGAAAAACATACTGCATAAAGGCCCATAGAAGGGTAAGCACACAATGGAAAACATACCGGCGTAAAGGCCCACAAAAACTGTTGACATAGAGAATGAAGAAGAGGAGTGTGAAGATAGTGGAGGCTTGGAGCGCAAAAGAAAGAAATCATATAACAGAAAAGGGTCACAACGTGTGACCACTCCACGTCAGGGACATGACGAAGAGGAAGACACAAAGGTTGAATAAGGGGAGCAAAAATTTAAGAAAGTATTCAGACACACAAGGACTCAAGGTGGAACCCAAAAAATGGTAAGGAAATCACCTCGTCTCTATCCACACAAGGAGACCACTGAGCCAAAGAGGAGAAGAAATTTGAAGTTGGACGAGGAAGTGGAGGAATCAGGGGAGAGACAACATGCATCTCCTACCCCATTCGAGCAAGAAGACAAGTCACAGAACGAGGAAGAGCAAAAAGATGAAGAGATGAAGGATGACGAAGAGAGAGAGAGAAGGAAACCTCTAGATCCTCGTAGGTGACTGCTCAAGGTGTAATGGGACAAAATCCTAACCTTGAAGCTACAATTCCCAAGGGTCCTAGATTGAAGAGGATGCGTGGGGAACACACTGCACCACTCATGGGCTATATAGAGGACATCAGAAAAATCATCCGCACCTGTTTCCAAAGCACTATAGAACAAAAGGATTTATTTAGCTGGGAATTAATGGATGAGGATATGGTGACCATTCGCACTAGAAAGCAACTCTCATGGTCAATGCACACCCACATGGATGAACCTGATTTTGATATATGCGAGGAGTCATACATGTAAAGACGAATGAAGAAGACACCTCAAGCTAGGCACATAATAGTTAAACTTATTGTTATGTCAAATGAATAGGTTAGCAATGTGTTGGTAAAGGTTTCTACCGAGGTTGCAAGAAGAAACATGGACAAGGCCGCAACAATCAGAGTGTTGCACGAGGAGTTGAAGACAAAGGATGCAGTGATAACGTGCCTGACCCAAGAGAAGGACTTGGAGTAGAAATAGAATAGTGCATTAATTGGCATGGCAGAGGCCATTGGAGATAATGTGATGAGAGTGTGCCTGCATCTAAAATCTAAGGTACCAAAACAATTCCTCTCTATAATGCATTATGTTAGAACTTTGGTGAACTTGGTATTGGAAGAGGACACAATCAGAATGCCAAAACTAAAGAATCTTGAAGAAGAGGCGGAAAGGGCTAAGGCTGCAGTAGTCATAAAGATTGCATCATATGAAGACCTACATCAAGCACTCCAAGAAGAATTGAAAAATGTAGATCATGCCTTAAATATATGCATAGATCTATAGGCACTAATCAAGGTAAAGACTTTGGAAGAAGATAATGTAATCCAAAAGGCTATGAAGGATGATATACCTTGGGCTATGCAGAATGGTTAACACTCGTAAAGCAAAAGCATGAGGCCCTAGTAGCAACACAAGATCCACACAAGGAAAGATTAGATGAGTTTGGGAAACTCATCGCACAAAAGATGGATGTGGTGGAAGAAAAACATACTGTAATGTCCAACATTATGTTGGTATTGCAGAATGAAAAAGGTGAAATTACCCAAGATGAATTCAAGTTTATTATTGTGGACATACCAGAGTAGGCATAGAAAGCATTCATTGAGTGGCAGGCCTTGGAGGCTGAAATAAAGGAGTATCCAGAGTTGATCCTTCAAACTGATATAGAGGAGGTTGCGTCATAAAACATTCTTTATTCATCTACATTCTTTCTTTTTATTTTCATTCAACATTCTTTACTTCAGTTTTGGAGATAACCATTGTCGGGACGACAATGAGATTAGTGTGGGGTAATGTGGATCAAAGAATACTTGTTAGAGATCACACAAGAAGTCCACGTAGGAGAGAAGGCCAGGATCAAGGGCGCGGAGGGATAGGAAGAACCCGCATGCGGAGGGTAAGTTCAACTTTCGGGACTTAGCTGATTTTGAGCATGAAGACCTATTTTTAGAAGATGGCGTGCAGAGCACATAAATGAGGCAGAGATGTGTGCGCCACGTATTGTCTATCTTTAGAGGATTGGATCGAAGTGTTTTGCATGGAGATGAGATAAGAATAGGATTGTAACTTTAGTTAACTGTAAGAGGTCTATAGATAACACACTTGCATGTGTGGCTATGCCTGTAAACGGTGATTGGCTATTAATAGCATACGACCTATTTTTGGAATAGATAAGCGGTGAAGGGAAAGTCCCCACCCTATATATATGATGTGAATCGCATAGTAGTTGATATATATAGGTATATGCAAAGCGTAAGAGGTAAGCATAAAGAGATATGTGCATATGACTGGATTACTGTATCAGATCCATACATGCATCGATATAGATTGCCATTATTGTAAGGAGCTTGTGTGTTTATTAATAGATGGAAGCTATTGGCTGAATCTAAGTGTCATTCCTGTGTGTAATTGAGAAGTGCATGTTCTTGATTCAATCATGATTATTGTTTAAGTTTGTTCTTTCCTAGATCTGAATATGGCATGCATTGTAGAATGATGGATTAGTTATGGATCTATATGTTTCTTCCTTCATCATGCTAACATCCTACTACAACAACCCTAAAGAGGGACATGGTACCTTTACGTGCTTCAGGTGAGCGCTCAGTCTAGGCTGAGTGATGTGTCAGCGCGTCTAGGGTGTTATCTGGTAAATTCTAGGTTACATCATTGGTTATGTTGTTGGGACCTCTTTTTCAGTTGTTTTCAGAATGGTTCGCGATGAAGACATACCAGTTAACTCTAGCAAGTATTGAGGAGTGGATACATAATCTGGAGGAAGAATATGCATGGCGGTTCAACATTAGATCTCAGCTTAACACACATAGTTGGGTAGAATAGAATATGTATGAAAACTTATATGAGAGATTTTTCACCATCTTTCTGGTAGAATTATTTGAGTGGCTGATTGCTTATGCATCTAAGTGGAATTAGAGGTATTGCGCACTTATCTAGACATAGGAAGAATTTCAGGCCCTTTATGATCCTGATCTGATCTGGACTCATGTTGTGGATACGTGGTTTTGTGGTGTTCTAAACAGTTATATTCTAGAATATTCAATTTTGATGTATTCTTTTTTACGGTATCCTAGAGGAGCATATCTACAAGGTATTCATCTGGTGATCAAGATCTTGATGGTGATATTGATGACATTAGAGAGGTGTGTAAAATGTTGTACCAGGAGAATATTATTCCATTATTAGGGAATTCGTTGAAGGGAAACACTCCATGCAAAATCACTGAGAATAAATGACAGATCCTACATGCAAATCTTCCCCCTGATAGCATTGACTATGATAAAGAGATCACTCTGAATGTTGTTGTAGATGGATGGCTATTGAGCAATATTTTGATTGATATAGGTGCAAAAGTCAATGCGCTTACTTTATATGCATGGGCATAAATGGGGAGAAATCCATTATAACCATCATCTAATGTGTTGTTTATGGCAAATAGAACTAAGGCCACTCTCATAGGATTTTTGAAGGATGTATCTATAACCATACATGGGGCCAAATTCATTGGAGATTTTGAGGTATTAGCACTTGTAAAAGCAGACAATTTTCCAGCCTTGCTTGGATGCCCTTGGTGTTATGCGAATAATGTTGACTTGAGATTCATTAAGGGGTATATCAGCTTTGAGAACAAGGAGGAAAGGGTTGTGATACCTTTGACAGATGGGAAGTCTACACCATATGTTAAACCTCTAAGTGAGTAGGACTTAAACAAAATCTATGTACACGTTATTCAGGACCCAGAGGTAAATGAGCCATTAAAGGAAGGCATCCTATAGTGGGAGGATTCTCACTCTATTAGTGATACTACGAGTATTGCTTGTGAAAATTGGGCTCACAGTACATATGAACTAGTAGGGGGCGAAGTAAAAGAAGCGGTTGTGCGCAAGAATGGAATTCGTTCTATTCGACGGATAGGTAACACAATACCTTGGTATACAGGAGCAAAAGATCTTCATGTATTCTTACAAGCCATGGAGGCACAGTGGATAGACCAGGTCAGGAGACAAGGCATGTTAACATATATCTTGCACGGTTCAGCAACGCGCTGGTGGGTAGTTCACAGAGATAATCTTATGGAGTAGAAGGAGATCAGAATCACCCTATCTACCAGGTTTGTAAGAAGTAATGCACCTACATAGATTTGTACTTATAATGGTGAACAACCTATTCAACACCACATTCAATAGTGTGAGAGAATCTGGACAACAGGACATGAAGCATTACCACCTTCACTCTAGGTGCATAAATTGTATTCCACTCTACAAGGGTGCACACGCGCTTGGTATGTATATGTAGAACTACATCGAGAGACTGGAAACTGGAAAAATTTGACTGTAGGAATGATCTAGACCTTTGACTACTTTTCTTCCCAACCTCTAATAGAAGAGGCATTAAAATTTGTCAAGCGGTTAACCATGGGAGATAGTGCAAAGGCAGAGGAACTCATACTAGAACTATTTGGTGAGACAGAATCATGTGCGCATTTTGAAGAAGAAGAAGAAGACTCCATATTGCTTGAATGTGCTTACCTTGAGAAAGAAAAGGGAAATATGGTGTACATCGTGGATGATGAGGAATTTGAAAACCTGGATATTGACCATTCACAGGGGGTGTGCGAGGTCTTGGATAGTACAGATAAGGATACACGTGCATACCATGAACTAATGAAGATAAAGAAGGTCAATATAGGATTGGAGGTTGAGCCTAAGGAGGCCATAATTAGAGACTACTGGTCAGACTCATATGTGGCAAATATTATTGAGTTACTATAAGATTACCAGGACTTATTCCCTCAAGGGTATCATGAACTTAAAGGCATACATGAGTCTCTTGGGGAAATGAAGATAAAACTTAAGGAAGGTGCACATCCAGTGAGAAAGAGACATTATAGAATGAATCCTAATTTGCATGAAAAGGTAAAAGAAGAAATTGATAAAATGTTGAAGTTTGGAATCATTCAACCTTTGGATGAGTCAAAATGGGTTAGTCCTATCAGGATTAGTATAAAAAAGGATGGTAGAATTCAAATTTGTGTTGATTACACGGAGCTAAATGCAGCATGTGTCACTGATCCCTTTCCTACACCTTTCACTAAGGAAATACTGGAAGGAGTAGCAGGGTGTGAAATCTATTCTTTTACAGATGGGTTTTCTGGGTATCATCAGGTTTGAATTACCCAAGAGGATCAGGAAATGATAACTTTTACTACTAAATGGGGCAGCTTTGCCTATACTGTGATGCCTTTTGGATTGAAAAATGTGCTTGCTGTATTCTCGCGCATAGTTGTTCAGGTATTCAAAGATTTTATTCACAACTTCTTACAAGTCTACCTCGATGATTGGACAATATATGTGCTTGTTAAGGATCAATGTGAAAATTTGCGCTTAATGTTTGAACGATGCAGGCAGTCGAGTATCTCTTTGAACATCAAGAAGTACATATTTTCTACACCTTTTGGAATATTGTTGGGACACATAATCTGCAAGGAAGGATTACTTGTTGATCCAGCTAAGGTTGTAGTCATTTTAGGGTTGTAAGCACCTACCAGTCAGAGCAAGGTGCGCAAAGTTTTAGGTCACACAGGATATTATAGAAAATTCATCAAGGGATATGCAAAAATTTCCGCACCTCTGGAGGAGTTATTGAAAAGAAAAGGTACATTCGATTGGGGGGAATTACAACAACATGCATTTGAAACATTGAAAGAGAAACTTACTACCTTGCCTATCCTACATTTTCCTTCACGGGACAAACCATTTCATGTACACCTGGATGCCTCTGGCATAACTATTGGCGCAATATTATCTCAACATGGAGAAGGTATTATCAATCATCCTATCTGCTTTGCTAGTAGGAAGCTGAAACGTGCTAAACATAATTATACAACTACATAGTGTGAAGCTTTGTCAATGATCTATGCATTACACAAGTTTCATCAATATTTGCTAGCTACACCATTTGTATTCTATACGAATCACATGGTATTGAAGTACTTGGTAAACAAGCCCATCTTCCAGGGGTGCATATGTAGATGGGTAGTCTTATTTCAAGAGTTTTATTTCACATTTGTGGTAAAACAATGGAAAAGTAATTCTAGACCAGAACACCTATCTAGAATTCACTCAGGAGAAGAAGCACAAACAATTAAAGAAACCATGCTAGATGCCCAATTATATAGGTTACAATGCGTGCCAACTAAACTTGATGACATTGTTGTTTTTATACGGACTGGTATGACACTAGAAGGAATGAAGGCATTAGAAAAGAAATAACTTGCCATACGTGAGACACCTTTTATGTTGATCAGTGGCGACTTATACAAGTTAGGAAGTGATGAAGTATTATGCTGTTGTGTATTAGAGCATGAGTGCAAGGATATAATGGAGGAGGCACATGGTGGTATTGTAGGAGGCCACTATACAGGTGATACAACTACCTGAAAGATCCTACTTATTGGATTATGGTGGGAGACATTGTATAAAGACTGTAAATAATATTGTAAGGCGTGGATTATGGTAGGAAAACTAGGACAAAGAGATGAAATGCCACTAAGACCTATTATCAGTGCAAAACCATTTGAGAAATGGGCCATTAACTTTGTAGGACCTATTTCACCAGCCGCGCGTAGGATTGGATCACGCTATATCATTACTTGCACAAATTATCTCACACAGTGGGTAGAATTAGCACCTGTGAAGGACTATACAACAACTACAATAGCTAGGTTTCTATGGGAGAATGTTCTTACAAGATATAAATGTCCTTTAAGTTTGACAAGTGATAGAAGTACACACTTTTGAAACCATAAGGATCCTATTAGATGAGTTTATGGTTACCCACCATAAGACTACACCTTACCACCCTCAGGAAAATGGAACTGCTGAGGCTTTCAACAAGATTTTGAGCCAAACTTTGACAAAAAAATTTGATGTTGGAAGAAAGGATTGGGATGACAAAGTGTCAACTGTTCTTTGGGCATATATAATAACTTACAAGAGATTGAACATAGCCACACTGTTTCAGTTGGTGTTTGGCGTAAAATCCGTTCTCCCTATAGAACTTATGTTACCTTCTTTACGCATTGCACATGGTGGAGGTCTAGTTGATGAACAAGCTTTAGAAGAACGTATTGGGAAAATGATTCAACTGGATGAGCGAAGAGCCATAACACGATGGAGTTAGAAGCAAGAAAAGGCTAGGCAGAAAGCATAACATGACAAAAATATAAAGGAGAAGAAGTTAGCAGTTTGACAGATGGTACTTCTCTACGACTCAAAGTTATTGGTTAGGGACATATGTCATCACTTACATACTTGAATCATGTGCTTTCCAGTTAGAAGCACTTGATGGAACATGGATACCCCGTTACTTTAACAGGAGTAGGTTGAAACCCTACTATAAATAAGTCTTCTTGGTGTTTGTAATAAGGTAGTATTTCCATTTACATTAGGTTTCCATTATGTATTTCCTTCATTTATCGCTATGCTTTGTCAATTTAATTGTTGTTCTTGTGTAATAAGCATGCTTGCGCGCATGAAGCTAATTACTATGTGAAGAATGTTTATGCGTAGAGGGATGCACATACCTTTAGTGTGGGGGTGGTTGTAGTTATCCAAGTAAAATATTGTGGGAATTGAAAGGTGAAAGGAATAAGCTGCTATGGGGTGTGCTTTGAGTCAAAAGAAGATTGCTTCTCAAAAGTTACCAAGGATGGAGATGAATGAAAGGACAGTATAATGCGAGGTAACCAAAGGCCATGATAAATACCAGGAGAAGGTACAATGACAAGGTACTCGGGCACAAGGGCGTGCGCTGAAGAAAATTCTATGACCAGAGGGTAGGAAGGCATGCTAGAAGGTTATAGCTGGGGCACAAAGATGTACCACGTGGAATGGATGAATTTGGTCAATGAATGAGAGGATAATTGGTAGCTGAAGGAGTAATAAATGCATCAAAATTTGGAAAACTATGTAAGGATGGGATGTAAATTCATTTTTATCATTGCGACTAAGAGTATTTGAGGAAAGAGCTAAGTGCAAAGAGACGAGTGATTGAGTTAAGGTGCGAAGGGTGTGAAACCAAGCGTGACAAACAGATATGTGCGAAAATAAGCTTGCGTCCCTGGTGGTGAAGGTTTTGAGTGAAGAAAGGTGATAGAGAGGAGTTAGGGAACAAAGTTTCCACCTAGGGCATGATTGAATCAAGCTAGGGTTTGATTCGCAAATTATAGAGTTAAAGAGGAGATGATTACAAGGTAAAAATGGCACCTAACAAGGTAGTTGCACCAGGAAAAAAAAGGAAAGAAGAAGGTAGTCGTCGAGGAGGAAGAGATGGCACCTGAAAGCAATTTTTTAGAAATGTAATATCTAGAAGGAGTCATCATCAGCCAGGAATGGGATTCACACATCAGAAAGAGAAAAGTAAGTGAATACAATCACATGACCTTAGAGAAGAAGAAGGAGCTCAATTCCTTGCTCACTACGAGGATGAAAAAATGTACGGCAGATGACATGCCAATTTATGATGATGCAGGTGAGAAACTTTTGAAGAGAATTGGGGTCTACCAATTATATGAGCTTCCATATTTCAGGAAGTATGAGCCCTTGTACCAGTGGCTCATGAGCAGAGTGCATGAGGAATTCTTCTACTTTTTAGGATGCCGAGTTAGAATCTCATCTGTGCTTATCTTAACGGTGACAGGTTTGAAGGCCACATGAGAGGATATAAAGAATGATCTCATAGATAAAACTGTGATCTTAAAAACCAAACAGGAGTTGGGGTACCTAAAGGGTCAGCATGGTATGTATATAGATAAGTTGAAGAACTGTTTGGTTGTGTAAGCAACAACACACCTTGTTACAAAATTGAATGACCAAGAGCGGTGGTCATAGGTAAATACTATGTGGTTACACGATGTGCACAAGATGTCATAAGGAGCAGTCTACAATATTGCATACTACCTTATAGAGCAAATAGTCGAGGAAGCATGCACAGGAGGGAAGATTAGCTTTGGGGATGTTCTATTATCACTGGTATTCATGGAAATTGGAGTACTAAACGGGCTGAAGGAAAAGGTATGGGAATACCCCATGGAGAATAAATCACCAACTGAAAGGTTCAGCAAGTACCTATGTAAAGGATCCATGACAGATGATGTCAAGCAAAGGGTGGAGAAATGGGTACGATAGGCTCTGTGCAGCATTTGAAGAAGAATGGCGCATCCCCAAGGACCTACCATCAGTAGTGGGGAAACAAGTCCAGCTTGCTATATATCAGCATTTCTGCATCGTGGCACTTCCTAATGAGAGATGGAGTCTAGAGCCCTTGGTGTAAATTGCCTTACACATTCAGTGTAAGGTATTTCCAAGCATATGTTCACAGATTCATAGATGCACACCAAATTTTATTCAATAGAGATAAGGTAGACTGTGATTACCACACATTGAGGAAGAAGTATGTGTATATAGGAAGAAGTGCCTATGTCAAGAGGCTCATTTCAGAGGTGTTTAGTATTAAGCCAATAAGTTTGGTTGTAGCGGATATAGGGGCAGCATTAGTGTATCTTCAGCTTGTTGGGTTTCAAATTTGCACTTGGAATGAAACCACAATCAAGGGGCAAGCAAGTCCCTCCTCTTTAATGGAAGAGGTTCCCTTATTGAAAGTAGGGGTAAAACCTATGTACAAATATACAATCTTTCATTCAATGGTGGTTTCCCGATATCTTGAAATGTGTTTTATACCTGGAAAGTTATCAATATATGAGGATAGAAGACTAAAAGAGAGGAGGGAGGCAGAAGAAGACAATACTTTTAGGGAAAAGAGATGGTAGAGAAAACCCTTATATGTATTGAGCAAGTGAGATATGGAGTAGAACGATTTACATTTATAATGGGCATAATCCACAGACTCAAAGTTCTTGAGATTGTATAAACTAGAACATAAAGTTTCTAAGCATGCAAAGATTAAATGATTCACAGATCAGAGCAAGAAGGAAAGAGAAAGCAGAGGAAAAAGGGGGGAAACCTTTGTATTGATTTCTTCTAATTAGAAATTACAGTTCTAGAATATCAAAATTCCAACCCGTACAATGGCTTTGAAAGCCCATGATATATCTTGCAAGAGATGGTTACAACTTCCTCAAGCAAGCAAGAAACATTTACAACTTATTCCAATCATCCACGCCCTTTCTAATTTTTGATTTGCAAAGAAACATTAATGGCAGAAAAAATAGGTTTTTAAATATACAATCATTACTTTATTTTGCCAGTTAAAACATGGGGAATTAGATTTTCTTTTACAACTTCAAATTTCAGCCACCCACGTGGAAGAAATTAATTGGAGTGGGCCTATGGATGCCTTTTGTATTTTTTGCCTTTGACGCTGCGCCAGGCTGACACGTGGAGAGCTCCACCGGTTCCTTTATACTTAGCCAATTTGAGATTGTTTTACCTTCATTTTGAACCTAGGACTTGCAAAAAGCCTGCGCTTATTTGAGGATTGTCCCTTGGACCCTGCCCCTGGAGTTGCACCGTTTGGACACATGGAGGCCTCTGCTATTGCTTGAAACAAGACCAAACCACATCCAATCAGAGATGCCCATGTACTACCCGTGGATGTTTGGGCAAAATTTAACAGGGAATATATACCTGTCTGTCATTCCTGACTGTGGGAAGAAAATAAAAATAAAAAGAAGGGAAGAAACTTCACCATTACACTCGAATTTCAATTTTTTCTTCATGAATGGGATAATTGCAAACAATGCCAGGCTCAACACGATCCAATACTCCAAGGTACAAACTCAAATTTTTTGAAACTTGACTTCAAAAGAATGGAGTTTTGGGGCCGACAACAATTGGATCTTTCTGGGGATGGCTTGGCTTGGAACAAAGACACAAGGCAAGATCAAGAATTACAGATAACTATGGGAAAGAGGACTAGTGCCTTATCCATTGGGCAAAGGATTCAAAAGAAAAACCAATACAAGGCAACACACACAAGACGGGAAAAGAAACAAAACAAACCAAAAGGGAAGAACATAAACGAAACGCAAAGGAACAACCCAAAACCAAAACATTATACAAAATATACAGAAGGACCGCCTAGTCACCTAGGAATTGAAAAACTTTAGATACTGCCCACTATAAGGAAGTGTGAGAGGAGAACAATCCATGTTATCCAGATAAAAATAGTTCTCTCTAGCAAAATGTCTTATTCTAAAAGGACCAAGACAAAGAGAATCAAACTTACCATGGCTTCCTCGCGGCTCATGTCTTTTGTCCCAAAGTAGCACAATGTCTCCCACTTGGAAAACTCTGGGTTTGGATTTCTTGTCTAACAAAGCCTTCAATTTCAACTGATGAGTTGTTATCCTATCACCCACTTGTAATTTGTCCTCATCAAGCTTCTGAAGGTACAAAATTCTCTTGTCCAAAGAGCTACTGAAACTTGAATCTTCAATGGTTTTCATCAGATGTAAGGCTTGTAATTCCACTATGTCTGGCAGCTAAGCTTCCACACCATACACCACTTGGAAAGGAGACATTCCAATTGCTCTCTTGGGTGTAATTCTATCATCCCAAAGTGCATCATATAGCTTCTTATGACGATTCCTTTGAGAATCATTTACAAGATTTCTAACTATGCTCACCAAGTTCTAGTTTGTTGATTCTCCCTTTCCATTCCCTTGGGGGGTAGTAATATGAAGAATGAGAAATTGAGATCCCATACCCATAATAGAATTCCATCTCAGCAGAAGAAAATTTGGAAGCATTGTCAGTCACAATTTTGTTTGGGGGTCCCAAACCTGATCAATATGTTCCCCTTAATGAAGTTGCAAACTACCTCATAAGTAGTGCTCTTAACTGGGATGGCTTCCACCCACTTGGTGAAGTAATCTGTGGTAGTCAACATATGGGTATGTCCAACACTAGAAGGTGGGTTAAGAGTTCCAATAAAATCCAATCCCCACTGTTGAAAGGGCTCATCAATCACTACTGACTTTAGTGGTAAAGCAGCCAAATTAGGTCTACCAATAAACATTTGACATGCTTCACATTTACCAACCTATTTTGATGCATCTCTGAACAGAGTGGGCCAATAATAACCAACATGAAGTATTTTATGAGCTGTTACAACATAGGAGAAATGACCTCCACAAGCCTAGTCATGCAAATTAGAGAACAACTTCTTTTGTTGCTCCTTGTCTACAGACTTCAAAAACCTTCCATCTATGCCTTGTTTGAATAAAGCATTCTCCCATAGCACATATTGTGTAGACCTTAGTTTGATGGCTCTCTTCTATTTGGCACTTAAGTTATATCGACACTCTCCATAGGTCAGAAAGTGAGCAATGTTAGCATACCATACATATGTCGAGCTGAGGAACATAACAACAGGGACATAAACTCCATCTTTGGACAACTCCTTGGCATCTCCCTCAGTAATGAGTTCACACAAGCCCTTGCCCCGAACCAGCTTTGTTGGCCTGATGTCAAGATCATACTCTTGTACCTTTTCTACGGAATTACCTCTCTTGGTTCCAAATTCTTGCTGAGTAAGAATGGATTTGATTTTTGTATTAGGCACCAGCACCACATAATGAGAATTAAGGATGTAAAACCTAAATTGCTTGACAACTTTGATGACTGAAAAAGCATGTTTTTCCATCATGGTGTACTTTAGCTCATGAGTTGTCAAGACATAACTCATGAATGCAATTAGGAGCTCATGATCTTCAGAATTCTTCTGGGCTAACACAACAACTAGGGTATTTTTAGTGGCATAATAATAGATAATGAAATATTTGCTAAAGTAGGGCACACCAAGATTGGAGTCTTTGCAATAGCCTGTTTAATGTCCTCAAATCATTTCTTCCCTTCAGAGGACCAACCAAAAGTTTGCTTCCTTTGCATCATGCGAGCAATGCTCATAGTAAGTTCTGTAAAATCGGGGATGAATATCCTTAGGAAATTGATCTTACCAAAGAAAGAATAGATACTTTTCTTACTTGATGGAAGACGAATTTTTTGGATGTCATGAACTCTCTCTGGATCAATATTGATCCCTTCCTTTGAAACAATGTGTCCCAAAAAACTTTCCTTCTATGACACAAAACGTAGAATTCTTAGGGTTTAAAGAAATTCCATGCTCTCTACACTTTTGCAATACTGTTTCAAGGTGTTGGAAGTGATCTTTTCTTGCTTTAGAAAACATTATCAAGTCATCTAAATACACAACAATGCATTTCCCTTTTAAACTACCAAAAGCCAAGTCTATGGCCCTCTGGAAAGTAGCACCAGCATTGATGAGACCAAATGGCATCCTCTTGTATGAAAAGGTGCCCTAAGGAGTAGTAAAGGTAGTCTTATGTTGATCTGTAGTATTCACCTTTACTTGATTGTACCTCAAGAATCCAACTAACACAGATAGCATCTCCGAGCATGTGACAACTTGCAATACTTGGTCCATTATGGGGAGAGGGTAGTTGTCCTTCAAAGAACCCTGATTTAGATTTTTGAAGTCCACACAGATCCGAATTTAACCATTCTTCTTCCTGACAGGCACTATATTAGCAATCCATGTTGAATGGTAGATGGGGAAGATTATCTTAGCCTTTAAAATCTTTTGTATTTCTTGGAAAATTGTATCAGCTATCTTTGGATTATATTGCCTTTGCTTTTGTTTGAAGGGTTTGATCCTAGGCTTAAGAGGAATGAAATGTTACATTTCTTTAGGTTGAAAAAGCCTTAAGATTGTCATAAAAGTAAGCCAAAACATCAAAATACCTCTTCAATAGATTAACCATCTTCTTTTTCTCTTCCCGAGTGTAGCATTTTTCCAATGTTGACCATTTTGGGATCATCAAGACTCCCAATATTCACTTTCTCAGTCTCAACAGATTGTTGGGCTCCTTGGGAAACTTTAGACTTCATATATCTACCATGTTTATCAAAAAGATCCTCCAAACTCACCAGCCCTTGAGGAATTTTGTTTCCTTTCAGTTTGATGCATCCATCTTGATCCATCTCTTCTTTGACACCCTCTTCATTTGATGACACACACTCTCTAGGCAGATTATCACTTCCTTCAAAGAACAACTGATCAAAGTTTTCTCTAAGCTCCAAAAAAGAAAGTAAATGCTGGTCATCATTGAAAACTTGCTAATTATTTACATTGTCAGGCACACTGGGTCTATGGATCAACTCAATGGTGAATTTCTCCTAAGGGAAATCAGGGTGAGGAATCAACAAGGACCCCGAAATAGCCAGAGAGCCAGCCCTACTGTTCCTTTCCCTTGGCACAACTTTAATGGAAAAAGCATCAAGGAATTTGATAGAATCCTAGACCAAATTCCTAGTGTTTCAACCTTCTGTTCTTTACCTAATAAAGGTCTCTATCTTGTTTTACAATTATCTCGACATCTCCACGAGTAAGAAGGTTCTTCACTCCCATTTCCTTCACCATGCTCAACTCAAGAATAAGGGCCTCATACTCGGCAGTATTGTTGGTATTTTCAAACTGAAATTTGAAGGAGAAAGAATGAACCTTACCCCCAGGAGAAATGAGCACTACACCAGCTCCAGAACCAACTGAGGAGCAACTTCCATCAAACTGCAAAGTCCACACACCATTAGGATCAAACAACACTTCCTTTGGTAGACTTAACTCCTCTTGTGACATGATCATGTAGTTCCCATGCCCAATGTCTTCATATAGTATTTGTGCTTTAGGATCATCTGTCTTTTGCACAATATACTCTTCTTGCTTCTCAGGAAGCAACTTCTTCATCTTCCCATTGACAGGGATCAAGGCATGTGACCAATCCATTTGATTCTAACCTCCAACATCTTTACAAAAGTTCCTACTTAGCAGCATGCCATAGGAAGGAGGGATATCAGCAACTAAGATGGTAGCCAAGAACTTCTTCTCTGGTAAAGCAACAAAAGCTACTTGTGCATCCTTGATTCTCCCAACCAAAGGCACTTCTCTACTTTCCATGGAATAACAAGAGCCATAAGTGCGGGTTAGGGTTAGACCCAAAGCATGAGACACTTTTACAGACATTACATTATCAAATGCACCAAAATCAACGACACAATTGTTAAGCTTGTGGCCAGCTATGAGGAGAGTCGCATAGAAGGGTTTGATCTTCTCATTGGGTGAAGTGACTGCAACTACAAGGCTGGGTTGAGGTGGAGAAGGAGTAGGCAAAAGGTCTTTAGAAGAATGGGATGGGGTTTTAGATTTAGAATTTACAAATTTAACCATTTTGGCAAAGGCTTTAGGATGGGTTTGATAGAACTCTACCTCAGAAATCTAAATCTTGGTCCTTTTTAAGATGGTATATAATGTCAAAAGATCCAGATGTGGATGGGGAATCACTACTAGGAGTAGGAGGACCTTTTGATCTATCAACTTTATCTTTTGTTGGACAAGAATTCTAAAAAAAAAAGTAGAGAAATAAGGACTAGTAGAGCTTACCTTTTGGGTGGAAGTAGTAGGAATAGGAGCTCCTCTTCTTGCAATCATCGGGATGGTGATGGGGTACTCGTTGGATCTTTTTGCAGGTTACACCACTTTTTCCTTTTTGTTGGTCTACTCTTGGGTCATAACAACATATGAATCACTGTTCATCTCAACCACTACATTATCATAGTCACCTTCATCGTCCACACCTTAAGTGGTGAGGAAATGAACTCGAGAATGACCAGGCTCATCTAGCTCTTCATCAGCTTCCTCTTGTTGTTCATCATAGAGCCCATTTTCTTCCTCATCATCAGGCTCAATAACTTCAAAAGTAGCATTGATAGGCACCTTGAGGGGTGGACCTTCAATGGCCAACCTAGTTTGAGAAGAGGGCAAGGGGTTCCTAGGCTGAAATTTCTTCCTTGGAACATCTTGATATGGGGCATGCTGAGCCAATTGCTTCTTGATGGCAATGAGGTCATTACCCAACTTTTGCACCAACTGTTCTGCATTACCTCTATGAGGAGAGGAAGAAGAAGATGCTTTGGATTTGAAAAAATCCCTTTTTAGCTTACCAGACATGATCAAGTCATCTTCCACACTGACAACCAATCTCTGATCAACATCCAAAGTTGTAAGATTTTCTCTCCTCAGGGCATAGCTTACTTCTCGCAATTGAGCATTCAAGAAGAAACACTTCTAAATTTGATCAAAAGGTCTAGTATCTAGTGGAATATTATTAACCAACTTGTTGAACTTGGCCACAAATTCTCTCTTAGGATCATGTGGCTCCTTCTTGATTTGAGAAATTTAAGCTAGCAAAGCATGCACATCTTCAGTAGGGTTGAAACACTGCTCAAATTCAGTCCTCATAGTAGTCCAATCAATGATGGTCCCAACAGGAAGATGGTAAAACCAATCTGTAACATTGTCTTGCAAGGTTACCACAAACAACCTCATAGATACATCCTCATGTTCAAATCCAAGGACCCCACATGCAACAATGAAGGCTGCAATGTGTTCACCAGGGTGTACTTTGCCCTCACCTCTAAATTTGGGAAAATTCTTCCTGTTACCCCCAGGTAACTCATGCAATGGATGAGGAAGAGCTATAGGCCCAACTCTTTGTCCCCAAGGCCGAGGTGCTACCATTCTTAGAAAAATTGCTTGAAGTGGAACTGAGACACCAACAAGAATTAGGGCATAAAGATTAGGGCTAAGTTGTGCTTGAGGAATGCTACTACCAGAAGCTTTGTCTTCAATAGGAGATATACTTGTGGAATGAGCTATTCTATTTCTTCTTGTTGGAGGAAGTTGAAAACCTTGTTGATCCAAGAGTTGAAATTGGGGATCTTCAATTCCAAGATCCCTTCTGCCACGAGTGTATCTTAGAGTCGCCAGATCAAAGAAATGATCAAATTAGTTGTTCTTTTAAGAAAGGAAATTTGTTGAATAAATCCCCAGTGAAGTCACCAAAAACTATTGGGTTTAAGCTTTACACTTGAAATGAAACCACAATCAGGGGACAAGCAAGTCCCTCGTCTTTAATGGGATAGGTTCCCTTCTTGAAAGCAGGGGAAAAACCTATGTACAAATATACAATATTTCATTCAATGGTGGTTTCCCGATATCTTGAAATGTGTTTTATACCTGGAAAGTTATCAATACTATGAGGATAAAAGACTTGAAGAGAGGAGGGAGGTAGAAGAAGACAATACTTTCAGGGAAAAGAGATGGTAGAGAAAAACCTTATATGTATTGAGCAAGTGAGATATAGAGTAGAACCCATTCACGTTTATAATGGGCACAATCCGTAGACTCAAAGTTCTTGAGATTGTATAAACTAGACCAAAAAGTCTCTAAGCATGTAAAGATTAAATGATTCATAGATCAGAGCAAGAAGGAAAGAGAAAGTAGAGGAAAAAGGGGAAAACCTTTGTATTGATTTCTTCCAATTAGAAATTACAGTTCCATAATATCAAAATTCCAACCTATACAATGGCTTTGAAAGCCCCATGATATAGCTTGCAAGAGACGGTTAAAACTTCCTCGAGAAAGCAAGAAATAGTTATAACTTATTCCAATCATCCACACCCTTTCAAATTCTTGATTTGTAAAGAAACGTTAATGGCAGAAAAAAACAAGTTTTAAAATATATAGTCATTGCATTATTTCGCCAGTTAAAACATGGGCCATTCGATTTGCTTTTATAAACTTCAAATTTCAGCCACCCATGTGGAAGAAATTAATTAGAGTGGGCCTACGGATGCCTTTTGCATTTTTTGCCTTTGAAGCTATGCCAGGATGACACGTGGAGAGCTCTGCCGGGTTCCTTTATACTTAGCCGATTTGAGATTGTTTTACCTTTATTTTGAACCTGGAACTCGCGGAAAGCCTGTGCTTATTTGAGGACTGTCCCTTGGACCCTGCCCCTGGAGTTACATCATTTGGACATGTGGAGGCCTCTGCTATTGCTTGAAACATGACCAAATTGCATCCAATTAGAGATGCCCATGTACTACCCGTGGATGTTGGGGCAAAATTCAATAAGGAAGATATACCTATCTGTCATTCCTGACTGCATGAAGAAAATAAAAATAAAAAGAAGGGAAGAAACTTCACCATTACACTCGACATTCAAATTTTTCTTCATGAATGGGAGAATTGAAAACAATGCCAGGCTCGATGCAATCTAATACTCCAAGGTACAAACTCAAAATTTTTGAAACTTGACTTCAAAAGATGGAGTTTTGGGGCTAACAACATAGCTAAAGCCCAAGATGGAGAACAATAAGTATGTGGAGAATGAATTCATGGTCTCAGGGGCCATAGAAGGGTAAACACAAAATGGAAAACATACCGGCGTAAAGGCCCACAAAAACTATTGACGTATAGGATGAAGAAGAGGAGCGTGAAGATAGTGGAGGCTTGGAGCATAGAAGAAAGCAACCATATGACAGAAAAGAGTCACAGTGCGTGACCACTCCACCTCAGGGACATTATGAAGAGGAATACATGAAGGTTGAATAGGAAGAGCAAAAATTTAAGAAAGTATTCAGATGCACAAGGAATCAAGGCGGAACCCTAAAAATGGTAAGGAAATCACCTCGTCTCTCTCCACACAAGGAGACCATTGAGCCAAAGAGGAGAAAAAAATTTGAAGTTGGATAAGGAAGCAAAGGAATCAAGGGAGAGAGATCATGCTTCTCCTACCCCATTTGAGTAAGAAGACGAGCCATAGAACGAGGAAGAGCAAAAATATGAAGAGATGAAGGACGGAGAAGAGAGAGAGAGAAGGAAACCTCAAGATCCGCACATGTGACTACTCAAGGTGTAATGGGACAAACTCCTAACCTTGAAGCTACAATTACCAAGGGTCCTAGATTGAAGAGGATGAGTGGGGAACAAAGTGCACCACTCATGGGCTATGTAGAGGACATCAGAAAAATCATCCTCACCCGTTTCCAAAGCACTGTAGAACAAAAGGATTTATTTGGCTAGGAATTAATGGATGAGGATATGGAGACCATTTGCACTAAAAAGAAACTCTCATGGTCAATGCAAACCCACATGGATGAGCCTAATTTTGATGTATGCGAGGAGTCATGTGTGTTAAGATGAATGAAGAAGACAACTCAAGTGAGGCACATAATAGTTAAACCTACTGTTATGTCAGATAAATAGGTTAGCAAAGTGCTGGTAAAAGGTTTCTACTGATGTTGCAAGAAGAAACATGGACAATGCTGCAACAATCAGAGCATTGTGCAAGGAGTTGAAGATGAAGGATGTAGTGATAACGCGTTTGACCTAAGAGAACTACTTGGAGCAGAAAAAGAATAGTGCGTTAATTGGCATGGTAGAGGCTGTTGGAGATCATGTGATGAAAGTGTGCCTGCATCTGAAATCTAAGGTACTAGAACAATCCCCCTTGGCAATGCATTATGTTAGAGATTTGGTGAACTTGGTATTGAAAGAGGACACAATTAGAATGCCAAAACCAAAGAATCTTAAAGAAGAGGTGGAAAGGGCTAATGCTGCAGTAGTCAGAAAGATGGCATCATATGAAGGCCTACATCAAGCACTCCAAGAAGAATTGACAAAGGCAGATCATGCCTTAAATATATGCATAGCTCCAGAGGCGCTGATCAAGGTAAAGACTTTGGAAGAAGATAATGCAATCTAGAAGGCTATGAAGGATGATACCTTGGGCCACGTAGAATGGTTAACACTCATAAAGTAAAAGCGTGAGGCCCTAGCAGCAGCACAAGAGCCACACAAGGAAATATTAGATGAGCTTGGGGAACTCATCACACAAAAAATGGATGCACTAGAAGGAAAACATACTGCAATGTCCAACATTATGTTGGTATTGCAGAATGAAAAAGGTGAAATTGCCCAAGATGAACTGGAGTCTATTATTGTGGACATACCAGAGCAGGTAGAGAAAGCATTCACCAAGTGGTAGGCCTTGGAGGCTGAAATAAAGGAGGAGTATCCAAAGTTGATCCTTCAAACTGATACAGAGGAGGGTTGCCTCACAAAACATTCTTTCTTATTCTTTCCATTCAACATTCTTTACTTTAGTTTTGGAGATAACCATTATCGAGATGATAATGAAATTAGTGTGGGGGTAATGTTGATAAGAGAATACTTGTTAGAGATCACACAAGAAGTCCACGTGGGAGAGAAGGCCAGGATCAAGGGTGCGAAGGGAAAGGAAAAAACCACACGTGGAGGGCAAGTTCAGCTTGACTTAGCTGATTTTGAGCATGGAGACCTATTTTTAGAACATGGCATGTAGAGCACATAAATGAGGCAAAGACATGCACGTCATGCATTGTCTATCTTTAGAGGATCGGATCAAAGTGTTTTGTATGGAGATGAGCTAAGAATAAGATTGTCACTTCAGTTAACTATAAGAGTTCTATCGATAGCACACTTGCATGTGTGGTTATGCCTGTAAATGTCAAATGGCTATTGATAGCACGTGGCCTATTTTTGGAATAGATAAGCAGTGAAGGGAAAGTCCCCACCCCATATATATGATGTGAATCACATAGTAGTTGATATATATAGGTATATGTAGAGCGTAAGAGGTAAGCATAAAGAGATATGTGCACATGAATGGATTAATGTATCAGATCCATACACACATCGGTATAGATTTCCATTATTGTAAGGAGCTTCTATGTTTATTAATAGATGGAAGATATTGGATAAATCTAAGTGTCATTTTTGTGTGTAATTGAGTAGTGCATGTTCTTGATTCAATCATGATTATTGTTTAAGATTGTTCTTTCCTAGATCTGAATATGGCATGCATTGTAGAATGATGGATTAGTTATGGATCTATATGTTTCTTCCTTCATCATGCTAACATCCTGCTACAACAACCCTAAAGAGGGACCTAGTACCTTTGTGCGCTTCGGGTGAGCGCTCAGTCTAGGCTGAGTGATGTGCCAATGCGTCTAAGGTGTTATCTGGTAAATTCTAGGATGCATCACCCATCAGGCACCCCAATCTCCATGAATACTAAGGACAATAACATAGTGCCAAAACTAATTTTGTCACATGTTTGTGCTTCTTCGATGATTATCTTTTCTATGTGATCTACAATGTTATAGACCACTCCTTGAGACATCTTCTTGGGCAACATGCAACCACATTATGTTTACCTGTGACCACCTTCCTTGGTTATTCAACTTTGTCACAAGATGTGCAGCTGCCTCCACTACTGGGTACTTCTTCAACTCGTCAACGTCCATACTGTGTGGACCCTTGGTATACCCCAGCTCTTGTATCCTCTCTAGGATTGCAGCTTTATCCATTAAATCATTATCCAAATCCAACCCTGAGGCCCTTAGTCCTGTCACCATTGAAATCAAAGTAGCTGTGATTCTTACCCTCTGTCCGATGAAGTCCTCATGGAATTTGCTCATCAACCACCGATACAATGGTTCATACTTTCCAAAATATGGTAGCTCATATAGCTAGTAGACTCCATTCTACTTCAGCAACTTCTCACCAGCATCATCGTATATTGGCATATCCTCTGCCATACACTTGTTTATTTTCGTGCTCAGTAACACATCGAGCTCCTTCTTATTATCTGATGTTCGATGGTTGTAGTTATTGATTTTACATTGTTAGATATGGGAATCCCATTCTTGTCCCACAATAATGCCCTCTAGATACCACATTTCTGAAAAATTATTCTCAGGAGCAATCTCTTCTTCCACTTTAACCTTCTTCTTCCCTTTATCTCCTGCTACGGTGCTTTCTTTGGTGCCATTTGAAAAATCTCTCTTTTCTTCCCTCTGTAGTTGAGCAAATCAAAACCCTATCTTAAATCTCCATGCGCTAGTGGAAATCACATGCCCTTGCTTGTTTGTAATGTGTTTGCTTCACTCAAACCCTTCTCCTATGGGAACACAAGGTTCTCTAGCACACAACCCTTCTCCCCACGTTTGGTTTCACACTCTATGCACCTCAACACGATTTCTCAGCTCGTTCGCACTTAACCCTTTTCAAATTCTCTCAATTGCAATGGTAAAAATGAACTCGCATCCCATCTCTATATAGAATTTCAAAAAATTAGTGCATTTATTGCTCCTCCACCTACTAACAATCCTCTCATTAATTGACAATTTTCATTATTTCCACACGGTACATCTTCATGCCCAAGCTATAACCTTCTAGCGTGCCCTCCTACCTTTTGGTTGCGGACTTCTCTTCAGCGTGCTTCCATGCACCTAAGTACCTCATCACTGCGTATTCCACTGGTAGTCTTCCCGACCCCTGCTTACCTCACGTTATACTTGTTTCTTCATTCCTCTCTATCTATGGTCCTTGTGTCTAGAAGAAATCTCTCTCTCTTTTTTCAATTTTCCAACCTTGAATAACACCCATAGATAATTCCTTTCATGTGTACTTATTTTCAATAGTCGTGTACCTAAATATCAATAACCTACCCCACACTAAGGGTATGTGTAGTCCTCTGTGCATAAAAATTCTTCAAATAGTAATTAGCTTCTGGTGCGTAAACGCGCTTATTACACAAACACACCAACTAAATTGACAAAGCATAGCAACAAAGAAATAAACACATTAAGGAAATATAGAATTGAAAACCTAATCTAAATGGAAACACTACCTTATTACAAACACACAAGAAGACTTATTTATAGTAGGGTTTCAACCTACTCCTATTGAAGTAACTAGGTAACCATATTCCATCAAGGGCCTCTAACTGAAAAGTTCCCGATTTGAGTATGTGAGTGATAACATACGACCCCAACCAATGTACTTTGAGTTTTCTTGGATGGCACAAAAACTTAGAATCATAAAGGAGCACCATCTGTCCTATCTCAAGCATGTTTTACCCCTGGATGTGCCTGTCATGCCATGCTTTCTTCCTGGCCTTCTCTTGTTTTTGACTCCAAATTGCTATGGCTCATCGTTCATCCAATTTGATTAACTATTCAATGCATTCTTCTAATGCTTTCTCATCAGCTAAGACCTCCACCATGCGCGCAATATGCAAAGAAGGTAACATAAATTCCATAGGAAGAACTGCTTCTACACTAAACACTAACTGAAATGGGTGTGGCATTGTTCAACCTTTTATATGTTGTTCTGATATACCCAAAGTATTATAGATACTTTATCATCCTAATCTTTTCTTCCAAAATCATATGTATTTTTGTCAACGTCTGGCTCAAAATTTTGTTAAAATCCTCAGTAGTCCCATTTTCCTGAGCATGATAGGGTGTAGTCTTATGGTGTGTAATCATGAATTCATCTAATAGAATTCTGATTGTCTCATTAAGAAAATGTATGCCCCTATCACTGGTCAAACTTTAAGGACATATCTACCTTGTAAGAATATTTTCCCAAAGAAACATGACTTCTGTGTTGCCACTTTACAGTAATTTGTAGATGCTAATTTTGCCCACCTTTTCAGATAAATCTGTGCAAGTTATGATGTAACACAATCTAGTTCTGCATGTATATAGTGAAATAGGACCTATAAAATCTATAGCCCATTCCTCAAACTGTTCTACACTAGTAATGGGTCTTAAAGGCATTTCATCTCGTTGACTTGGGTTTTTTGAAGATGCATTGATAATAATAAAAAGCCTTACAAAATTCCTTACAATCTTTGTACAAGGTCTCCCACCATAATCCAATAAGTAAAATCTTCTAGGCGTATGGTGGCATCACCAACATAATGACCACCTACAATACCGCCATGAGATTCTTCCATAAGACCATGTATGTTCATGTTCTAATACACATCAGTGGTGCAATACTTCATCTTCAGCCTAATTTGTATAGGTCACAATCTGATTAACATATAGGGGGTTGCGCGTATAGCAAGTTGTTTCTTCTCTAAGGATTCCATTCCTTATGGTGTTATTCCTATTCATACAAAGACAAAAATGTCTTCTAGTTCTGATGGTGCTCGTTGTAACCTGTATAACTATGCATTTTGGCATGATATCCTTCAATTACCTATGCTTCTTGTCATGACTGTATTCTAGATAGATGGACTAGTCCAAAATTTAATTGTTCCCTAGGTTTACCACAACTATGAAATCAAATTCTTTAAATAAAAGGACCCATAGACATATGCTCCCTTTTAGAATAGGATTTGTTTACCAAATAATTCAATGCCATGTGATCTGTATAAAAAAATGAATGATGTAGGCTAGTAGGTACTGGCGGGAATTTATGTAGTGCATAGATCATTGACAAAGGTTCGTCACTTTGTAGTTGTGTAATTCAGTTCTGTAGGAGTAAGCTTTCTACTAGCAAAATAGATAGGATGATCTACAATACCTTCTCCAGGTTAAGCTAATGCAACCACGCCAATGTTCATGCCAGAGGCATCAACATGTACATGAAAGGGTTAGTCCCATAAAGGAAAACATAGAATAGTGCATGGTAGTAAGTTTTTCCTTTAACGTCTCGAATGCACATTGCTGCTATGGTTCTCCCCAGTAGAACGTACCTTTCCCTTTCAGTAACTCTTCCAACGATGTGGTAGAAATTTTGGGATATCCTTTGATAAACTTCCTGTAATATCCTGTATGACCCAAAAATCCACGTGCACCTCACTCTGAATGGTAGGCTCCCTTAGGCCTATAATGACTGCAACCTTGGCTAGATCAACCAACAAACCCTCCTTGCAGATTATGTGTCCTAACAATATCCCAAATGGTGTAGCAAATATGCACTTCTTGATGTTTAATAAGATACTCAACTGTCTACATATTTCAAAAATTAAGCACAGATTGTCACAATGATCCTTAACTAATCCATACACCATCCAATCATCTAAATAGACCTATAAGAAGTTGTGAATAAATTCCTTGAATGCTTGAAAAACTATGCGTGAAAATACAGCAAGTAGACACATTTTTCAGACCAAAAGGAATTACAGTATAGGTGAAGCTACCCCATTCAGTAGTAAACGTAGTATTTTCCTGATCCTCTTGGGCAATCCTAACCTGATGATACCCAAAGAACCCATCTATGTAAACAAATAGATTTCACACCCCACAACACCTTCTAGTATTTCCTCGGTGAATGGCGTAGGAAAGGGATCAGTCACACATGTAGCATTCAACTCCCTGTAGTCCACATGCAAATCCCGATCCGTCCATCTTTCTTGATACTGATCACCATTGGACTAACCCATTCTGACTCATCAAGGGGCTTGATAATTCCAAACTTCAACATTTTTTCAATTCCTTCTTTGATCTTTTCACGTAAGTTGGGGTTCATCCTGTAGGGTCTCTTTCTAACTGGGTGCGCACCCTCTTTAAGTTTTATCTTCATCTCCCCTAATGATTCATGCATGCCTTTAAGTTCATGGTACCCCCTAGGGAATAAGTCCTGGTAATCCCTTAGTAACTCTATGATTTCTGCCACTTCAGATTCTGACCAATAGTCCCCAATTATGGCTTCCTTAGGCTCAGCCTCTGATCCAATATTCACCTTCTTTGTCTTCATAGGTTCATGATAGCGTGCATGTGGTCATATCTGCACTGTCCAATACCTCACCACCTACCCGTTGAATGATTTACATCCAAATTTTCTACTTCTTCATCATCCACTAAGTAGACCATTTTTCCTTTTTCTTTCTCAAGGCAAGTGCATTGAAGTAATGTTGCATCCGCCTCTGTTTCTTCAACAAGACGTGCTCCTGAGTCTCCTTCATCTAGTAACTCCTGAAGGATTTCTTCAGCCTTGGCACTATCTCCCATAGTTAAGCACTTTATGACTTTCAATGCTTCTTCCACCGGAGGCTTTATAGAGAAGAAGTCAAACATCTGGGTTCATTCCTACAGTTAAATCCTACCAATTTCCAGTCTCTCTATGGAGTTCTACATATACATACCAAGCACGTGTGCATCCTTGTAAAGTGGAATAAAACTTGTGCACCCATAGCGAAGGTGGTAAAGCTTCCTACCCTTCTGTCTAGAGTCTCTCACACTTCTGAACGTGGTGCTGAACAGGTTGATTACCATAATAAGTATAGATTTGAGTAGGTGCATTGCTCCTGAGGAACCTAGTAGCAAGAGCAATCCTAATTTCATTCCATCCTACAAGATTATCCTTGTGGGCCATCCACCAGTGTGCTGTTGTCCCACATAGTGTATATGCTAACATATTTCTTCTTTCCAATGGGTCTATCCACTGTTCTTCCATGGTGCATAGGAATACCATAGGATCTCCTTCTCTGGTGTAACAAGGTACCGAGTTGTTACCTATTCTCCTGACATAACACGGTTTTCTTCCTCTAGGAAATATGCTCTTTACTTCGCGCCCTACCAACTCATAAGTGCTATGAGCCCAATTATCACAAGCAACACTTGTAGTATCACTAATAGACTGTGCATCCTCCCACTGAATTATTCCTTCTTTAGTTGGCTCAAGTATCTCTAGATCTCGGATGACACGTACATAAATCCTATTCAGATCTTCTTCACTCAAGGGCTCAACATAGGGCACAGATTTTCCATCTGTTAAAGGGATAATAACTCTCTCCTCCTTGTTTTCAAAACTGATATAGCCCTTGTTGAACCAAAGATCAACATTATTTGCATAGCACCAAGGATGCCCCAATAGAGTTGGGAAGCTATCTGACTCTGCCAGCGCTAAAACCTCAAAGTCTCTAGTGAACTTGGCCCCTTGTATAGTAATGGATGCATCCTTCAAAACTCCGATGGGAGTGGCCTTAGTTCGATTAGCCATGAACAATATATTAGAGGATGGCTGCAATGGGGGTCTTCCCATTTGTACCCATGCATCTAAGGTAAGAACATTGACTTCCACGCCTGTATCAATCAGTATATTACTCAATAGCCACCCATCCACAACAACATTCAGAGTGATTTCCTTGTCATAATCTAGGCTATGAGGGGGAAGATTCGCATGCAGGATCTACCGTCCAGTCTCAATACTTGCACGTGGAGTGTTTCCCTTTAACCAATCCCCTAACAATGGAATGATATTTTCCTGGTGCAACATTTTACACACTTCCCTTAAGTCATCTATATCAGTTTGGACCATCTCTGATACTTTCTTTTGCTCCATCTTCCGTGATTTCTCTTTTAAGTATTGTATCTCACCCTGAAGATTCCTAAGAACTTCCATGGTTTCCTGATAGACCTCCTTTTGATGGGCAGGATCTGGGTACCGTGCATGTAGAACCTCCTCCTTAGTGATGGTAGGCTTCTGTTGCAATGCTTCTCTGGTGTGTGCCACCTCAGCGCGGGTCATGATCTTCACTTGCAACTCCTCGGACTCTGCCTCCAACTTAGGCATCCATTGATTTTCAACAGCGCATTGTATCCTAACCATCCCTGTGCCTTTGTTTTCTTGTTTATGTTGCTTACTAAGATGCTCATATAAGTTCAGGGAACTCCTCATAGCTATGGTTCTTTCCACAAAAATAACATGTAATATTCTGAGGACATTCACGCCTGTAGTGGTCAGGAGATCCGCATGTATAACATGTTCCACGAGGAAACTCACTTCTTCCACTACCACGGCCTCATCCTCCAAATCCACAACGGTATCCTCGACCTCTGCCATGACCACCTTCAAAATGCCCTTCATTCCGATCATAGCGCGCCTGATTGTGATCCCATGGTCCTGATGCTCGTTCTTTCCCTTAGAGTTATCTAAAACTCATGTCTATCGTACACCAATATCTATAGCAGTCATGGATCTGACCAATCAGTCGAGCAGTCTTCCGTGTCATGAGTCGTGGACCTGCAGATTTTACAGTAGCTTGAAATGTTCTTCCTTATGGCGCGTTGTAATAATGGGCAGCGGCTAGCATCATGGTTTAAATGGCATATCTCACAATCCAATAGCAACGAGTGTACTGATATATGAGGAAAACTATCCTTTGTGTGACCTTCTACTTCACAATTTGTACACCAAATCCCTGTGTGTGTCTCATGTGCTGAATTTGCTGATAGTTTCTCCAACTATTTTGCCATAGCTGTGATCTTGTGCTTCTAAAAATGGGCTCACCCTAGTATCTATACTTCCAACTACCTCAATGTGTAAGGCTGCTTCAAGTGCTTTGCACAGATCAGTGTATGTCTTATGTGATAATGCCCTTCTAAAAGGGGTAATTAGGCCCCCAATGAACCACTGTGCATGTTGGCTTGCATGTATATCATAAGAAATCTTAGATAACAAGTGTTTTAAAATGGGCATCATACTCTCTAACACTCTCAGTAGTGCCTTGCTTAATATCCTTGAGTGCACTTATACTCTTTTGCTCAAACTCAGGGATGTGAAACTCTTTAAGGAATGCATCTTTTAAAGTTGTATAGTCTACGCAAGTCTGATCAGGGTCAAACTTTCTATACCAGTTGTGTGCGCGCCCTTATAACGTAGTAACAAATTGGTTTGCCCTACGCTCAGAAGCCATGATTCCTTTTGCGCACCAAAGTATTTCACACATATGCACATGTTCAGCAGCATCTTCTATGCCCTTATAGTCTGGAAGATGAAGAGACATCTCCATGTAAATATTCTGGGGTTGGTGTGGACCTTGCCCACCTGATCCAAAACCTCCTTATGTTTCCCCTGCCTCCAGAACCACTAGATCCACCAGAACTAGAGCTACCTATGCCTCATGATCCCAAACCTGTAGCTGGTGTTAAACCAGAAGATGTACTTCCCTATGTCCCAACAGTAGAACTAAATTGTACCCCGACAGTCTGTGAAGTGTTACCACTTCTAGAAGTTAGTCCAAAAATCTACATGCCTGAGTTTTGTGCAGATGATACACCCAAAAAGGTACTCCCATATAACAACAAATCCATTTGCGCTGCCATCATTGTGCCTTTATAAGACTCGCTCCTACTCTTCCACTGCTTGAATTAGCTTGTTGACTGTTTGTTGTACTAGATGCTGGAAAACCAAGCACAAGGGCAAGGTTTCCAGGTGGATTCACATGCGTGCACTCGTGGCCTAGGTTGTCTCTGCTGGTGTGCTTCTACGTGAGGTGGAGGAGGGTTCCCTATCATGTTTTCCCAAATGGGGGAGTTCCTGAGGCTCAGGTTCCATGTTTTCTACATGAACTTCAACTCCTTCCCAAACTATCTTTCTCCACAATGCCATTTGCTCTACAACCTCCCACTGCTTCTCTACCTCCCTCTCACATGCCTCATTATACTTAAGTTACCTTTCCTCTCTCTACCTTTCTGCCACTAGGTCTGCCATCTTTCACCAAACCTACTCCTGCCCCCACGCGTGGTGGGGTTTAGTTAGCCATTGGTTTACTCTCCAAATTCAAAGTTACCATCAAGATCTTGATCACCAGTGGAATGCCTTGCAGGTAAGTTCCCCTTGGATATCGTAAAAATTAGAATTCAGCTACCTCTGGACATGAATAAGTGGAAATTGAGTACTCAAAGATATAATTGTTCAAAACACCATGGAACCACGTATCCATAGCTTGAGTCCAAATCAGATCAACATCATAAAGGGCCTAAATTATTCCTGTGTCCAGACAAGTGCAGTGATACCTCCAATTCCGCTTAGATGCATACGCAATCAGCCACTCATACAATTCTACTAGAAAGATAGTGAAGAAGCTCTCATATAAACTGTCATACATGTTTTGTTCCATTCACCGTGCATGCGTTAAACTCAGATCCAATGTTGAACCCATGTGTATTATTCTTCTAGATCATGTATCCACTCCTCAACACTTGCTAAGGTCAACCAGTATGTCTTCATCTGTGAACCATCCTGAAAACAACTGAAAAAGAGGTCCCGGCAACGGAACCAATGATGCAGCCTAGAATTTAGCAATACAAGCCCAGGCGCACTGGCACATCACTCAGCCTAGACTGAGCGCTCACCTGAAGTGTGCAAAGGTACCAAGCCCCTCTTTAGGGTTATTGTTATAGGATGTTAGCATAATGAAGACTTTAATCATTCAGATATATAACTAATATATCTTTCATACAGTGCATATTCAGACCTAGATCTAGAACATAACATACTTTAACAGATAACCATAATGGAATCAAGCATGCAATACTGAATTATAACCATGAGAACACCTTGTTTCAGTCCATAATCTCCATTATATTAATTACAGTAAATACACAGAAGCTTCATTACAATAACAATAGTATACGCTCATGCGCATAACAGATCTAGCAACATAATCTCACTATACCCTAGTTCTCACACGTATATCTATGCTCTCTCTCTCTCTAGATATCTACTACATAGTTCACTACATATTTATAAGGGTGGGGACTTTCCCTTCACCACTTATCTAATCCCAAAATAGGTCGCATGCTATTATTAGCCACGCGCCGTTACAAAAATAGGCTTACATGTAAGAGTGCTAACAATAGATCTCTCTTTGTCAACTATCAATTCACAATTCTATCTTTAGCCTACATCCATGCAAAGCACTTTGTAGCCAATCATCCAAAAATATCCAATGTGTGAGGCAAAAGTCTCCAATCGGTTTGAGTGCTCCATGCACGCTATCTCCAAAAATAGATCCTCATCATGAAAAATGGCTAAGTCTCGAATCTATCTTTGTTCTGTGCGATCCTCTCTGATGCTTCTGCGCCTTTGAATGTGCTTTGTTCTCCCACGCGAACCTTTATGTATTTTCTTCACTAAGTGCCAGAGTTTGATTGATCTGAAGCATGGTGTTTAGGAGGAGCTTGAATGGTATGAAGAATGACACTGTAGCAGTCCTATCATGAGGTCAAGATGAGTTCATTGTGTTCTTGAATATAAAAATACTAGTTAGAAGCTAGGTTAGGTGCTGACATAGAGCAAGGATGCTAGATTCATGAAGCACAAAACATTCATTTTGTATGACAACTTAATCAGACCATCAGAGGTAGAGTATGATGATGCATTCCAGGTATGTTTGTGAGTTGGCTGAGTCTATATGTTGTGTCTCAATCCTTGATTCATGTTTTGAAGTGTATCAAGTGTGTTCATGCATCATGGAGGTAGTATGGAGAACGTTAAGTGTTGTTAGGTCTATGAAGATCGAAGGATGAGTTCCTCAGTTGATGATTATTACTTTAAATTTGTATGTGAATGCTTGGGGTTTGTAGTGGTATCTCAAGCAAGAATATATATTTTCAAGAAGGTTTATAGGTATATATAAGCCTAGAGAGAAGATTTACATCTTGATGAAGGACTACAAATTTTTTGTAAAGACATCATAATCTGAGGCATGCTTTTTGAGTTTATCCTTTAAGTAGTAGGAGAGTAGTAAGGGAAAAAATGTAATTATACATCATGTACATGAAGATTCATGATGTTTTATATTGGTATATGAGTTTTAGGGGGAACTTGAGTACTCATTACCCTTAAAAGGAGAAGCTAGGAGTTTAACAGGACAAGTATGAGTGAATATTGCATCATTTCAAGGTACAATATGATGTTGTGTACTATAATGGTGAGCTACAGGTGTTAAAGACTTCAATAAACAAAGACACCTGATATTGATCATCAAACATGTATCTAAGGTGTTAAGAAAGATAACTTGGTAGAGTTATTGGTTGTTTGAAATTATAGTTGTAGGGCAAGTCAACCATAAGACTCAATAAGTTGTGAAGACATGAAAAGAAGGAAATGGACACTAAAGAGTTGCTTTAGGTCTATGGTGTTGATGTTGATCCATTTTCATGGCTCTTGGTTAAGGTATGTGCTTGTGTATTTGCATAGAAAAATAGAGGATGTTGGTATATTGATAGGGGGAGTCACTAGATGGTATTTCATGTGTTGAGGATGATCATGTAGCAAGGAGAAGTTTGATATTTTTGGACTGAAAGGGTGCTTCAGGCTCTTGGTCCTAAAAGTTGTTTCCAGTGTGTTATGCAAGATCCAAGATAGTTTGTGGATGTTTCGTGCTAGGTTAAGAATAAGTATGAGTATAACATGATGTCTTTACTCAAAATCAAGATTGTGGCATGTGTGTGCACTATGATATGCTGCTGCCTAGGGGGAGCTACAGTGCTCTTAAGACATGATGAAGCCAAAAAGAGTCAAAAGAAGAATGACAAGATTGTGAGCTTGTTTGAGGTTTTTTATCGATGTTTCTAAACCAAGAAGTGATCCTAACATGCAAATGAAGATGAATATTATGTGCTATAGGTATATGATTTGTCATTAAAGTAAAAAGGGGGAGAAGTACTATGTTGTTTTCTATCAATGAAAAAGGAGGAGATTGTTTGCATGTGTGTGCATATATTGTCATTGATGTAAAAGGTGTAAGTACATTAATGAAAAAGGATGATGTAAGGAATGCACGAGGAATCTTGAAGTGATGATGAAATTGGAAAAACATGTAGTGGCATGGTTGCAAGAGTGAAGAAGGTGAGAGTTGCTTAGTCTTAAAGGCCTAATTAGGAGGCCTAGTCAACATAGGTGATGAAATATTGAGGTTAGAGATGCTTGGAAGCTTAAGAAGCATGGTATAGGCATGAAGAGCTTGTTGGTGATGGGTTAAGATACTTATACATGTATCCGAGGATGATTGCAGGGCTTGAGCATGGTTGTAGGTCTTTATCTAGTCCTAGTTTAGGTTGTTGGTAACCTAATGAAGCATGAAGGTTAGGTGCAAAGGCTTGTGGGCCCATGATGGATGTCTCAAGGATGTTAATGCCTTTTGAATATTTTTTTTAGCTAAGGTATGGTGTTTATCTACTCTATTTGGGTCTAAACTAGACCTAATATTATGAATTAGCTAGGAAATTCATGGTGGTTGAGAAGATGTAGAGCGAAGTATGACCTAATGAAAATTGGATAAGTTGAGAGAGGTTGTCCTAGTGCTGTGGTCCAATTTTTAGGTTCGTATGATGAGATTATTGCATGATATGGTGTTTTTAGTCCTACCAAGCTCAAAAAGGTGAGTTTCCTAGCTTGATATGAGGTAAATCATATTGGTTGGCATGTGAAAAGTTTTCATGGGGACTTGATCCTTTCAGGGATTTTAAGGCATGGAGATAAGAATATCTCAAACTTGGAATGAAGTTAAATAAAGGTCTAAGCTTTAAGAATGATTGTTAAGAAGCAAAGGAGGTCAAAAACCCTACCTAAACCCTAGTTCACTAGCAATGTAGGAAAAATTGATGGTGTGATCTCTAAATTAATTGAATCATAAAATTTTACAATTGGAGGATGGAAAGTACTCTCTCATCTTTCAAATGGTGGTGGTTTGAGGTCTTGACTGTAGGTGGAGCCCACTCAAATATACTTGTTTCCTGGAAAGTTTATTTTTCTCTCATGTTTTCTATTTGACATATGATATAAATTGATGTTATTAGTATTTTGGGATCTATTATATATGTTTTAATTGATTCCAAATCTTGGTGAAGCCATTGGGTGTTTTGTAAAGGTTCGAATATGAAGATTAGTTTTAAGGTCTAGAAGGTAGTTTTTAGCGGTCATGGTGAAAAGAGGTTCTTGAGCATGTGTAGCCTAATTTAATGAGTCTAATGGATATGAGAATGTTTTATAAATCCAATATGATGAGTTTCATACTTTTTTTGAGTCCTATAAGTTTGTTTGGTTGGTAAGGAAGAGGTCACAAGTTGGCCTACTTGGCAAGGTTTCAGGATAGTATACGTTCCTTGATGAAATTAGTCTAAAATACAAATATCTTGGTTTGGTTTATGATTCCTATCCATTGGATAATTATGAGGGATAAAAATTTATCCTATTACATACTTTTAGAAGGTTTGAAAGTGTCTACATAGGTGATATAAGGTCCTTCTTCCAAGACTGGTTTCTGGGAAATTCATGACTCTATAGGCAGAGTCATGATGTCTAAAGTGGTTTGAGGTATTACTTGTGTCATTGGATTTCAAAATCATGGTTGCATGCCATGGTTGAGGAGTTTCATGAGATCTTAGTCTTCATCTTTTATGATTGGTTTGTTAAAGGTGCCTAGATTGAGTAGGAAACAATCCTACTTGGTGGTGTTATGAGAAGAATGGATAATGCAAAGGTTCACGAGTTGGTAGAAGGAGTTGAGAGGATGCACATGAAATTTGTGAAAAATTTGGAGTCATCATAGAGATGGTTTGTGCCCTTGGAGTCCATGGAGTGCTTGATGGAGTTGGATTTAGCCTTGTAGGCCTAGTTGTGCATGCTGAGTGTCTTAGTCCATGCCTGACCTATTTGGATCTTTTGATATGGTTTTATATGAATGTATATATTTATTTAATTTTTCATATGAACTAACTTAATGGTCATGACTTACCTAATGTGTTTGAAATAAATATTCATGTATTTAAGTGTAATGTATATGCTTATTATGACTAGTTGTGTGATAGAGGAATGTGTGAGCTAAGAAAGAGTTTGAAAGAAGTACGAAAAAATCAAGATAGAGATGAAAGATGGTATGAAGCATTGAGAAAAGTGGAAAAGAAATTTTTCAAGGTCATTAGACCTAATTAACCTATGAAGAATAAAAATTGAACGAAGTAGGAGAGAGCATGTTTAAATATGGTTTTGAAGTGTGTGAGCTAAAATTGTGATCGTTATCTGTTGTCGGAGAAACGATACATAAGTGGTCTTCATCTTTAGGTGGTTAAGTTAGTGCTTGATGACCTTATGTGGTTGCATCATCCTTACAGGGTTGATGCCTTGCTAAATAGGGGTTGGTGCTCCTTGTGGGGTTGGTTACTCACTAAACAAATCTTGTGTGATGTGTCATATTCATACAAGTATTTTAGATTGAGTAATATGTTCAAAAGTTTCAGTGGGTTTTCTTCCCCTTGAGGGTTTCCCACTTATATTTTGTTTATTTTGTACTCTCTCATTCATGTATATGGTTGAATATGCTTAATGTGCTTTTAATGGTTAATGAATGTTGATTTGATGCTCTAAATGGTGTATACAACTTAAAGGAATTAAGTAAATGTTTTAAAGTATTTATTCACCCCCTAGTCCATTGTGCTTCCAATAATAGAGTTAATGGAGTCAACCTCTGTATTTGCATGGGGGCCTTGTATTCTAACACACCTCTATAGAGACATCCACTTGATAACATATAGGGGTCAGAGGAACCTGGGTCCAACTACTTATTACATATTTGGGCATGGGACCACATTATCGTGAGTTGGACATGGGGTATTCTAGTAGAGAGATGGCCTAAGGAGGGATGCCAGATAGTGGGTGCCTGACATAGAGGTCACTAAGGTGATTTGGAGGTTTATAGATGAGACATGGATGATTTATAACTACTGATGATCACATGGAGGCTCTACAGATAGTTTAGATGGGCTACATATGATATAGAGTTGAGGATAATGGAGGTAGACCACGATATCATTAGGAGTTGATCATTTATCATTAAAAAGTAAAAACCAGACAGGGTCAGATGACATTTGAATGTATTCATGACATTCTGGGTGGAAACCAATGGTAACCGTCAGTAGCACAAGAGACTATCTATTTTGGGTCATGTATTAGATTGATAGTAGCGAGGGCTAGATTTGAAGGGATTGTACCATATGCATGGGATGCACAATATGATATTGTGGATCCTATAGTTAGAACAAAGTATGCAACATAGTATTTAGGTATCATGCCCATGCGTATCACCATTACTCATGAAGCCATAACAACGACCATAACAACAACTAGGAGTTATTTTTAGTGGAGGGTAAGAGAGTAGCAGGCCGATAGGGCCAGGTATAAACACAGGGTTAGGGTTCACCTCTGAGGCCACCAAGTTGAGTAGGAGGAGGAGATGGAGATGGTGATGGAGACAAAGGTGATTACTAGGGAGATAAAGATGGAGATGTTGATGGAGGTGTAACACCTCTTTATTACGTTTCTAAACTAGGGAATTTTTTTTTATCAAATCATTAATTATAGTTTATGCCTTCAATGAATTTAATATGCATCAATTAAATTCTAACATACAAGAGTTATAAATCTCTTAAGTTATTTTACGTTGAAATGAATAACATCATTTGCAACAACTGTTGAATTATTCCAACATTATTAATTATCTTGATGCCTTCAATGATTAACAACTTACAATAGATTAATCCAAAATTAATTAATGTTTAGAATCCAACCAAAAAATCTATGATAACCATGTGTAACTGCAAGGGTTTAGATCCCACTCGATTCCCTTAAACACTCATTACGGGCCAATAAACTTAGTATATCATTTAGTTAAACCTTTTAAAGGTTCAGAGAACTATATGTATCTTCATAGTGTATCCTCCCGGACATGACACAAAAGAATTGGTGATGGATAATGCAATCAATCCTTTGCAATACTATGGCCATAGTTTTAGGGCATCGCGCTAGCTAGCTTAGTTTCATGACTACACATAAGCCACATGAAACTTGTCCCTACATTCACTGCACAATCATCTCAATCATAGTAGCATGATTATTTTCCGTTCTTAAATGATTTAGTTCATAGTTAACCATTTTGTTTAATTGTTCACAATGTGTAATAAGATTAAATTAAGAAGTAATAAGTATCATGACTCTATAGCCGAGTTCTAGGAATCCTGTCGATACTACCTGAATATTTCTATGAGAAAGGTTTCACTCACGTAATGACTTGCATCATTACGTGTTTGATGCCTTTTCCATAGCTATTCCCAGCTAGTACAGTCACAGTTCCTATGACACGATTTTTACTCCATGATTCCTAAACTTTGTTATGAATTCACAATGATATGATAACATCATTGATGACCATTAGGAGCCACTTAATCTTTATTATTTTATTTATGTCGGGAGAAGATGACTGTACCATTTTATGTACGCCATCATACTTAATACTATATCGATGTACTATTTCCGTACCGATTTATAATGGTATCAAGTAATTTACTTACATCGATAACATTTCGTCTTAAAATTATTTAATGTTTCTAAAATATTACAGCAATTTACTTCTTTAATCAGACATGTAAACTGGTTCCTTCATGTTTACAATGATTACAAGTACATATTTTTACTTTTCCCATTGCTTCCGTTACCTAATCTGGTTTATAATGTTTTGTTGAGTATTAGGTATTCCTAAGTTTTTTAAAGTATGAGCTTACTGCCTTTAAAGGACAACCACAAGTCTTTCATTAATTCTTCATAGAATTTGGTATATAACTTCTTAGTTATCGAGATCATTAGTTATCTCTTACATAATCTGCTTAATATCATCCTTAAGAATGTTGAGGTCATAAAATCCCAGTATTAATCACACTAATTCATTCCTTGAAGAAGGGTTCAATATATATCATACATGATTATCTTGGTTTACATCACATCCTACTCCAAATTTACTCTTTGTGATACATTTCACATTAATACAATTCCATATTAATTACTTCATTGTTTTGAATATCAATATATATATATATATATATATATATATATATGCTAAAGTTACCACTTTTATTACTATTTCACAATTCATTCTTTTCTTATGATGATATCATAAAAGGATAACATTATTCTAATAAAACATTCATATTATGCTATATCTTTACTGTTTGACAAGCACATATATAAATCATTGTAGTTATGATTACTACATAAAAACCAATTCATAACAAATGCTTGATTATTAACAATGACACTTAAACAAGTCATGAATCCAAACATAAATGATCATTTTATCGAATGATAAATGAGATTTATTACATAGATACAAAGTCAAAGAGAGACACTTTCATACATAGTTAAGTATACAATAAGCCCCGTGACTTTTTCTTAATCTCAAGGAAACATACACTTTTTAATCAAATACTTGTATACTCTTTCCATTCATAAGGTAGGTATAAAATAATTAATGTAGGTCATGATGTCTCTCCTAAATCAGCTCCACATTCTTTTCAATCCTACAACTGAAAAAAATTGTACAACATTGTACAGGGTTAGTTCGAATGAACTGGAAGGAATTCACTTCTCTTCTTTCTAATTATTTTGTTATGAATAATTGAACATTTATGATGTTAAAACAACACTTTCAAAATAATGCACTATCATATAATTAAATGAAAAATCCTCACATATAAAGTAAGTTTTATGTTAATTCCAACTTTCTACCATATCTCTAACTATACAGTTCCACTCAATAATAGTCTATGCAACACAAGTCAGTTAATCAACAACTTGAAACAACATCCTTGCTTTTTCAACATGATAGGCACTCAAAATCAGAAGAGGGGAAGTTATAACTTAGGGTTATAAGAGATGACCCGAACACAACCAAACATGATAAAATAATCTCCTTATCACTTTCTAGAGAACCAATGTTACAACTAACCCCATTATATGTTTGTATTCTTACTTGTCACACATATATTATTACGTAAATAAAAGTAATTGAATAAGAGTTTAAGTTTAACAACCTTTCCCTAAGGCAACCGTCATTAAATATTCCCAAATTACTTATTTATGTTTAGAGATAAATAAGTAATTTAGTAGAGCAAACAACACATTATCATCTTCCATTACCTTATTCCACATTTTTAATTTATAGTCAGGGGGGCAATGATCAAACCTTTAGTAGGATCTGAATGATGTTCAACCCAAAAATTATAGCCCTTCAGAGTAGCTATATCCGTATTCAAGATTTCTAAAGTTAAGAAATCCCTAGGAAAATTGATAACTCATTCCATAATAACATAAGTGTTTTGCGCCAACTAAGATGCTACAACTTGGCCTTGACAACTACAAGTGCCAATGAATGGCTTTCTCAAATGAGGCTACTAAGAATCTAGCCTAACAAAATTTCTTACACCTAACCCATACAGGTTTCCAAGGTAAGAACTTGTCATTAGCACCAATGAATCTTAGCCCCAACCCATTTTAGGAAAGGTTTCGCGTATCTATAGTAGATCAGATCTAGTGATGCTATATATAAAGAGAAATCAAGCATAGTCCAAAACCTGAACAAAAAGCTCTTACTTTAATCATCTTCTCAGGTAAATATTCGAACACCCAGGTTGGAACATAACCCAACAAAAAAAATTAAATTACTGATTCACAAACCATACTAACAATCTCTTTTTTTAGAAAAAATAAAATAAACACTCATAAATCATTCTATTAAATCAAAACGAAATAACTATAAGAGTAGAAGAAAACTCCTACCTGCTAGTTATATTTTTCCACTATCTCTTTGTACTTCCTTAGGAACTTCCACTACCTAGAAAGCCACATTTCTTCTAGTAGTTAGTACATAATTCCTTTACAAAATACAATCGCATTTCCATGAAGAATCTACTCATTTCCAATTTTCATCAAATTTATAAAATATTCAACCACTAAAAATTACAACATTTATTTTAGCTACACAACTCCATATATAACACAATAAAACCTCACATTGAACCGGCATGCATGGCTCTATAAATGGAGGACTTGAGTTTAACTAAAAACATCTAATTCTTATCTTAGCATGACTTCACCAAACTGGGCTCATATAAAAATTAGGAACAATGCGAAGAGAATGAAGATGTGCATAAAGGGTAGCTTCTTGGAGAAGATTCAGGATTACCAAGACTCAGAACCCAAATTAAATGCTATTAAATTAATTAGTGCCAAGTAGTGGCCTTCCCAAGCTCCACCACCGCTCACCAATTTTTCACCAAATTTATCTTCATATTTAAGCAGGAGTTCACAATTTACAAAATATCAAATCAAGCCTTTAGATTTGCATGGTCAATTTGACCAATTAAAAATATAACAATTATTAATCCCTCTTTGCCACCTCGGATGGGGTTAAATCCCTAATAAAATCATTAGGATATAACCCTCTATGCATGGCAAAGTCCTTTGTTGAGACAAAACAACATAACCCTTCAATAGTATGCCTAGAGAACAATATAATACTTATCAACTTAATTTCCATAAACCTTGAATGCTACATGGTCAGGTTATCGATCACCAAATAATTTAACAAACATACCTTTATGATAACAAAAGCTTTGCCAAAGAATGAAGGGTGTCTTTGATCGGTCAAAGGCTTAGGTGACCAACCTAAGTTAACCTCTTCCACATAACATGATGTCAATAATCCATTATTTGAACTTATCATTTCTTTTCCATGTTTGATCAAACAATTACCTTTATAAGGAGGTGTGGTCAAAGACCTAAAAACACATTAAGATATATTTCAACATGAATCATAAAAATTTTAAATATCGAATGTATACTTGAACATTTTACCATGCCCCATGATCTTGTGATAATACTTCAACTTATCCTTTCTAAACTTGACATGGTGAGGTCAAAAGGACCTTAGTTTAAACAATATGACCTTATTATATTTGAAATATCATTTAAAAATATGCCTTAAGACAATAAAAAGGATTAACAAATCAATGCCCCACATCATGGTCTTAGACCATTTCATTTTTATACCAGTACCATTATTTGCTATGTTTTTAAGGACTTAGTCACAAAATGTAAGCGAATACTAACCGGTAACAATTATTTTAACACAATGATAAAATCCTTGCTAATGTATTTCAGTCATCGAATTACATGAACCAAAAAGGTTAATGATGATGCTTAAATCAAAAGGCTTGTTTCATTAAAGCAAGTATACAACAACTATTCGACAATGTGTAACAATCAACTATGTTCTTATGCTGTAATGATACTATCACAACCATGTACAGATCCCTTTTATCATGAAATCATTATTCTCAACAAGAGTAGCAAAGTATCCAAATCAATACTAGGTACAACAATAAAACAAAACACCCAATAATGAAATCATCTCATTTAACAAGGGTATACTTCAATATTCATTATAGCTATAATATTCTATCAGTACATCATGCACCAACATCACCGTAACCAGCCAAACAAGTACATATGATCATCAAATTAAAACATAAATATGTCATAAATGCTAAGCGCTTTACAAAATGCGGGAAATGAGCGTTGTTGTGTGGTTGTGCATGTAATACTTATACGTGTGTATATCCTTTCTAGGATATACATTCATGCAGGTAGCTACATACTCAACTATGCAAAAAAGTTCACTCCTTTGTAAATTCATTCACCATTTAAGACTTAATCTTTCAACTACACAGAGTGAAATTGGAGGATGTGATAGGAGGAGATCCAAATGTGTGGAGTCAAATTCCACCAGTAAAGTCTACAGGGCCGTCAGTAGTAGAGCTACTAGCCACTCAGGCATAAAGAGACAAAGCCATTTGATAGAGATATTTTGTCTTGATCATGGATCATAAATAGATACAATAGATGACCACTTAGAGGGATCAACTTACCATACATGTACAATAGTTGATAATAGAGAGATACGCCACGACATGTATCCAAGGCAACTGATATGGGAGATTTATTACAGGAGTTAGTGACAGCCACACATGATGTGGACCTTTATAGAGATTTATATGAGGTAATTTCTCTTGAGGGATAAATATCTCTAGGTTATAGTCAGAGGATGGGTAGTAAATCCGTGAGGTCAGATAAATCACATGGGCCTTCTATATCTATTAGATTTGTTTACATGATGCCACTGAGGTGAGGAGGAGATGGACCAGGTAGTCTAGGTGTAGGAGAGAGTCATGGTTGGCTTTATATATTATTTATATGTATATGCCTTGTGATGAAGGCACACACTGTGTAGAGATACCCTTGTTGGAACTTTTATGTATATGGATGTATATAACATTTTTTATGTGGACATTATATATGGAAATTTTATTGATGTATATGGAATTTTGATGTTTTAAATGATGATCATTTTTTTGTATCAGTAATTTGTAATTATTTGCAATGTATGCTTATTGATTTCTATTTCCTTCTTTTCAATCAATGATACGATAGTGAATATGACATGATTGATTGTGCTCGTAGTTGAGCTTCCATTCAGATTTTATATTTTGAGAGAAACCTATTTTTCTATTGCACAGTAGAGTTAGCACCATGATTATTGAAAAACCATGATGAACAACTCATGATGTGTGTAAAAACACACACATAGATAAAACAAACCCAATATACATAGTATATGTAGACACCAAAGTTATATATGAGTTAATGTGCTAACAAAAATACTTGTAATTGGTCAAAAAAATAACAAAAGACTAAATGTAAAGCAAACCCAATATACATAGTAATGATATACACTGTGGATATAAATAAACCAAGATGGGAACATAATACTAGTAATTGGTCAAAAACAACAACAATTTAACATAACATTAAATAAAGATAATTAACTATGCCTCTAGTGTGTTCCATAGTGACGATTAAGAAGATTTGGATGCCCATGAGGAAGCATACATGTAAGGGGATTGGATCAGTTTGAAGTGTGGGGTCAAGTGACACTCTTGTTGGATATTATTGAAAATTGATCCGAGATAAAATCGGTCATCTATTCCAAACAAGGATACATGCAAGGGGTAAGATGATTGTTTTATAATCATAAAATAATTTGAAAGATCACTAGGATAGGAGTTATAAGTTAGATATTATTGAATTGTGTCGATAGTTGTTGGGAATTTGAACATTTTTAATGCTTTTGGATTTTGAACATTTTTTAATGATTTTGGATTTTGAATGTTTTTTGAATTTGAATGTTTTGAGTAACCTTATGTGAGCAAGAACCCATCTGAGCATGTGTAAAGAACACAAGAGATCTATAAGATCAAAGGATGAACATGAGCATATATGAAATATAAACAAGTGTCTTATGTCATAATTACAAGGAACAAGTGATAGAAACCAGATTGGGATGAAACACTTAAAGGAGTAGGGTTAAGGAACTATATAAGTGAATGTTTTGAAATGCCCCCAACATAAAGGGTTGGTATCATTGATTTAGGAATAAAATCTCTTTAGATGACTGGATTCATGGGTTCTTTAAGTATTCAGAGAAGTTTTTTCTTTCCTACTTTAAATTAATGAAGTGAAATAACAAAAATAAAACCGACCTCAGAAGACAGTGAGGTTTATCGATACCCGCAAGGATGATTGTTAATGCTGATAATTGATTGAAGTTTCTGAGTCCAAATGAATGTATTATTCCATTGGTCTTGAAAAGCAATCTACAATCAAAGACATTAAATAGAAAGGATTAGATGAATGGATTAAAAAAATGCACGACAAAGGCTTATTCCAGGAATCCAAAGGGACTTCCTTGGAGGATGTCAACTCGCTTTGTAAGAATTTAGGGTAATTGAAAACATAACAATAATGATAGATAATAATAAAAAAATGATAAATGGATGTAGATCTATTAGAATTAAAGGTTGAATGGAAGGTCTTGTTTGACTTCAAAGGTGGCCCAGGAAAGTGTAGATATAATATGAATGGAATTGAATTATTCGTACCAAAATTCCTCAGTATCTTGTTGGATATAATGGAGGAAATCGATCTGATCCTCAATGTCTTGTTCGTCAATGACAAATTGGATTGCACAAAGTGTGAGTTCATGTAAGATGTTGTACTATTCCCAGAAAAAGGGGTGTTAGATTATGGGGAGATCATAAATGCTAGTAATTAGATGTGAACGACTAGGAAATGTCCATCTAGTAGAGAGCCATACTTGGAAATAACATCTTAAATGTATAAAGAAATTGATTAAAATGATAAAAATATAATAAATTGATAAAACTATAGATTTTGATAGGAATCGTCAGTGATTCAGGCTAATCATTGGTGATTGGCGATTAGGGTGAATTGCTAACAATTGCTTTGTGAAAATTGACAAAAAAATTGCTAAAAATGATAATTGAAGATCTTCAATCATGTTTTTGATTACTTTAAAAGATTCCTATGATGACTTGAAAAGGATGGACAAAGAGAGATATAGAAATACCTTTGAACATAATGTGTAGCTAAAATATGCCTCAAATATTCAGTGGGAAAGATCTAAGTTGATAAGTTGTATTGTCATGTTCCTGAGAAGTTGGATGATGGAAATGACCACAAAAGTACTTGAACATTATTGATTTTGATGTTTGATTATGCTTGAAGATGTCCTGGATCATGTAATGTTCAAAAAATAGAGTGTAGGATAAAAAAAATTATACCCAAGATTCAATATTGACGATCCTTGAGAGAGAGCACAAAGGTGTTATTTATAATTGTTGGTAATTCAGTTGAATAGCCATTGGTGATCCACTTTTGTACAGGGAAACAACTAGAAAAGTGGTTAAAACCACTAATAATCAGGGTAGATTTTTGGTTTGATATTTGGGTGAATGATTAAGAGAAGGTTTTGGATGAAGTGTATAGGTTAAAAAGGTTGTGAAATGGTTAAGAAATTGTTGATTTGGTTTTTTCTTATTTAATTTTAGTCTCCAAATGGTTTTGGGTTGTTTTAAGAGGAGTAAAATGAGGTTTTATAGTTGGGAAATGATTTAATAGAGGTGTGAGAGAATATTTACATGAAGTAAATATTATGGGGGATTTCAAAATTAGGATGAGAGATGTATGGATTTGAATAATGTATTTAAATGATTTTATTTGATTAAATATAATTATGAAGATGGTGCATATGGTGAAGGAAATTAGAGGTGCAAATTTTGAGTGTTTACATTTGCACCTTTTTGTCAAGTAGTTTGGTGTAAGAAAAGTGTTGGATGAAAATGATAATTTCATTGATTAGATTTGATTTGTATGGGTGATTCCCCCCTCAAAAATGGGGTGATTGCAGCATCAGTGTAAGGAACAACTAGTTTGACAGGGTTGGTTTGGATAAGTTTGATGTGTGTTTTGTGAAACTTTTCCCTGAGACGAGGTACCGAGACAATAGGTGTTACCATGGAATCAAGTGATAGGGGTAACCAAGGGGTTTGTTTCCTATAGATGTATGATTCATAAGGGTAGGCTGGACAAGGATAGGGAAGTCAAGAGATAAGGGGCCAAAGGTCTTGTGTCCCATAGATGTATGACATATCCCGTGGTAAAGTGGATTTTTATTTTTAATTTTTGAGTATTTGGGGTATTTCGAAAGATGTAATTGGCTCAAAAATGTGATAAAGTGTTTTTGTTTTTTGAAAATTAGAATCAGGGTAAAAATATGATGAGTTTCTAGTGATTCATAATGATCGCTAATGATTTATGTGAATTGATGTAGATTGAAGTAATCATCAGTGATTCCTACACAAGTTGGGGGGGAAGGCTATAAAATTCCTAGGTCAGTAATGAATAGTTCATTGTTGTGACTTGTTTTTGTAAATTGGAGAGCTTGAGGGAGTGAAAAACATGGTTTTAGGGTAATGGCGTCGTCGAATAGGCACAAAAAACATAAACAAGTAGAGGTAAGTACCTAATTTTATTGGGTTTTTTTGAATTTTTAGCGTTTTTGAACGCATACGAAGGGTTTGATGCGTTTAAAGATTTCTAGAATTACCTATGATTCAGGTGCATCTCTCAGTGATTCAGGTAGATTGCTAGTGATTTAAGTGAATCCATGGCAATTTTTCTATTATAGGTGCAACCTGAGTGATTTGTTAGAGATTGATTGTGTTTGATGAAGTGTTGATGATCTTTTGTAACAAATGTGGATTCTAATATGTGTTTTTGTATATTTTATGATTTTAGGTTTATGCAAAATTAACTATCCAAGATAGGATTTTGATAATCCTAGAGGAGGTACATGGGAGGATATGTTAGATGATGATTGAATTCATGTAGAGACAGTCAATGGGGTTTGTAGGGATGTGCATGATTATAGACACATCTAATAGATGCATAGGATTATTGTTGGCATTGATGGAGAGATGATATCTAGACCACTTGCACATTTTGGTTACTGACAGGTGAGGTTACAATCACTATGGAGGATGTTCATAGGATTATGATACTTCCATGTCCTCTGTAGAGGGTATCTATTGTATTGATGATACAAAGAGAGAGGATGTGATGAGGAGATTGTATGGATGCTGATACGGATGACATGTGAGGTATACTTGTAGGGGTTTTTTATTATCAGTCTCTATATTTTATGTGAGGAGAGAGGGTTATACACGGATGACTATGTTGATGATGGGTATTTCAAGCTTTGATTTTCTTGATTTTGAAGGGGGGTAATTTCCATGGATAATTATGGGAGTAATTGCATAGATGATGGAGCATTGGACTGATTTTTTCTTTGGCCCCTACATTATTAGCATAGACATTGCAGGAGTTTTGGGATTGGAAATTCCACGCAGAATATATTATGATGCTTCATCATCTCTGGAACTACTCCCATGCATCATCCATGGAGTAGTTGTGGGCCCCTACATTATTAGCACATACATATATGGAATTGTGGGCTTGGAAATCCCACAAGAGATATGGGATAGATGTTACATTTCTGTTATACTGTTGGGAATTTTGAGCACATTTCCATAGCTCTTCCGATAGGGCTTACCATGGGGAGGTGTGGATATGATTGGAAGATATGCTAATGGATTTATGAGATGATGAGGTGATGTGGTTTAGATTGAGAGGGAAACATAAGGTGGATCATTATAGAGATCTTCTTACAGGATTACAGGTAGGATATGTGTTGTGGAGACCTTATCCTTGATTTTCCAAAGTGGCCAGAGTAAGAGCATGAGGTTGATGGGATACAGTATGAAGTTATGGGTGTAGGGGAGATGAGGGGGAGAGTGGGAGCTTCTTAGATTCAGTTCATGTTAGATGGAAGTTTGGTTTGGTTCAGGATGTGCCTGAGGCTCATAGTATTATATAGATGAGATGAGGGAGATGCTGGATACTCCTGAGGAATTTATGGGATGGATTCCTATTATAGTTGATGAGAAGGGAGCCATGGGTCTAGATGAACATGGTGACTTAGTGTTGATTGATGATGCTGGAGTGACCACTAGTTACAGGTGGTGTTGGATTGGTGCTTATGCCAAGTTTGAGAGAGCTCGATTGATTCAGAGAGGGAGGAGGGTGCGTGCTAGAGTAGAGGGAGCACATATGAGATTGTTGATGTTAGTGATGATGAGGAGGGTGATGGAGATGAGGAGGACCTTCAGGCCATAGTTGCACATAATTGATGACTGAGAAGGCCACCATGGAGGCTGAGAGAGATGGTTTGTGGAGGGAGAGGGATGATTTGATTGGAGTGAGGGCCATACTTTGATTGGTGAGAGGGATGGTGTTATTGCTGAGTGGGATGGACTTAGAGCGCAACTGGTGACCGCAAGCCACGAATGATCAGGATCAATATAGACTAATAGAAAGAAACCCTGAAAAGGGATCTTGGTATTACGGGGACTTCAGTATCAGGTGAGGATATTTGGTGGCTCGAGCCCAGGACAGTGGTTAGATGGGTGCACAGGGCATGATTAGTTATGCCCATTATCATTCTTTAGGAGTGGAGTTGGCATATTATGAGGATATGGTGATACATAACCTAGCCTAATGTAGTTCTATATGTTGATCATATGGCACAATGAGGAGACAGCTCCTAGTGCTAGTGTGGGGAGTGTGGGTCAGCCACCTCAAGGACCAGATGGAGGAGCTAGAGGTGACAGTGGTGCACATGGAGGTGATGGGAGTGTTTTTTCATGCTAGTGAGTTTCTTAGGGGTGTCCAGTTTACTGGATAGATGTGACTTGTATTTGTATTTTGATTTGTCTACGGATCTTTACAAAGCCTTGATGTATAGTTTGTGATATACAGAGTGAGGGGACTCCTTGATGATGTATTTGACTTTGACTTTATATATATGATATATTATATATATTGTGTGTGTTTGTATGGTGATCTATTTTGGCCTATTGATTCATGTGTTTATTATGATGTATGTTTTTATATGCTTTTAATATTTTTATTTGATGTTTTATGGATATAAAATGTTTATATGATTTGATAGGTTTATGTGATTTGAAATGATTGATATATGATTGATTGACGTGACTTAAAATGTGATACTGGAATTTTATCAAAATGTATTCTAGCCTTTTAAGATAGGAGTAAAAATGGAATGATTGCATTTGATATTGGATTTGATACATATGTGATGGGTATAAGAAATGTGAAATCACTTGCACTTTTGTCCTTAACAAATATTAACATGAGATTATCAGTAGGTAGTTACACATGGGATCTTAGATATAAATAGATGGAAGTGATGAAGATGTACCTTCTTAGAACATGAAAGGTTTGATATATGTAGATTAATGTGGGGAAGTAAGGCTCTCCTTATCAATAGTTTCTTAGATAAATTCCCCAGCTATACATATATTTATTTTCTTTGATGCAAATTGATCGATGTGGGAAGTTTTTGTTTGATGGGAAAGATGATCGATGTGAGAAGATTTCCTAGGATGATTTGATATTTGAATTTTTGAAGGCTGATCGATGCGGGAAGCCTATTTTTACATGGGTAGCCATCCTTCGAGGGAGTGGTCTACAATTTTTGACTTTTGATTTTTCTTTTACATAGATAGCCATCCTTCGAGGGATTGGTCTATGATTTTACTAGTAGCTGTCCTTCGAGGGATCAATCTACTTTTATTTTTTATAATATGATTTTAATATTTTGAATAGCTATCCTTCATGGGATCAGTCTATTATTTTTATTTTGATAAGAAACATCTTTTAATTTTGTTGAGGGAAAAACCCTAATAGAATGTTTCGAGGAGGGGAAGATAGATGTGTACATGACCTACACATATGTGCCCCATGACATGTCTTCAGTTGGTACATAAGGTAGATGGATGTAATGATTACGAGGTTCCTACTAAGGAGGAACTTGTCCAATTGAAATATGCGATGAATAGAGTTGTGGTGCTCATCTTTAAGGCTTTTTAAGGAGTAGTGACGGAAGAACCACATAATTTCAAATCATTATGATGATAAGATGACTGGTTGATGGCAGGAATAATATCTTTAGATGTAACTACTGTCATCATGGTCAAGAGTTAACAATAGAAATTCCACAAGTGCAAGGCATTCAAAGGTTCCTTTTCAGGTGTACCATCAAGGGAGGCTAGAAGATATGCTCCTGACCCATACTTGTGAGTAATGATGTATGGACCAATCCAGTTGGGGGAAAACTTTCCACATTTACTCTTTTCTAAAGTAGTGACATTTTGATTTTATTTGAGAACGAGATCACCTATTTTGAAGTCAAATTATTTTACATGTTTATTGTATGTGTGTTTGATGCATTCTTGATAGACTTGATGATGTTCAAGGGTTGTCAAACCTTTTTCATCCTAATAATTCTAATTGTGCTAGACGGTTCTATTGATATTATTTTGTCAGGGATAAAATATTTGAGAGATACACAGAGTGACATGGGATTTAAACTTCAAGGGGGAGGACTACTTTGAAGCCATAGACTAGTGAGAAGGGCATAACACCTGTACATATGCTAGATAAGCCTAAAGAGCAAATGTGATATGGAGATGTCAATTACTGCCTACTTCGTCTACTATTTTCATGAGAATTTTATTAAGTGTTTTGTTAGAGGCTTTATCTTGTCCATTTGCTTGGGGATAGTATGGTGATGAAAAGCTAAGTTTGATGTTGAAGGTGTTACAAAGTTTCTTAACATCCTTGTTTTTGAAGGATTTTCCATTAACTGTGACAAGCTTGTGAGGAACACCAAAGTGGCATATGATGTATTGATAGATGAAATTGATAATTTTATTTTCCTTAGTTGAAGTTAAGGGAATGAATTCGACCCATTTTGTAAAGTATTCAGTGGTTGTGATGATGGAATGATGTTGTTGAAATGAGCAAGGATTGATATTGCCAATGAGGTCTAACCCCCATTGTGAGAAAGGCCATAAGTCATGAGAGGGTTGTAAAGCTTGAATATGGAACATGGATGAGGATTTGAATGTTGTTGAAATTTAACACATTTCTTAACGTACGCACAATAATCCTGATTAATAGTAGGTTAGTAATAGCCAAGTCGTAAGACACGTTTAGCAACGGTGTTACCATTGAAATGTATGCCACATATACTGTCATAGACTTCTTGAATTACTTTGATAGATTCATGAGACTTAAGACATATTAATAGAAGGCCATGGAAAACCAATTTATATAGGATCCCACCTATGATGACATAATGATTACGATGCATTGAAGAAATAATATTTAGCATTTCGGGATAGATCAGGGGGTATTTTAGATTTTGAAAGATAGTCAAATATTTGATTGTACCATAGATCAGTTGGATTATTTTCGATAGTGTTGATAGAAGGGAGTTTCATTTTGTATGAGATGGTTCATCCAATCTGTGAATGAACATTGAAACTTTTTGGAATTATCAGTTGATTCTTCAGTTGATAAGGAATAAGGGATCCTAAAGAAACCATGGTGTCTGTAAACTTATTAGAGGATTGGGGAACTGTTTGAATGGTATAATGATAATTCGAGGATAAATTTGACATTGGCTTTATATTTTTTAAGATTTCATTTTTACATTGATATTCTCCTTTAATTTGATTAATGATGAGTTGTGAGTCTCCATAGATTTCTAAGATTTGAACACCTAGCAAGATAGCGGTTTGAAGACCCATTATTAAAGCTTCATATTCAACCATGTTATTAGTGCATTCAAAGTTAATTTTGAATGATAGAGGAATAGGAGTCCCCTAGGGTGGTATGATGATGATGTCACCCCCTCCCCCTTGTTGGAATTTAGATCCATCAAAGAAGAGGGTCATTTTGATAGGAGTGAATTCGTGTTTGTCCATAGTATTGATGAGATTCACTAGGAAATTGTTCATGAGGAAGTTGAGTGTCAGGTAAGGGGTACTTCAACAAACTGGTCTGTGAAGGCCAAGCCCCTTAATGGAATTTCTGTGCATAGGTATTCAAGATCAAACTCTGGTCGTAAGAATAAGCTACCGAGTGATGTGGTCACTATGATATGGTTTATAGTGCATGTTTTTGAGCAGATTGAAACTAGTGACAACGTAAGTTTTGTGATTGAGGAGATAGTGGCATAGCTTAGAGGTTGTAAAGTATAAAGTGCTAACACATAATTTTCAACTTTAGTATAACGAGTTTCATATTCGTGGAGGGTATGAACTTATGTAATAGATGGTTTTTTTCACGATCCCTGCTCGTCTCTGGTGAGTGAGCATGGATCCTAAGGCATGATCTGTGGCTCGCTATGTAAAGATAAAATGGCTCCCCCTCATGAGGAGGTTTTGAATATAGGAGGTGATAGGAGGTACTATTTGAGTTTATCAAAGGCTTTTTGACAATTAAGATCCCATTTGAAATTAAAATCCTTATGAAGAAGACGCTGGAATGGTTGACATCAATCTGAGAGTTGAGATATGAAACATTGGATAAAATGTAGTTTACCTTGAAGGCTACGTAGTTGTATGAGGTTTGATAGAGGAGACATTTCAATAATTGCTTTAATTTTGGTTAGGGTCTACTACAATACCTCAGATATGCTAGAAATATTATGGTTAGTGTTCTCATTATGTGTAATGTGTAATGTGAAGTTGTTTCAACAACTTCACATATTTAGTTTGATGTTTGTTTAATGGGTTAAACAACCACATTATTCTCTCCTAGCATCTTGGGTTGTTGACTCCCTATTAGTAGGCTATGGTTTGCCTATTTATTTGCATGTTTGATATTGAATAATATATTGAATCATTATTCCTTATTATTTCACTGTGCAAAACTGAGACAAAATTATTATTTGGTATCAGAGCGATGTACCCTGGAAGCTGAGATTTCTTTTTTAATTTGAGTGCCAATATGATTTGATATTGAGCAGTACCCGAGGTATACATTGCTCATCGATGTAGGCATAACAAATTGGATTGATCTTGGACTACTCCTATTGAAACATCAAGTCCTGTATACATCACCAAGGCCAATTGCAATATGCAGTTGAAATTTATTGGCTTAAATTTTGTTTGGCATCATCTCGTGGGAGTAAGAATCTATGCATGAACATGGAGCCTGTGTTGATAATTCTTGCCCGAACATTGAATGCCAAGCCTCTCAGCTCAAACACCAGATATTGTATTCTTGTCTATAGTTAATTTGTCACTTGCACGTGGGATCAATGGACCGAGAACAATTTTTATAATGGTCGACTTAAAAAGATGATCATGTTTCAAAATTATTCATAACTGTAGCACGCATATCCGGGAAAGTGGTACTTGGTTTTATTGATCTATTCGAAGACTCAATCGCGCAGTCCTAGTGCCCACTATCAAAACATAAGGAGGTATTCCAATTCAATGGTGTATTTAAATCTAATTTCTTTGTTCAATTTTCTGTTTTTCAAAAACATGGATATATTGATGGCTTGATTTTTGCGATTCAAAACTGCTCAAAATTGTGTGTGACTAGGATATCACATGCCTGCAGATCTCACCGTTTAGGCACCCACCAACAAATGTTTCCTTCAAAAATTCATATCCAGTGTGTGTTTATGAGTGATAGATATTACATCCATGTGTCCTCCAGATTTCTTATGCTTGGATATTATTGACTTCAAAACTTTGTTATGCTTTTATAAACATTGAAATACGTGGTCACTATTAGAAGAGGCCTTAATAAAGAAATGGATATTCTAGCTGGGTGATTTGTATCCTCATCTTTCTAATTTGGTGAATATGCAAGTTGACATTCTGCTACTGTACGTGGAGCTTCAAAGAAGCACTGCCTTGATTCTTCGGTCAGCTATTTCCCATTGACCGACGTGCTACAATAAAATATGTAAGCTGTATATCAGTGAGTCAGTTCTTTATCTGGGGTATTTTATTTATTAAAGTTCAAGTTTGTGGAGTTTTATGGAAAAGATAAATTTAATTGAAAGTTTTGATGGGAAATAATTTCACATGTGGAAAGCACAAACCCAAATACAATTGATCGACAAAGACTTATGGGACATTGTCGATGGAAAAATTAAAAAAACTGAATGATGCAGACGAAGCAGCAAAATGTGAAAGAAAATATCGAAAAGTAATAACAATTATCGGGCTTCATCTATCCGATGCATATTTGGATCATATTGATTTAATCAAGTCATATAATAACATTTGGGTGACATTGAACAAGTTATTTAGATCTCAAGTAGTGCAACAATGACACTAAAGCAAATTTTTTGTTGGCTAAAGATGGGAGAAAATGACAATATGGTTCAAGATATCAGTAAGTTTTGATCCATTTTAAATCAATTAGCAAGAACAATTGCAAAGGTGGATGGAGAAGATGCTAAAGCAATCTTACTAAATAGTTTTCCAAAAGAGTATTCGAGTATTGTTTTTACTCTTAGTAAGATCAATCCTAGTTCCAGATCCAGGAAAATTTAATTTCCTCTTTATTTGATGAGGAGGAAAAAATCAAAAGGTCTGTACTAGAAGAAGAAACCATCATGGATGCAACTTTCCAATAAATCATCATTCCATAAAGGTTAAAAAAGGTTTGTACCATCAAAGAAACATCTTTTGTGTCATTACTGTACATTTGTGAATTATAAGAAAAGAGCTCAAGATCTCTTAGATGATAAGTTAGATCAAAAGGATTTAGCTGCTGAAGAAGATTGGGATGATTATTCTAATTCTGCAAGTGACAATGAGCCTATTAACTATTCAAGTGATGAAGATTATTTGTATTAAGCATCTATCCTCTTATTTGAGGATGGAGGCAATGGAGGCCGGAGGACAATCAACATCCTCAAGTTTGTCACTACCTCAGAGGTCATATACTGCTTTAGTGACATATTTTGGTGTGTGTGATGAATAAGAATAGAAGAGCATCCATGTTCCTGTGTGCAGTGTAGTTCTTGTGTTTCCCACGTAATGATAATGATGTGGAGATTTGTACCATTGATACTATTGCAGCAAGTGTTCTTGATTAGACTGACTTGGTTGATGTGAATTGGTTGAACGGTCCCAATTCATGTATTCATCTAATGGGTTGAACAGTCCTTGGATGATGTAGTTCCCACAGTCAGTGTTGAAGATCGAGACCATGCGCAAGCTATAGAGTGACATGCTGCTTGGTTGAAGATGGTTTTCTTCCCCACGCTCACACTAAGGGGGGGGAATGTTAGAAAATATTATGGTTATTTTTCTCGTTATGTGTAATGTGAAGTTGTTTCAATAACTTCACGTATTTATTTTGATGCCTTGTTTTATGGGTTAAACAACCACACAATTATAATCCTAGAATCTTAGGTTGTTGACTCCCTATTAGTAGGCTATGGTTTGCCTATTTATTTGCATGTTTGATATTAAATAAGATATTGAATCATTATTATAATTTTGCTGTGTGAAACTAAGACCAAATTATTAGGATAGATACAATGAACCCTAGAAGTTTATCGGAGAGAACACCGAATACACACTTACTGGGGTTAAGGCAGAGGGAATACTAATAAGGCGAGTGAATATTGAATCAAGGACAACGAGATGATCTTTGCGTTGTTTATATTTTCCTAAGATGCCATCAACGTAGTCTTCTACAATTTTGTGGATAAGAGCATGGAAGATATATGTCATGGCATAATGATAAGTGGCTTAAGAATTCTTAAGTTTTAAGGGAATAATGTAGTAGTAGAAGGTCCCCCAAGGGGTAATGAAATATTTTTGTGTTGATTGTCAGTGGCGATGAGGATTTGATTATAACCAAAAAAATCCATCCATAAGGGAGAGCATTTCGTGTTCTGCTGTTAAATTGACAAGTTGATCAATGTTCAAAAGAGGAAATTCATCTTTAAGGAAAGAAAGATTGAGATCCCGAAATTCAGTATAAATGCGTAGCTTTCCCGAGGCTTTGGTTATGGTACGATGTTAGAGACCCATTGTGGGTAGTCAATGGGTATGATGAAATTAGCGGAAAACATGTGTTGTAACTCTTCTTTGATGAGAAGAGCTATGCGAGGGTGCATTGTTTGGAGTTTCTATTTGACTTGTTTGGTGTTAGGATAGGTGACAATGCTGTGTATGACGATGTTTGGGTTGATACCTAAAATATCACTATATGACCAAGAAAAGGCTTGACTATACTTAGATAAGAAGTTGGTGAAATCATTTAATTCTTACAGTTTTAAGGATTGAATGACTTTAACTATGCGGGGATCTTGAGGGGTGCCTATGTTAATGTTGATAGTGGGCTCGTTGAGGAGGGTTAATGTGTCGGGTGGTAGGGTTTTCTAAAGGAACTGGTATTATGCTCCCATATGGGAGAGAATATCTTGATTGTCAAGAAACTAGAGGATATAAATGGTGGGTGAATCTTCTTCAATCATTTCTGTCTAGATGAGAGGAAGTTTTTTGGTGACATGTTTAGATTGATCAGTCAAAGGTCCTAAGGAAATAGTATTGACTAAAAATAATGTTGAGGTGGGATGGAGATTGTGTCATCAGTGTCCATGGGATTGTCTTGTTCTATTGAGGATGAAGGTTTTGACTATGCGATGCATAAGGATGCGGTATATGAAGATGGTTCAGTAGTGGGTCTTTCATATCCTAGTCTATACTTTTCATGTGATTTGAGGTAATTTTGAAAAATTAAATCATGTATTCCATGTTCGTAGTGTCCAAATCCAAAACCCTTCAATGCGTAGTGATGGAAATACAATTAAACAAAGGTTGGATTATATAAACAGTTGAAGTCATATTTGAAATTCATGACATGGTGTTGATGATTGTATTATGAGGAAGGAATGATCAATCCCTCCATAAACAAGGTTTGTTGTTAGATATGTGGGACCATAGGTGATAACGTCTCCGACGTCAGGCTCATACAAAGGTTGTTTATCTAGTCTTCCATACATTTTAGGTGTAGGGAGTGAATTAAGCATGAGGAGGCAATACTCCCCTAGCGAAAGACGTTCCATAACATCATCAAGGGAGGAGTCATTAGGAAGTTTTGATGATGGAATGGACGTGCTTGGTGGATGCTTCATCAGGGGATTCTGATTTTAGATTTAGGTACAAGGATGTCATTTGGACAATATGTCATATTACCGTCGGTAAAGGGATTAGGATCTGTAGGGACTGTAAATGTCTTACCCTCGTGTTCATATTTGAGACACCAATGAAGTGTCGCGGTGAACACAATGCATGGTAAGTATCCAAGGTCGTCCTAATAGTATGTTATATTAGAACTCTCCCTCTATAATATATAAGAGTTCTAGGAAGAGCTTTTGACACCGAATTTAAGAGGTAGAATGACAGTACCTAACGTGGCCATGTAATTATATTGTTGAAAGCTAGAAGTAGGACTAGTGTTTGGGTGATAATGGTATTTGGTAATCTAAGTTGGTTTAAGGCGATGGATGATATGATATTGATCACGATGTTCCCCCATTAATCATGACCCTTTTGATGAGGACATCATTGATTTAAGCGGTGATGAAGAGAGGCAAGTCATGATCCTTAGGCCAGAAGTGATGGTATTTCAGATAGAGTCAAATAAGATGGTTGAAGATGTTTTGAGAGCACCTATAAAGTCTGTGAAAGAGTGAGGATAATCTAAAGGTAATGAGATGGACTGAAGGGCTTCAATCATGGATTTTTTGTGTGAATGTGATTTCTAAACCAGACTCATAAAGTGACATTTTGAAAAGAGCTGGGTGTAATTGTCTTAATGAACTACTTTATGTACTACAGTGGCAATATGGTGGAGCAAAAATGATGGAGATTTTAGTCTATGGATTGCGATGTGTGATTAGGGGTCTCAGGGGTGAGATTAAGATGGAAACCTTAGGTTTATCTTAATGGATGAGGAATGAGGTGAGTTCTAGAGGTGGCGAGTATGGTGATGAAGGTTTTAGGTTTATTTTGTCTCTGAAGGATTGGACTCATGGATATGTGCTCAGGTAGTAATGTGGACAACGTCGATTTGGTGGGGAAGAATATTACTCAAGGATTATTCAATATTGGGGGATGATGAAATTGTAGGTGTTGGGTGATATTTATTTGATTTGTGTAACTCTGAGGGAAGAAGTCCTTTACTCTTCAAGGTTTCTCAATTGCTACGTGAAAGGACTTTACAGTATTCTACAGACGTGTCCTGGTGTCTGATGGTAGTCATAGAAGACTTCATAATTATACCAAGAAGGTTTCCATCCTCGAGATTTGGATGGTTTAGGATGAGCCAACACTATGAGTGATTGTTGAAGAAGTTTTTCTAGAATTTTTGCATAGTGTTCTTTCGATGCGGATGTCAAGGGCAATGATGTCTCTTTTGGTTTGGCGATCACGGGAGACATTACTTTTGATGTGGGTTATTTAGTTATTTGTTGATGAGTAGTTTTCAGATTGTGTGATGGTGATAGGTGAATTGGACGAAGGATGTGGCCCTAGAATAAAGGGATGATGTTTTTTTCTTTCTATAGGGGTAGTTGAATGGTTTATGATTGTGACTTTTTTTAGATGGGGGTGGAATAAGCTTTTGGAAGTTACGTGGGTGATACTGGGCCACAAAGTCATCGTATGAAATCTTCATGATCTGAATAATGGGTTATTTATGAGATGTATGCAAATGAGTTTATAGATGAGCTGGATGAAGAGGTGGTAGATGTGGATGAAGATGGTTTTGATTTCTTCATCGGATGTGGTTTCTAGTTTTTCGTCATGTGTCGGTTCTATGATAGGTGATTTCCTATTGATAGTGTTTAAGGTGCATGATGTAGATTCATGTGACAAGTTTGATGGCTGGCTAGTCGATGGAAGTATGGTTTGGAAATGACGTTGCTTGAAGACATTCGAGGTTATGATTTTAAGGTGCATTATGGTTGTCTAAATGTATCTCACCTTTATCAATTAGATCCTGAAGGACATTGTGAAATGAACGAAACCTTTCGATGTTGTGACCTTTGACCTTATGGTAACTTAAAATAATCATTATCCCTATACCATGAGGGATTCGAAATAGAGGTGTCGATATGAAAGATGGGTCAGGAGAGAAATAATGTTAGCGGTGAGTAGTTTATCGAATACCGCACTATAAGTCTCTCCAATGGGGGTATAGTTTCGTTGAGGATGAGAGCATTCAGTGGTTGAGCGTTCTTTAGGAGAAAACTTGACAACTACGACGATTAGCTGAGGATTTGGGTTTATCTTGACTAGAGGATGTTTTGGATGGAAATTTGAGATTTTGGTTTCTTCGGTCTAAGTTTAACTCTACCTTCTTCAAGAGTGCGAAGGTCAAGTTTATGAGCCATGGTAAAATATTCATCAAACGTCTGGACAAGGATTGGATTTGGAGTGTATAAGAGATGTATTTGGTGCATGAATGGGAAAATAATTTGATTAACTCTGTTATGTGGGAGAGACAATGATAGTTGATTGATTATACCCCTCCAACAGGTGAAAAAATCTGTAATGGATTCGTCTTCAAATTATTTAATTGCATATAGATTTATAATGCTGATTTTATGAGTGATGTTGCTTAAAAAGTGTTTGAGGAAGAGTTGAGAGAGTTGTGCTAATGAAAAGAGGGAATATTGCGGAATTCTATTATACTAGTCTAAAGCAGGACCTGTCAAGGACATGGGGAACATTCTTAAGATAAAGGTCCCGGTCATGAGACATAAGGTAACAGGCATGACGAAAAGCTTAGATGTGCTACTGAGGATCCTCCTTACTGTAGAATTTGATGAATTTTGGAAGCTCCTAGTGAGGAGGGTAAGATTTGTAGGGTACAAATGAATGAATAGGTTCATTGCATATTTGTTCATATGATAGTGTGTTTTTAAGGCCCATGGAAGTGACTTCAAGTTTGGATATCCTGTCCATTAAAGCTTAAAGGGGGTCAGTCTCAAATTGGTGGTCTGTAACTTTTCCCTCCAGTCGAATGCCTTGAAATGCTCACAAACTTGTTGTTTTTCCCCAATTTGAAAGAAATCTGCATGTGTGCCCTGTTTTGTGCCCTAATTTTTCCAAAATCTGTGGGCTCTGCCATTTTTCCTTTTTTCCCGATCATGGAAGTTTAAAATTGATCGATTTGCACTTGTATGCCATTGAAAATCCAATTCCATGATAAAAAAATGCTTTGAAAACATGTTTCAGTTGGTTCAATTTGAGAAATTTGTCGTCCTTAGTGAAAAAATCAAATTCTAAGGCATCCCTGGCATTTTCTGTGTTTTGACGGTTAGACGGGCGTCATTTTCCTGTCAATTTCTTCTTCAGCATTCATCGGCAATGTGGCTTGTTCTAATTGGCCGAGGGATGGTGGAAAATTGTTTTAACTTATCACTTTTTGCTTTTTTGGCAAAAGGGTGAATTTGGTCCCATGGCTCCGCTTTACTCTGATTGGTTCTAATGTTGCTTACGTGGCATGTTTTGATTGGAGGAGGAGTGGTGGGTCATTTTGAGAACTTGTTCTTTTTTAGCTACTTTGGCTAAAAGTTTCAAATTGCCCCGTGGCCCCGCCAAGTGCTAATCTACCTGAATTCAAGCGGAACACGGAGAAAATTTCTAAATTTTTCCCGAAAATGATGATGTGTCCTCTTTTGATTGGATGAGAAGCAGTGGGTCTTTTTGTGCCTTAAGGCATTTTGGAAAAAGAGTTAAAGTGCAAAGAAAATGCCTAGGGCCGCAACGAATCAGAATGGAACACGTGGCAGGCTTCAGAGCCAGGAATCGGAGGAAAAGAATCGGCATAAAGGTGCAAGGGTCCGTGGGGATAATTTGGGATAAAAATTTTCCTTTTTCCAAAAAAGGTGGAAATGTGTAGAATCAGTCCGTGATTCCAATGGGGCCCACTTTGGGACATGTGTCAGGCCTGTTTTCATGAGGCAGAGGTGCGGGGAAAAATATCAAAATTTTCCAATTTTTCCCAAAAATTTTAAAAGGTAAAATGAAGCTCCTAGGTCCGCATCCAATGGAATGGTGCCATGTGGCCACTCAGAATAAAAAGGTCAAAAGGTTAAAAATGTGAAACCCGTGCCCATGCCAAATCAAATCTCGCCACGTGGCCGTTTCTTTTTAAAAATGCAAAATGGAAAAAGGCACCTCCAAAGCCCATCTCCAATGGTTTTTCTCCACGTGGAGGGCATAGATTAAAAGTTGAATGTCAAATCAATGGTAGTTGTGCATCATTTTTTGCTCTGCCACCATTTTTACCCTAGAATGCTCCAGGAAGTTTGGAGATGCATTTTTTGCATCAATTTTCATCAAATTTTTGACAAATTCATGTCATTTGTGCCTGCAAGGACCAATGCAATTGGTTTTGAGGATCAATTTGAAGATCAGAGATGTTTTTGAAATGAAATTTTTCCCTAACCCGTCCAAAAATGTAAAATATCAAATCCAAAAGTTGCAGAGTCAAATTTTGGAGGGATAAGGATGAAATAATGAAAGGAAGGGGGTCTGCATGCTTTGAAGATGAAAAATGTGCCTCCACAATGGATAATGATGTGAATTTTGCAATGATTCATCTCTTTTTGAGACAACTGGCAACTTTTTGGACGTGTTCTGTTAAACGTCCCTGTCTGCGAATCATGAGGAATTTTTGTAACAAATTTGATCCTTTGGCATATTCTTTTCTTGGGAAAGAAGGCTCGAAGGAGATTGAAAGCTATATATTGCATGAATTTTTCATGCAAAGGGTTGGAAGAGTTTAAAAAATCCTGGAAAACTAAAAATTTCATGGGAAAATCTGGGAAGAAGCCCATTCTCTGAGTGACCACTTGAGAAACTCATGTAACTCTCTCTGTATCAGATTTCAAATCATGTTAAGTTGGTTACACATGTATAGCCATTAACAAGCTCTGAGATTGTTTTCAAAACATTCCCCTGCTGATAAATCTGATCATTTTTGAGTTATTTTGTGTTGTCTTTGGGAAAAATCTGTGAATGCTTACATTTCAGAATGCATTTCAAATTTGTGTTTCTTTGTTTCCTGTTGCAGTCTTGTGTTTAAAATCTCTCTTGATCATACATGGTCTCATTTCTTGTGATAGTTTAGTGGCATTTGCAATCTCACATTCAGAAGAGCTTTCATCTGATAAAGAGATAAACAAATTTAAAATCACTTTACCTTCCTTGATTTCAGAGATTGTTTGTAAACCTTTGGGTGCACCTTAGGTCATGATTAAATAGTGATTGCTAAATGCTTCATTGGTTCATTCTAACTCAATATTTTGTGATAGATGATCAAGGATTGTGTGGAAAAGTGCAGATCTGGGCCTCCATTTGATGCACATATCCTGGTTGAAGGGATGATTAACCATTTTGATACTTTCTGCTGTTAAGTTTCTCCATATTTTGCTGAAATCCTCAAAGAGTCTGGCAGACCTTGGTTTGTCTTATCTAAACTCCCACCCAAAAATCATTCAAAACAACTAATCCTACCCTGTTTTACCCCTATGTTTTGACCTGTATACCCACAGAAGATCAAAATCCAGTTGCTAAAGTATGCAGAACAGATCAGGATTTCAAAATGTCTTCAGTAACCCTTGTCTTGCATTGAAAGTATCTCCATAATCTGGAAGTGACAACTTGTGAAAGTCAGATTTGGAGTGTTGATCATATTTTCCCAAGGCCCTTTTCATACTATTTACACAAATTGAGGGATATCTTCATCTCCTTCACCATTTGAGGGTTACAAAATAGGTTCTCTTACCTTGGTTGAAAGGCACAACCTAAAACAGTTAGGACAAGATCAAGTCCTATTTGAGTGCTATCCATCTCTCCACAAATCTGAGTGCTAGTTAGATCATATCCCCGGCTACAAAATGACACACACCATGATCCATCTGTCTTCAAGCTTCATGCCATATCTTTGATGCTGCTCAGACTGAAAAGGAGAACAAATTTGGGTACCAACACCAGTGGCACCATTTCGGGGACATTCTTAGTTCAATCTGATCCATGTGCATACATATTTGAAATATTTGAATGCATATCAAACCCTGGTAATGTCTCTTGCAAGTTCTGTCTGCAAATATATTGTTAAAGCATCATTCTATACTCATATTTGCAAGGTGTATGCAAAGGTTTCAAACTCTGTCTACAATTTTATCAGTTTCTAGCAGTAGTTGCACTTCATTTGCATTTGTGGTTGATAGATTCAAGAAAAGGAAGATCTGATCTATAAATTTTGGCAAGATTTTCAGTGCTGATAGGTATTTGACAGAGTATTTTAGTGCATTTGCACAACTAGGGTGAAAGTCCTTAGTGGCGACTCCATGTTGTTTTGATCTTGATAAATACCAGTGTCTTAGCTTTCTGTCATTTGTTTTTTGGTGTTGCTAATCTCTACAAAACTGGAAGGAAGAAGATCTCTCTTCATTAGAGACTCTACTAAGAAGTTGTTTTCAGATTCAAGGAACTCAGAGTTAGAAGGGAGAAGAGTTTGGAAGGTGGTTGGAGAGCAGAGCTCAAGGAAGGAGGTTACCTTTGTTGAACTTGAGATTAATCAGCCTGTCATTGAGGACTGCAGTTCTTCTTCAGGTAAATCTGAATCAGATAGTCCTCTTGAAAATTTGCATTCTCCATCTGGAGAGGGACCTTCATTTGTCTTTGAAAATCTTGCTCCTCATTCTGCCCCTATTTTTTCCAAATCTGCTAGAGTTTATCAAGAAGCTGATCCTATAGGGGATATCCATTTTGAAGATTACATTTCTATTCCCCAAAGACCTCTCACTCCTCATCATTTTGTTTCTCCTCCAAGATCACCACCTCAAAATAATATGGCTCAGCCTCCCCCTAGACCTCCATTTTTTGTTAACACCTTTGGTCCTATAAATTTTAGAGGAATGAATGGTTATCCAAATGTTGTCCCTCAAGATGTCAGAAATAGATTGCCAAAATTCCAAGGTAACAATGCAATAACTGGTGATCAACACCTAAAACTTTTTGTTAACATGATGGAGGATTTTGAATTGAGCATGAAGATGTGTATGTTAAATTGTTCATTCATACACTAGAAGAGGATGCAAGGGATTGGTACAAGGCTCTGCCTGATAATTCTATTGACTCTTGGACTGAAATGAACAATGCATTTAGGTTGCAATATGGTGATAAGACTGATCCTAGGTTTCTCTTGTCTGAGTTTGAAAATATCAAGAAGAACCCCAATGAATCAGTTCATGACTTCAACACAAGGTTTAACAAAAACTTTGAGAAGGCTTCCTGTTAATTTGAGGCCATGTGATGAGTCATGCTTGATCAAATATGTAGATGCATTTGATAAGAAGGCAGCCTACTACTTAAGAGACAAAAACCCTACTAATTTGAGGCAGGCCTTCACCATGGCACTGCAGATTGAAAACAATATCAAAGCAATTGGGAAACCTCTCAAGAGAGATGGTGTAAAGTTGATAAACCCTGAAAAACCTCAAGCTAGCAAGGGTGCTGATTTGGAGGAGGTTGTGAAAACTTTGGCAGGGGCTGTCAAAGAAATCTCATACAAGCTAGCTCAGGAAGAGAAGGGAATTGGGTAGACTTCACAAGGTCAACAAAAAACACAAAACCATGACAGATTTTCCAATCATCCTAGAGGTGATCAAAGATCTGATGATAGAGGGAAAGGACCCATGGGGTCTGTAAATAGACATCCTCAAGCACGTGAAGGAAGAGTGTTACCTGATCCCCTAACTGCTAGGGTTGCTGTTGTTGAGGAAGTTGTTGATATTGATTGGTGTGATAAGTGTTTTCTACCCCATCCTCCATGTGAAATGGACCAGCAAGATGGTGAAGCTAATAATGATGATGGTACTGATGATGATATCTGCATGGTGGGTTGTTCTTCAGGCTCACAAGAAGGAGCAACATCAACTGAGGTAATAAGTGCAAGGACAACTGCAACCTTTTGGGATTGCATCAAATGGGTACAAGTCCTTCTTCCCTCTCATACTCTTGAGGTAGATGTAGTGCAAGATTTTGAGATTCCTAACAATGACTTTGAATACTTAAGAGCTTTGATGATTAAGAAGTATGATGGTGGTATCCCTTCGGAGGAAGATAGACAATTGTTAATGAATGTTGTTGTGGCTCAAGAGAAAGAGTATAACACTAGGAGCAAGGTTGTTAAGGGAGTTGGGCCTCAAGCCAAACCTAAAACACCCTTTCTTACAAGTATTCCCAAAGAAGCTCCTAGAAGAGAAACACCTGCCAAAAGCTCTGTTGTCCCAGGAAAAAATTTCAGTCCTCCTCATGCCCAAGCTGCCAAGAATCCCATGCCATCTAATGAATCTGCTTGTTTCCCTTCCAATGTTGCCTTGCCAAAGAATGTTCCCTATGACATAGCCCAAGTATTGAGCCAAATCAAAGTGAGTGTTCCAATCATTGAGTTGCTTAGGATTCCTGAGCACAAGAAGAGAGCATTTGAGTACTTGGGATTGAAAGAGGAGAAGAGTACCCCAAGCAGAAATGTAAACATTGTTGAAACTCCTCCTCAAATCATTGCAGACCTTGAAACACCACCAGCATTAGAGGATCTTGGAGAAACACCTGAGGTATACTTGGGGACATCCTTGGTTGATTCCCAATTGAATGTTGATCCATTCTTTACAACTTTGATCATAAAGGATAGACTACTTCACAATTGTATGTTTGATTCTGGTGCATCATGCAATGTCATGCCTCTAGATGGTCATGAATGAGTTGGATATCAAAGTGACAATAGCCTATGGAAAGTGTACTACCATGGACTCAAGAGAAGTGCCGGTAGTTGGTTGTGTGAAGGGTTTGGTGGTACAACTTGCAGCCTATCCGGGTAAGAATTTGAAACTTGATGTTGTGATTGTTGATTGCCCTGCCAAATGGGGTATGCTTTTGTCAAGAAAGTGGGCTGCAAGTGTTGGTGGGACTATTCAAATGGACATGTCTTTTTCCACTATTCCCATTGAAGGCAGCCTTGTCAAGCTCTATGGAGAAAAGAAGATGTTACACCTTATTGAAGATCCCAACAATGCTTCCTATGAGGTGTTGTTTGCTGATGTAGATGTTGATAACTTTGTTGGGTTTGCTGATGGCAAAGAACACAAGATGGATCAGTCAAAGTGCCTTGAACAGGTAGGTTCCCCTTGGACCTTGCTATTTGATGGAGCTTGCTCCAAATTTGGAAATGGTGCTGGTATAATTCTGATTTCTCCTAGCTTGGAAGAGTTTGTTTTTTCCTTCAAGCTTAATTTTGAATGTACTAACAACATTGCTGAGTATGAAGCCTTGTTGTTGGGTCTGAGAATTGCATGGAAGTATGGTGTCAAGGACATCATTACAAAAGGAGATTCAGAGCTAGTTGTCAAACAAATAAGAAAACTATATGCTACAAAAAATCAGCGGATGAAACAGTACAAACATGCAGTTTGGGATCTAATTGAGATGTTTGATTCCTTCAACATTGTGCATCATGACAGAAGTTTCAATGTTGCTGCTGACAAGTTGGTAGTGTTGGGGTCAAGATTTGGAAATTTCACCATTTCACCTTATTGTGAGTACAATATTGAAGTGTTAACTAGGCCAGTTGTCCCTGACAACATCAAGCATTGGCAAGTGTTTAATGATGATGCTCAAGTGCAAAGGTTCTTACAAAATCAAGGTGAGTTTGTAGATCAGAATATTGATTGGGAACCAATGGTGTGTGTGACTGAAGGAAGAGAGACTTTGTTTGGAAAGGATATTATCCAATTGAAAACTAACACCATTCCTAGAGGTCTTGTTGCACTTGAGTCAAATTTTGACAATGTTGATTGCATCATCAATAGAAACATGTCTACCTCAAGGGATGTGGAAGAGCATAACTTGGGCACTAATGATAAACCAAGAAAATTTTGGTTGGGCAAGCAATCTAAACAAAGAAGAAAAATAGTCCTATGTTCAACTATTGAAGAAATATCAGGACTGTCTTGCTTGGTCTTATTCAGAGCTGAAAGCATACAGAGAGGACTTGTTTCAGCATGAGATTCCTCTTGAAACAAATGCCAAGCCCTTCAGACAAAATAGAGGCCAATTAATCCACTCCTCTCAATGAAAATGCAAGATGAATTGAAGAAACTGAAGGAGGGAGGGATCATTCAGCCCACAAGGTATTCATCTTGGGTTGCAAACCTTGTGCCAGTCAGAAAGAAAAATGGAGATATCAGACTTTGTGTAGACTTCAGAAATCTAAATAGAGCTTCATTGAAAGACAATTATCCTTTTCCAAACATGGAAAACATGTTGCAGTTAGTGACTTGGATCTGAATTGTTGTCCACCCTGGATGGTTTCTCTGGCTACAACCAAGTTGTTGTCAAGGAGTCAGAAAGATTTAAAACTACCTTTACCACTCCTTGGGGAACATATGTCTATGTAAGAATGCCTTTTGGTCTCATGAATGCTGGAGCTACCTTCCAAAGAGAAATGGATGTTGCTTTTTCTGGTTACATAAATGACTTCATTGTAGTTTATCAGGATGATGTGACTGTGTTTTCAAGGAGCAGAAAAGATCACTTGCAGCACTTGGAAAGAATGTTGATCAGATGTAGAGAATATGGAATTTCTCTCAATCCAAAGAAGTGTCATTTTGGGGTGCAAAAGGCCAAGTTTCTTGGTCATATTGTTTCAAAGGCTGGTGTCATGATTGACCCTGAGAGGGTAGAAGCAATCAGCAAGGTTCCAATTCCAAGAACAAAGAAGGGCATCCAATCCTTCTTTGGGCAGATCAATTTCATTAGAAGGTTTGTGTCTAATTTTTCTGAATTGACTCTTCCTATTACATGCATGTTAAAGAAAGACCAAGTTATCAAATGGGAGGAGGCTGCTATTCAGGATTTTGAAGGAATCAAAGAAGCATTGAAACATGCACCTGTCTTGGCAGCTCCAAATTACAAGAAGCCTTTCCAAATCTTCTCCTTTGCTTCTGAAAATACCATTGCATCTATTTTGCTGCAGAAGGATGAAGATGGGGCTGAGAGGCCTATTTCCTTCTTTAGCAAGGCTTTACAAGTTGCTGAGTTAAAATACACAATCATGGAAAAACAAGCATTTTCCTTGGTGAAAGCAACAAAGGTTTTCAGGCCTTATATCTTAAGTTCAAAAGTTGTTGCTTATGTTCCCCACACCATGGTAAAAGACATCTTATCAGAGATGGAGATCTCAAGCAAAAATAGATGTAGATGGGTGAACAAACTACAGGAATATGACATGGATATCCAAACCACAAAGTTGGTGAGAGGTTTGGGTCTTGCTAAGCTCATGGCTGAGAGCAACTTGCAGACTGTGGAAGTGAATGAAGTAGAGGAAGAAAGGGAAGATGTTCTTGAGAAGTTGGTAAGTTCTGAGTGGTACAAGGATGTAATATTTTACCTCAGACACCTATGCTTCCCTGATCATTTGAATAAAAATCAGAAAAGAGCCCTCAAGCTGGCTTCTCAAAAATACATCATCACTGACTTTGGGCTGGCTTGGAAGAACCCTGAAGGTGTCCTCTTGAAATGTATAACTGAAGATGAAGCTCCCAAAATAGTTGTTGATTTCCATGGGGGAGTTTGTGGAGGACACTTTGCTGGAAGGGTTACAACACACAAAATTTTGAGAGCTGGTTATTGGTGGCCTACTCTCTTCAAAGATGCAACCCTGCTGGTTAGAAAATGTGAAAGCTGCCAGCATTTCTCTGGAAGAATGAAAGCTTTAGGCTCCCTTCCTTTGCAGCCTGTATCAATTGAGGCTCCTTTCAAACAATGGGGAATGGACTTCATTGGTGAGATTTCAGACCCTTCTAGTTCTGGCCATAAGTGGATTCTTGTAGCCACATATTACTTCACCAAGTGGGTAGAAGCAATCCCCACCAAGAAAGCAACACACCAAGTTGTTATGGACTTCTTGTTGAATCACATCATATGCAGATTTGGTGTGCCAGTAAAGATTGTTGCTGATAATGCCATGTGTTTCAGAGCTAAGCCCTTGATGGCAATGTGCAAGGAGTATGGAACCAATCTGACTTATGCTTCAAACTATAACCCTCAAGGGAATGGACAAGCTGAGTCTAGCAATAAGAACTTGTTGAAGATCATTAGGAGAACCTTGGAGTTGAACAAGAGAAAATGGGGTGAACAACTGAAATTTGTAGTTTGGGCTGATAGAATCACTGCCAAAAGAGCTACTGGTAAGAGCCCATTTGAGTTGGTGTATGGAACTCAAGCTCTGCTGCCCTTACATCTACAATTATCTTCATTTCAGTTTGTTCAACAACTTGAAGATCAAGAGGTCAGTCCATATGAAGCAAGGATTAATCAGATTGTTGAGTTGGATGAAGAAAGAAGAGCATCCCACCAAAGGCATGTCAGATTTAGAGAGAAGTTGAAGAGGTTGTTTGACAAGAAGGTCACTCCTAGGGCTTTCAATGTTGGAGATCTGGTTTTGTTGTGGGATAGCAGGCATGAAGATAAGGGAAAACATGGTAAATTTGATGCATTGTGGATGGGCCCTTACTCCATTGATATCAGAATTGGTGAAAATACCTTTTTTCTCAAGGACTTAGATGGGGAATTGCTTGAACTACCTGTTAATGGTAGGCATCTGAAGCATTTCTTGGATTAATCCCCAAATTTGAGGTATGCACCACTTGTATAGTGTATAGTCTTTGTTTTTTGGCTCTGTTTTTGCTATTTTTGTCAGTTTGTGGTTTGCCCTGTTCTTGGCAGCCATTTTTTGTCGATTGGGTCTAGTTTTTCTGCCCTGCATTTTTGACTCCATTGCCCAATGGTTGTTTTTGGCACTTGGTCTACTTCTTTTGTTCTTGTGGCACTCACTGGGAGTGCCCATCCCCGAGCAGGAGCCGATGTTGGTGCCATTTTTGAGCTTGCACCATTTTTCCCTAAATTTTTCCTTCATTCTGTGTGCTCTGAAATGTTTTTCTCTCAAATTGGTGGTCTGCAACTTTTCCCTCTAGTCGAATGCCTTGAAATGCTCACAAACTTGTTGTTTTGCCCCAATTTGAAAGAAATCTGCATGTGTGCCCTGTTTTGTGCCCTAATTTTTCCAAAATCTGTGGGCTCTATCATTTTTCCTTTTTTCCTGATCGTGGAAGTTTAAAATTGATTGATTTGCACTTGTATGCCATTGAAAATCCAATTCCATGATAAAAAATGCTTTGAAAACATGTTTCAGTTGGTTCAATTTTGAGAAATTTGTCATCCTTAGTGAAAAAATTGAATTCTAAGGCATCCCTGGCATTTTCTGTGTTTTGACGGTCAGACGGGCATCATTTTCATGGTTGTCAATTTCTTCTTCAGCATTCATCAGGCAACGTGGCTTGTTCTAATTGGCCGAGGGATGTGGAAAATTGTTTTAACTTATCACTTTTTACTTTTTTGGCAAAAGGGTGAATTTGGTCCCATGGCTCCGCTTTACTCTGATTGGTTCTAATGTTGCTTACGTGGTGTGTTTTGATTGGAGGAGGAGTGGCGGGTCATTTTGAGAACTTGTTCTTTTTTAGCTACTTTGGCTAAAAGTTTCAAATTGCCCCATGGCCCCGCCAAGTGCTAATCTGCCTGAATTCAAGCGGCGGAGAAAATTTCTAAATTTTTCCTGAAAAAATGATGACGTGTCCTCTTTTGATTGGATGAGAAGCAGCGGGTCTTTTTGTGCCTTAAGGAATTTTGGAAAAAGAGTTAAAGTGCAAAGAAAATGCCTAGGGCCTGCAATGAATCAGACAATGGAACGGGCCTCGGGGGAAAATTGAGATTTTTTCCCATTTTTTGGCATCAGGATAAAATTCAGGGACAAAATGAATCAAGGTGAGGTGTCAGGGGCAGAGGTGCGGGTCCGCGGGGATAATTTGGAAAATTTTCCTTTTTCCAAAAAAGGTGGAAATGTGTAGAATCGGTCCATGATTCCAATGGGGCCCACTTTGGGACACGTGTCAGGCCCATTTTCATGAGGCAGAGGTGTGGGGAAAAATATCAAATTTTTCCAATTTTTCCGAAAAGTTTAAAAGGTAAAATGAAGCTCCTAGGTCCTGCATCCAATGGAATGGTGCCACATGGCCACTCAGAATAAAAAGGTCAAAAGGGTAAAAATGTGAAACCCATGCCCATGCCGAATCAAATCTCACCACATGGCCATTTCTTTTAAAAAATGCAAAATGGAAAAAGGCACCTCCAAAGCCCGTCTCCAATGGTTTTTCTCCACGTGGAGGGCTCAGATTAAAAGTTGAAAATTGAATCAATGGTAGTTGTGCATCTTTTTGCTCTGCCACCATTTTTTCCCTATAACGCTCCAGGAAGTTTGGAGATGCATTTTTTGCATCAATTTTCATCAAATTTTTGACAAATTCATGTCGTTTGTGCCTGCAAGGACCAATGCAATTGGTTTTGAGGATCAATTTGAAGATCAGAGATGTTTTTGAAGTGAATTTTTACCCTAACCCATCCAAAAACGTAAAATATCAAATCCAAAAGTTACAGAGTCAAATTTTGGAGGGATAAGGATGAAATAATGAAAGGAAGGGGGTTTGCATGCTTTGAAGATGAAAAATGTGCCTCCACAATGGATAATGATGTGAATTTTGCAATGATTCATCTCTTTTTGAGACAACTGAGCAACTTTTTGGACGTGTTCTGTTAAACGTCCCTGTCTGCGAATCATGAGGAATTTTTGTAACAAATTTGATCCTTTGGCATATTCTTTTCTTGGGAAAGAAGGCTCGAAGGAGATTGAATGCTATATATTGCATGAATTTGTCATGCAAAGGGTTGGAAGAGTTTAAAAAATCCTGGAAAACTAAAAATTTCATGGGAAAATCTGGGAAGAAGCCCATTCTCTGAGTGACCACTTGAGAAACTCATGTAACTCTCTCTGTATCAGATTTCAAATCATGTTAAGTTGGTTGCACATGTATAGCCATTAACAAGCTCTGAGATTGTTTTTCAAAACATTCCCCTACTGATAAATCTGATCATTTTTGAGTTATTTTGTGTTGTCTTTGGGAAAAATCTGTGAATGCTTACATTTCAGAATGCATTTCAAATTTGTGTTTCTTGTTTCCTGTTGTAGTCTTGTGTTTAAAATCTCTCTTGATCATACATGGTCTCATTTCTTGTGATAGTTTAGTGGCATTTGCAATCTCACATTCAGAAGAGCTTTCATCTGATAAAGAGATAAACAAATTTAAAATCACTTTACCTTCCTTGACTTCAGAGATTGTTTGTAAACCTTTGGGTGCACCTTAGGTCATGATTAAATAGTGATTGCTAAATGCTTCATTGGTTCATTCTAACTCAATATTTTGTGATAGATGATCAAAGATTGTGTGGAAAAGTGTAGATCTGGGCCTCCATTTGATGCACATATCCTGGTTGAAGGGATGATTAACCATTTTGATACTTTCTGCTGTTAAGTTTCTCCATATTTTGCTGAAATCCTCAAAGAGTCTGGCGGACCTTGGTTTGTCTTATCTAAACTCCCACCCAAAAATCATTCAAAACAACTAATCCTACCCTGTTTTACCCCTGTTTTGACCTGTATACCCACAGAAGATCAAAATCCAGTTGCTAAAGTATGCAGAACAGATCAGGATTTCAAAATGTCTTCAGTAACCCTTGTCTTGCATTGAAAGTATCTCCATAATCTGGAAGTGACAACTTGTGAAAGTCAGATTTGGAGTGTTGATCATATTTTCCCAAGGCCCTTTTCATACTATTTACACAAATTGAGGGATATCTTCATCTCCTTCACCATTTGAGGGTTACAAAATAGGTTCTCTTACCTTGGTTGAAAGGCACAACCTAAAATAGTTAGGACAAGATCAAGTCCTATTTGAGTGCTATCCATCTCTCCACAAATCTGAGTGCAGTTAGATCATATCCCCAGCTACAAAATGACACACACCATGATCCATCTATCTTCAAGCTTCATGCCATATCTTTGATGTTAGCAAGTGAAAACAATGGGTTGTGATTGTTATGGGATGTTTTGAAGAGGAATAAAGGTATGGATAAGAGGATGTGATGGTTGTGTATAGATTGGGAGAAGGTAAGTGATTGGGATGGTTGAGGTATGTGTTGTGAAATAATCAGGGTTTAATATTGTTGTGAAATTGGATGTGTACTGGCAACAACACCAGTGTATATTAAGGGTGTAGATACATGGATAGACATAGTAATGTTTTTGAGGGGTGGTTTAGTTTGTTGAGAGGGTGATGGCTGAGACACACTAATAGAAACAATGAAAAATGTCACAGGAGATGTTTGGATGGTAGAGGAAGCTAGAGGGGTTTGTGTGGATGGAGAAACATTTGTTTCATTTTGAGGTGGTGTGGAACCAGTTGAAGGGCCGGGTGAAGATATTGGCTATTGAGTGGTTGTGTCTTGTGAAGAAATCACATTAAGGTCGAAATAAATGATGGGAACTGAAGACACAATGTTGAATTTTTTTGGTCGGGTACTATTAGGATAAGAATATATTTACTGGATGATGGGTTCGTGATTTGGATCAATGAGATGGGAAAAACCACCTGAAGGATTAGGTATATAAGGCAACAGTTTGGGTAATGATGATTGAAGGTGAACACCCCTGGCAATAAGGTATGTATTAAGGGAAATGAGGTTTGAATCTAAGATTTCTGAAAAGACAGGATCCCCACTAACAAAGAAGCAAAGACTAAAAGGTTCAGGTATCTTAGATGATTTTCCTCCTACCTTTATTGCCTCCATCCTCCAATAAGATTAAAGATGCTCAATACACATATTCTTCAGGGGTAGAATAATCATCCTAGTCATCTTCTTCAGTAACTAAATCCTTTTGATCCAACTTATCATCTAAGACATCTTGAGATCTTTTCTTACAATTCACAAAACCAAGTCCTGGTTGTTTATAGTAATGACATAGAAGGTGTTTTCTTGAAGATTTGAATTGATGTGTATTTTTCTAGAAGGATGACTTATTTTTTGCAACTGTTACTGTTTCTTCTTCTGGTACAAACCTTTTGATTTTTTCTTCTTCATCAATCAAAGGGGAAATTAAGTTTTCCAAACTAGGATTGATCTTACTAAGAGTAAAAAAAAATATTTGAATACTCTTTTAGAAAAATATTTAGTAAGATTGATTTAGTTTCTTCTTTATCCACCTCAACTTTTATTCCTACTAATTGATTCAAAATGGATCAAAACCTACTGATATGTTGAACCCTATTGTTGTTTTCCCCCATATTTAGCCCAAAGAGTTTTTACTTCAACACCATTGTTGCACTACCTACTTGAGATCCAAATAACTTGTTCAATGCCAGCCAAATGTTATTTTATGACTTGGTTAGATCGATATGATGCAAATATGCATCAGATAGTCTAAGGTCGATAATTGTTATTGCTTTCTGATCCTTACTTTCCCATTTTTTTCTTCATCTGCATCATTCAGTTTTTTAATTTTTCCATCGACAATGTCCCACAAGTCTTTGTCAATCAATCGTAGTTGGGTTCATACTTGCCATGTGTGGAAGTATTTCCCATCAAATCTTTCAATTAAATTTATCTTTTCCATTTTGAAAATCCACAAAATCAATAAACTTGAACCAAATAATATTGACAATAATAAACCCTTTATACTAGTTAGAGACACTTGAATTTAATAAAGAAAATATATCAGAAATTGACAGACAACCGACTCACCAATATAAGCTAAAAGATTTTGGAATGAGCAATGAATATTAACTTAGTATGTGGAATTGATCTTAGTGACTTGGCTGATTTCAAACCGCTCAAATAAAAAATTACACACCTCCTTATTTGAAAAAGATAAATCTGCCCATGGAGTGAGAGGCCTATGTTAGATAAGATGCCGTCCTAAATCTACGGTCAAATTATTCTAATACATGCTTTTATATCCTTGCATAGCTTGAAATAATAGATTAAATATATTTTGTTTGAATCCCTAATATATTGAGGATTATTGCAAACATGCATGCGAATTGAGCCACACACGACCCTTCTCCAGTTCACACATAGAAGATAACAATTACACACAAGCTCTAACTACAAATATATGACAAAACAAGTCTTTAATACAAAATACCAACACAACCGAATGGATTTAATACACAGGAACTGTAGACACCTATAATTTATCTCGAGCAATTTAAATACTTAAATTGCGCTAATTATACCATTTCCCGCAAATTGACGGCATATCGTCAATATCACACATTTTCTCTGCTATCATCATTAATTAATTACATTATGTTAGTTAATTAACTCTTCTATCCAACAATGACGCCAATTAATGACATTCCATTAATCAATCCCCCTTTCTATCTAGATTAATTAATTATTTCTAATTAATTAAGCTCCTCTTTCTATCTAGATTAATTAATTATTTCTAATTAATTAAGCTCCCATTTCTATCTACATTAATTAATTAATACCCCTTTCTATCTAGATTAATTAAATATTCTTAATTAATTAATTCTCTCTTCTATTTAATCAATAAATCATCATTTATTTGATTAAAATCCTCTCATAACATTAATCATATTAACTATTCCTCTAAAAAGCTTACATAAGCTTGCACAACTATTAATTAATCACTTTGGTTAATTAATAAATCCCCTCAAACCCTATGAGTCACTTAAGGAAAAAATAAACTCTTTTAAGGTCGACTTAACCCTTTCTAAACCTCCATTATCCACAACTAACCCAACCTCTCTATTTATCCCACATGAAGAGGGATGTAGATATTCTTCTATCCATTGGGCTATATAAGGAGTCCTCCTCCTACCTTTCTATTTACACCTACATTCCTAAATGGGCATAGAGCATACACTATAGCCATTTATCATCTTTGAGCATTCTTCCATTAGAAGATCTTGCCTTCTCCATTTCTTGTATTCATTCACCCAAGTTTTGAAGTCACATGGAGATATGCCAAATGGTCTTGTAGCCATGATTTAACAAGACTCCATTCTTAGAAACCTTGGAATTTCAAGCACGTAAGCAACTCTTTGATTGATAGAGGTCTACCTAGGTTCAATCTCATCTTATTTTTAGCATTCAATAAGAGATAGAAGTTAGCTTATTTAGCATATTAGCTTGAAATGTTCATTTCATATTTAATGTAGAAATGTTGATAGGTCAGCTTTGTTTAAGCTCTTAGCATGATGATGCATAGGTTTAGTTTAGTATTGTATTTAAGCTACTAGGTGTTAGTTTTAAATTTACTTGCATTACTAACTATTTCATGCATACAGGAACACATTGAATCACATATACAAGTTGTCCATGCTATGATGCCAAATGTGAATCTGGTCAAAGTTTTACAATAAAAAATAATATTAAAATTCCTTCACTTTCATTCATTTGAAAATAATATAGATAGGAAAGTATTACAACTATAATCAAACAACTAATTCCTATTTTATCTCAACTAAAAACCATGTACGTAAGTTTGTTTAAACAACCTAAACAAACTTACATAAAAATAAAATATATGTTGACTGGCAGGCTCATATGTGAACACTAAATATTGTAATTCCTAACAAAGGATTAGGTATATTAGGCGTCAGTTCGGATAATGATGATTGAAGGTGAACACCCCTGACAACACATTATGCATTAAGGGAAATGGGGTTTTAATCTAAGATTTATGAAAAGACAAGATCCCCACTATAAAAAAAGCAGGGACTAAAAGGGTCAAGTATGTCAGTTGAAGCGGATTTACTGCTGGGTGAAGGTGGTTGTTCTTGATTTTCTGGTCAAGGTGTTGATATGAATGTTTCGTGTTGATCAATAATTCGTTGAGCATCGTTTATACGATCTTGAGCATGTTGTAAAGTTTGATGGGCATGTTGAGAAAATTGTTGAAATGGGCTAGACATGTTTTCAGAAGTCTGGATACAGGATTGTTGTTTTTTAAGAACCATAGAAACAAACAAACAATCACCTAATGAAAAATAAACTAGATAATTGATTACAAATAACAGAAAAGTCACATAGAATAAGTTTTTATTATCTTGATTAGTTTGGAGGAAAAGTGAAAAGTGAAAATGTCTGATAAGGTCTTAGGAAATGGCCGTATATGGATGGTTTCAGGTAATGTTTAAGGTTGGAGTCCTTGATATATTCAAAGGTACGTGAGGTCCAAATATGTGCTGGTGTTGATACGAGGCTTGGTATTGGGGCCTACCCCTTCACTTCACGGTCTTGAAACGATAAGGGAGTTAGGTGCTTAGCCAATATACCGACAACCGAGGTGATTATAATCGGCTAGAACACCGAGTCGACTTCCCTATTTGGTGATGAAATCCCAATAGTTTCACCTGGGTAGGAATGTTTCAATGTAATTTATGTTTGATGTGATTTGGTCATGTGTGGGGATATTTAAGTGGATGCAATATGTTAACCTCCTAATTAAGGTACATGATCAAGTAGGATGCACGGTTCTTTTTAAGCCCAAAAGAATGATTGATTTTGATGAGGACAAACAAAAAAATGCAATGCTTGAAAATGAAAAGAAAAGAAGAGGACTCACCTAAAGAACGCTTCCTTTTTTAAATTTTTGATTTTTTTTAACAATGCAATAATGAATTAAGTAGAATCCACTCAAGCAAAAACCTACAAAAAGGTTAGTAGAAGATAAAAAACAACAAGAGAAAATGATGTTAGAGGCTGAATAACAGAGTAATCATAAGCAATCACAAAGATCATTAGCGATTAACAAGAATCGCTAGTGATTCACCTAAATCACTGGAAATTTGACTAGATCGCTAGCAATTATAGATCAGAAGGCCTAAAATGGATGAAAAAAAACAATAATAATTTAAATGAAAGAAAAATGGACTAAGGGTCCCACTGGGTGTGCCAAAATGTTTAGAGAAGTTTTTTCTTTCCTACTTCTAATTAATGAAGTGAAATAACAAAAACAAAACTGACCTCAGAAGATGGTGGGGTTTACTTATACCAGTAAGGATGAATGTTGATGTTGATTATTGATTGAATTTGTCGAGTCCAAATGAATGTATAAGTCCGCTGGTCCAAAAAATAATCTGCGATCAAAGACACTAAACAGAAAGGATTAGACAAATGGATAAATGAGCTACTCGGCAAAGGCCGATTCCAGGAATCCAAAGGGACTTCCTTAGAGGATGTCATCTTACTTTGTAACAATTAAGTTAATTGATAAAGATAATGATGATAATAGATAAATATAAAATGGATGGAGAGCTCTAGAATTCAAGATTGAAAGAGAGGTCCTGTGTGGCTTCAAAGGTAGCCCAGGAAAGTGTAGATGTGATCTGAACGGACTCAAAGTAATTATTCCAGAAATCCTCATTTTCTTGTTATATATAATGGAGGAATTGGATCTGGTCCTTGATATCTTATTCGTCAATAGCAAATCAGATTGTGCAAAGTGTGAGTTCATGTAGGATGTTATACTATTCCCAGAAAAATGGGTGTTAGACTATGGGGAGATCATAAATGCTAATAACCAGATGTGAATGGTCAGGAAATGCCATCTAACAAAGAGCCATACTTGGAAACAACATGTTAAATGTACAGATAAATTGATTAAAATGATAAAAAAATGATAAATTGATAAAAATATAGATTTTGTTAGGAATCACTGACGATTTACGACAATCGCTGGCGATTAGGATGAATTGCTAGTGGTTGATGTGGAAATTGACAGTTTTGCTAAAAATGATAATTGAAGTTCTAAAATGATGTTTTTGATTTCTTTTAAAGATTCCTATGAATTGAAAGGATGGAAAAATATGCAAGAATACCTTTGGATTGATGGGGAGCTAAAAGATGCCTCAAATTTTCAACGTGAGTGATTTGAATAGTTGTTTTGTCTTGTCACGTTCCTGAGAAGTTGCGTGATGAAAATGACCACAAAAGTGCTTAAAAATGATTGATGTTGATGCCTGATTATACTTGAAGATGTCTTGGATGCTGTAATGTCAAAAAACAGAGTGCAGGATAAAAAATGAGGTCTAAGGTTTGAGATTGAAGATTCTTGAGAGAGAGCACAAAGGTGTTATTTACAATCACTGGCGATTCGGTTGAATCGTCGGTGATCTAATTTTTATGGGAAAAAACTATAAAAGTGGTTGAAACCACTTCTAATCAATTTTTTTTTGGTTTGGTATGCATGTAAATGGTTAAGAGAAGGTTGGGGATGAGGTATAGAGACTAGGAAGGTTGTGAAATTGTTGATTTGGATTTTTCTTATTTAATTTTAGTCTCCAAGTGGTTTTGGGCTATTTTAAGAGGAGTAAAATGATATTTTAAGCTGTGAAATGATTTAATGAGGTGTGAGAGACTATTTACATGGAGTAAATATTGTGGGGGATTTTAGACATAGGATAAGAGATGTATGGATTTAAATAACGTGTTAAATGATTTGATTTGATTTAATATTTTTGTGAAGATGGTGCATACAATGAAGGAAAGTAGCGGTGCAAATTTTGAGTTTCTACATTAAGCTCTTGACCATTTTCAGTGGATAGCTTGTGTGCACCAAATCCATATTTTTTAGTAATAATATAAGGACCTAACCAATTAGGTTTAAAATTTCCTTATTTTTCTTGATCTTTTGTTGTATCCTTATGATTTTTTAGAACAAGCTCACCAATTTCAAATTTTCATGGTTTTATCCCTTGTTGTAGCTGTCTTGAAGTCAATTTTGATACACTTTCAAATGGTCTAAGGCATTTAGCCACTTCTCATCTAGGAGGTGAAGTTCTACAAGACATGCATGTATGTATTCATCTTTGTTGATCAAGTCTTTAAGGGATATTCATAGTGATGGGAGATCAACATCTATGGCTAACACGACTCCAATTCCTTAAACAAGTGAAAAGGGTATTGCTCTTGTTGGAGTACGAAAGGATGTACAATATGCCAAGAGGGTAGGATAGAGTTGTGTATGCCAATTACGACCATGCCTATCTACAATGTTTTCCAAAATAGACTTGATCGCTTTATTGGATGCTTCTGTTATACCATTATACTGGGGATAATATGGAGTGGACCATTTGAGGTGGATGTGAAAGAGTTTGGATAGTTACTTTACAGTTTTATTTTTGAAGGATGTACCATTATCTGTAACAAGAGAGGAAGTGATACCAAATAAAAAAATGAGATGGTTAAATATAAATTTGAAAATATTAGTACCAGTAACATGAGTAAGAGGAATGAACTCTACCCATTTGGTAAAATACTTAGTAACAATGATTATGAATGTATGGCCATTGGAGGAAGTGCGTTTGATTTTTCCATTTAGATCGAGTCCTTATTGGGAGAAAGGCCAAAGTGTAGTGATAGGTTGTAGACCTTGTGAGGGTGCATAAATTAGAATGTCATGGTGTTGACAAGCCAAGCACTTTTTGACAAACTTGCAATAATTTGACTCCATAGTGGGCTAATAATAACCCACACGTAGAATATTTTTATCTAGAGCCACACCACTTGTGTGTGTGCCACATATACTAACATGTACTTCAATTAGGGTTTGGTTTGCTTCATCTTTTAAAAGGCATCTTAGAATAGTTCCATCACATCTTCTTCAATATAAGGTATCAAAAAGGATATTGTAGCGTGAATCATGTTGTACTAGGGGTCATTTGTTTTGATAGGTCATATTGTTAGGGAATGTTTTTTCATGAATAAATGTGTAAATGTCGTGATACTAAGGGTTATCGAGACCAACAATTTCACATATCATAGTGGACTCATGAAAATTATAAGTCAGAACTAGAAGGTGTTTGATGTGAAACTCATTGTGTGTTTGATTAGGACCGAACTCAACAAGGGATTTGATAGCTTCCATGAAATATACTCATTTGTTTTGTATGCAAGGAACTTGTTCAAATGCGATAAGTTAAAAGTAACATTTGAGGCTATCAACCATGCATTTTTAGGGGATCAATTTGTCATCCTTTACTTGATATTTTTCATTGATGTGATTAATGAATAAGAGGGAGTCAATGTAAACCATTAATTACTCAAGATTCCATGAAATAACAAACTTTAGACCAGTTACAAGAGCTCGATATTTTGTAACATTGTTATTACAAGGGAAGACTATGCGGAAATATTTTGGAATAACATCATTATTTGGCATGAGTAGTATAATTTATACTCTTTATCCATGGATGTTACAAGATCCATCAAAATATAAAGTCTAAGAGGGAATTGTATCAACATACAGTAGTTATTCATGTAGAAATTCAAAGTGAAGAGGTTCTAAACCTAGTGTTACAGTGAGCTGATTAGAAAAGGATTTTCCCTTGATGGCCTTTTAATTAACAAATTTGATATCAAATTCACTGAGTAGAACAACCCATCTAGACATTCTTCTAGGTACTATAGGTTTGGATAATAGATACTTGAGTGGATCTATTTTTGTGATAAGCTTAGTTGTATGATTAAGCAGATAGTGACATAACTTGTGAAATGTGAATGCCATGGATAAACATACTCACTCTACTTGTGAATACTTGAGTTCATGATCTATCAATGTTTTACTGAGATAGTAAACAACTTGTTCTTGTCCTTGATCATTATGTTGGGCTAAAAATGCTCCTATTGTAAATTTTGTAAAAAAAGTATAGATAAAAATTAGTTTATCTAGAACATGTGGCATAAGCACTGATGGATTTGATAGATACTCTTTTAGATTAGAGAAAAAATATTAACATTCTTGATTCCATTTGAATTGTGCATCTTTCTTGAGAAACTGATTTAAGTGATGGCACTTGTCTGCTAATTATGATATGAACCTTTTGATAGATTGCAGTTTTCCTTGAAGACCTCGTAATTCTCAAAGATTTTGTGGAGGAGGCATTTCCATTATAGCCTTGACCTTTGTGGGGTCAACTTCAATACCTCATGGTGAGATAATGACACCTAGGAGTTTACCAAAAATTACGGTAAATACACACTTCTTTGGATTAAGCTAAACTTTGTAGTCCCATAACATTTTAAAGATACATCTCAAAATTGTTGGATGATCTATTGCCATTTTTAACTTTGTTAGGATATCATCTACATAGTATTTTATCGTGGCATGTAACATGTTATGGAAGATGACCATCATGGGTATTTGATAAGTGGGTCATGTGTTTTTAAGGCCAAAAGGCATGACCTTGAAACTCTTCTAAGATGTCTCAATCAAGATGAAGCAAACCAAACCCTAGTAAAAGTACATGCTGGTATTTGTGGCACACACACAAGTGGCATGGATCTAACTAATAAGATTATATGCATGGGTTACTATTAGCCCACTATGGAATCAGATTCTTACAAGTTTGTTCAAAAGTGCTTAACATGTCAACAACATGACAATATAATTCATGCACCCTCATAAGCTCTACATCCTATCACTACACCTTAGACTTTCTCTTGATGGGAACTTGGTCTAATAGGAAAAATCAAACCCACTTCCTTTGATGGACATACATTCATAATCACCACTACCAAGTATTTTACCAAAAGGGTAGAGGTCATGCCTTTTAAGTATGTTACTATCACTACTATTTTCAAGTTTATATTTAACCATCTCATTTGTAGATTTGGTATCCATTTCTCTCTTATTACAAATAATGGTACATCCTTCAAAAATAAAACTGTAAAAGAGCTAGCCAAACACTTTCACATCCACCTCAAATGGTCCACTTCATATTATCCCCAATGTAATGGCCAAGTAGAAACATCCAATAAAATGATCAAGTCCATTTTAGAATAAATGTAGACAAGCATGGTTGTAATTGACATACACAACTCTATCTTGCCCTCTAGTCCTATAATACATCCTTTCATACTCCAACAAGAGCAATAACCTTTTCACTTGTGTTTGACACTGAATTCATGTTACCCACAGAGGTCGATCTCCCATCACTCCGAATATCCCTTAAATACTTGCTCAACAAATATGAATACTAACAAACACATCTTACAAAAAATTCACCTCCTAGATGAGAAGAGGATAAATTCCTTGGATCATTTGAAAGTGTATAAGAATCAACTTCTACGTAGCTAAAGAAAAGGATAAAACCAAGACAATTTGAAATCGGTGACCTTGTTCTAAAAAAATAAGAAGAATACAACAAAAGATCAGGCAAATCAAGGAAAACTTAAACCTAATTGGTTTGGTCCTTATATTATCACTATAAAATATGGATTTGGTGCATACAAACTATCCACTGAAGATGACCAAGATCTTAAAGAACCCATTAATGTGGTTAATAGGAAGATATTCTATTCCTGAATCAAAGATACTAACCCTTTGTGTTGGGGGCATTTCAACACATTCACTTGTATAGTTCCTTAACCCTGTTCCTCTAATTGTTTCATCCCAATCCAAAATTTTGTTTCTTGTTCCTTGTAATTAGGATGTAAAATACTTGTTTATATTCCATATATTCTCATGTTCATCACTTGATCTTAGAGGGATATTGTGTTCTTTACACATGCTCGGATGGGTCCTAGTTCACCTAAGGTTTCTCAAAACATTCAAAAATAAAAAAATCCAAAAAACATTTCAAAAAATAAAAAAATCCAAAAATATTTAAAAAAAATGAAAAATCCAAAAACATTTAAAAAACAACAATGCAAAAATATTAAAAAAATCCATAATCCGAAAAACATTCAAACATCAACAAATCCAAAAACATTCGAAAACTTATGAAAGTATTCAACAACTATCAACATAACTCGACAATTTCAAACTTTTAACTCCTATCCTAATGATAGTTCCAACTATCCTACGACTATCAAAACAATCGTCTTACCCCTCGCTTGTATCCTTTCTTGGGGGTAATTCAAATCAAACCCTCACGTGTATCCCCGCATGGAGCAATATCAACTCTCATTTTCTTCCTTGCATGTATCCTTTCTTGGTAGTGATGAACCATTCAATCTTAGATCAATCTTCAATGGGATCCAATAAGAGTGTCACTTGACCGCACTCCTCATACTGATCTAATCCCATTGTTTGTATCCTTTCTTGGGGCATCTAAATCTGCTTAATCATCACTATGGAACACATTAAGGGAAGAGATAATTGTCTTTATTTAAAGTTGTGTTGCATTATTGTTATTTTTGACCAATTGCAAGTATTATGTTCCCATATTGGTTTATTTCTAGCCATGGTGTTTATCATTACTACATATATTGGGTTTGTTTTACATTTAGTCTTTTATTATTCAGTTTGACTAATTATAAGTATTTTTATTAGCATCTCGGTTCATATATAACCATGGTGTATACATCTACTGTGTATATTGGGGTTCTTTTATCTGTATGTGTGTGTATTTATGCGCATTATGGGCTGTTCATCATGGGTTTTCAATAATCATGGTGCTAAATCTACTGTGCAATAACAAAATAGGTTTCTCCCAAAATAAAAAATTTAAATGGAAACTCAACTATGAACACAATCAATTGTGTCATCATCACTATAATATCATCAAGTCAACATAATGTAATGGAAATTAATAAGAATCCATCAAAGATAATTACAAATGAGTGATACAAAAAAAAATCATCATCCAATACATCAAAATTATATACATCAATAAAATGTCCATGTTAAAGAATGTCATATAAATCTATATACATCAAAGTGTCATAAAGGACATCTCTACAAAATGTGTGCCTTCATCAGGAGGCATATGCCAAAAATAATATACATATACATCATACATAAAGTCATCCATAACTCTCTCCTAAACCTAGAATGCCTGGTCCATCTCCTCCTCACCTCAGTGGTGGCATCTAAACAAATATAATAGATATATAAGACCCATGCAATCTACCTGACCTCACGGATCTACTACCTATCCTCTGACTATAAGCTGGATCTCTTTGGCCCTTAGGAAAAATTGTCATATAAATCTCTATAGTAACCCACATCATGTGTGGTTGTCACTAACTCCTGTAAAAAATCTCCCATACCGGTGGCCTCGGCTACACGCTGTGACATATCTCTCTTTATTGTCAACTATTTTACATGTATTGTAAGTTGATCCCTCCAAGTGATCATCTATTATAGAAATCTATGAGTCATGATTAACATGACATATCTCCGTCAAATGGCTCTATCTCTCTATGCTTATGTCATTAGTAGCTCTGTTATCGACAACCTTAGAGATTATATTAGTGGAATCTGACTCCACACATCTGGCCCTCCTCCATCACCATCTTCGTCTCCATCTCCCCATCCATCAACATCTCTATCTTCATCTCCTCCTCGTACTAGACTCAGTGGCCTTAGTAGTGAACCCTAACCCTATGCATGTACCTAGTCTATCAACCTCCTCTCTTAACCCTATGCTGAAAAGTACCCATAGTTATTGATGTTATGCCCACTACTATGACTGCATGAGGAATGGTGTTATACATGGGCATGATACTTGTATACCATGCTGCATACTCCACTATAACTCCAAGATCCATGATATCATCTCACACATCCCATGCTTATGGTAAAACCCCTCCAAAACTACCATCACTATTCTCAGTATAATACCTGGCCCAAAATCAACAGTCTCTTACGCTACTCATGCGTACCATTGGTCTCCACTTGGAATTTCGTAAAAAAATCCCAGCTATCATATGACCTTTTCTAGTCTGTATCTCTCCATAATAAATGATTGAATCCCAATGATATAGAGGTCTACCTCCATTGTCCCCAACTCCACATCATTTGTAGCACATCTGTACCATCTGTAAGGCCTCCATGTGATCATTCATAGGTGTAAATATTCCATGGCTCATCTATAAAACTCAAAATCATCTCGGTGACCTCTGCTTCCGGTCCCCACTTGATGCAGGAGCATCATATATATAGACCACATGCTGGTTTAAATAGTCTTTGTAGGGTGTCTAATGTGTTTTGGTCCTTATGGACCCTTTTTGATGTAAAAAGTGACATTTTGGAGGTTTTCCTCAAAAATCCACATTTGAATATTCAAATAGAGTTGTAATGTAATCTAGTCCTAAGTTAGTGATTTAAGTGTGAGATTAGAATTACATCAATGTAATAGTGTAGTCATGACATAAAACTCCCTCTAATTACCTTACCTAGGTATAAATGCAATATAACTAGTGGAATCATGGTTTAGCTTGGATTTGGGGAAACCTAACTACCTTCCATTCTTCAAAATCATGCTAGAGAACTCAAATGAGAGGTTGTTAAGATTGATAGAGGGAGTAAAAAGGTGGAGATCACTGTAATAGAGCCTCTAAGGCTCAGAGCATCAATGTATATCAAGAATCATCATAAAATGAAGCTTCTTCCATGTAAAATAAGTGTTTTTTGTGTTCTTATAATATGTATTTGAGTATTATAAGTGTGATGCATGATCATTTCTACAGTGTATTTATTTTTAATGATTCTACAAATGCATATGTATGTGCAGGCTCAAGGAAGATAAGATGAAGTCTTTGTAATGAGAGGTTAATAAAGAATATTGAACTATGAGAAGACTGTGATGAGTTATCTCCAATCAAATAATACCAAGGAATGGAAGAAACTCTATGTAATTATAGGAATAATATAATGGAAAATAAATATGAGTAATAACTAGGGTCATTGATTGGTTGAAAGATCTTGTGAGAGGTGGAAAAGACAAAAAATAAGATTTTTGTGCACGAGTTCCCTGAGTGTGATAAAGTGTGAATGATTGAATGAGTATTGGATTTGACATGAATGATATTATTGTAAGAAGTGTTAACATAGTGTATGGAAGTGTGGATGAATGAATTTAAGTCATTAGAGACCTCATGAAACTTAGTGAGGGTAAATGCTTGAGGAACTGTACCGTACGAATTGTATTTTTACCTTTGGCACAATATTGAAGGCAAATATGATAATATATGATAAGAAGTGATTTAAAATATTCTAATAAGGACCTTGTCAATGTAATTTAGGTGCCTAGTATAGGATCATGGAATTATATGGCAGAGAACAAGAAATATTAGGGTTAGATGTCCAAGAACACAGTCTTGGCTATGTAGTCAGGGTTTTGGAGATTTAAGTAATGGAAGTGTCAATGAAGATTAGTCCATAAGCTTCTTAAGGGAACTATGAAAGTATTATTAAGTTTAAGGTTTATACAGTGATATGGAGAGTCATTGTCATCAATGAACAAGTTTTAGTCCTTGAGGATTATGAAAATGTGCATGTACAGTCCTAAGAAGGAGGAAATATGACAATATAGAGTTAGGTTTGCAAAAAGGAAAGGAAATTTGAAAACAAGATGATAAGAAGATGTATTAAGTGATGATAATTTTATGATACTCAGGTGTGATAAGGGAAATCTAGAGATTAAATAAATCTTGAAACATGGAATAAGAGATATAAAGACCCTGAATTGCTAAACTCAGACTTAATTATATTGTGTGCACAATATCAAAGAAGTCTAGAAAAGGAATGATTTAAACTCATGGTTTCTTGAGAATTTAGGTATAGAAGAAATTAAATCAGGTTGTATAGTGTTACAAGGATAGTTAAAGGATTTAAACAAGATTATTATGTCCTTTGAATCAGAATATGCTAAGAAGTACATGAATGTACTATGCATTCCTTTGTAGAGTCTATAAACAAATAAGTAGAGAGTTAGGAGTCAAGGAGTTCTTGAGGGGAATAGTGGAGTATTAAAGGATTTTTGAAGGAAAATATAATTTCAAGGAAATGATGAAGTAGAGAGGAAACTATACCTAATAAGCAAGGGATTAAATAGTACAGGGGAGGACTGAAACAATTAAGGAAACAAGAAATGTTGAGATTAAGTTAATGGTATTGTACCAAGAAATTTATAAAATTGAGTTAAGAGAGGTTATTAAGGGGGAAGGAGTATTTTAAAACTAGTATGACTCAATTAATGTGGAAATTTGACAAGATCATGGATGAAAATAGAGGACTTAAGGATAATTAGTGCAAGTTAAGCTCAAACATGGAAAGTTGGAGTGATAAGAGTTAGAAGAGTATGAAAACATTGTGAAGACCTAAAAAAATTCCTAATAAGGTGGTATAAGGTTATCAAGGTGTTAAAATAAGTTGATAAGAACAAAACCTATAAATTTTACAAGAAACCCTAGTTAGGTCAAGAAAATAAGCAAAAAGGAGGGTTTTAGAGTTGGGTGAGAAGTACAAGGACTCAGGTCCTAAAAATTGGCAAAAAGTACAAGCTTAGAAAAGAGTACTAGAAAATGTAAATAGTTTTCATGGTTTATTGCTATATTGTTCCCAGTTTGGAGTTTTGTGTTAGGGAAGGGTTGATTTGCAAATGGACTGGAAAAGCTAAAAAGTGTATAAAATAAGAATGGCGTGGAGTTGAAGTCTAAAACTTTCCAAGCATCCTAATAGGATGAATGGGTAGCTAAAAAGTGTTGAAACCTATTGAATTTGTGGTTATCATTTATGTCACATGGAATTGATGGAAAAAGAAGAGTGAAAGGGCATATAGGTCAAGTGGTTTTCAATGGTGCTCAATGGTTCAAGTTGGTTTCAGGAAGCTTCAGGAAAGTTTAAAGGTGCTTCAAGCTCAAATAGTGAGGTGGTTGATCTCTAAAGTCATAGTACATGTTGCATTTCTAGTTTTATATGGTCTACATGTTAGTAATGTTGTAGCAAGCATGGAAAAGAGCTCTTACAGTGTGGTTCAGGTCATCTGGTAGAAGTTGCAGTTGAAACTGGCCCATTTAGGTTTGTTTCTAGAGCCTGTTGAGATGTGAGAGGTTGGTATAGGTCATGGAAATGTCATATAAGCATGAGAGTATTATAAAATAGTGTTTATAGCATTTTTGAGCAAATAAAATGCTTGATTTAATTCCTGGAGTCAAAATTCAAAAGTTCACAGAAATTGGCTTTGAGAACTAACAATGCAGGCAAAGGAAAATGAGATAGGATAGAAGAGTTAAGGAATAATTATGGAAAATTGGAGTATGAATAATTTATAGGGGTGAGTTTTGGTGCTCCATGAAAAATTTCACCAAGTTTTGAGAAGGTATGTGAAAGTTATGCTAGTTTTTCTAAAACAGGCTTTTTGAAAAATGCATAATAGGGTGTTTGGATTATTAACACTCAAGAAAAAATATATTGTCTCTTTGAGATAAATCATAGAATAATTTTTTTATAGTATTCCACTATTGAGATACTAATTTTTTTTTAGGTGAATTGGACAAGTTTTAGGAATGTTACGAGCATTCTTCTGCCGGTGATTGTTCTCTCTCTAGGGTTTCTTCTTGAGTTATTTGGCCTACTATGAATTTTCTAAGTAACTGGTGAAAGATAAATAAACTTCTCAGAATAATAATAGACCTCATATAAGTCAAAGTGATGACACCATTTCTCTCAAGGTGAGTTATGCCATATAGGGATGCTTTTGCTATGAAGGACTAGGTTTCATGTAACTGGAAGGCATAACCAGGTCTCAATGAGCATAGTTGGTGTTTGTAACAGAAAAGTGAATTTATCTCTTTTTAAAAAGGTAAGTATAGATTTCATAAAGCACTGAGTAGGTTTTTGAGGGAAGTATCAAAGAAGAAACATCTTACCTACACACTTTCCTGTGATATCTTGCCAAAAAAACCATGCTCAAGGGTATGCCGGAAGGGCTTATTGTTGAAATGCGTCCTCAAGTACTTAAACAGGATCATGATATAATACTTGAAGTCTAGGTAACAAGTATCTGAATTCATATATACAATCCAAAAAGAAGAAGAAAGAGGTTGGTATGCATTTGTTAATAGTCACAATGCTGACTGTAACCCTACGAGCTAGATGAAATCTTCATGATAAGAATCGATTGTTGATCTTTAAATGTGGTTTCAGTGATTCTAAGGAGATCAAGATCACCTTATTGATCCCTCAGGACAAATAAAGTTTTAGTATGATACGCAAAAATATTCATTATGCTCAGTATGAGATACCTTTGCAGTCCATTGAAGTAACCATTAAGCTCTGAGAATAAATTGAGTTGTTTCAAACTTCTTGATCACTTGAAAAAGATGGAGATCACTCTCACACACTCATAACATCTTAAATTTTCAATTCTCACTAGAAAATGAATGAGAAATCAAATTTGAGTGGTTTCGGGCCTTCACAGAGCTCAAAACCCTGTCCCTAGGGCTTGAAGGACAAATTTGCTCGAATCTTCAAAAATGTCCAATGAAAATTCACAAAAATTTGAGGATAACCCTACAGGAGTGATATGAATGTGTTGCAAAAAGTTTTAGAAAGGTTCATAAATAAATGGTTGAGAAATTTGTAACAATTTTCTTTAAAAACGTCCTCATGACTGTGCAGACCTGTATTTGTGTTTTTTTAAAGATTTTTTTTTCATTGGAAGTGTTACAAGTCTTCATGCAAACTCCTTAGCACATGCTAAAGAAGATGCTTAACATCTTGATTGTTTCAAATTTGGTTGAAAACGTGAAAGTTAGTGAGATAGGTGAATTTGGTCATCAAAAGACCGTGAAACTATCTCAGTTGAAATTGTAAACAATTTTTCCTCTCCCAGAAAGTGCTTCAAAGATACAATGAGCTCAAATGGACACCAAATAAACATGGTTTTCAATGCATTGATAATTTTAATGATGAAGTCACTAAAAATCATAATAGAATGGCCTCTCAACTAAGTTGGAATGGGTGAACCTGTGATCTCAAAAGACATCAACACTTGACTTTTTGGGTTCTTGGTCGAAGTAAGGAAGAATACTAAAAGATTCTTAGTTAGTTTCAAACATGACCTTCTCATCTAACCCAAATTCAAATGTGAAGAGTCACTTCATGGACAGAGTACAATGCACAAACTCAAAATGGCTTATGATATAAAAGAGATAGGAATATGAAAGTTAGTCTTGTTCAAATATTATGAAAAGTCCAAAAGGAAAAATGGTGAATATATATACATTAGTTGCAAGGAATGAAAGGGTGTGAGTAGAAAAAGGAAGTGAAATGCAAATTTTAAAGAAATAAAAAGGTGTATGAAGATGTAGATGTGAGATGCAAAGCTAAAGATGATTTTAAAAAATGACATGAACCAATATATTTGGATATACATGAGAAGACTATAAGGACAAAGATAGAGATGAAACAATAAAAAAATGAAGAGGTATTCATGTGTGAAAAACTGAAATTGATGTGATAGAGGTATATAACATAGTGAAACAAATTCTAGATATATAGCGAGAGCTTGAGGAAAATACTAGGGCAATAGGTTTTCAAGTATGAAATACAAACTTTAATGAGTAAGAAGTATCTGATGAGTTGAATGGTATAAAATGCAAGATGAATTAGTGATGCATATCAAAAGAAAATGTAAAGAAGAAAATATTATAAGAGATAACTTGGACATATAAAAAACAGTGATGCATGTTGTGTGTTGAAGAAACATAGGTGGAAGCATGACATGATTGAACCAAAAAACTTGTGAGATATACATTTTCAGACTGAGACAAAAGTTGTGAAGACTGAGAAAATAGTTTGCAGGAACTTGAAGACTATGTTTTTGAGAGTGATAACCACGAGCATGTCAGAGTGTTGAATCTTGAAGAATTCACAGGAATTTGAATTAGTTGGTCAAGAATAATGAGTGTGGGCTTCAGATAGTAAGATAGCAGGAGGAAGACAAACAAGGTGAGAAAGTTGATAAAACTAAAGGTGGAATAAGAATATCAGGTGGAAAATTTAGGATCATAATCAAATGTTTAACATCCAAGACGAATAATGTTCAATTTATGTATACAAATTGAGCTATAGCTCTATATAATTAGGGAGTTGTTGCTTCCTTGTAGTTGGTAGCTTACAGAAGGTCAATGGTTATTGACTAAATCACTTTGGAAGTTGTTTCTTCCAACATCAAATTGTAGCTTGAGTGTATACCTAGGGTTGTATCCTCAAAAAGTTGAGTTGCAACTCAACTTAAAATCATTGTAACACATAGGAAAAATTGTCCAAAGCTAGTTCCTTTATTTTTGTGGGTTTTCTCCCTTCTTGGGTTTCCTAATTAAACCACTATGTATTTTCTCTCTTTTAGTTGCTTGTGCATGATTTCTTATGTCTTTCTTAACTATTTTGTGGAGTAGAAATATCTAGAAATATTTATAAGACATTGATTCACCCCCTCCCAGTGTTCAATTTTACAACAAAAAGCTTACCAGTCAGGGTTGAAAGTGTGTGGTTTGTAAAATCTTTCATACTTTTTTCTATTTACAGGGCTACAAGGGCATTTGGAGGTCAAAAAGAAAAAGTGTGATAGATGGGTTTTTGAAGATAATTTAATCGTTGGAACAAGTTTATTTAGTGTTGTTAAACATGTTTGAAGTGATTTTGAGTCTTGATATAATGTTTTAATGCATTTTGGCATATTGAGTAAAATTTGATTTCTTAAGCAAGGTGAATTTTGTTGAGTGAAAGTAACTTAAAAGTTAAAATTTGTGACTTCTAAGAATTAATTTTTGGGTGGTTTGAAGGTGTGTATGTAGGGATCTGCATCACCACTATCTCCCATCCACAAGTTGATGGTTTCTTAGATAGTTTATCTTTCAAAATACCCAACGAATGACTCACGATGATGTGGTCCCATGGCCAAATTTATAATAAAGTAGTTGGAACTATGTTCCTTTGACACCTACATACTATCATGTGCATGTCTCTATATATGTGTGATAGAATACAAGGCACCCATGTAAATATTGTGGTTGACTCCATCAACTCTACTACCACACTAATCAATCCAATTTGAAACTGACTCCTAGTCTTATTAAGCAACATGTATCTACTAATAAGATCCATCAAATATATCGATAAGCGTCACCCACAATATACAATATACATCCTCCAAGGTGACTAACATATCTCCCATAGGCAATCTGAATGTTAAAGACTCACCGTGCCATCGCTTGACTAGTGTAATAATATCTGACATCTTAACAATGTATGATAAACCTATTGCCTCTAACATCACGCATAATAACCTATGCTTTTCTCGAGCCATCTATCTCTCGAATGATCATAGTCATCCATGAAACTACTGAACATCCAAGACATATAGTCTCTGTTGTGAACACCAAACTATGATATTATTCCCTTAAAAAATTATTCCACATCTAACTTCATCTTCTAAATATACTTCATTTCTTCTAGTTCATGCTAGCACACTTATAATGACGCTAGCACATTATAAGCTAGCATGTGTAATCACATGTTAGTACACCTAACAATATGCTAGTACATCCAACATGCTAGCTCACATTCAATTTCACGCTAACATGCGTATATTTACGCTAGTGCACACAAGTTAATGCTAGCGTAACTAATCGTGTGTGCTAGTGTTACTTTTAAAATTTCTTCTACATCTAACAAGTAATAAATACATCAAAAATCTTAGTTTTTTGGGTACATACTGCACCATTGTCATTAGGATCTCGCTCAAAATCTCAAATGTGATCTGTGTGATGCACGTGAGGGGGATAACAAGCCATCTTTTTCACAAACTAGAGCACAAAAATTAATCAGGGGCACAAAATATATAATAGCACAAATGACCAATGATTTTTGCTACCTTCCCACCCTTCTATTTAACCCCTTTTTCTCAAGCCCTAATTTCTCAATTTTTTCCTTTGCGCCCTCATCACTAACGTTCTAAACGCTTTCATTATATGATTATCTATGGCTCTTTATTTCTCTCCTATCTAGTGGATGTCCACCACTTTGTTGAGTCACCCACTCAATTGAGGGGGCACTCCATTAGTACCATCAAACTCACCAGGGCATCTAAATTCTTCACTGGGGAAAACGAGGCAGTTTACATTGCTTCTTTATCATTTGCTCACCGATTTTCACACATCTATTGTCTTTAAAGGAATATTATTTCATAACAACACTTTCAAGAGGGGAAAATGTAGAAACCCTGAAATATAGCATTACACATTCTGAACCTCCAAAATCACCCCGTAATTACTTTACAATAAATTATGATTATTTACGACCATTTTCGACTAATTTCGAAATATTCCACTATTCTACAAATTTTAATGATATTTTACAACATTTTCACAAAAAAACTCCTATCATTCCACAAAATTCCTAAACATTCTTATTGCTCACATATGCTCTCAAATAATTAAATATTTGTACTATGGACCTTGTTACATTCATAACCCATTCCTACGATTAATTAATTAATCCTACCACTCTTATTATTTATCTCTATCCCATTCGCTAATTTTATCAGTGAATATAATATCAAAATAATTAAATAAATCCCACAAATTATCTGTTTACAACTCACCTCTTATCCAATTAATTAATATCACTTCACTAATTAACATCTCAAGTTAACTAGAGCAAAACAAATCAATTAAAGATGAAATCATTAAATATATGCAAGAGGACAAATTTAGATTAAATCAAATCACACATTTGACTTACTAAGCATATCTCCCAAAAATCAAGACTTTCCAAAATTAAATCAAATCAATGCAAAAGCTAAATATCACGTTACTTTTTTGTGTGAATAAAACAAAAGACATGGAATTAATATTTCAATGCAAAAATCTAAAAATAAACAAAAGCACGTGTCATTTGTGTCAAACTCAAAAATAACTCATTCATACAAGATCAAAGTAATAAATCAAATCCTCAAATATATTGGAAAATCAATTAAACATTTCAATCATGCTTCAATCAACTTCAAATCAGATAAGTTAATTATAAAAATCAAGGATTTGAGAATTTTCAACCTTTATCTATAAATAATCACTCATTCTTATCCAATTATCACCTTTGGAAGCTTTGAGATTTGCATCATCATTATGTTGTATTATCATTCAATCTCACACGTTGTTACACTGTCCAATTGATGATGAATCTATAATCAAATTATTCATTTAATCACTTTTCTTGAAGCTGAAATTTACTTCCATTTGAAACATATTTAGAGCATCCATACATAAATTTGATCAAGAGATTCAACAAGCTCAGTGCTTCATTCTAAGCTTGGACAATCTCATTCGAGGTTGCAAGGAGATATAAAGGAAGAACTAGTTTACTTTTATTTGCTTTGTTTGTTTCGTTATGTGATGTTTCTTTGTATATATTTATGAAAATAGATCCATGTATGTGTGATTTTTTTGGTCATGATTAATGAGGCAAGGGTATACAATTTCAAAGTCAATGATATGGAAAAAAATATCTTTAAAAAGATACTAGCTAAGTCATCAAAGAGGTTATGTGTGAAACCTGTCTCAATGTCCGAGTTAGTATCCTCACCACTAGTCGTTACATCAAATGTAAGTGGATTTTTTTCAAACATTTTGAATCCTAGGACATGGTGATAGATATTTTCTGTGTACTCATCTGGATCAATACAACGTTGTTTAATTTTTCCAAGTTCTTTTCCCTTCCTTTGCATATTTATCAACACTTTATGTGCTTTACTGTAATCAAGATATTTATAGCATTTGGTTGGCTAATCTTTGTATAACCAAGATCCTGTAGAACCCTGAACATGTTCATCCTCGAGATATCCAAACAGTTTCCAATGAGTTGTACCAAGATTGTAAATGGGAGCTTCTTTGAGATGGGTAACATTAGGATTACTCTAACTTCACGATGATAAAGGAAATTTACCAATATGAAAGGTATTTTGGATTTCATATTTGCCAATACTTTTGTCAAGGGATTTAAATTCTGGTAGAGAGTTATATGTAGAAGGTTGAAGTTTTGAAAGTATCTCGAGATCAATACAATTTTTTGTTTGTGAAAGGAATGATACAAGCAAATGTAGATCTTCCTGCAAAAGGACAAATTAGGAAGCATATATTTTCCCTTTAGGAGCTTGCAATATTTAAATGGATTTGTATCAGCGAGTAAAGATCTTTACCTTTGTAAGGGAACTTTATACATTAATGGAAGGTGGAAGGTACAATGTTACTCCCACGTATTTTCATATGCATGCCCATTTATTTCGTCATTGTCCCGTCATTTTAGTCTAAACTGGGGTGCCCTGATCCTTTTTCTACCTTCCCGCCACTTTTTGGGCTCTTTCTAGCCATTTTTCATACTAATATTTTTTCTAGTTGGCCATGTCGAGATTAATTACGAAATTAGCTCAAGAAAACCTTATAAATATAAGGTTATGAGACCATAATGAGGGCCCTAACGTCACATACTACTATCACTCCATCTACGGTTGCATCCATTACGTCACTTGTATCCACATAATGTCCATGCATCAAGGCTAGGATATCTGCATCAATACACACAACATAGGGGGAGGGATTCTATTCTATTCCATGCACACATGCTAGTGCATTTTCTATAGTTATTATTGCTTGTTACTTCACAAAGTGCGACTAGCACAAGAGCACCTAGGGCACGACATACACACACACACACCATAACTACATTTGGGTCTGAAATGTAGTGCATCGCTCAGATTAGTAAGCCCACTATTGTGGCAACTGATGTCAGTCCTGACCCATTCATTTTGCATCTTTTATTTTAGGGTTTTGATACTTCTTTGTCTTTTGTAGGTCATTCCTTCATCCTACATTATTTGATACATTCAGCGCATATCAGCAGATCCAGTGCAACAGACAAGGAATATTTCAGAGTAAATTGTGACACTGAAAGAACCAAATTCTGAGCTTTTACAAAGACCAGGTGCACCTATTCTGTAAACCAGTGTTCCCCTGAGCGCCCCAGTACCCTCCTAGGCGCTCCAGTCCATTCAGATCCTCTAGATCTAGCCTTTATTGGACTTTGTATAGTCGTTCCTCCTTCTGGAATCCACAGTCAGACCTGTGACACCTTGCGACAATCTTCGGCAATCAGCTAAGTCCTTTCCTTTTACATCTTTACATACTTAGGGTTTTATTTCATTTGATATAATTATTTAAAATCATTCCATATTATTTTAGTGTAGTTTACAATGTTTTAGTCCTCCTATATTAGATTAATTATTATTATACTTTCCCATAGTTTAGTTTAAATTTTAGTTAATCATTTTGGTGAACCCGACCATATACACTTCTAGACGTTTAAATTTTAGTTAATCATTTTGGTGAACCCGACCATATACACTTCTAGACTCCTCTTTCTTATTTCACTAGGGTTTTTTTCTCCTTCTTCTAACTTATTCCCATTACCCGTAGCAGTCATTTCGGGTCTCTTCGGTATTGTGAACTCTCTTCATTTTCCCATCATACTTCTAGGTCAATGGCTGATACCACCACCTCTATGGCTGAAAACCCTTTAGATAATTCCAACTATGTTCCTCTCCATGACATCGAAGCCTCTGATAGTGAAAAATCCTATGATGAAGACACTACTGTTGACCAAGGACAACTTAATATCATTACTGATTTTTGTCAAGCTTTGCGAGAAAACCCTTCTCATCTTCCACGTGTCTTACACGCTTTAATTTCCACTCAACAAGCTCATGATGCTTCTGCTTCAGTAGTGGTTTCTTCTGCTCCCATGGTTTCCACCCCGTCCATTTATATTCCCACTCATATTCTTACAACTACCGCCCCCATAACTCACCCGGGTACTCCTCATATGCAACACATCTCCTCCTCCAACACTCTTGAATTATCATCTTTATATTAAGGATTTACAAAACCAAATTTCGCCAGCTCTAATTCACTACTTCTCAAGGATCATCGTCTCTAGATTCTACCTCATTATTGCATACTCCCTTCGCACCAGCTATTTCCGCATATACGTTTCCACCCAACTTTATCTCTCACAAATTTCCCATCTTTAAAGGCCATGGTGACCCACAAGAGCATCTTCGCACTTTTCATGTAGCATGTCTCGATTATGTGGATGATCATATCATTCTTGCTAAGTTTTTTCCTTGTAGTTTACAAGACTATGCAATGTGTTGGTTCTATGACCTTCCCTTCCATTCAGTAGTCTCTTTCACGCATCTAGCTTACGCCTTCCTCACACATTTTTTCTATATTGGCTCTAAGATTTCTTATGCTTAGCTAGCACAACTCAAGCAAAGGCCTAATGAACACTTATCTGATTATGCCTTGCGTTACAAACATAACCTAGCTAAGATGACTAATCTCCTTGCGGATTCCAAGCTCCAAGACATATTTATTCATAGTTTGTTACCACCACTTCAAGAGAGTGTTCTCTTCAAAACATCTTCCTCATTCGACCAACTTTATCACACTCTCAAGCTTCGTGAGACTAAGCTTATTTCCATATGGAAACTTAAGTATCAGGAACAAGCTTCGTCCTCCACTCGTGCTCCAAATAAACCTCCATCCAAAAATTTTACGTCCGAAGCTATGGATAGACAACCTATTGTTAATGTCATTTCTACTCATAGGGAGCTTCGACCTCAACCATAAATTTGTACTCTTGTTAAGCTTAGTATACCATCGAGCATTTTGTTACCTCAACTTATCAACAGTAATCTTATCACCTTACCATCACCTTTACAACTTGATCCATCTCAACCCAAAGGGCGTAATTTCGATGAAATATCTTATTGTGATTATCATCAATGTGCAGGACATCCCATTGATTGTTGTTTTCGATTACAACACCTCATTCAGGACTTTCTTGACAATGGTCACATTGAACTTCCTAAATTTTCAACATCAACACCTACTAATGAAAATCATAAACTTAAGATTTTTAATAACCCATTACCCAAACATGATACAAAATCTACCTGATTCCACCACTAATTATGTTGCACCTTCTCCATCAGGAGCCCTTGACTTCCTCGTTGCTAACACTAAAGTTACACCACCCATCATTTCTTTTTCCAACGTTGATTATCACATTGCATTTACATCTAATCATTTACACATACACACATCTAACGGCTCGACCACCATCAACAATACAAAGGTTGATCCATCCTAGCCCATTAGTGCATGTTCTATGTTGCTCCTTCGGGCTATTGGTTACCCTCCATCACAAATCGACTATCCATTTCACAAACCCTTTGGTGTTGTTAAGCTATATGTCATGGTCAGCCCTCTTACCATGCTTGACCCTTTCCTTGTTGGAAACACAGTTGAGGGATGTGACTTACTTTTAGGCCTTAATTGGATTCATCGCTCTCAATCTATCATATCTATGACTCACTTGCAGACTTAAATTCATTCACAATTCCCAAGTTATTTCTATTAATGGTGTCCCTCCATCTCCTCCATTGTCGTCATCTCCTCATACAAATGTGTCATCCACCTCTTATAACATGTCTCATTCTATGTTATTAAAATCACAGTCTACTCCTAGTTCACCTACTCGAGTGTTGTCTACGCGACCAACTCATTCCACTAGTCCTACACATTGGCATAGGCCTATTCCTAGGATAGTTACTGCTTCTCGACGTGGATCATTGCCTCGCTTTATTCCACATGGATCTTCATCACCTTTGTGCACAACATCTTCAAGATCTCCATCACTGACACATTTTACTACACCACGATATTCATCTTATACTCATCCCTCACATGCATATAGACTTCATTCACAACACATTGTTTATCTTACATGCCGTTGTTTTTAGATCATGGTCCTACACTTTCATCCTCGCAACCATAGCTGAAGGACCTTTGGCCTTCACCCTCATTGGTTAGTTTGTACATTTATATGTGCTTGGGGGGACAGAGCATCCAATACCCCACGCAATCATGCATTCTATCATCTTTGCATTCTCACATAGGCATACCATATCACACATCATCACACATGACATCATTACACTGATGACACACTCTTGTGCTTCATTTCATACACTTGACTCATTGAGGGATCTACCATTACACTAAACCCCACACATTCCACACCACATTTATCACATTCCATCACACTGTGCATCATATATCATACATTCTTGCTTATTCTACATTATAATAGTCCCCATCTACATCTATGCATATAGTCACATTTTACATTTCATCCATTTTCTATATATTATCTACATACATTAAATTATACTAGTCCTTACCATACACACTACATACATTATTACGCTATATACGCATACCGTATACATAGTTTTCTCATACACTGTGTATTTTCCATCATATATATTCTACATACTACAGTAGGTTACATTACATATGAGTCTAACTTTACATTTCATCACTACATATGCCTATTTCTATCACACTTATAATCGCATACATATTACATATTCTACACCCTACACATACATTGCATTATTTACACAGCACATTTATACATTCTACTTATCCTATAGTCATTTTATCATTACTACATACACTACAGTGTTCTATGTACTGCGCTCACTACCCTATGATGCACTTTAGTTCCTTGGTCCATACTCGACTGCCGAGGGTTTATTAATCAAATGGACCTTACACTCACCATGCAACATTTCATCATGTGACATTATTAGGACTAGTGACATACACTTTAGGCTAAATCATCACCCATCTATTCGATCCTTGTAGTGGTATACACCTTAGGCTACATCACCACCTCCCATCCTTCAACTCATAGTGACATACACTTAGGCTAAATCTTCATTTCTTTCTATCATCATATAGTGGTATACACTTTAGGCTAAATCACCACCCTCCTATTCATCTTATAGTGATATACGCTTAGGGATAAATCATCACTCATCCTTTCATCTCATAGTGATATACACTTAGTGCTAAATCATCACCCATCCTCCCATCTTATAGTGATATACGCTTAGGGCTAAATCATCACTCACCCATTCAACAAGTCATGATATACGACTTTGGCTATAGGGTTCACACACATCTCCCCACATGTCCGCATCTCATCATCATTACATATACACACTCATCGCAGCGTGCTAGACACACAAAACACTACTCGACCATTTCCCGATGACGCACTCTCGTTTATGGTTCATTTTGACTGCTGAGGGGGAAAAAAAATGAACCTCATTGCATACACTTCCATACACTCAGGGGGCACGTTGCTCCTATCATTCCATCTTGCATTCCATTCCATCCATCCACAACATATTGCATTGTCTTGGGGGCATTTAATTTTGCTTGCTAGTGTTTTACATGATCACTTTACTACACATGTTAGATTGATTTCTTATATGTCATTATCTATATCATACACACATGTGCATTCATGCCTTTGTTTAGTGTGATAGCAGATACAAGACTTTTACAAGTGACATGGATGCTCACCTTCTACCCTTCCTATATTGGTCACTGGGGGCATCCACATTCATCTTATCAGGTGTTATTGTTTCATTTTGTACTTAGCATCTTACATTTACTTGATCATACATGCTTTGACATATTGGTTATTACTCTAACATGCTAACGGGTGTTCCATGTGCAACACTTGTTTTGCAGGATTACATGTTTCCATGACTACTTGTTTATTTTTCTATACTTGTCTTCCACTGTTTTCCATTATATGCGGGATTTTCCCTATGTTTGTGTGCACATTTTTTGTTGTTTGCAGCCATGATGGCCTTGCATGTCTTACAACATTGTGAGTGATGTCCCATGTTTGCAACCTACTTTGTGCAGTCTACTCCTTTTCTTGTGTGTTTACACTACTTTGTTTGGTAGTTACTACATTGTCTGTGTATTTTACACTTGTCTTATTGCATGCATGTGTTTTCAAACTAACACTTTTTTTGGCTAGCCATCCCCTTTTGTGTGCTCCTTGGTTTCTACCAAGCGCTTTCCCTTTCCCCTGTAGGAAAGAGTTATACAGGTCAGAGTGTGGTAGGTCCTCTTTTGGGGCCATATTCTCCTTTCATGACATCGCATGCACCCCTAAAGAGGGGGGCATCATTGAGGGTTTTACATACTAACACATTGTATTTACATAGGTTCAGTGCAATGCACTTTTTACCCTTGGCATTGTGGGTTTACATAAATTGAAGTGAGTTCATACCAGTCTACAAACTCCATACACAATGAATTTTACAGGACATGGTGTCCTTAGCATTTCTGGGAAGCAGTTATAGGCTTGGGGGTTACAGTGGGTGTGCCTCTCTACACTACTTCAGCTAGTTGGCGTCAGATCACCCAAAAAAATAGGATAGTACAGAGATATCTTCACACACATTTCAGCAGAAGTGGTCAAAGGTTGGAGGACACAGAGCATTTCCTCCCTACACTTCTTTAGCTAAGGTGGTGTGAGATCACCCAAAAAACTCGCAATAGTACATGATATCCTTCTACACCCTTTCTCTCGACATGGATCAGGTGCACATGTTCCATTTACAATTTCCTTTTCATGTATTTTACATTTATGTATTTTACACATTTCTATACACATGTGTATTTTACACAACGTTTTTACATACATACATATTTGACTACTTGATCATTTTCTCCTTGTAGGTCTAGACCGTATGAGAAACAAGCAGTCAAATTAGGGGCAACAACAACAATGATAATGACAACACAACGACAACACACCACGATAACACTTGCCTTTACTAACCATGCAGGTACATTGACACACCGCAATAGCTACACACACATTCCACCATAGGTTCACTCTCATCACTTTTTATGTGCATTTCTCATCTTTATAAATCCACGCTCCTCCACTTTTTCTTTTTGTCATTCCATGCTTGAGTCTAGTCCATCGGCATGTCTCTACTACACTCTACATGGATACTAGGTACACATCTCTATCTACTTTATGTTACCGAGAGTTCCGCTCACCAACATAAAGTGGGGGAAAAATGTAGTCACAAAATCATGCACTTTAGGCATTATTTAGCCCGGTCTCATACTACTATTTAGAAGGTTCTCAAGTGAAGAAAGTACTAATTAATCCCACCTTTTGGCCATCTTATTTTTACCTTTTATTTCGTCATTCCCACATATTTTCATATACATGCCCAACTATTTCATCAATGTCCTGTCATTTTATCCTAAACCGGGGCACCAGGCTTGTACTGTGGAGCCTCAAGGTGCCCTGGTCCCACCTGGGGTGCCCTGATCCTTGTTTTACTTTCCCACCTCTTTTTGGGCTCTTTCTAGCCATTTTTCATACTTATATTTTTCCTAGTCAGCCATGTCGGGATTAATTACGAAATTAGATCAAGAGAACCCTATAAATATAAAGTTATGAGACCATAATGAGGGTCCTAGCGTCACTTACTACTATCACTCCATCTAGAGTTTCATCCATTGCATCACTTACATCCACATAGTTCCATACATCAAGGCTAGGAGATCTGCATCAACACACACAACATAGGGGGAGGGATTCTATTATATTCCATGCACACATGCTAGTACATTTTCTATAGTTATTATTCTCACTACTTCACAAAGTGTGACTGACACAAGAGCACCTAGGGCACGACATGCACACACACACCAGAACTACATTTGGGTCTGAAATGTAGTGCAACACTCAGATTAGTAAGCCCACTGTTGTGGCAGCTGAGGTCAGTTCTGACCCATTCATTTTGCATCTTTTATTTTAAGGTTTTGATACTTCTTTGTCTTTTGTAGGTCATTCCTTCATCCTACATTATTTCATACATCTGACACAGTTCAGACAGATCTAGTGTAACAGATAGGGAATATTTCAAAGTATCTTGTGACACTGAAAGAACCAAATTATGAGCTTTTACAGAGACCAGGGTGCCTATTCTGTAGAACAGGGCACCCCAGGGTGCCCCAGTACCCTCCTGTTCACTCCATTCCATTCAGATCCTCCAGATCCAGCCTTTACGGGACTTCTGTATAGTCATTCCTTCTTCTGGAATCCATAATCAGACCTGTGACACCTTGTGACAGTCTTTGACAATCAGCTAAGTCCTTTCCTTTTACATATTTGCATACTTAGGGTTTTATTTCATTTGATATAATTATTTAAAATCATTCCATATTGTTTTATCATAGTTTACAACATTTTAGTCCTCCTATATTAGATTAACTATTATTATACTTTCCCATAGTTTAGTTTAATTTTAGTCATTTCATATGTTTAGTAGGTCAGCCTTGGTGTTTGGCCATAACATATGATTGGTATATATAGGTGGTAGTGAGGAGTATCTAATCATCATATTGAGTCTTATTATATGGTTTGTAGGTTGCCCCTTGAAGTGGCTAAGATATTATACTTGCATATTGTGATCATTTATCTACAATTGTGTGTTCTTTAGTGTTCAATTGCTATTGATATTCATATTTATAAAATTAATTTCATTACAAGTGGTATCAGAGCTTGATCTCGGTCAGAGTTATGTCAAACCCTAATTTTGAAGGTTCATTTATATCCCAAAATTGCTATCGATTTTTTCTACAATTTTTTTTGTGGTGTAGTGAAATCAATCAAGTAAGATCCTCTCCACATTTTAAACATTTTGGAGTTGCTTTTTAAAAGTTATAGTAGTTTTATGTTTTTTCATAAATCAAGTACCTAGGGTGCAATTTTTAGAATTTTTTCTAAGTTTCTTATATTTTCAAATAAGATTTCAAAAAATTAGCTAGGGTTTCTTCTTTATGATTTCTTCTATTCGGCTAGTAAATTTACGAAACCCAAAAACCTAACTTTTTTCCCTATTCCATCTACCTCGAGTCCTAAACCATACATTATTACTGATAAATCAACTCAAGGCCAAGGGAAAGGTCAAGCAACTCCAGGAATGACCCCAAATGAGGAAGATATGGATTTAGAATCTTCTAGTTTGGGAGTATATGAGGTAGTTATCCAACTTCAGGAAAGGGTAAATAATATGGTGAGTAAGGATGACCTCAACAATGAGCTTCTTCATCTGAAAGGTAGCTTTAGGGGTGAACTTCAGACAAATTTTCAATTAATGAAGCATGAGATGTTTCTCACTCTTTCAGAAAAATCCCAATTCCATTCATATGGGTTCCTCTAGAAATACTCACACAAATCCAAATCACTCCAATCAAGGAGGATCCTTCACACATTTAGGTGGATCTCCTCACCAATGATGGGGTATTATTCCAAAAGTCAAAATGTGTAAATTTGATGGAAATGATCTACTCAATTGGATTACCCAAATGGAGAATTTTTTTGATCTCCATCAGATCCCATTGGGAAAAAAAGTGAACATGGCATCCTTATATCTAGAACTTGACCAATTCATTTGGTATCATTGGTTATGTGCTCAAAGGTATAAGAATGGTCTAAGTGTTCGATGGACAATTTTCACTGAAGAGCTTAAATTAAACTATAGTTCTAGTGTGTTAACGAATTATTTCAGCTAATTAGTGTGTGCAAGAATTAGTTAGCTATGCAAGTAAAATTAAGACTAACACCTAATAACCTCTATACAATGCTAAACTAAAATCTATGCACCATTATGCTTAGAGCTTAAACAAGACTAATCTACCAACATATTTGCATTAGAACATGAATAACATCAAACTAATATGTTAATTAGTTAATCTCTATCTTTATTGAATGTTAATCAATGGAATGAACCTATTTAGATCCTTAGCAATCAAAAGGGTTGATTATATGTTTGAATCCTAAGGCTTCAAAAATGGAGTCTTTTCAATCCATGGATACAAAGGCCACTTGACATATCTCCATATGAATTCAAACTTGGATGGATTAATGTAAGAAATGAAGATAGCCAACTCCTCTAATGGAAGAATTCTCTAAGATGCTAAAATGGCTATATTATAGGATCTATGCTCATTTAGGTGTTAGTAGAAAGGTACTCCTTATATAGCCCAATGGATAAAATAATCTCTACACCCCTTTACATGTGGGATAATAACTAGGTTGAGTTAGTTGGGGGCGACTATGGTTGTAAAGGGGGTTGAGTCAACCTTAGGAGAGTTTAGTTTGTCCTTTAGTGGCTCATTGGGTTTGAGAGGATTTATTAATTAACCCAAGTGATTAATTAATATGTGATAAATCTTTATAGAAGATATTAGAAGAACAGTTAGTATGATTTGGGGAATAAGAAAGGTTTAGGCTAAATAAATGATGATTTATTTATCTAATAGAAGAGGAAACTTAATTAATTATGAATAATTAATTAAATTCAAGTAGAAAGGGGTTTAATTAATGGAAGGTCGTTAATTTTCCTCTTTTCTGGATATAAGGGTCAATTAATTAGCGTAATGTAATTAATTAATGATGATAGAAGAGAAAGTGTCCTATATTGACGATATGTTGTCAATTTGCGGGAAGTAGTATAATTAGCGCAATTTAAGTATTTAAATTGTTGGAGCTAAATTATAGGTGTCTACATTTAGCAAAGTTACAACAAACATGTTCAGTACATCAATTCCAAAATATTTCCTTGCATGTGGAGGATATTACATAAGAGTATCTGAATGATCTATTTCTCGGGGGTCTTAAGGACCACATCGAGCATGAGCTACACATGTTTAATCCACTCAAGGTCTCTGATTCTATTATCATAGCGAGTAGGGTAGAGGAAACATTTCTTTCAAGTAGAAGGCAGACCTTCACTAACATAAAATATCATAACACCTTGCCTCCATCGTACCCTCATCTAGTTCGACTGACACCTACAAAAATTGAATAAAAAAGAGAAAAAGGCTTATGTTTTAACTATGACAAAAAATATGGACCAGGTCGTAAATTTGTTGAGAAGAAATTATTTTATATTGAAGGGATTGGTGATGACGAAAAATAAGAGGAAACATCAAGCGAGGAAGTGGAAACATTAGAGGAAGAATATGAAGATCACCAACCCACTATTTCATGCCATGCTCTACCAGGTATTAGCACCCCACAAATCCTTGAGGTCATGGGTTATCTTAAGAAGTAGAAGGTGATAATATTGATTGATTTAGGGAGCACACATAATTTCATCAATCATAAGCTGACACAAGGCTAAATTGTTTCATCTATCCAACACCTAAATTTCAAGTAATGATTGCATATGGTGGCATAGTCCAATGTTAAGGTAAATGCCATAAAATCAGACTTATGATGGGTGACTACACATTAGAGTCTATTATGCTTGCTATTCCCATGGGTGGAGCTGATATTGTCTTAAGTATTCAGTGGCTCACAACTTTGGGCATCATAGCACTAAATTTCTAGGAATTGTTCATGCACTTTCATTCTGAGGGTAAATAGTTTGAACTTAAAGGACTACATGTTAAAAATCTTGAGGTGGTTAGTTCTGACCAAATGCAGAAGATTCTTAAAAAGTGGGTTAAAGGATTTTTAGCATGTTTGTTCTCCATGGAAGTTCAACCACTAATGATGGTAGTGCATCATAATCTTCAAAAGGTTATTGATCAAAATGAAGTTGTCTTCAAGTATTGGATCCTACAAGAGATCATGATCATGCCATTCAGTTAATTAAAGGAATCCAACCCCCCAACATCAGGCCTTATAAATACCCATATGTACAAAAGAGTGAAATTGAGAATATGGTGGAGGAAATGTTGGAAATGGGTATTATTTTTCACAGTTAGAGTGCTTATTCTTCTCTAATGGTGATGGTGTGTCGCATGGATGGAAGATGGTGCATGTGTCCAGAGTACAAATAATTTAACAAGTCCACTATCAAAGATAAGTTTCTTATTTTTATCATTGATGATTTATTATATGAATTGCATGGTGTAATTTATTTTACAAAACTAGATATGTGTTCTGGGTATCATCAAACTAGAGTAAACAAAGAATATATTCATAAGACAACCTTCAAAAATCATCAAGGGAATTATGAATTCCCAGTGATGCCTTTTGGTCTTACTAATGCACCATCCACATTTTAGAGTTTGATTAATATTTAGACCACTCTTACTAAATTTTGTCTTGGTATTTTTTGATGATATCCTCATCTACAACAAATCCCGGGAGAAACATTTACATGATGTCAATATAGTATTGGAATACCTAGAGAAATGTCAACAATTTTCCAAGCCTTTAAAGTGTTCTTTTGGGGTACAAGAAGTGGAATACTTGGGCCATATTCAATACTTGGGTACTAATGCAAATTTCTAAAAAAATATGGAACTATAGCAACACCACTCACAAAATTATTGAATAAATACTCCTTTAATTGGAATGAGGAAGCTTCTAGGGCATTTGAAAAATTAAAGGTGACAATGTGCAACACTCCAGTATTGACAACCCCAAATTTCTCTAAGACCTTCATAGTTGAATGATATGCTTTAAGAAATGGGATAGGAGCAGTACTCATGTAAGAAGGACATTCCATAGCATTTGAGAGCCGAAAACTAAAAGGAAATAATTTGTTGAAGCCCACCTATGAGAAGGAAATGATGGCAATATTACATGTAGTCAAACAATGAAGACCATACTTGATGGGTAGACACTTCAAGGTAAAAATTGATCATGATAGTTTGAAATACTTCTTGGAGCAACAAATTTCTTAAAAAGAGTAACAAAAATGGGTCACTAAGATGTTGGGGTATGTGATTACATAATTTTATTTAAATGGATAAATAAAATGTTGAATCTATATTATGTAACAATGCTAAGATATAAAAAAACTAAATACAAAAATGACCCAAAGAAATAAACAATTAAATATGAAACCCTAGTTATAAATGAAGATGTAAGAGTAATTAGCTAATTAAGCAGTAATTTCAAAGGTATGCCGAGCTGGAAAATTGCTGGAACAGGAACTTAGAGTGTCACAATCAAACCCAAAAAAAATATAGAGATGTCGGGGAAGCCAGAACCAGGGCGTTTAGGTAAAGGGAGGGGGCGCATGGGGCATTACAGGCCTCCTCGGGGCACCCGTGACTACTTAGACTATGCGGGACCCAATTTCCCAGGGTCACAATATGTTCACTTTCCTTCACTACTTATCATTAGTATGTCACACCAAGTTCGCAAATGTCACCTATAACCTGAAATGAATAAATGACCTTTAAAACCCCAAAGCGCATCAAATACCAAATAGAAAATAATGAAAATGAGGGGTTGGATTTTCCTCAACTGTCAAATAAGTGAACTTATAATCGAGTGTTGTGCTACATCTCAGACTCAATGTAGTTCTATGTGCGTGTGTGGATAAATTGTGCCTTAGGTGGCTCTTGTGCGTGTCACACTTGATAGCGAGTAATAACTAGCTATAAAAAATGTAAATATATGTATGGATGAAAGAATGAACTTTCCATCATATGAAGTGTATTGTAGTGCCCACTTCCCTTTGACACCTTTTGATACTGATCTTGATACTATTGATTACATTATGGGCATTATTATAGTTTTGATTTAGTATGATGTTAGATGTTGGATCATGGATTATTGTTGATCTTGATTTAGTTATGATGCATGATAATTATTAGAGACACTTTATATGTGGATGATGATATACTATTTGACATGGATATATTATGAATGTTGTTCGGACATGTGATTTTTGGATATTGTGAGTAGATCTAGAAAATGGACATTATATGATGATGATATAGTTGTTGATATAAATTGTAAGTGATATTATTGATTACCTTAATGTTGTTGTGATTCATATGTATACATGATTTTTTGATTATATTTATATCATGTTAGATGTTCTGATATGGCCATGACACTGAAGGAGGTTTTTGTGTTTTGTAGGTTAAACTATCATAACAAACATCGGGGGATTAGAGACCAACCACATTGGAATTCTAGATGAATTCAACAAGGTCACCATGGTAACTATATTTGTTGTGTGTGTTGTATATTTTGTTAGGGATTCCCATGGGGGGGATTACCTTTGAATGTGACCAAGGGGATTTGTGTTTTTTTATTAATGTGGTTCTTTTTTATTATTGTTTGCATGTGTTCATTTTGTGATGAATTTACCCATTTCTTTATTCTTTTAATTGTGGAGAATTAATGTGAGTAATCATATTGTTAAAATAAATAAATAAATCAAATTTGGGATATAAGAAAGTAATTATAGAAGTTGTTGGCTCTTGTATTAAATATGGTAAGTGATGTGTAAGTATGTGTAAGAGTTGTGTAAGTCAGATTTTGGAGTATGAAACACTCCACCTCCTTGGAAATTCGAATTTGTCTTTGGAGGCTATTTTTGGAGGCTCGTGGGACAAGTAAAACTTGTCCCATACCTCTTAATTTTATTTACCAACCATACCTATGGTTGGAGGGTTGATTTTATACCTTTTTAATGCATTTTATAAGTCATGTTTCAAGTTTTAATTGCACTCCTCTTACATTTTATTAAATTCAGTCCTTTGGGGTGTGGGATTTTTGGAGTGTGTAAGTTTATTTGTCATATTTTCACCCACCTCTTTATTGTGCTTTGGAGAATGAATTTGACTTTTGTGTTGGATTTGAGGGTGTGTGATGTGGCATCCTACATGGATCCACCTCATCCTCTTCTCTTACCTCTTCTATAAAATTGAAACTCCTTGCTTTGTTTTGGGTTGTTGAACTTTTGGAATGCTCCTTTGGGGCGAATTTTCCTTGGTTATTTAGAGCTCTTGTTGATTTTGGAGGAGATTGGAGAGAATTTCATACTTGGGAATTGATAATTTTGGGATTGTAATTTGGCATTGAAAGCTTGTGGTTTTGGAACAAAATCTACCATGGAGAGGTAGGACCTTAGCTCTTCATATATGCTTTTATTTCTTTTTATGTTTGTGTGAATGGTGAATGTTTTGTGTGTTTGTTGGTTGGTTGGGTAGACTGCCTAGGAATGGTGTAGGAGAAGGCTATGGAGAATCCATGTGTGGGGGGGCATAAGGGAATGCCAGTGGCTTCATAATTTTTGTGGAGGGAGTTTGGGATTGGGATCCACCATGGAAAAGAAATAGTTTGTATTTCTTACTTTGTGGGGGCCATAAGGAAATTTGTGGGGGGGCATAAGGAGGGATTGTGGGGGGCATAAGGATATGTGTGATGCTTTATATTGGTGGTTTTTTACAGTTGGATACCCAATTCCCATTGGGAGGCATAAGCAGCTTCCCCCATAGTTCTTGTTCCTTTGGCTTGCATGATGAAGCCTGAGTTTTGTCTTAATGTTTCAATGCAGTTGTAAACTGTTGTTTTGTTTTGGACTGTGTTTTTAATTTGAAATGTGCATGTTGAAAGATTGATGTGTGTTTTTGGAATCTTGTTGTTTCCATGCGTTGAAATACATTTCTTATTACATTGTGGTTGGGGCTCAGGGGCTAATGAAGAAGGATGACTTCTCTTCTTCATTGGATGTCTTGGTTGGGTGGAGAGCATTGCCTTTCCCCTACCTTTGTTGTGATCCAAAAGGAGAAATTCATGTTGCTATTCCGGAGCAAAGGAGAAAGAAAGTTTGACAGTCCATGTGAAATGAAATCCCATTGTAACCTTTCCCACTTTGAAGTGGATGTACTGTAAATGTTTTGAAATCGAAAAAGGATGTATGGATTATGAAATTTGTAAAGTGAAATGAAAAAGAGATAGAATCTATTTTTTCTTTGAAAGAATGTGAAGGAAATGTAAATTTTAGATGAATTTTGGGAAGGAATAATCAAAAAAAGAAGTTGAAATTTGAAATGTAAAAGAGTTGTGCTTTGTATTCAGTTCTGTTATTAGAAAAGAAAGATATGTATTCTGTATGCTGTATTTTGAAAATATATATGAAAATAATTGTAAAAGATTCATTGAACTTATAGAAGTTGTCTTACCTTGTTCAGAATGACATTGTTATATTTAAAATTTTGTATTTGAAATCCCTGGTTGGAAAACTGGAAGAAGGAAGTATGTATGAAGAAAATGCATTGTCCTGTCTTGTTGAAATGCATGATTGGAAAAGAATAGAATTTGAATTTTTTTCTACATTTGGATTGAAGGAAAGATAACTAATTTAAATGAGCATGGAATGAATTTAATGTTATTATAGTATAGCAAAAGGTGTAGACTAATACTTGTTTTGAATTGTATAAACTCCATCTTTTATTCCACTGTATACTTGTAAATTTTTTATCAAATATTAATCAGAATGACCCTGCAACCTATAAAAGACAAAATAAATATTAAATTGATCTTAAGGTGATCAAAATGATTCCAAGTAGACTAAAACACTTAAGGAAATATTTTAAAACATTGCAAAATTAGGCCCAAACCTTTTCACAGTATTTTAGCTGTCAGAAGTGGTAAAAATTCAAATTTGAAATGAATCAAGCAAAATTACCTTCCAATGCATCCTAAATCCTCATTATAATAATCCTCCATGTCTGTTTGGCATGTTGAGTGAAGGAGAAGATCAAATTTGAAAAAAAAATTATAAGTTAAAATTTACCAGTTTACTTTTAAAAATCCTGCAAAACATTTTCATGAAATTTACCCCTTAAAATTTATCAAAATCTAAAATTAATGACTCCTATGCAAAGAGGGCATTGAGAGATTTCCAGAAAGTCCTTGTTTTCCAAAAACTGAGCTCTCTATCAAAAGTTATGGCCTTCTGAAGTTTTCTTTACTTGGCATTAAAATTTTGGGAAAAAAATTCCTTGGTGGGCCCGCGACCCAAAATTTTCCCTTGGGACTTAGGAAGTTTTTTGGGAAAATTTCTAAAATTTTCTCTGCCGCCCCGTCGGCTTGCAGCCAATAAAAATTTGCCACGTGGCCTCACGAGGCAACGAAAGAGGTACGACACCATTTTCTTCCTTGGCGCTTTTAAAAAAATTTGGAATTTTTTCTTAGTTTCCTCCACCGGTCCGCAATCCCGCAGCCAATGAATGCCTACCACATGGCACAGCGGAGGGGTGGAACCTTTGAAACTTTTTTTTTTTGAAATTTTTTTTTTTTAGAAAAATTTTGTAATTATCTCCGCGGTGCCGCACTCCCACCCTTGCCTTGGAAAAATCATTTCCACAGATGCGTGGGCCCGCGTGTGCAACTTATCCCTTTTTACCCCCCTTTGGAAAATTCTCCCAAACATCTCCGCCACCCTGCCTTCCCTTGTTTTTTCCCCCCGCTTTGGCATGGAGGGTGCCACATGTCCCTGCGGACCTGCAGGGGCGCGGGTGAAAAATTGGTTGTTTACCCCGTGTAGGAAAATTTCAAAAACTCTCCCCGCGACCTGCCAACCCACCCTTTTGGGAAAATTTTCACCCCTGGGCCCGCAGGCACACTTTTGGGGGAAAATTTTCACCCCAAGGCCCGTCGGCCCATAACTTGAGTTTTATGAGGAGTTAGGAGGACTTCTTTATATCAATGGAAAGTTGAAAAAATTTCCTATCCATTGGGAATGATTTAGAAATTTTTTGAATGCATTAAATATGAGAAAAAAGCAAGTTGAAGCTTTAAGCCTATTAGAGAGTGGGTATGGTGAGGAATTACCCTTGGAACCTTATTAAAGCTTCTAGCCCTTAAATTTGGACCTTTTGACCTCTGATAATTGTTAATAAAAGAAAATTATATTCTAATGGATTAGAATTGATGTGGAACTTGTTAGCGACAATTGTTGTCTTACAACCTGGTTGTTGGATCCTTTAAACAAACAAATAAATAAAAAATTATTCCATAATTTTCCTAGCCAATCCTAGGTTGTTTCTTGGGTCTCAAGTGGATTGTTTTTAACGGGTGTTACATGTATGTAGAAAAATTTAGTCCTTTTCCCTTGAATGGATGCTAGATGGATGCTTGAATTCTCTTAAGATCTTTAGATGCAACATTAGGTGGTGATAATAGATGCTTAGTGCTTGGTCTATTATTATGATCACATAACTTTATATTTATATGATTCCCTTGGTTGAATTTTGTAATTAATCACTAAAAATCTGACTAGTAAGAAAATAAAATGCCCAAATGACTAGAAAGGACCCAAAAGATGCGAGCAAAGCACAAAGTGGTCAGGGCACCTAGAGGGGACGAGGGTGCTGGTGTCCAAGATGAGAAATGCCAAAGTATAATAGGATAGACTAGGCTAGAAGGAGTGTAATACCAAGAAGGACAACAGAAAGCAACTAAAGGTGGCCAAAAAAAGTGATCAATTAGTACTTTTATTGCTTAGGAATCATATGAATAGTAGCATGTAATCATGACTAGATAGATACCCAAAGTGTGTGATTTAGTGTCTACATTTTCCCCTACTTTATGTTGTTGAGTGAATTATCGATAACATAAATTAGATAAGATATGTGTACCTGATAACCATGTGGATCGATGACGAAAAGCATGCTAAGATACAAGGAAAAAGCGTGGAGTGATAAAAATGGGAACTGTGGAAACTAAAAGAGAGGAAGTGTAAAAAGTGATGATGATGACCCTAGGGAAAGAGCTTATGCGTAGATGTCACATTTGTACCTATTGTTGATGTCTCTTGATTATGTTATTGATGTGTGATGACGTAGGATGATGTGACTACCGCTTCCCATAAGGACGGAATTGTAAAAGAGAAGATCAAACAAGTAGTCAAATAAGCGTAAATGAAAAATTTGATCAAAGGAGTAAAAAAGTATGTAAAAATGTGAATAGGAACATGTGCACCCGATCCATGATGAGAAAATAGATAGAAAGGATCCTAAAGATGTTGTAGAAGAACAAGTTTTTTGGGCGATCTCACGCTAACTGCACTGAATACAAGTTTTTTTGGTGATCTCACACCAAGAACGAAAGAAGTGTGGGGAGAAAGTTTTAGTGTCATACTCCAAAATTTAACTACTTCCCAAAGTGTGAACACCACTACAGATGGTGTGTAAAAATCTGATCCATTTCGAACAATTTCTATCTAAAGAAAAAGTAGAAAAGACATTGTAGTACACATATACCGAGTGCTGAAGGACTACTTACTCTGTAAAAACAACTGTGTAAACTACTGAAAAATGTGTTGACCTAAAAAATGTTATGTAACCACCCCCTGGTCAAAGAATTCTAGGAAGGGTCAGGGGTACCCAGGCACTACTGTCCAGGTTTGGGTGCTAGTATCTAAAACTGTGCTGAAGATCCAAGTCAGGATTTGGGCCACTACTGAGACTAAAAACTGTGTTGTACTAGTATTAAAATGTACTGAACTATGACTGTGAACTAACATATGGGGTTAATGATTCACCCAATATATTCCCCTTCATTTGGGGTGCATGTGATGTCGCTGAGGAGTATGCGACCCAAAGGAGGATCAATTGATGTGTTGAAATGATGCCCTACAGGGGGAAGGGAGTGTGTTTGGTAGATGATTAACTAAAAATGAGATATTATAATAGTTAATCTAATCTAGAATGACATGTAAATGTAGTAAACAGCTAAAGAAATGACCCAAGAAACTAATCTAATGAAAGTAGAAACCCTAATATGTAAGAACAATGAGGAAGTGACTTAGCTGATTAGAGGAGCTCGCTATACTATGTTGTAGAAGTGACTGGAGAAACAAAAAGTAAGAACGACTGTGTAAAGGCCCCAAAAAAGATGGATATGAGCTATCTATCTAAACTAGAGCACCTGGAGAAGGACTGGGGTGCCTATGGGTGCTCTGGTATGTAGAATGGGCACCTTGGTCTATGAAAAATACCTAGAACTGATTTTCACAGGTCTGACAGGTGGTCCAAAACCATCATTATGTGTCGCATTAACTTCATTGCCTTATGCTAGATATTGATGATAATTTTGAGCTTAAAGAAAGACCTCCTATGAAGTGTGATGCAGATGAACCAACTTTGTCCTATGTGTTGGAGCAAATGGATGTAAATTATCTCCAAATAGATGCAACTCTAGGTGGATGATAATAGTGACTAGTGCTTGGTTCCTCATTATGGTCTCATAACTTAATATTTATAGGGTTCTCTTGATATAATTTCATAATTAACCCCGAAATGACCGACTACCAAAAAGATAAGAAGTTAAAATGGCTAGAAAGTACCCAAAAAGTGGTAGAAAATTTCAAAAAGGATTTGGGCACCCTCGGTGGGACTAGGGCACCCCAGTTGAGGATAAAATAACACAAAATGATAGAGGATAATTGGGTATGTGGGGTGTAAGAGGTCAGGATTGATGAAATAAAATAAAGCAAGATGGTCAAAAGACGAGGGTTAATTAGTATTTCTTCACTCAAGAACCTTCTAAATATTAGTATGAGACCGAAATGAAATAATCACTAAAGTGCATGATTTTGTGACTACATTTGCCCCCACTTTATGTTGTTGAGTGAAAATCTCAGTAACATAAAGTGGATAGAGATGTGTAGCTAATGTCCATGAAGATTATAGTAGAAAATGTGCCAAACGACTAGACAAAGCATGGAATGACAAAAATATTATGGAGTGTGAAAACTAAAGATGTAAAATCACAAAAAAAGTGATGAGAGTGAACCTAAGGCAGAAATGCGTGTGTAGTTGCTGATGTGTGTGATGTACCTGCATAAAATGTGATGTGTGTGTTATAGTGTATTGACATGAAGTGTTGTTAGTGTTGTTGTTGTTTCCCCCATTTGATTACTTGTTTCTCATATGGTTGGACCTGGAAGGAGAAAACGATCAAGTAGTCAAATAGGTATGTATGTAAAAACACATTGTAACAGATGCATGCAAAAGTATGTAAATGTAAAGGACAAAAAGTAAATGGAAAATATGTACCTGATCCATGTCAAGAAAGAGAGTGTAGAAGGATATCCTATACTACTGGGGTTTGTTCGGTGATGCGACACCATAGGCTAAAGAATTATAGGGAGGAATTCTGATGTATGCTCTAACCATTAACCACTTCCCTGAATGTGTGTGAAGATATCTTTTTACTTCTTAGTGTTTTGGGTGATCCAACACCGCTATCCAAAGTAGTGAAGGGAGGCACTCCCAATGTAACCTCCAAGCCTGTAACTGCTTCCTAGAATGCTAAGGAAATAATGTCCTATAAAAGGCATTGTGTATGGGGTTTGTAGACTAGTCTGAACCCACTCGTTGTATGTAACCTACAATGCCAAGGGAGGAAAGTGCAATGAATTGAACCAATGTAAATTTAATATGTTAGTATGCAAAACCCCAAATGATGCCCCCCTCTTTGGGGACACATTCAACATCGGTGATAGGAGAATGTGGCCCCAAAAGAGTACCAACCACTTGTAATCTGAAAATTTTCACTATAGGGGAAAGGGAATGTACTGGGTAGAGACCAAAGAGCACAAAAACAAGAGGCTAGCGAAATACAAGTGTTAGTATGAACAAGCATGCATAAAGAAAACAATGTATAAGCTACACAAATAGTGTATACGCTATGAAGCATCGTAATAGTGTAAACACACAAGAAGACAAGTAAGCCACAAAAAGTAGAAAACAAACATGGGACATCACTCACAATGTCGCAAGAAACGTAAGGCCATCATGGCCACAAAAAACAAACAAGTGTGCACACCAAACGCAGGGCAAGGCTCGTAAACAAGAGACAATGATAAATAAGCACTATAACAAACAAGTATGGAAGAAAATATCCATGCATAACAAATGATGCACATGAAACACCCGTTAACATGTTAGATTGAGAACTAGTATGCCAAAGTGTGTATAACCAAGTAATGTAAAGTGATAAGTACATAATGAAACAATAGCACCTGCGAGAGATAAGTGTGGATGCCCCCAGTGACAAGTGTAGGAAGGGTAAAAGGTGAGCATATGTGTTTCATGTAAGAGACTTGTTTATGAGATCACAAATAGAAAAAAAAACATGAACGTGCATGTGTGGATGATATAGATAAATCAAATACAAGTAATCTAATTAGCATGTGTAAAAAAATTATCATGAACAAACAAAAGCAAGCAATACTAAAAATAACCATAATATGCAGTATGTTATGGATGGATGGAATGAAATGTAAGATGGAGTGATAGGATCTACGTGCCCCCCGAGTGAATGGAAATGTATGCAGTGAGGTTCATTTGGTTTTCCCCTTCAGCAGTCAAGAATGAATCGTAAACGAGAGTGTGTCATCGGGAAATAGTTGAATAATGTGTGTTATGACTAACACGTTGTAATGAGTATGTATGCGTAGTGATGATGAAATACGACATATAAAAGAGATGGGTGTGAACCTTATATCTGAAGTGTATATCATGACAAAATGAATGCAGGAGTGATGATTTAGCCTTAAAGCATGTATCACTACAAGATGAGTAGTAGGGAGTCGTGATATATCCTCAAGCGTATATCACTACAAGATGAATAGTAGGAAGTGGTGATGTAGCCTAAAGTGTATACCACTACAAGATGATAAAGTAAGTGAGAATTTAGCCTATAACGTGTGTCACTATCCTAGAAATTTCACATGATGAAAGGTCGAATGATAAAAACATGATGAATGTAAGGTCCATTTGATTTGTAAACCCTCAAAAGTTGAGTATGGACCGAGGAACTAAAGTGCGTCATAGGGTAGTGAGTGCAATGCATAAAAGACAATGTAATATTCGTGATGATAATAGACGGCCATGTGATGAGTATAATGTGTAATGTATGTTGTAACGCAAGATGTAATGTATGCTGTATAAAATGTAATGTACAATGTAGACTAACAAGTGTAAGATGTGTGTAGTATGAATGGTATGTAATGCTAGATGCATAAATGATATGTAAAATGTGTCTAACGTATAGATATTAGATGTAGAATAAATGTAGTATGTATGGCATGAGATGTATGATGAAAATGTAATGGGTGGTGTCAATAGTGCAATGTGTGGGGCTCATGTGTAGTAAACCCTCAACAGTCAAGTGTGAACTGAAGCACAAGAGTGTGTCATTGGGTAATGACGATGCCAAAGGATGAATGAATGTACATATGCTAAGAGATAAATGTATGAGAACGAAAAGATGATAGTTGTGTATATGTGATTATGAGTGGGGGGAGGGAATTTATAAGTGTGATGTCTCCCCAAGCATGTGCAATAAGATCATGTAAAGTCATCGAGAAGATCACCATCCTCCGAGTCATAATCGAATGGATAAACATTAGTAGCTTGGTAGGATATGGTGTCAGGTTGATTGTGTAATGAGCCATGAAGGCGTAAGTTTTACGTGCCCATAGCTTAATCCTCATCAGTGTTAGCATAATTTAGCATAGGCATATTTATTGCATTTTATTGCATTGTCTTTTATTTAATAATGTGCAACATGTGCACTCTAGTCTAGTGACTTGCATTCAATATTGTTATGTTGGATAACATTCAATATTGGTATTAGTAGTAATTACATGTGCATGTGAGATGGGTCTTATCATCTCGTAGTTGGTGTCTGCTAGGGTGTCATGTCTATCCATATGAGGCTATCTAATATCTATAAATATTACAGCTCTTGCATTGTTATGTAATCTGATTTCATGATCAATAATATTTGTGAGGCTTTCGTTCCTCTTTGGTCATTGCAATCTTATTCTATTCTATCATTTGGTATCTAAGCTATACCATTATTATCAATTAGTGAATGGAGGAAGTGGAAAACCATGTGCATATCAACGGGTGATATTTTGTGTGTATCCTAGGAAAGAACTATTATAGATAAAAATGTGTCTAAAAGGCATAGGAAATGAAATGTCTATATGACTAGGATCTAATGTGCCCCCAATATAAGTAAGACAATATTCCCCTAATGTGAGTGGTTATGAGTGGGGGGTACGTGATAAGTAGACCATAAGATGAAAGACACACAAACCATAAGCAGTGGTAATATTGATAAAACAATGGTAGATATGAGGATCATGAGTAAGAGGATGAAGGTCATCAAAAGTGAAACCAAGTCGAGCGAGACCATCATGTGAACATATAGTGAAATAACATGTAGGATCAAATGGAATATGTTCCCAAGATGAGTCATTTATGAAAAGTGTGCAAGTGAATGGTAGGCGTGCTAGTGTCGGTGGTACATGTGAAGATGTAGGTGATAGAGCGACATCCATAGACTAGACATGCCCCTGATAAGGAATCATGGCGGTAGTAGTAGCTAGTAGCATAGGAGAAACTACATCTATCATGAAAATGATACCATCTAATGGTGGTAAGTGAGGTGGTTCTTCAATAGGTTGGGGCCTGTCTATAATATCTTTGCGTGGAATAGGAAGACTAGTATTAGGAGCTCAGTCACAATACTAGAATGGATCAAGGTCACAAAAAATGGTGTACTCAATGATCTCATGTAATAATTTCATAATTATGTATAGTAGAGGCAACCACTTGCACGGCATGAAGCCATGGCCTACCAAGTAGACAATTATAGGAGATAGGGAAATCAATAATGAAAAAGATAGTATGGACAATCTTTGGACCAACAATGATAGGAAATATAATGTGACCGAGACATGGATGAATAGAATCATCCAAAGAACACAATGAAATACTAGATGGACTAACGTCATTAGAAGAAAGACCTAAAGCTGCAAGGAATGACATATGACACAAGTTAATTTTAGATCCATTATCAATCAAAGTGTGCTTAATAACTACATTGTGAATACGACATATGATATGCAGAGGTGGGTCATTATCAAAATTATAAACATCGATGGGAAGGTTAGAATTGAATACTAGGTGTGAAGAGAAAGCATTGGCAAAGGCTTGATAAATTGAGTCTAGATGCATGTCAACATGAATGCGAGTAGTAGAAAGAAAATGTTGGACTCTATGAAGTACATCAGGATTTGTGAGCAAATAGTCGTTGATTGAGATACTCATGATGACCAAACCTAGGATGATAAGTAATGAATGAAGAACCTAGAAGCGTGAATGATTGAGTTGGGTTCATGAAAATGATTATAAAAATGAGATATTGGAATAGTTAATCTAATCTAGAACAACATGTAAATGCAGTAAACAAATATGGAAATGACCCAAACAACTAATCTAATGAAATTAGAAACCGTAATATGTAAGAAGAGTGAGGAAGTGACTCGACTGATTAAAGGAGTTCACTAGACTATGTCATAGAAGTGATTGGAGAAAAAAAAAGTAGGAATAATTATGTAAAGGCCCCAAAAGTGATGGATCCAAGCTATCTAGTTGGACTGGAGCACCTAGAGAGGGACTGAGGTGCCTGTGGGTGCTTTGGTCTACAGAATAGGTGCTCTAGTCTGTACAAAAGATCTGGAATGGAGTTTCAAAGGTTTGAAACCCTCATTATGTGTCACATTAACTTTGCTTCCTTGCACCAGATGTCGCTGATAATCCTGAGATGAAAGAAAGACCTCCTTTGAAGTGTGATGCAAAAGAACCAGCTTTGTCCTATGTGATGGAGCTAATGGATGCAACTCTAGGTAGATGATAGTAATGAATAGTGCTTGGTTCCTCATTATGATCTCATAACTTTATATTTATAGGGTTCTCTTGATCTAATTTCATAATTAACCCCAAACTGGCTGACCGCCAAAAGTATAAGAAGTTGAAATGGCTAGAAAGTGCCCAAAAAGTAGCGGGAAAGTTTAAAACGGATCAGGGCACCCCCGATGGTACCAAGTCACCCATGGGTGCCCCAGTATTGGCCTAGGTGCCCCATTCAAGGCTAAAATAATGTGAAATGGCAGAATTTGACTGGGCATGTGGGTGCAAGAGGTCAGAATTAACAAAATAAAATAAAGCAAGATGGCCAAAAGATAGGGGTTAATTATTAATTTCTTCACTCAAGAACCTTCTAAATAGTAGTATGAGATCGGAACTAAATAATGAATAAAGTGCATAATTTTGTGACTACAGTAGAAACCAAGGCATGCACAAACAAAGTGGCTAGTAAATGAGTGTTAGTGTAAGAAAGATAAACACAAAAGTAAAATTCAAATTGTGTGAGCTAAGCATGCAAGAAGACAACATAGGCAAGAAATAATGCAGACAAAGTAAACCGTAAAAATTGGGTTTTAAATATGAGATATCACTCACGATGTCTCAAGACACGCAAGGACAATGTGGCTAAAACCATACATGCAATCAGAGAACAAGCAAGACATAGGGAAAATCCTGCAAATAATGAAAAGCAAAGACATAGAATAACAAATAATGCAATAGACGACCATGGTGGCACAAGGTTCCTATTATAGACACAAAATCATGCACTTTAAGTCTTTATTTAGTCCCGGTCTCATACTACTATTCATATGGTTCTTAATTGAAAAGAGTAATAATTAACCCATGTCTTTGTCCATTGTTGCATTACTTTATATCATTATTTTAGATCTTACACTTGTACTTTCCCAGTCTATGCTTTCATACTACGTTTTTCCTATTTCTAACTTGGGCGCCCAACCAGGACTGAGGCACCCTAGGTGCCCTGATCCTTTTTGTACTTTCCTCTCACTTTTTGGGAACTTTCTAGTTGTCTGAGTTTTTTTTTGGTGGCCAGCCTTTTCGGGGTTAATTATGAAATTAAAGCAAGAGAACCATATAAATATAAAGTTATGTGACCATAATGAGGGACCAAGCACTAAGCACTCACTATCGCCACATAAGGTTGCATCCATCAAAGGCATATAAAGTTACATTTGCATCTATCTAGATCCATCACAAGGCACACAAGGCTGGTTCATCTGCATCACACTTCATAAGAGGTCGATACACACATTTATTACATTATACATATAGTTACTTGCTCACTATTTCACAAAGTGTGACTAACACAAGAGCAAGCTAGGACACAATTGTGCGCACAAACACACACACACCTATAACTACATTGGGTTTGAGATGTAGTGCAACGCTTAGTTAGTAAGTCCACCATTGTATCAGCTGAGGACATTCCAACCCCTTCATATGCATATTTCATTTTTTAGGGTTTTGATACTTTGTCTAGGGTTTTGTAAGTGATTCTTCATTGAGGATCTATAATGACATTGGCGATCATACAATGAAATTCACGCAAAAGGAGGAAAACATAGAATAACACTCAGTAAAACTTCAGAGGAGGTTTTCTAGTCATTTCCTCATATTAGGGTGCCTAGATCTTAGACTAGGGCATCCACGGGTGCCCCTATCCCTCTCTAGGCACCCCAATCTATCTAAGTAGTCCAGATCTACACTTTCTCAGGCTTCTATGCAACAGTTTCCTTGTCTTGTTCACCCAGTCTCCACTATGAAATAATTCCGTGACATCTGTGAATTAGCTAAGCTCTTCTTAACCCTTCTTGCACACGAGGGTTTCATATTTTCTAGCTTATCTTTCTTGGGTGTATTTCAGTATTTTATTGTTTCATTTATTTAGTCATTTTATTGATCCTATAACATTAGATTACACTATAATAAAATTTATTTGAGTTAAATCATTTTGGTGAACTCAATGTCTTTCACGCTTAGGATCCTCATTCTTCCTCTATCATGGGTCATAAAACGCCTCAAGTTTTTTTGTCTAATTTACTTAAGATGCATCCCAATTGCTAGACTGTTATGAAAAATGCCCTAAACACCATGTATCTTCCTAAAGATACATTGCCACATGAAATAAGCCCTATCTTCAATATTTCAAGACAAATTTTAGGCTATCAAATCCATGATTACATATCTAAAATATGGAATCCAACATCTTGAGGATGCTTCTTAGGCTCATGTTTTTTATCCTTCTACATCTCATCTCCATTCTATGTCTTCTACATGTACTCATATTGGTGAACCTCAAATATTTTTTCTCCCCGCACCTCTCAAGTTTGCACTCAATACTAAGTAACAAGACATTCTTTTGAAACTGATAACTTATCAATCAATTAGCTTGCCATCTACTCATTGTTATCCTCCTTATCAACTTGTAAAACATCAAGGTCTTCCATATTGAAATTATCATCAAATCAATGGACATAATGAGAATGATTTCTATGCTTTACAATGAAAAATCAAGCATCTTTAGCATCAAGGGTTCATCTCATTGACCACATAATGTTCTATTACACGGTCTGTCAACACTAGAATTTTCCTCCATGATTTCTATTTCATTAATGTATGTATTATGAATAGGGTGTTATTAAGTATACTTAGTAGTATTATCCGATAGAAGATAACAGTGCTACCAATATAGTGCCACCAATAAAGTACAGTACGATAATAGTCAAAGTACATTAGGAATGTTGTAGTAACAATGAATGGTAAAAAGTAAATATTTTATAAGTGGTCTGGGTAATGTTAAAAGGATGAAAAGTCAATAGGGTCTACATGATTTAGAATTAGAAATATTATATTTGTAATAATGACAAAGAGTGATGTCATAAATATTTTGAATATTTTATTTGTATAAAATCTACAAAGGTGGAACCCATGTGAAATGATAAGGTTTATCCTATCCTTGAAGGATAATCCTACATGTAAAGATAAGAGTTTAGGCATGGAATATGATTAGTCAAAAGAAATTTCCTATCCTATCTTATAGATAGGATGGATAAGCCTGAAAGTGCTATAAATAGAGAGGCCACTCCCCTCATTTAGCATAGAATAAAGGGTGAGAGTTAGTATGTGTAAAAAGGAGTCATTGTGAAGGTGTGTTATGGATGGCATCAAAAGGTGTAACTATGAAGTTTCTCCAAAATTACTATTGGAAGACGAGTGGATTTGGTAACACTCAAAGTAATTCATGGGTGAGATTGTAACAATATCATGTTAATAATATATGTTGTAGTTATATTTTAGATTTTTCATCATTCCCTTATATCATAGTCTATGGTATTCTTGTGTTATGTTTGTTATTGTGTTTCCAAATTACTACCACCAAACCAAAAGTTGTGCATTACTGAAATAATCATAGCACGAGGAGTTCCCGGTGAAATATTATCATAGTGTCAGATTGGTGATGACATTTTGGTTCCATTGTCTGGGACCATTCCTTGTTGGTGGATTTTCTGGAGAGATATTCCCACTTAGTTAGAAATCATTTGGAGGGTAACCTTGTTTTTACCGTGCATAGTATTTACCATGGTAAAGTTACTTTTTATCGTGCATAGTATTTACCGTGGTAAAGTCACTTTTTACCATGCATAGTATTTACCATAGTAAAGTCACTTTTTACCATGTATAATATTTACCACAGTACAATCACTTTTTACTGTGAATAGTATTTACCACAGTAAAGTCACTTTTTACCATGAATAGTATTTACCACAGTAAAGTCACTTTTTATTGTGAATAGTATTTACTGCAGTAATTCAAGTTTTACCATAGTAAATGTAAGTTTACCATGGTCATTCCTATTTTACATGTAGAAAGGTGTAAAGTCACTTTCTATTGTAGTGGTTCCAATTATTTGTGCACATAAGTCTTACTGATTGTACTTGTGGGTTGGTATTTACTGTGGTTACTTTTGAAAATGGGAAAGATTCATGTTTTTTCAGCCCAATCTAATGAAGATGTTCCCTCTTTCATTCAAGAGTTTAAACGATCTTGCATTTTTAATGGCCTCATAAGAAGGCAACAATGGACTAAATTTTTTCCTACCTTTTTGGATGGTTTCAGCCCTTAGGTGGTTTGAAACACTAGGTGATAATGTTAAAAAAATCATGGGATTTATTAACTGAAAGTTTTCTTGAATAATTTGGTGCACAACATAAGTATGCAGATCTCATGATTGAGATCACAAAGCTATCCCAAGGAGAGAAGGAGAAGATCAAAGACTATCATGCTCATGCTCTGGAATTAAGGAGGAAGCTTGATGCCCAGATCTGGAAGGAAGGATTAGTGGATGGGTTAATGAATGATGTGGATAATCTCCTCTGCAAGTAATTCATTCTTGGGATGAAGCTAGAGATCAGACAATGAGTGAAGTATGACCCCAACGACCCTCGAACAAGCAAGGGATATTGTCTAGAAGGTAAGAAGAAAGCATGGAAGAGGAGCCCAAAGAAATTGTTATTAAGGTGGAGCCTACACCAACACCTTTAGTCCAGACACCACAACCACTCTCGGTGAGCATAAATATTCCCTCTAGTAAATCCACTGAGTATTAGGATCTCCTTAGGAAAATGGGACCAGTTAACTATTAATCTTCTTCAAGGAAAGGAATTTAGTTCCAAAAATTCCCAAGGAGATAGAGGTCTAAAAATAAATATATATGAAGTTGTATGTTATGGTTGTCATAAAAAGGGCCATTATAAGTATAATTGTCCAGATAGGGCCTCTACATCTGGTACAAGAGATAATGATAAAGGAAAAATCACCTGTGAATTCTTTTGATATAGTAGATATGAGCATAAATAATGAAGTAGATGTGCTTGTGAAAAAAATAAAGAAAGAGAAAGATAACCAAGATGGAAATGATCCTAAAAAGATGAAAGGAGAGACTAGTAAGAAACATAGGAGAAGAAAGTTGGGTGTGTAGGATTTTTTGATTTCACAGGGGACAAGGACCATACTCCATCTTAGAAGATCTCTCCAAGCATCTTGCAAATATTACATATGGAAAACTTCTTGTTATGTCTTCTGAGAAGAGGCGAGAGCTGCGAAGTGGACTCAATGCTTGGATGAAGGAAGGAGGTTGAGGTCCCTGTTTTGGAAGAAGAGCTGATCCCTACGCTCCACAAGCTGAGGTATTATGTAATGGAATTTAAATTCATGATGTCTTAGTAGATGGAGGTGTTGAAGTTAATGTAATGATGGAGTCTGTAATGAATATGTTGGGTTTAAAAATTGATCACCCCTCAACACTTATGTTAAGGTCATTAAATAAGGGAAAAACTAAACCAGAAGGTGTTGTTTCAAATGTGACAATATATGTCATGGGTGTTGTATGTGTGGTAGACTTTTAGGTAATGAAGAATGGTATTATTGCATGTACCCAATGTTGTTGGGAATGCCATGGCTAAGGAGATTTCACGCAATAAACTACTGGAATGAAGGCTTCATGACACTTGGATGTGGAAGAGAGAGGGTGAAGATAAATGTGATCCCTTGACATCATAATGGCAGGACCTGTGGATTCAAGTGATGAAACTGATGATTGGACATCCTATGATTACTCTAGTACTAATGAAGTGGATACAGAAGATGAAGAAAGTGAGGTGGATGTGTTGGTCATGGATATCCTTCCAGTCACACCGAACTCATGGAGAAATAAAATTATCTGAAGAAGAAATTGAAAATTGACTCCAACAAATAAAAATTGGTGATGTTATGATGGAAAGTGAGAAGGAATCCTACCTCCAACTATTTCAAAGGTACATGCACTTATTCACTTTTGATTACAAGGAACTCTACCAAGTAAGTTGGGTAGAACATTCTATTGAGCTGGTAGATGATGCTAAGCCAATAAAACAAATGCCATATAGAATGAATCCTAATTTTTCCAAGACGGTGAAAGAAGAAATAGATAAGTTGTTTGATGCAAGATTCATATTTCTTGTGGAGAATTCAGAATGGGTTTCTCCCATTGTGATCACAAGAAAAAATAATGGGAAGCTACACATTTGTGTTGATTACATAAAGCTCAACAAGGCAACAAAGAAAGATCATTACCCTCTTCCATTCTCAGACCAGATCTTGGATGAAGTAGCTGGCCAAGAATGCTATAGTTTTACAGATGGCTATAACGGGTACAACCAAGTTCGTATAACTGAGAAATATCAGCTCAAGACTATGTTCACCACTCCTTGGGGAATGTTTTCTTATATAGTTATGCCATTTGGGTTGTGTAATGCTCCAACAACATTCCAATGCCTAATGAATAGGGTGTTTGAACCCTACATTAAAATTTCATCAGAGTATTCCTAGATGATTTTTATCATCTACGGAGAAAAATGGACCACCTGCACCAGATGGAGGTTGCATTTAAAAGGTTAGATGAATCACAAGCCTCACTAAACCCTACAAAGTGTGTCTTTGGATGTTCTAAAGGCATCTTGTTAGGACATGTTGTATCTAGAGATGGTATTGGTACTGATCCTGATAAAGTTTCAAAAATTAAGTAGTTACCATTTCCTATGAATATAAGTAAGTTGAGATCATTTCTAGGCCATGTGGGTTACTATAGAAGGTTCATCAAGAGTTTCTCAAATATTGCACAACCATTAACCCAATTCTTGAAGAAGGATGTTACTTATGAACCAGGAAAGAAGGTGCATGAAGCTTTTGAACAGCTAAAAGAAGCTTTGGTGTCTTCACCTATTTTAAAGAATCCAAACTGGAGCAAGCCATTCATTGTATATATTGATGCTTTAGATGCAACACTAGGGAGTACTTTGAGCAAAAAGGATGAAAATGGGAATGATCATCCGATTTAACTTTGGGAGCAGACAAATGAGCAATGCTGAGGTAAATTATACTGTAACTGAAAAAATAAGTCTCTAGCTATCATTTTTTCTGTAAAGAAGTTTAGAAATTACTTATCTATGGAAGAAATTTACAGTTGTAATAGATCATTAGGCTCTAAAATATATTGTAAATAAGCCTAACCCATCAAAAAGGATAACAAGGTGGATAATTTTTCTACAAGAATTTGAATTTGATATTATAGATAGGCCAAGAAAGAAACATGTCAATGCAGATGCACTCTCTCAAGCCTATGATGGTTTGGGTTCATCTTGTGATGATGATGATTTCCCAGATGCAACATTGTTATCCCTTGACATAATCCCTAGTGAATACATGGATATTTGGAATTATTTGAATGATTTCAAGTTTCTTGATGGTGCCAATGCAAAGACTAAGAGGAAGATTACTCAATAAAGTCGTCCACATTCTATTCTGCATGGAGTCTTATTTTGAATAGGGCCTAATGGATGGTACAAGAGGGAAGTTGGACGTGATCAAGGAAAGGAGCTAATTGAATAATTCCACAATGGTACATGTGGAGGACACTTCTCTAGATAACTTATAATAAGGATCTTGGATGCAGGTTATCACTTTCCAACTCTTTTTAAAGATTGTTATAATTATTGTAAAACATGTGATATTTGTCAATCACATGGGAATTGTAAAACTTCCTCATCTCCATTATGCCCTATTCTTCCACTTGGTCCCTTTGAAAAGAGGGGAATAGATATTGTAGGTCCACTTCCAACTACCACACACCAAAATAAGTATATTGTAGTTTCCACTGATTATTTAACAAGTGGGTTGAAGCTAGACCCATTGAAAACAACTTCATGGATGAAGTGGCAAGGTTCATGTATGAATGCATTGTCACCAGAATTGGTTGTCCATTAGAGATTGTAACAGATCAAGGAATCCACTTTATTAATGAGGTGGTAGAAGCATTGATAAACACATTTTCTATTAAGCACAAGAAGGAAACAACTTACAAGCCAAGCACAAAAGGACAGGTGGAGTGAACAAATTATGTATTATGTCAAATCATAGCAAAAGATGTAGATTTTCAGGTGCATAAGTGGGATAAAAGGATTCATGCAACATTGTGGGCATATAGGGCAACATCAAAGTCAACAACATGATACTCCCCATTTTAGTTGGCTTATGACATTGATCTAGTTCTTCCTATTGAATTTGATATTCCCACTGTGAGAGTTATGAAAAATGAAAGGATGGATGAAAGTGATTCAATAAAAGAAAGATTGGTACATCTTCATTTGTTAGAGGAAATGAGGGAAATACAAAGGATACAAGCTATAAGAAGAAAATGAAGTCGAAGGGGTACTTTGATCAAAAGATACTTCTGGTCTCCATTTTAAGTGAATGACTTGGTCCTAGTATATGATTCTTGATACAAAAATGAGGAGGCATAGAAAAATTCTTCCTAAATGGATGGGACCCTACATAATAGTAGTTGTGCATGAAAATGGTACATATCTCCTGGAGGAATTGGATGGTACTCCAATTATAAAATGGGTCAACCGCGACAAGTTAAATATTTTTCAGGCACCAGCTATAGATTGTCCATAATAATCTACTCTGAGGACGGAGTAGAAGCTAGGAGGGGGAAGATGTCAGCACTAGAATTTTCCTCCATAATTTCTATTTCATTAATGTATGTATTATGAATAGGGTGTTATTAAGTATACTTAGTAGTAGCGTCTGATAGAAGATAACGACTGCCACTTCCAATAAAGTACAATATGGTAATAGTCAAAGTACAATAGGAATGTTGTAGTAACCATCAATGGTAAAAAGTAAATATTTATCGTAAGTGGTCCGGGTAATGTTAAAAGGGTCAAAATTCAATAGGGTCTACATGATTTAGAATTATAAATATTATATTTTTAATAATGACAAGGAGTGATGTCATAAATATTTTAAATATTTTATTTGCATAAAATCTAGAAAGGTGGAACCCATGTGAAATGATAAGGTTTATCCTATCCTGAAGGATAATCCTACATGTAAAGATAAGAGTTTAGGCATGGAATATGATTAGCTGGAAGATATTTCCTATCCTATCTTATAGATAGGTGGATAAGTCCTGAAAGTGCTATAAATAAAGAGGTCGCCCCCCTCATTTAGCATAGAATAAAGGGTGAGAGTCAATATGTGTAAAAAGGAGTCATTGTGAAGGTGTGTTAAGGAAGCCATCAAAAGGCGTAACTATGAAGTTTCTCCATAATTATTGTTGGAAGGAGAGTGGATTTGGTAACACTCGAAGTAATTCATGGGTGAGATTGTAACAATATCATGTTAATAATATATGTTGCAGTTGTATTTCAGATTTGTCATCATTCCCTTATATCATAGTCTGTGGTATTCTTGTGTTATGTTTGTTATTGTGTTTCCAGATTAGTACCACCAAACCAAAAACTGTGCATTACTAAAATAATCATAACGCGAGAAGTTCTCAGTAAAATATTTTCTTAATGTCAGATTGGTAATGACAGGTCCTCTCCACTTGTTACATCTCAATGGGTTTTTAAATCTGATTTGTCTAATGATCATCATGCCATCATTTCTAAGGAAATTAAAGCATTGGTTAAGCAACCACCCCTCATAATCCATACAACACCTCTTATTGAGTCATCTACGACATCACCAAGTCAACATAAACAACCTCCTTTAAAAATTAGTGCAATACCTCTTCCTCTCAAGTCATCCATAACATTAATAAGTCAAATTACGCAACCACATCTCAAAATCAGTCCACCTTCTTCTCCTATCAAGTGTTATACAATATCATCAATCCCAAATAAGATAAAAACCAATCACTTTTTTCAAATCTACTACTCCTATTGATGGCCAAGGAACACTTCAAACTTCGCCACTATCACATGGTCCTCATGTTGCTTATGCATACCATTATGTTGGCCCTCACTCTTATCTTGACACAGACAACACTCTCCCACAATGACATAGAACCTCTTGCGTCGTTGCATATATCTCCATCATCATAGTACAATTGGGGGCATCACACTTATTTCTCCCTTCCTCTAGCATTAACAAGCATCTTATTATCTTATCACTAAACATCTAGAATTTCACATCCATCCACACACATATTGACATATTCTAGCATCATCATTACCCGATGACACACTCTTGTTCTTTGGTTCACAATTTATTGTTGAGGTCATCTCACACACATAAACCCCACACAATGCACTATAGACGCTACACATTTAACTTCTTCATACATTCTACACATTGCATTCTACTCCTACTACATGATAACTACTACATATTGTGCATTTTCACACATCATACATGTCATATTAAATTTTACATATTACATATTACATATTGAGTCTTCTATCTATTATGCATCTACACATCTTAGGTCATCTACGCATCTTGCATTACACACCATAAACCCTATTATGTAAAGTATGTATCTTACACACTCTTTGCTGCACACTGCACTCACTACCCGATGACGCACTCTATTCTCATGGTCCATACTAGAATGTTGAGGGTATACATCACAAATGGACCCTATCACCCTTCCAAGTTCATCATTTAATATTTTCTCATGTGACATGCCTAGATTAAGTGATATATGCTTTAGGCTATAGGGTCAGTTCTTCATCACTTTCGCTTGTATATTTTAGTGGTATATGTTTTAGCGCTATATCACCACTCCTTTTATATTTATATTATCGTGATATATTCTTAGGATACAATGTCACACATACTTCATATATATGTCGCATGTAATCACTACCCACTCATCACAATGTGCTACACACAACACATAGTTCGACCATTTCCTGATGATGCATACTAACTGTTGAGGGGGGCATACTAAATGAACCTCACTGCATACACTTCCATTCACTCGAAGGTCATGCAACTCCTATCATATTCTTTGCATTCCATTCCATCCATCCACATCATAATGCATTTTACGGTTGCATTTGCTATTGTTTGTACTTGCTTTTACATGTTCGTTTTATTACATATGCTAGATAGATATATTATATGTCATTATCATTATCATACACACATGCATGGTCACTTGCTTTCTAGTTGTGATTGCAGGCTACAAATGGATACTACACACATCATGGATGCTTGAATTATAGCCCCGCAATGACTCTTGGGGGCATCCACATTCGTACGCTACATGTGTTATTATTTCAATTTTGTTTATAACACACTAATTTGGTTTATACATGCTTTGACATATGTTTTATATTTCTATCATGTTAATGGGTGTTTCATGTGCAACATTTGTTTTGCAGTGATATGGCTTCCATAATTATTTTTCATATTGTCTACTACTACTTTTTATTGTTTATGGGCTATGCCCCTTGTTTCGTGTGCACACTTGTTTTTTTTCGATGCCACTGCAGCCTTGAGTGTCTTACGACACTGCAAGTGGTGTCCCATGTTTGCAGCTTGCTTTGTGTGGCCTACATTGTCTTCTTGGGTGTTTACATTACCTGCTTATGTCCTAGCTTACACATTCTCTATTTGGCTTACACTTGTGTTCTACATGCATGTTCATACTGACACTTGTTTTCTAGCTACCTTGTGCTTGTTTGTGCCTTGGTTTCTACCAAGTAAATCCCCTCCCCCCTATAGGGCAAAGTTTCACTTTATGCAGTCGGTCCTCTTTTGGGGTTGTATTCTCCTATCCGCGACGTTGCATGCGCCCCCAAAGAGGGGGGCATCATTTGGGTTTACACACTAAACATCACAGTACCAATACAATTCAGTTTTTAGTTATTGTCCATGACATAGTAGGTTATATAACAAGTGAGTTCAAACCAGTCTACGGAACTCCATACACAACAGCTTTGACATGAAAAAATTTCATTAGCATTACGGGGAACAATTACAGGTTAGAGGATGCAATTAGACCTTCCTCTCTACACTACTTTGGTCTATGGCGTCAGATCACCCAAAAAACCAGGCGGTACAAAGATCTCTTCACAACTATTGAGAAGAAGTTATAGGTTGGAGGAAACATCAGTCTTGTCTCCCTACACTTCTTTGGTTAGTGGCATGAGATCGCCTAAAAAAATTGCATTTCATTGAAATTTACAAGATCCTTTCTACACCCTTTTTCTCATCATGGATCAGGTGCACATGTTCCTTTTTCATTTTCACACTTTCATTACATGCTTTTTACATATATACATGTGCTTTTACACATATACATGCGTATTTGAATACTTGATCATCTTCTCTTTTTCGAGTTTGTCCATATCAAAAGTGAGAAATCAACAAAACACACTAGGCAGGTACATTACACACATGATATTAACTATGCAGGTACACTAAAAACATTGGCATCTACACACGTGCTTCACCCTAGGTTCACTTTCATCAATTCTCACAATTGTTAACAACAGTATTACACCAAGCTCCATGTTTGGAGTGGAGGGGCAAGGATTTTTATAGTCCTTCTAGACACATTGTACATGGCGAAGATACATGGAGTTATGAGGTATTTATATAGTCTATGTTGTATGATTTATTACTTACTTATGTGATGGTTATCCACTGTCTAATGTGCTGTGATATTGGTTATAGGAGACATGTATTGGTCACTTGATTATGGACACACTATGATTCACATATTGACGTCCCGATCTTATACTACTGATTGACATATGGTTGTTAGAGTGAAGGGATGTTAGATAATTAACTGGATTGACATTGTGGCCAAAGCATGCCTATATGCTTTTTGTTGCTAGTGGCCATATCTTACACCTGATAATGTACCAGTCTGTTACTGAGCGAGAGGGATGAGGCACGCGAGGAGACATGATTAGTTAGAGAGCCCTAGGTGCCCTAGTCCCCTCCGTTAACGCAGGATCCTGTTTGAAAAATTTAACGTCACTTACAGAGTCACTCTTTTTCCGTTTGTATGAGCAGTCTTACATTTTTGGTGGACGACCTACTACGGAGATTACAAAGGTGGAGTAAGTATCAACCATATGCATATCAGTGGTGTATGAGTCTAGTGATGAGGGACTTTGATTTACTAGAGCACTTACTGATCACCAGATAAGGTTACAACGATCAAATGAGATATGATGTGTACATTATGTATTTGATGTAGGGGAGTTTCCATCACCAGTGCATGCTAGGTTGGTTCATCTGCATCACACTTCATAGATTGTAATTGATACTATATATCCATGCATATATATATGGATTTATTGGCATCTAGTGACTTATTCGCTACTTCAAAAAGTGCATATTGATGCTTATGATGTGACCTGATGATGTATGATTTGTTTTATTTTCATACATGATGCTTTGAACTGCGTTGAGTGTTGTTTATGTTTTTTGAGTTGACTTGTAATACAAATTTAGTGTGATGATGATAGTCCATAATGTATGTGCCTCCATAGAGACATGTATGACCCATTGAAAAATGCAACCTTTTATGATGAATGCTTGGTGATGCTTTGTATGGGGTTTTATATAGTCATAATATGTTCAGTGTGATAAAGTCTACAGGGGAAATATTAGACGATTCCCTCCAATGATATTCATGAAGATGAGGTTCATTTAGGTAAGACCTCTCAACAGTCAAGAATGAACCGGAGGAGCAATTTTTTTGCCTCATCACTGAAATGATCAATAGGGTGCACTAGATGACTCTGAATAGAGTGACGTGAAGAGAGCCCTTATTAATGTAACTAAATGCCCTCAATAGTCATAGTAAGAACCATAATAAGATGAGTGCACTTATCTAAAGGGTAGGGTGATAAAAATCACCTATAATAGACCAAGGCAGTGCGAACTGGTGGAAACATGTGGAATGAAAGTAACATGAGCATCTATGAACCAACTAAGCTCTTCTTAACCCTGTCTTGTGGATAAGTGGTGGGAGGTTTGATATTGTCAAGGGATGTGGAATCTTATTTGGGTGTATTTTAGTATTTTATGATGCGATGGATTGAGATGGATGATCACTGCTCCTATACCATGGTGCATATGATGGACTGGACGTAAATGGAGATTTTTGTGCATGACCTGTACAACAAAAGTGGCACATGGAAGCAACAATTAGCATGTTAGAAAACTAGAATGGATGTCAGAGTGTACCTATAACCAGAGTAGTAGCTCATGTGCTATGAGGGAGAGGAGATAATGGACCACTCATGTGAGCGAGAGCTACGAAGGAGATGGATTCACTTATCCTCTAATTATGGGACAAGTGACCATGACGGGAGAAGCAATCATTATCCCTTTGGCCACTGATATGGTGATAGTTACAATATGGTTGATCACGCTAAGCATTGTAAATGATGTTGGTTAGAAGTTAAGTGAATGTGCATGTGTATATAGAAGAGATAATTACATAAAATGTATATGTCTTGCATGTGTAAAAAGTGTACATGTAAGCATAAGTAAACAAAGGTAAATGCGAACAAGATAATGAATGAATATGCAAGAGGTTCATTTATACATGCCCCCTCAGCAATTGATAATGAACTATAAAATAAGAGTGTGTCATCGGGAAATGGGTTTGAATGTGTGTGTTAGAAAGATGTGATCATGAAAGTGTAGAGCCTAAAGAGTGCACGTGAGTATGGTGAGGTACATTTTATATTGATACTCTCATAAATTGAGTATGAACCATGTAACTAGATTGCATTATAGGGTAACTGAGCATAATGTGTAAAAGTAGAAGCAAGAAAGATGTAGCTGAATGTGTATAGTGAATAGTGCACATAGTGCCTGAAAGAAGTTGAGAGAAAAAGGTATAACGCAAACGCTAAGTGAAAATTTTGTAGTGTGTGAGGTTCATGTATATAGTATGCCCTCAACAGTCAAGTGTGAACCAAAGCACAAGAGTGCGTCATCGGGAATTGACGATACCAAAGTGTATCAAGGTGTGTAAGATGCATGTGAGAGATATGTAGGAATGCAAGACAACTCATAATACTAGAAGATGGGAGGGGGAGAATAAGCATGATGCCCCCCAAGTGTGAAGTAATGAGAATGATCACATGACATTGTCTAAAATATCATCATTGTCCTGATCGAAGCCAACTGGAGATGCGTCATAGACTTGGTAAGCTATAGTATGTGGTTGATCTCGTAGTGAGAAATTACAATGGATATTACACATTCCCATCTCATATTCATTGTATGTGAAAGGTGGTAATGGACATCCATGTGCATACCAATGAATAATATTCTATGAGTAGCTGAGAAATTAGTCATTTCAAAAGAAAACATGACCGAAAGGCATGGGGAATGAGATGTCAATATGATAAGGATCTAAGGTGCTGCTAATATCGTATAGCTAAGATTGGACAAGAGTAAATGGTGGGATACGTGAAGTGCGTGTAAAAAATACTGAGAGATGAAATGCTCAGAGGACACAAGAAACAATAATGCAAATATGTTCATGATATAGCTGTGGTGGATGTGGTGAAGGTAAGATATCATTGAGTCTCAACCCAAGCTGATTCAAGCCATCGAGCATGAAAATAGTATCAGAGCAAGTAGGATCAAATGGAATGTGTGACCAACAAGCATTTTTGATGAAAATAGTGCATGTGAAAGGAGCTATCACATATGTAAGTTACTGAGAAGGAGATAATGAAGGTGGAATGACGTTTAATGAACATTAAAACCCTCGATAAGGTACCATAGTAGTAGTAAAAAGAGGGGGGATTCTGCAACAGATGGAACAAAATCTAATGTACAAACAATTCCTTTGAGAAGAGGTAACTTTTATGGATAATTTTCAGGTCATGGAACAACAGCTGGCTGCACAGTAGTAGAAGTAGGAATAGTTAATGTGGTTTTAGGATCTATGTTGTGATATTGAAATGGTTTACTATTAGTAGGAATCTCATATTTAAAGCCCTCATGTAAGAATCACACACATCGGTGAACTGTAGAAGACATTTCCTGCATTCGATGCAACTAGGTCCTACCAAGTGAGTAATTATATGAAAGTGGGATATTGATAAAAAATGGAACTAGACTAGTTGTTGGCACGACTATGAGTGGTAATGTGACAGTGCCTAATCATGGATGCGTAGTAGAATCATATGCTCAAACAGAAAGAGATGTTGGGTTAAGATTAGCTACGGAAAGGCTTAGATCCTGAATGAAGGATAAAGGACAAAGATTGAACTCAAATCCAGTGTCGACTAAAACATGCTTGATGCATAAGATATTGATGCATACTTATATATAGAGAGGAGGGTCATTGTCATTTACATCAATCTTTTCAGCTATAACAAATGGAAAAGTAATTTTTTGAGAGAATGCATTGACGAATGTTTGACAGATAAAATTTGGATGAGTAGTGGAAGGAATACGAGTAGTAGCCAAAAGATTTATGATTTTAGCATGGCACTCAAGGTGGGATCACAAGAAATCATGAATAGAGATAGCCATGATAAGATGATCCTAGAAAAATTGGAAGAATAGATGTGTGAGGATCCTAAGAGTATTCGAATGAGTTGGGTTCACCAAAATGATTAAACAAATATTAAATAAATAGATGCATAGTTCTAAATATGTAATAACACTGTAAAATAAATGTGCAATGAAATACAAATATGACCTAAGCCAAAATAAGCCAGAAAAATATGAAACCCTAGTTACAAATGAAGAGGTAAGATTACTTAACTGATTAAGTAGTGATGCCGAAGGTATCCTGAGCTAGAAAAATGTTGGAACATGAGCTCAGCGTGTCGTAATCAGACCCAAAAAATTACAGAGATGTCAAAGATTCCAGGACCAGGGTGCCTAGGTAAGAGTGGGGATGCTTGGGGCATTGTATACCTCCTCTAGGTGCCCGTGATTTCTCAAAAGATGCAAGAGACAAAAACACATACAGATAAACATATAGAGGGGAGGGGAGGGCCCCCTATCTATACTCACTCTATATGGGTGGGGGCCACTCCCTTGCCCCTCTCTATTTAGGATCTAGGTAGAGGGGGATGTTATTTATATCTCCCCTCCCTCTCAATATCTTATCTGAGTACATATATTCTCTTAACATAGTTCAGAATGAAGGGAAACATCCACATCCCCTCTATATATATGGTGAGTATAGGCATCAGGTGAACACTATACATCAGATATCTCTATAGGGAGTCACCATATCTATATATAGGAAACTCATCTCCCCTCCCATTTCTATTGAAAATGTGCCCCATATCCATATATAAATAGGGACCCCCTCTCTATATCTTCTATCTTTGGCTCCAAAAAATAGAGTAAAAAGAGTAACCTTCCTATATGGAGATGGGTCCCCCCTAAATCTATATGGTTTGATGGCTAGGATATATAGATAGTACTCCTAGCCCCCCTTTATCTATATGGATGTGTGAGAGAGGGCTCTAACTATGTATAGTTTAGTAGGACATTGGGCCATATATAGATAGGGGGGGGCTCTATCCCGAGCTTTATGGTGGATTCCAATTGGTGGATCAATGGAACCACTTGATTCATGGAGCTATTCGTCATGGGCCCCCTCTTTATACTTAATCTCATCTAGATAAGATATCTAGGGGGTGGGGGGACACATATATATGTGGGGTGGGGGTGTGGAGCACCCTTTATACAGACATATGGAAATCAATAGATAGATCGAGGGACCCCCGATTATGACTATATACATTTCTCATTTATGTATACACTTGTATATATGATTGGGCACCCTATAGAGATAGATATGGCAATGACTAAGCCTAACACTTACCTCACCCTATATAGATATGGTGATGAATATGACTAGTGTTTAGCCCACTAGAAGGAAGGATGCCTTTCTATCTAGATGGGCCTGAAGGTCACCCTGGCCTTATCTAGAAGGAGGCTTCTATTCTATAGTAATATATTAGGGAAGTAACTAGATGAAATTTGATTGATTGTGATTATTATATGTTGACTATATTCCATACGTAGTGTAAATTATACTATATACAATATAGGGGACCGAAAGATTAGTGGGTTAGCATTGAGTTCATAGATAGAGATGGGTCCCGACCATAGTTCAGCCCAACACCAGAGGATCACTAGAGATTGGTTAGTGTTGGGTCTAGATAGAGATAGATTTGAGACCCGTCGAGTTGACTGGACCAAATTATAGGGGCTTGTTAATCTAGTTAGTATAGAGTACGAGGTATAGTAAGATTGGTTGGATCGACCTATATATATATAGGGGGGATGGCCCCTTGGATCATAATTCCTAATTCGGTCTAGAAGAGCAAGGCCCCTGCCCCCTCCATATCTAGAATTTCACTCCCTATATTATAAGATAATTTCCAACCACCATATCTCATATCCATATTCATTGTGCTCTTAACTCTGTGAGACATCAATGGTGTTCCCTATTACCTCTAAATTAAAAGAGGGGTCGGCCCCTATATAGATAGGGGACCTTGGCCTTCCAAGCATAACAAAAATTGAAAGGGGGGGGGGGGGGTCAGCCCTCTCTATATAATAATGCGTCAACCCCTCCTTCTCTCTATACCTATTTCAAAGGGTCATGAGATGTTCACTGTCCTCCGTTTCCTGTTGCTAGTATATAACACCAAGCTCACAGATGTCACATGTAATCTGTAATGAAGAAATGACTTGTAAAACCCCAAAGTACATCAAATCCTCAAAATAAAATAATGCAAATGAGGGGTTGGACTTTCCTCGGCTGTTAAACAAGTGAACTTACGACCAAGCACTGCACTACATATCATACCCAATGTAGTTCTATGTGCGTGTGTAACACCCTTAACAACTGATATATTCCTCTTTTGCATTCAAGTGTTGACATGTGATTTTCTAGATAAAGATGTGTTCTTTTGACTGTTGAAGATCATGCTTGATAAGGATAAATCTTTTCTGTTCGTAAAAATCATTAGACTGAAATTATATGGTTGTCAAGAATTCATTTTCACTTTGGAAAGATGAGCTACAATCTGGTTTTAAGAGTTGCAGACTTATTTCTTCTTCTGACTCATCCTTGGATCAATTTCAATGATCCAAGGAATGTTTCAAGTCTTCTTCATAGACTGAATGGTAAAATTGAAATTCAGTAGTTTAAGGGACATAGAAGACTAAATTTTGCATTATACTAATTCTTGGTCTTGTTTCAATGTGTTTTCGTTCAGTTGTGTGCTTGTGCCCGGGTCTTTGGTGATTGATCTTGGTAGGACATTAAGGACTTAAGAAAAATTCAATTCTTTGAGGAGAAGTTCAGAGTCCTAAAATCTAAGGACTATCCTAACAGTAACCTAAGCTAGGTAAGAACAGTTATATTCTAGCTATGTTTATTTATTGGAATTTTGTTCTAACCTAAGCCTCTTATTCTTATTGTGGGGTTGGCATCCTAACCTAAGCGTTATGCCAAGCGAATAAGGGAAGAGTTACTAAGGGGATACTAAGCTATTTTAGCTATTACCTAATACTAAAGGGTTGTGATTTGAACCTAACCTAAGGTGGGAATTCTAATGGCAAATGTTTTAAGACCTATGTTAGTAATTGTTAAACTAACCTAAGTCTATTTGAATCTAACCTAAACTAAAGGGAACCTAAAGGGGTCGCATGACATAAGGGTGATAGTTCCAATGGCATTTAAATGATTTGAAAGGGGGTTTAAATGATAAGGTACTGCCAGATTTGGCAGGGGCCAATGGACTTAGTGGAGGCCTACGTGGAAGCTCTACTGACATATGGAATTGTATTTTTGATTTGGCATTAACCAGATTTAGGAGGCTGTGGCAAGAAAATATAAGTGGGAATTTTGGATTGAATGGCATTTGTGGCATTTATGAGCCTCGATCTTTGCGTGCAAACCATCTTGACAACTTAGGAGGCGGGTTTGTAGGAGGTCATTTAGTTTTGCATGCATGGCAGATTTTGCTCTGCATAGAGCTAATTGGTTCTTTGAACTAGCAGTTTGACCTTCACTTCAAGGGTATTTTTGGTTTCTTCAGCCTAATTTTGATCAAAGGAAAGTATTTGAGGCGAAGGAGGAAGAGATGTTTGATTGTTGATCTATCTTGGAGGAGAAAAAGAGTTGGAAGCTCAGCTGGAAGTATCCTTCGGTTTGGTGGAAGCACTATCAGGCATGATAGGCTCTAACTATTAAAATTATTTACATTCTTCTAAATGAATCATTAGAACAACTATGATCTCATGAGATTCTTGTTTTCTTTCCTATCTGGTTAATTTTCTTGCTGGGTTTTATGGATCCTTGTGTGTTTGATTTGAATCCATGGAAAAATAGTATTGTTTTGGAAACTGGCTTTCTGTTCTAGTTTTATGACCTATATGCAAGTAAAAAATGGAAGTAGAACTTGTTTTGTATCTCTGTTATACTCTCTAGATCTTGTATTCGATGGTTATGTGCATTGAATTGACTTTCGTAACAAGAAAAGCATATGAGCTTAGGGAAACTTGAGTTCTATTTTATATTACTTCTAGGTTGCGATCTTTGAATACAGACTCGAGTTGAAACTTTGTGTTTTGTTTAAGCTTGTGTTGGAGCTTCGTTTGAATGGAATCACTATTTTGGAAACTTATGTATTACTGAACTATTGCATAGAGTTTGCATTTATCACTATACTTGCATTATTTTGCTTGTGAAGTTTTGAACGTTGTGCATGAAGCTTAGGTTTGACACTGAACTCTAATTTAACATTTGAGTGTTATGAGCTTATATTTTGATCAATATATTCGATTTTGTACATGAATTTTGGTATTGGGTTATTCTTTTGTTATAAGGTTTAGCTTATAACTCTTTATTTTAGCAATTCACTCACCAAGCGACGTGGTGAAAGCTTGTTTGCGTTGTTGAAATATCTTTTGAGATTTGGAACTCGTAATGTCTTAAGGAATGTTGAAATTATGTTTTTCTTTGACTATAACAACTCCCTTGAGGTGGTATTTGTGTGAGAATAGTACACGATGATCTTTCCCCTCTGTCTGGAGGAAACCCACGTTCTGGGTTGACTATATTAGTTTGTACTAAGGCACCAATGTCATAATTTTGTGGTTGTGAAGTTCTATTTTGATGTTCCATTATTGTTGCTTTCAAATTTAAGACAGAGGCAACTTCTGTATTGGGTGTTTTGGATTCTAGTTCTCCCTCTCTTCTGTCTCTTTGACTAAATCAGGTCTTAGTGGTAGATTTGGGTTATAACCTTGGACATTGATATGATTGGAAAGGATCCCTTCTCTATTAAGTTATATTGAGTTTGATTCCTTTGAATCACAAAAGGTTTACTTTTTTATTATTTAGTGAAGCCTTTGTGAGACTTCAATCTTTGGTTCATGGGTAATTCTGAACCTTATCGTTTATTGATTTAGGTTGCTATTCTTGACTGAAACAGTGAATAGACGTTGGTTTCACTTTGAGAAAGAAAATTTAATATATTTTTGTATTCTTTGTGAATAGTATATTGGTTCAGGTTCGCAGTATGCTTTCAACTAGATTTAAAAGGATACTGGAACTCTTTTGTTCAGTTGTATGAAATGGTTTATTAAATGGACCTTTCCTTAGTAGAGTGACTTTCTCTCTATCCTTGGATAGGCTCGATGTTTGAAATTTTTTGTACTCAATTCCATTTGGAAATAGTGATTTCAATTGACCTGTTGGACTACCTTGTTTGAATCATTGATTGAAATAGTGTTGAGAGCTAGTAGTTAGGAAGGTTCTACTGATTAAGTATATTGATACTTATGGATTCGACTGTTGTTACTAGTCTTGCCTAGTTTACATGGAAAGGAGTAGGTTATCTCTTTTACTCTTTAACCTTTGTAAAGAACTTGAGTAGAGATTAAATCCTCTTTGGGGTTGCTTTGTTTGTGATCACTATTTTCTGATCTTGTTTGATAATTTCTTCATAAAAAGTTGGAATTGGAGTTGTAGTTGGATTGTTCCGGTTTTCCTTACCTTCTTGTTTGGTTATGGAATTTTGTTTGATGTATATTCTAATGATTGAATGTGCAATATTGTTATCCCGGAAAGGAACAGGTAACTCATGTTATTATCTGGTCTTTTTTTCTAATGTTATAGGTTCGGGCATGGTATATAATGGTTCTTGCTTAGGATATAGAGGGATCATCCTTGAAGGAACCATGTTGTATACATTTATTTTGTCTCTTAGAAAAGATAATGTGGTATTCTATTAGATATAATTATGAAATAATGGGATTGCAAGATTGATTGCTTGTTGTCAAGCCATTGATAGGATTAATAGAACTTTAAGATCTTACGTACATATTGTTTATTATATCCTACTTTTCTCTTTAAATTTGATCTTGAATTACTAAGTGTTTCCTTTCTGTTCGTTATCACTTATGCTGATTTTATGATGTTTGAATTGTCTCATTAATGCAAAGTTTCTTTAATGAAACAATTAGTGGAATGCACTTCGTTTTAATGATTAGTGCTTATCATGCTTAGTTCATCGAACTGACCCATGCTAGCTATTTTTACAGATGGACGACTTAAGTGGTAAAGGAAGGCAAAAAATTATATGATGCATTGGTTGATATATGTCTAATTCTTACTAAAGAATTATGATTCATTCTTTTGTTGAATTGTAAAAGAAATGTGTATACTTTATTGAATGAAGGCCATTGTTATGCAGTATGCCTAAAGTGCATAGTCTTGTAAATTTTATAAGTTGTAATGATGAATTGCGAGTTGTGATTTATTTGCATTGGTTGTGTAAATTATCTAGTACTTTTATAAAGAAGATGAAAATTCCATCTTGTTGTTATTCTTTATATTATGTTATGCTTACTTTGCTTTCTTTGATAAGATGGATAATGGGAATTAGTTCAATTTCCCTTATAATGAAGCAACTTGTGAGTTGCATAATATGATGTGTTATATCTAACAATTTAACCTAGTAATATGTTGCAAAATGAACATGGAGTATGAACTAGGGATATTGAGAATGATATACCCTAATATTTAATCATATAGAGAAAGAATCTTTCTCTCTCTCTCAATTGAATATAAACCTAAAAGGTTTAGGGGTATGATTACTATTTACTAGACTTCATTTAGTATGAATTCTACTTTAATTGGATATACGCGGTTGTTAAACCTTCCTAAAAGTTAAAGTACATTTTAAATAAAACTTATGATAATGTTGTCATGTTTTGGTTGAATGTTGGTTAAGCTGAGAAAACGAACATTAAAAGCAACCATAAGTTTAACAAAGTTATTTAATACTCGATTGATACAAGTATACAATAAGAACTTATGGAGTGTTGGATTAGGGTTTAGTAGGGTTGTTGTAATCAAGACTTAATCCAAATTATCAATGTATTAACAACCTCCTTGGGGTATGTACATCTCGATGAGGTAGTTTCTGTAGGATGTTGGCACACACCAACTACAGGGTTGTACTTTTGAGAAGAATTGGGTCTTCTCGAGAATATAGCGTTGTAGTTGACATGTGGCATCACCCTTCCGCATTGATCATCCAGATCTACACATGATAAGAACTCGAACTTGAACTTAGTTTCTCTCTAGGTCAAGATAGGAGCATATTTAGGATAGGAATTAGCTTCCAATGGCTCAAGGTACCTTGGCACATCCGGTTGACTTAGGTCAACTGAGTATGCCCATTTACCCTAAGCCATTGTGAGCGTCTTCCTATAATAACTTATGTTTCTATCTAGGGCTAGGGTTAAACCTGGGACAAGTGGACTGACGATAGTCAGTAAAGACCAATCATGATAATAGAGGAGTGAGGTAAAGGACGTATTCCAATATGACAAGTATGTCATCTAGAAATAGTGAAATACACAGTATGTTGTAAATATTTGGCCAAAGTATTGCAAGTTGTTGGTTGCATTGTCCTATGTCACCAGGTTTAAAACAATGTGATATCAGATGAATATTGGTAACAAATATTTAGATATGTTCTTTAAACAGATCACTCAGTACCCGGTGTAGGGTAGGAAGACCAAGTATATGAAGTATACGATATGTATTCAATACATAAGATAACATATATAGATCGGTAGCTTATCGAGTTATGGAATGAATAGATCGGTGGAACACTGAGTCATTACAGCTGCATATGGTTATCTATTTGAATTCGATTGGCATGGAATGTTTGTTTTGAATAATACTTTATTTATAATAGTGAACATTATATATATATATATATATATATATATATATATATATATATATATATATATATATAAACTTTCCCTTGTTTCTAAAGTCTTAAAATGGGAATGTTACAGTGTGTGTGGAGAAATTATGCCCTAGGTGGATCTTGTGCATGTCACACTTGATAGCGAATAATAACTAGATGTAGAAAATGCAAATATATGTGTGCATGAAAAAATAAACTTCACCTCCTATGAAGTGTATGTAGAAAAATGTAGTCCCTTTCCCTTGAATGGATGCTAGATGTATGCTTGAATGCTCTTAAGATGCCTTTGGATCCAGCCTTAGGTGGTGATAGTATATGCTTAGTTCTTGGTTTGTTATTATGATCACATAAATTTATTTTTATATGATTCCCTTGGTTGAATTTCATAATTAATCACTAAAAGGCTGAATAGTAAGAAAATATGATGCCCAAATGGGTATAAAGGACCCAAAAGATGCAAGCAAAATATAAAGAGGTCAGAGGCGCCCAGAGGGGATGGGGGCACCTGGGCACTAGCATCCTAGCTAGGCGCTGGTGTCCAGGATGAGAGATGCCGAAGTATAAAAAGACAAACTATGCTAGAAGGAGTGTAAGACCAAGAATTACAATAGAAAGCAAGCAAAAATGGCCAAAAATAGTGATGAATTAGTATGTTTCTTTCTTAGGAATCATATGAATAGTCATATGTAATCAGGACTACATAGATACCCAAATTGTGTGATTTAGTGTCTACATTATAAATTTGAGATTATTTATAAGAAAGGTAAGGAAAATGTGGTCATTGATGCTCTATCTAGGAGGAATGAGTCCACAGAAGCATTGATATGTGTTATCTCTATACTAAACGCGGATTGGGTAGATCAAGCAAGGGAAGAATGACATAAAGATGTGGAAAACTTTACTCTCATTCAAAATCTCCAAACATATCTAACCATATCAAAATAAAATTATATGGAAGGGGGATACAATGTGGTACAAAGATATGTTATATTTGTGTAAGAACTCTACACTTAAACACCACGTTCTTTCAGAGCTCCATTCTTCTCCACTAGGTGGCCATTCTAGGTTTTTGAAAACTTATCATAGAGTTAAGCATGATTTATTTTAGGAGGGGTTGAAAGGAGATGTTCAAAAATTTGTTGTTGAATGTTTGGTGTGTCAACGTAATAAAGGCGAGACCATTAAGACACTATGCCTCCTCCAACTCTTGTTTATTCCTAGCAAGAGATGGGAAGAGGTATCGATGGATTTCATCACATGATTGCCTAAATCAGAAGGGAAAAGCATCATCATGGTCGTGGTGGATAGAATTACCAAGTATGCTCATTTTTGTGTCATGTATCATCCTTTCAAAGCTATTACAATTGCCATCTCATTATGGACACAATTCAAAATCTCCATGGCACACCCAAAATTATAGTAAGTGATCATGATCTGATATTTACAAGAAATTTTTGGACCAATTTGCTCTCTTGTTTAGGTACCCAACTAGCCCAGAGTTCATCTTATCATTTTCAATCCGATGGGAAAATTGAGGTGATAAATAAATGTTTAGAGGTATATATTCGATGTTTTACTTTAGATAAACAAGAACGTTGTGTGTAATAGTTTCCACTTACAGAATGGTGGTATAATACTTCATTTCATACATCCTTTAAAATGTCTCCATTTCTTGCACTTTATTGGTACCATCCTCCATCACTCATCTCTAGCTTGAAGGTCAAAATGAAGGTGAGAGAAATTGAAGATCACATTATACACCAACACGAGGTACTCTCTAGTCTTAGAGAGAATTTGGAAAGGGCACAAAACCACATGAAGCAACAAGCCGATCAATGTCATAATAAATGACACTTTGAAGAGGGTGACTTTGTTTTTATATGGTTGCAACCATATAAGAAATTATCGTTAAAAAAATAGAAGAAGGATAATAATATTTCTCCTAAATACTATGGTGGCATATAAGTTGGAGATCCCTCCAGGAAGTAAAATACATCCAGTCTTATAGGCTTCTTGCTTGAAGAAATTTATTGGGAAACACATTTCTACCCAGTTAGTACTTCTAGAACTGGATGAGAAAGGAAGGATCGTATGGGAACCTAAAGGTATTATTTAGACATGCACCAAAATATTGAGGACCAGAGTCATTAACGAATACCTGATCAAGTGGAAGAATATGCATATTGATGATGCATCATGGGAGGATGAAGCATTTTTGCAACAACATCCAGGGATTCCCAACATTGGGGAAAATTTTGCTTTGAAGGGGAGGGGCATGTTACTCCCTTAGTCCTATATCTTACATTGGATATGTAGTGTTGACTTGTGGCTTACATAATCTCTCTTCTTGTCATATGTTATTCATTTATGATTTCATATGTTTAGTAGGTTGGCCTTGGTGCTAGCCATAACATAGGATTGGTATATATAGGTGGTATTGAGGAGTATTTAATCATCATATTGAGAATTTAAGTCTTATTGTAGGTTACCCCCTCGAAGTGGCTAAGCTATTCTACTTGCATATTGTGATCATTAATCTACAATCTTGTGTTCTTGGTGTTATATTGTTGTTGATATTTAGATTTATACAAATAATTTCATTACATACGACTTACATAACATCCATGGATGACCAAAGAGAATTTTATAGGAGGTTTCAACATTTACAACATGAAAAATGAGGTCCAATGTTTGAGTCCCAACCTTTATTGATAACGTGATAGTACATGAAGATAGTCTCTCACCATTATCATAACCACGAATAGTGATGATATTAGTTCCTAGACTTTCTTGATTATGACTGAGTCATCTTAACAGTTTCATGAATTATATATTCAAAGTGGCTCCATCATCAATAATCACCCATTTGATTTTATGATGGGTGATGAATGCTTCGATATACAATGAATTATTTATTTGGATGTTTCGATTCAAGAGGTCATAAGGACCAAATGAAAGTATTAGAATACTTGATGAGAGATAGGTAATTAAGGCTTGAAATTATTGACTATTTATATCCTTAGGAACACATGTCTCCTAAAGTGCATGAGTAAGGATGGCTTAAAGCACAGATAATGACTTGAGTAAATCCATTAGTGATATTTGTGCATTTGTCTTATCCATTTTTTTGACAATATCATATGAGTGAGAAAAAAACTTAGCATTGGAGGTTTTTGGATCAACAATAGGTTGAGGATTGGGTGTTAGAGGTACAACTAATGTAGAGGGCAGATTGGTCGTAGCCACCCAAACCTTTTTTTGTTGCATTGTCACCACATAAGTAGGAGTATTGATTTTTGCAGTGATTACGGAAGGAGGTGTTTGATCAATGAAGGAAATAATGGAACTAAAATAAAAAAAGTTAGAGGATTGTCCCTTTTCTTGAGGTTTATCATTTGTATAATGTTTCAAAAATGGATCATTAAACACCTTAAGTCTCTCATATGGTGTGCGGGTATTTTTTTTAATTTCTATTTTAGTATCTCTGTGATCGATTAAATTTTGAATGTAATGACAGAGTCTTATACAATGATCAGTAGAGTGACCATTGATGTGGTGGTACTCACAATATTTTGATTCTTTATACCAGGTTGGTTTTATTTTCTCTTCTTCAAAGGTTCTTGTAATCGGATAAGTTTTGTCATCTATTTTTGCATGGGTGAAGTTCAAGGTTGAAAACATGACAACTATACCCTAGTGTCAATATTTTTTCTTATAAACCCTCTTGAGCATTCCTCTCTGGATCAAATTTCCCTCCTCTGTTTCATGCCTATCCCCCATCCTGCAAGTGCTCATATGTGTCTGTAATAACACTTTCCTAAAAGTTTTTGAAATTTGAAAACAAGCCCATGAAGTTATTTCGATATAGTGCTTCGCAAGGTAGTTTTCTTCAGATGAACATAAAAAGGCTATTTTTAGCCTTTTCGAGACAGGTGTGCACTCCTATAGGGAAAGAGTTGAAGGCTAAAATTCATCTATGGAATTGGTATTAAGGAGATAATATCATCATTTCAAGTGAGTTAGGAAGATTTTAGGGATTATTTTAAGTTTTAGGGACAAGTTCAGTGAAAGCGGGTTTTTGAAGGTGAAGGAGCTCGCAGTTCAAAATAGTGCCTAAGCTTTGAAAGATGATTCTGGGAGCTCCGTAAAGATTTAGAGGTCATACAAGATACCATTGGAAATCATTATTCAATTATCTAAATTATGGTTCGATTTCAAATTTTTCACAAGACTGAAGAAATTCTTCTCCACAGTCTGATTTTTGGCAGGCACACTATGCGGTCCCAAGAAAAAAAGCTACTTTTAACGGAGTTTCAGGAAGAATCAGATCATGGGACCCATCTCATCCTTCTAAAAAGGATGTTTTGAGTCAAAATAATATAAATAAGTTATCAAAAAGTCCCACCAGATGCTCTGGAAACTTCATCTTAAAAGCCTCTCTCCAAGGTAAACGTCTTGGGGACTTAGTCAATTTCAACAAGTGGACATGTGTCAGCATGATAGCTATAGGGTGTAATTTTTTGTCAAAAAATGTCCCATCCCTTGGAGAAATTTGGGACAAAAATCTCCATGCTCCATAGCCAAATTAGTCTTTGGTCCACCCCATGACCTTCACATAAAGCCCTAAGAAACCTCTGATAAGCCCCTTCTTTCCTAAGTTTCTAGCCCCTCGCCTCATTGCACAATAAACAACTTGCCACTTGTAAGCACTGAGGATATAGGAGAATTTTTTTTCACACCAAATATCCCATTCCCTTAGGGAAATTTCGGACAAAAAAAAAATTCCACCATACCCCATCCCCTTGCCCCAAGTTCCCCATGTAACCCAGTCTCATCCCCTAGGAGCCTTTCTGGATGTTTTTTCTCTCATCCTTTGTCAGGATAATCACCCTGTGACTTTTTTCTTGCTGTGGTGATGGGGCGCATTTATTTTGCACCAAATTTCCCATCCCTTTGGGAAAATTTGGAAAAAAAATTTGATGCCCCCCAGCATGAAGATTTTAAAACCAAAAATTTGCAAAAAACTCTAACTTTTGTGTCGTTTCCCTCCTTATGTGCATGTGTGAGAGGTGCTACTAGATTTTTTACAGAAAACCATTGCTATTGATCTATCCATAAAAATTTTAATCCATTCCTCCATGATCATAGAAGATATAATAACCATAATAAAATTTATTTTTTTCTAGACACCATGCTGAGAAGTTTTGCCATAGAATGACTTTCATGCCCTAGAAACGATAAAAATTTCATATCTCCCAAACTGCCAAACATGAATCTGAATGACATTTTTTGCACATACCTCGTCTATTTCTCATGTGCCCCTTCAAGAAGAAAGTGGAAGAAAAATCAATGATTCCCTATATTTTTAATGGTATCAAACCCTCATTTTGTGCCTTAGATTTATGTCAATTTCCCATCATTCTGATGGACGGATTGAGCTAAAATTTTTTAAACACGAAGTCTAGAAGAAAAACCTATTCTGGTTAAGCTAGATTTTGTCTCAATCCGAGGTGTTGAAGGGTAGTTTATAAAAATAGTAAATATTTGGTGCCCTTACTTACTATAAATAGAAACATTCCTGAAATATCAAAATCCTTTCAAGACGGCAATGCACTAGAAAACAACGAGATATGCAACAAACTAGGCAGTCTGTCCCGTCAAAAGGGCAAAAAATCACGAAAAAGCAACTTTAAAGCAAATGTCAGCTTTCTAAAAATAGAAAGTTTCTAAAAATAGGAAAGAATCACCACAAAAATAGGCATAGTTAGAATGATGCCACATGAATTCTAGAGGATCAAGAAGTTCCATATATGAGCAAGAACAAGTGCAAAATGTCTCAAAATAGCAGGTCTCTGATCGCACCTGCGAAAAATAGAAAGTCTTCATTATGAGTGTGATAAAGTTGTAGTTGGATCTAGTTTTCATTCATCTCTCTAATTTTAAACATCTTCAAAAGGTTATATGATAATTGCATAGCTCGGATGCAGGAAATCCATCCTTCACGAGGATCCTGAGGCATCATTTTAGTCAAAGATGGTGTACATGAGAAAAATAGAACATCGCAGGCCATGCAACAGTTGAAAAAACTAGTGATTCTGTGCATTGTCAAGAAAGATTCATTAATAAAGAGTGATTCATTATAGAGGATCCAAGTGTAAAAGTATATTATTTCCCCGATGGAAAATCCTCCTCACGGTAACCAAGAAGTTGGCTCCACAACAACCTCTTGAAAGTGCTCCAGTGACATGCATCATGTCAAGTCTTGAAGATCCTTTTCCATGGATTCAAGAAATGTCTTGAGAGTAAGCCCAAAAAAACACAATTTGCTACCATCACACTCAGTCTCGAAGAAATATTAGAGACAAGGAAGACCAAAATGAAGAAATAAGATATCAGATCACATCACACTTATTCAATGGCATCTCAGGTAATCAATATGTTGAAGTTTCTAGACCCTAATAATGAAAAGCCCATTGAAGAAATGACTGTCATCAAACTATGATTTGACCCACATCTCATTAAGTTCAAGCTTCACATGAGGGTGACATCTTATCTATTCAAGGAATACGCACTCCCTGCCTCCTCATTTGAAACAGAACGAATAATAAGAGCGAAAAATTGTACGATTAGAGGAATAGGAATAAAAACTCTCAATGCCTACATTCTAATGCTTCTTGGAATCTAGCTCAACATTTTATCTTCCAATATAAGACATCCCTCCAATCAACAGTGTTCATCCTGAGGCGGTCAAGAAATCACAAGGATACATGATGCAGGGAAAGGCCAATGAGAAGTGGATTGGGAAAATCATTGAACAAGGTCAAGACATTGTTTCCATATATCATCTCTCTCATCAAGTATGTTCTTGCAACACTTCTGAAAAAAGTAAAGAAAGATAAATGAAGGAGTTTGTAAAAGAGGTCAATCATTTGGATGAGGTGTTCCCACTGGTATTTGAGATGAGATCCTTTGTTTCTTCACACTCTCGTGAGCCAAAAATGTGTTTGCATTTAAACTACCGAGAACTTGTCTCAAGTTTAGATCCGCATCACAGATGCGAGATATGTAATTCTCAATAATACAATATCTGAGTTGGAATCATGTGGACAACATGCTTTCAAGATCCTGAATGATGTCTATAATTGTGTTCAAAAAATTGAGTTCCCTCCACTCAAAGAGGATTCATCATCATAAGAACTAATTTCTTCCTTCTAGGAGCTAATCAAGAAAGAGGTAGGTGACTCTCTCTCCTTTAATAATGATAACTTAGAGTCCCTGGCTAGTATCAGAAGTTACATTATTACAATTGTAATGGATGATGAAGAATGGTTCAGTTAATTTAATAAGATTAGTGGTGTCCTTGGGACATGGATCAAGGTGTTGGGTTGTGTTTTCATTCCAGATGAGGATAGGTTGGCACTCGCAAAACCTTAGTTCAACAAAGAATCCAAGGAATAGGTACCCGTTCTTGAGGCTTCTCATCAACAAGCATGAATCAGAAAATTTATTCATCATAGGAAGTTTCTTAATCATATATGACAAATTCCTTATTCCCCTCTCCTTCTCCCTTTTCTTTTCTCCCCCTTCCTAATTATTCATTAAGCACAATTAATGTATTTTGTCTCATTCACTTAAGAGACTTCCTAAAGTAACATTGTAAAATTCCCTTTAATTTATAAAAAGGAAACTTATTTCTCATTTCTTAGGAAGATGTAAGGTCACAAGTGAATGAAAACATAAAGAGTTATGTGGAGAGACAAAAGGTCAATTCACTTTGCTATAAATTAGGATGGCTTCTCCATTCTAAAATGATCCTAAGAATTTATTAATTTGTAGTTATGGTGGATTATGATTTGGGTGTTGAGATTTGTATAACCAAAAAATGAAATAAAAGCTACATTTATTGCATTCCCCTTTCCTATGTGTTCTTCTATTGCTCTCTTTTATGCACTTAAAAAGCATAGTGATCAAGAAAGAGTTGTGTGTCTTTGATAAACAAATCTAAGAACTGTTTGTCTAGGTTTGTTCTTCTCACTATATAGCTTCATTTTCGCTTTCTTCTATATTGAATGGTGAACTAATCTAGTTATTGGGTGTGAACTCTACAATTGGGCTACTCACGAATATAATATTCATTTCCTAATTTATCTCCTACACCCCTCATTGATATAATTTCCTCCCTTGTACCTCGTACAAGCACTTTGCCACATGTTTAGGGAAGTTTTCTTGTGTGATCCTCAGACTATTTCACCAACCTGTACCATTTAGATAGAAATAGATTAGTCTACATACAATAATGGGAGGTGCACCATTCAATGTAGAGGGTCGTAGCCTTGTGAGTGTTAGTGGAAAACACCTAATTTACCATATCGACAAATTTTCTTACCAACATTTTTTGGTGACTCTCCTAGGGATAGATCTACCCTTGTGCACCCAAAAAGGTCTCTGCAAAATACAAAAAATATATATACTACAAAAACACAAAAAATATATATTTCAAAGAAAAAATCAAAATTTTAAGGAAAATCCATCAAGGAACGAGTCTGTGTCACATTCGTTTCCTACAACATAATAAAGAAATTTCCATATTGGAGTGGCGTACCAATGAGTGATAGTGAAAAAGAATATGATGATGATTTCCAAGAAATTCAAATTTTTGATCTACCATCATTCTAGACTAGTTCTTGCAAAGAGGAGAATTCGAGGACGAAAAAAGGTCTCTTGCTTCAAGAAAAATTCTGCAAGTATACAAGGGAAATAAGGCTAGTGGCATGTCCGCAAAAATCAAGGAAAGAATGTGTAGAATGAAGAAAAATGTTGTCTGTGAAGAACCTATTATTAAATCCTAGTGGATTCAGTTCAAGTGGATTGCTACTAAAGGAAAGAAAATGGGACTTGATGATGAGGAAGAAGGTAAGAACTTGATGAAAAAGATGCAAATGAGGTATAAGATGTTGTATAAATCCAATAAAGATGAATAATCTGCCAAAGGTAATAATTTAAACCTCACACAGCTAAATGAGAATATTGTAACCATACCTTTTATATCTCTTCCTGAGAATGATTTTCTCACCTATATAAATGAAGAAATGACATCCTTGAAAATTGAATATGTACAAATAATTGTGAGTATTGCACAAGGAAATTCAGATCCCCAAATTTACCCTGAAGTTTTGAAATATGCTAATTCCATGTAAGAAAGATACAAACAACTTGAAACACTTCATAGCAATGAGGAAGAAGAGGATATTTGTCCCATGGAGGAAAGTCCTGATGATTGTTTGCAATATGAGGTGTTATCCCTATAAAATTCTTGTAAAATTATGATGAGTGTCATATCCTCGAACCCTCACAATCAAATAAAATCAACACCTTGGAAGATGATGAAGAAGACACGATAATTGAACCTCCATTCATCAACTCATTATGGCTTGAGGAACTGCCCGTCGATGCAACAATGAATTCAAGTGAGGAGGATTCCTCATTGTACCACAAAAGACCCAATGCTTGCTTAAAGAATCCATCAATCATGAACATTTATGAGAAAGCAATCCTTTATCTTGGACACAAGATGACGAATTCGAGGTAATCATGGACAATATCCTTTCCAATTTTGATTTTTCAAGTGATGCAAAAATGTTGAATGATGAAATGGAGACAGTTGAAGAATCGAATTCTCTTCCCAATTCAACCATAGATGTACAAATAAAAGAGGGCCGATTTCTTTTTCAAAGCCAAGAATAATGAAATATTTGAACATAACCTCTCCAAGGAGTTAACTCCACCATTCTCACCCAAGGAGCATAATGTTGATCATCACAATGATGAAATGGAATTTTAGCTCAAAGGCGTGCCTTTCCCAGATAGTTTTGGATATCTTCTTCTTGTCTAAAATATTTTGAGGACCAAGTATGCCCATTCTTACAAGAAGGTGAGCATTGGATGACGAGAAGCATAGAGTGGATGAACGAGGATGTTTCAAATGAATCATGGTTATGTGTGGACCAGATTTTCAATCATCTCCTTGAGGACCAACGTAATGACTCTTTGGATGGAGATGAAAATGATCACATTACAAATTTGAAAGGGTTGTCACTGCAAGACATTTTGAAAACTGCGCAAGAAACTGAATACCATCAGACTCAGTCTTGAGATTCTAACTCAAGCCATGGAAATTCAAGATAGGTATGAGGCAAGTTATGTTTCTCCTTTCCATGCACCAATGTTGGATGATGATACAAACCAAAATTTATGAGCTTGATGTCTCCCTCGATATATGGATGGGTGAGAGAAAATTTGAAGGTGAGTCTTCCTCTTTCTTGTTTTTTGAAGAAGGTCATAAATGAAAAGGAAAGGATATTCTTTGAACTCCATAGGAATATTCTCAATCTTGAAGACAATACCTTCTCCATGGAGGATGATAGTAGGGAAAATGTATAGCTGATTTGTATTGAAGATAATGGTTCAAATCAAGATGAAAAGTGCAAGAGTTTTGTGAGTATAGCCAAGGTCAATATGTCCTCACTACTTCCGCATACCCTACCAATGCAGAATGAGAATTAATACTGAAAAATTCACTCGTGGGTTATGAATTTTTCCATGGTCAAATCAAGGATTGCAGTTTTGAAAATGATACCAAGATAGAATTTGAATAGATAGGTACTGACAACAATTGTTTCGGACAACAAAATGAGAATGTGTGTGATTCTTGTGAAAGGATTCAAAATCAAATTACACTGACCAATTCCCAAGCTATGATTCGTCTTGAACATGTTTCCATGATGCGATAATTTATCAAGGATGACGAAGACATCCGTCCCAGTGATGTGGACTCTATTTTTTAAATCAATTGCTCAGAACAACAAAGTGAGATGTTCAGAGAAGCCATTGTATGGGAAGAAAATCAGTTCATGCTCACTCCTTCCGATTTCCTCACTAATTCAAGGATGTTTCCATGTTGCGATTCAAGGATGAGATATGTTCCCATGAAAAGGTTAATGTTTCCACTTTTGAGAACATGGAGGAATAGTATCTCATGATCATAGAACATAAAGTGGAAGGTGTAGGATATAAGAGATTCAAACAAGTAATAAATTTTTCATTAGATACAAGAACATTTTCAGTTCCGTGTGAGTATGAAGATGGAATCTTGGTTGGCCTCCTTTTTCTTAAGCCATGAAAAGTCATCACAGGAGCATGGTATGATCAAATAGTTATCTTCGAACTTTGGCGGTTACATTTCAATTCATTATTCCATGATGGTATGTACTTCTCCCAACCCATTTCTAAGTATGTGTATATTTTTTCTCTGCCTCTTTAGATATCTCTCCCCTGTAACATAATTTCCCTTTTCTGTTGTGTGTTGTTTTCTAATTTCGGTGTGTTTTTGTTCCGTTAATTTGTCTACATGTGTTTGGAAGAAATTACTCTGTATAACCCAATGGATAAAGCACTGGTCCAAGTTATATATTGATATTATGAAGTTCATTTTTATCCTATCCTCACTTCATTTGATCCAAAATAATTCCCCAAGCTAGAGTCTGTTGTTGTCATATGTTTTTGCATGGGCAAAATTTAAGGTTGAAAAAATGACAACTATAACCTAACGTTAATTTTTTTTCTTGTAAACCCTCTTGAGCACTCCTCGAATTAGTTCCCCCTCTGTGTCATGCCTATCCTCATCCTATTAGTTCTCATATGTGTTGTTATAAGATTTCCTAAATGTTTTTAAATGTAAAAAAAATATCATAGAGTTATTCCAATATAGAGCTTCTCGAGGTAGTTTCTTCATAGAGCCTAGAAAAGGCTATTTTTAGAATTTCCGAGACAGGTGTGTATCCTGTAGGATAGAAATGAAGACTATAATTCATCAGGGAATGGTATTGAGGAGCTAAGATCACATTTCAAGTTATTTAGGAATATTTGGGGAAGATTTGAAGGTTTAGGGACAAATTCAATGAAAGCGAGTTTTTAAAGGTGAAGGAGCTTGCAGTTCAAAATAGTGTCTAAGCTTCGGAAGATGATTTTGGGATCTCCATATAGAGTTATAGGTCAAAAAATATACTATTGGAAAGCTTATCTAATGCTCTAAATAACGGTGCTTTCATATTCTTCACAAGACCAAGGCATTTTTCTCCATAATGTGTTTTTGGTTGGCACACTCTGCAGTCTCGAGAAAAAAGGATACTTTCTAGGGATTTGTAGCCATAATTGGATCATGGAACCCATACCATTATTCTCAACAGGATTTTTGGAGTAAAAATCCTATAATGAAGTGCCAAAAAATCCCTTTGCTACTCCAAAAACTTCGTTGTCAAGGTTCTCTCCAAGGTAAGCTCTTGGGCCTTAGCCCAATTCACATGTGGACACATGTCAACATTTGGATATAGGGAGAAATTTTTTGTCCCATCCTTCCTGTACCATGGGAAATTTAGGGACAAAAAATTCTGCCCCATAGCCAAATTAGCCTTTGTTCCACCACATGACCTTGACGAAGCCCAAAGTTGTAAGATAAGCCCCTTCTCAACTAATCCTAGCCCTTCCCATTGCGCAATCAAAAAGTGCCACTTGTTGAAACTTGGATATAGGGAACACTTTTTTGCACCAATTATACTATCCCCTTGGGATATTTGGGACAAAAAAATGCACCCCATAGCAAGCCCCTTCCCAGGTTCCTCACACGACCCAATTTTAGCCCACAAGAGCTTTTTGCATGTTTTTCTCTCCTCTTCGTCGGGCAATCACCTCGCAAACTTGGCATGCTATGCAATGGGGTGAATGTTTTTGCACCAAATGCCTTGTCCCCTTGGGAAATTTGGGAAAAAAAATGCATGAATATTTAAAAACCAAAAAATTACAAATTTTCTAACTGTCGTGTTATTTCTTCCCTTGTGTGTGCATGCAAGAGAGATGTTCAGATTTTTTCCAGAAACCATTGTTTCTGAGATTCATACCATTTTTATTCCATTAATCCATAATCATTGATGAATAATAACCAAGAAAATGGAATTTTTTACAGACACCATGCCAGAATTTTGTCAGAAATGACTTCGTACCTGAAATAATAAAAAAATCATATCTCTCAATCCGGTAAACAGATCTGAATGAGATTTTTCACAATCTTTCTCTTTTCTAGGAACTTTCAAGAATCAAGTGGAAGACAAATCAATGATGCCGTACTTTTTTAATGTCAGTAGACCCTCTTTTTGTGCCCTAGTTTACGTTTTTTCAATTTCCCATCATTCTTGTGGATAAATCAAGCTAAAAATTTGAACATAGAATCTAGATGAAAAACATATTATGGTGAAGTTGATTTCTTCTCAATCTAAGGTGTGGAAGGGAAGTTTCTAAAAATAGTAAGTCTCTGGTACCATCACTTACTATAAATAGAAATTTTCCCAAAATAGTGAGCACTTTCAAAGTAGTGAACTCAGAAAACGATAGAGGCGACAAAATTGGCAATTTCGGTCAAAAAGGGCAAAAAATCACAAAAGAAAAAATTAAAGTCAACTATCTAAATTATTATATATATATATATATATATATATATATATATATATATATATATATATATATATATATAAAATTATAATAGCACCACCAATAGAGTTGTATTGAATATGCCAGATGAATGCCATATGAATGAGAAGTCTAAATGTGAGTAGAACATGCATATTATCCCAAAATAACAAGTCTTGGTTTAACCTGTTAAAAATAGAAAGCCTTCATTTTAAGTGTAGAAAGTTGCAGTTGGCTCTATTTTCATTCATATATATAATTTTCAACATATTAATAGGGTTATATGATAGTTTCATAGCTCAAACGAGGCAATCCATCCTTCACGAGGATCCCGAGGCATCATTTTGGTCATAGTGGTGTATGTGAGCAAAGTAGAACATCGCAGGGTGCAACAAGTGAGAAACTAGTGATTCTAGGCATTGCAGGAAAGATTAATTAAGTAAGATTGGTTCATTACAAAGCATCCAAATTTCTAGATATGTCTTCCATGATGTCAAATCCTTCTCATGGTAATCAAGAGTTGGTTTCACAAAAAGCTCTTGAAAGTGCTCCAGTGACATGCATCATGTCAACTCCTGAAGCGTCTTTTCCATGGATTCAAGAAATGCTTGAGAGTAAGCCAAGGAAAACTCAACTTGATATCATGCCCAATCTCAAAGAAATATTAGATACATGGAAGCCCAAACGAAGAAAGAAATATCTGATGACATCTCGCTTCTTCAGTGGTGTCTCAGGTAATAAATATGTTTACATTGTCAAGCCTAAGAATGAAAATCCCATCAAGGACATGACTTTGTCAGGTTATGAGTTGACCCACATATTTTTGGGTCAATCCTCACATGAGGGTGACTCTCATCTATTCAAGGAATTTTCCTCCCACCTCCTTGCTCGAAACAAAGAATACAAGCGAGCAATTGTGCAATTGGAGGAACAGGTAAAAGCTCTCAGTTCCTACATCTAACCATTCTTGGAATCTGGATCAGAATTTTCTCTTCTGATAGAATACATCCCTCTAATTAGAAATATTTATCCTAGGGAAATCAATAAATCACAAGGCTACATGATGTAGGGGAAGGCCAATGAGAATTGGATTGAGAAAATCATTGAAAAAGGCAAGGTATTGTTTTCAGATATCATTTCTCTCATCAAGTATGCTCTTGCAACATTTTCTAAAGTGAAGAAATAGAAGGAGGAGTTTGTAAAATAGGTCAATCATTTAGATGATGTGTTCCCATTAGTTTCTGAGATGAGCTCCTTCGATTCTCACACTCTCGTGAGCCAAAAAGTGTTTGCATCAACTATTGAGAACCTATCTCAAGTTTGGATCCACATCATAGATAAGAGATATCTAATGCTCAAGAATGCAATCTCTAAGTTGGAATCTTGTGGACAACATGATTTTGAGATCCTGAATGATGTCTACAATTGTGTTTGAAAACTCAAGTTCCCTCCACTCACAGAGGATTCATCATCATAAAAACTCATTGCTTCCTACTAGGAGCTAATCAAGAAAGAGGAAGGTGAATCTCTCTCCTTCAATGAAACTAACTTAGAGTCCTTTGCCAGTATCAAAATTTACATTGTTGCAATTGCAATGGATCATGAAGAATGGTTCAGTCAATGCAAGAAGATCAGTGGTTTCCCTAGAACATGGATCAAGGTTTTGAGTTGTGTTTGCATTCTAGAGGAGGATAGGTTGACCCTTGTAGTAGATCAGTTCAATAAAGAATTCGAGGAACATGTACCCATTCCAGAGGCTTCTCATCAACAAGAATGAATCTACAAAGTTCTTCATCATAGGAAGTTCCTTCATCATATATGGAGACTTCCTTCTTCCCCTCCGCTTCTCCCTTTTCTTTTATCCCCCTTTCTAATTCTTCATTGAGCGTAATCATTGTATTTTTTCTCATTCACTTAAGTTACTTCCTAAAGTGACATTGTAAAAGTCCCTTTAATTTATAAATAGGCAAATTATTTCTCATTACCTAGGAAGATGTAAAGTCACAATTTAATTAAAACGTAAAGAGTCATGGGGGGGGGGAGAAAAAAGGTCAATTCACATTGCCATAAATTTTGATGGATTTTCCATTCCAAAAGGATCCTGAGAATTTATTTCTTTATAGCTATGGTGGATTGTGATTTTGGTGTTGAGATTTGTATCACCAATACATGAAATAAATTTTGCATTTCTTCCATTCCACTTTCTTATTTGTTTTTCTATTTCTCTCTTTAATGCACTTTATGAGTATAGTGATCAAGAAATAGTTGTGTATATTTGATAAATGAATCTAAGAATTGTGTGTCTACGTTTTTTATTCTCACTAGATAGCTTCATTGTTTCTTTCTTCTATATTTAATGTTGAACTACTCTAGTTATTGGGTGTGAAATCTACAATTTTCCTTCTCACGACAATAACCTTCCTTTCCTAATTTCTCTCCTTCACCCCTCATCGTTGTAATTTCCTCCCTTGTACCTCGTAAAAACACTTTTCCACAAGTTCAAGGAAGTGTTCATGTGTGATCCCCAGCCTATTTGGCCAACCCATAACACTTAGATAGGAATAGAATAGTCTACATTCAATAATGGGAGTTGCACCATTCAATACAAAGGGGCACAACCCCATGAGCATTGGTGGAAACACCTAATTTACCATATCGACAAATTTTCTCACCAACAATAAGTTACCATATTACCGCTTGCTAATTGGTGGACACTAGAAAGACTTTCTCTGAGAGGTGTGAATTATCTTCGTCTGAATTCACAGGGACTTGTTTCTTTGTTATATATTACAATTGGTTAGTTGTTTGACTTAGATCTTTTTTATGGTTGATTTTAAGCATTTTTAACACGACGAGTATCAGTGACCCCATCATTTACAACATTATGATTTCAACAGAAGAATTTTAATTTATCGTGATGTTGTTGATTGTCTTTATTGACTTGATCTTTTGAAGGATTTTTTATTAGATCCTTGGCAACGAGATCCCTTTCGAATTGTGCTCATTTGTCAATGACTTCCTCAAAGTTTTATAAGCAGTGTATTTACATTTGGAATCATAGTTTTGGATTAAGGTTAGGAATGAAAATGCTCTCTAACTTATTTTTAGGTATAGAACAAGGAAATTGTCTTGTGATTCCTCTCCATCATTGAAGAAATGATGTGAATGCTACATAACTCATTTTCTTAGTATTATAAAGGTCCATCAGATTGATCTATGAATCTAGATTGAAGGAGAAGTGTTTAACAAAATTCTCTAATAAGTCTGTGAAGGTTATGATCGATTATTTTGGGATATGTAAGAACCAATCTAATGTGTGTCCTCCTAGACTCTTTTGGAAAAGACGCAAGAGATAAATATGTTGAGTGTGGAGCTTAATTTCCTCACTGAAAACTTTTTTTACATGTTGCTAGATTTAACAGTGATTGACATCGGTCAAGAAGTGACCAACATCAGTTAAACAGTGGCCGGCATTGGTTAGGCAGTGATCGACATCAATCAGTTATCAACCAAAATGGGTCAGGAAGTGACTGATATCAATCAGGAAGTGACCGACACCAATCAGGGAGTGAATGACACCAGTTAGGCAGTGACCAACATCGGTCAGGAAGTAACCAACATCGGTCAACCTGTGTGATGGTGCTTTGTTTTTGGCCGAGAATTAGAATAAATCTTTTACTTTAAAGATGATTTCTTGATTGTAAAATCATAGTTAGTTTCCCAAAATATACATATGCATGTATACATTATATGAGGGTACGAGAGAAGAAAATAAAAATTGTTTGCATGTTAGTTTTCTTGGTGAGCAAGAAAGAGTAGCTGAGTGGGGGGGAAATATTGAACATCATGTGAGGTGTTGGAAGAAAATAGATCTTCATTGTATTTCCTATGTAAGGCAATGAATAATAATTTTGGCCATTTCTTGGTAGACACAACCCACACTGGGTGAACCACATTAAATCCGGTGTTATCTTTCTCTTGTTTATTTTATCTTCTGGTTTATTTCCGCATTCATTTCTTGTATGATTTATCTGATTTTAGATATGTGTAACACTTGTATATGGTTAAAACCATAAAAATTGGTATTAGAGTTTTTTTTGAGGTTTTGTGTGCTGACATGATTTACTCATATAGGGTTTTCTAATTGAGTGGGAGCATAACAATGGAAAAATATAGTAAATACCGAGTAGAGAAATTTGACGGTCATAATAATCAAATATGGAAGATACATGTGGAGGATTATTTGTATCAGAAGGATTTATACTTACCATTGGATGAGCATGCACAGTCGGTCACGATGACTAATGAAGAATGGAAGGTTCTTGACAGAAAGGCTCTGGGATCTATAAGATTGAGCCTGACAACATCTATGGCTTTGAATTTCACATATGTAAAAACCACTGTAGAGTTTGAAATATTTAGCAAATTTGTATGAAACACCTAGTGAATCATTTGAATGATTTCTGGTCTATTGTAAATTAATTAAAATGAATAGAAATTTCATTTGATGATGAAGTGAAAGAACTTTTATTCTTATGCTCTTTGCCAAATAGTTGGGATAACTTGATAATAGTTGTTAGTAATACAACATCTACTTCTAAAGGTTTAAAATTTGATGATGTGGTTAGTGTAATTCTTAATGAGGAAATACACAGGAAAAGATCAGGAGAAACATCATTTGGAAAATATTTAAATGTAGAAAGAAGGGGAAGATCTAAGGAGAGATCATCAAAGAGAAAAATGAATGGGAGATCAACGTCAATAAATGGCAAATCTAGATCCAAGTACAAAGATTTACATTGCTGTAATTGTGGAAAGAGAGGACATGTAAAGGAGTGTTGGTCCAAGGAAAACAAAGAGAGTACATCAGACAAAGGTAAAGAAGAAGGAAAAGAGACAAATGTTATAAGTGAGATAAAACAAGATGCCCTTATTATCTCCTTGGATAATAAATTAGAATCTTGGGTTTTAGATTTTGGAGCTTCTTTCCATGCTACCCCTAATAAGGGTTATTTCAGAAATTATGTTCAAGGTGATTCTGGATAATTTTATTTAGGAGATGATGAGCCATGCAATATTACTGGTAAAGGCGATGTTCATCTAAAGTTGTAGAATGAAAATCCATGGGTATTGAAAGATGTTAGGCATGTGCCAAGCCTCAAGAGATATCTAATATCTACAAGGCAACTAGGTGAATCTAGATGTGTGGTTACATTCACAGCTGATTCTTGGAAGGTTACCAAGGGATCTCTTGTTGTGGAAAAAGGTAAGAAGGTGGGAACTTTATATTTATCTACCTGTGTTACTAATTCCTTTTCTATGCTATCTACTACAGATTCAGATGCAACCATGTGGCATAATCGGTTAGGCCATATGAGTGAAAAAGGAATGCAGATACTAAAGGCTAAGGGTAAGTTATCAGATTTGAAACAATTCGATATTAAATTTTGTGAGCATTGCATATTTGGAAAGCAAAAGAGAGTGATATTTCTCAAGGTTGGGTCAATAAAGAAGGAGCATAAATTGGAGCTTGTACACTCATATGTGTGGGGACCATCTCGGGTGGCTTTTATTGGAGGATCCCAATATTATGTGACTTTCATTGATGATGCCACAAGGAAGGTATGGATTTATTGTATTAAGCATAAATATGATGTTTTTGATATTTTTAAAAGGTGGAAAGCCTTTGTGGAAAATGAAACACAATTAAAATTAAAGTTCCTTAGATCTGACAATGGTGGTGAGTACTACAATAAGGATTTCAATGATTATTTTTCAGTGAATGAAATACGAAGAGAAAGAACGGTTCCTAGAACTCCACCGAAGAATGGAGTTATAGAAAGAATGAACATAAAAATCGTGGAACGTGCTAAAAGCATGAGGATAAATGTTGGTTTACCTTTGAAATTTTGGGTAGAAGAAGTGGATACAATAGTGTACTTAATCAACCGTGGACCTTCAACAACACTGGATGGTGGAATACTAGAAGAAGATTGGTATAGAAAAGAGGGAGATTTTTCTTTTCTTAGAGTTTTTGGCTCAAAAGATTTTGTGCATGTTGATAGGGAAAATAGAAAGAAGTTGGATGCTAAATCTAAGAGATGTACTTTCATTGGTTATGGCTCTGGTGATTTCAGATATCATTTTTGGGATTTAGAAGATTCTAAGATTGTTAGGAGTTGTGACATTGATTGGAATGAAAAAATAATGTACATGGATCAGGTTTTGGTGCCTAAACATGAACAGGTTGATGAGATTTTGAAGGAAAATAAACTTTCGGATCTAAAACAAACATCCACAGACACCAGTGTCGGTTCTATAGAATTTGGTGCCAGTCAGGCTAACCAGTATCGGCAGACAGGATCGGATTCAGAAAAGACAACTACTAGAACTAGTGTCGGTACTCCTCGAGTTGGTGGTAGTAAGGAAACCATAGTCGTTCGACAAACAGAGGAACCACAATCAGTTACAGAAGCGTAGTCAGTATCAGGAGACCAGTGTCGATCACTGACAGAGATTGACATGAATGTGATACATGCACAGAATGAGCCCTAGACACCCCATATCTTAGTGAGAAGGTCACAAAGAGTAAGTACACCTCCAGAGATATTTTCACCTTCATTTTCTTATTTATTATTGACTGATCGTGGTGAACCAAAAAGATTTGAAGAAGCAATGTAGGTAGTTACCCACGAGCAGTGGGAGCATGACATGTATGAGGAGATGGACTCCTTGGAATAAAATTAGACATGGGATTTGGTCAAGTTGCCAGCATGTAAGAAAGCACTATAGAACAAATGGGTTTACATGATCAAGGAAGAAGAGGGTGGAATGAAAAGATATAAGGTGAGGCTTTTGGTAAATGGATTTGCACATAAAACAGGTATTGACTTTGATGAGATTTTTTCTCCTATAGTTAAGATGACTTCTATTCGTATGGTTCTAAGTTTGGTTGCAACAGAAGATTTGGATTTAGAATAACTTGATGTTAAGACAGATTTTCTTCATGGTGATTTGGAGGAAGATATTTATATGCAACAACTGCTTGGTTATGAAGTCAAGGGTAAGAAGAAACTTGTGTGTAGATTGAAAAAGAGCCTATGAGGGCTCAATCAAGGTCCAAGGCAATGGTATTTGAAATATGACATTTTTATGCATGAGCATGGTTATATGAGTTGTGAATCTGACCATTGTGTTTATTTTAAGAAACTTAAAAATGGGAACTATGTTATTTTGTTACTGTATGTGGATGATATGCTGATTGCAGAATATAGTATGTAGGACATTGGTAAACTTAAAGAAATACTAGCTCACACATTTACAATGAAGAATTTGGGAGCTGCAAAGAAAATCCTTTGCATGTAAATTCATCGAGACATAAAAATAAGTAGTTGTATTTGTCTCAAGAGGCTTATATCAATAAGGTGTTGGAAAGGTTTAACATGCAAGAATTAAAAAATGTTAGTACACTTATGGTTGGACACTTCGAATTGAACAAAGATCAATGTCTTTCATCACATGAGGAGTTTGAGTACATGGCATGTGTTTCCTATGCTTCAACATGTGAAGTCTTATATATGTCATGGTTTGTACTAGACCAGACATTGGACAGGCAATGGGAGTTTTGTGCAGCTTTATGGCTAATCTAGGTAAATAACAATGGAAAGTAGTCCAATGGATTCTCAAGTATTTCAGAGGGACATCAGACATAGAGTTATGTTATGAAAGGTCAGATACTTCTTTACGTGGCTATGTTGATTCAGATATGGATGGATATTTAGATGGTAGGAGGAGCACCACTGGATATTTTTCATAGAAGGTGGAACGACAATTAGTTGGATTTCGAGATTGCAGAAGGTTGTGGCTTTTTCTACTACAGAGGCAGAGTATGTTGCAGCTATAGAATTTAGGAAGGAGATGATATGGATGAGTAGGTTCATGGAAGAATTGCGTAAGGAGAAAGAGGATTGCAGATTATACAGTGATAGTCAAAGTGTGATCCATCTGGAAAAGAACTCAACATTTCTTTCAAGAACAAAACACATTCAGTTGAGGTATCACTTCATATGGCAAGTGCTGGAAGACGGGAAGATGAAATTAGAGAAAATCCATACAAATGAGAACCCTATGGATATGCTAACGAAGCCATTGGTAAAGGAGAAGTTGGAGCTTCACTCCATTTTTGTTAGTCTTTGAGTTTGAGACTTGAAGAGGAAGAAATGGACCAAGGAAAAGGATATAAGGATGGTGATGTACAATATAGTGTAGCAATTGATCTCCAAGTGGGAGATTGTGAAGTGTGGAGCTTAATTGCTTCACATAAAGCTTGTTTTTACATGTTGCTAGATTTGACAATGAGCGGCATCAGTCAGGAAGTGACCGACATTGGTCAGACAGTGACCAACATCAATCAGGCAGTGACCAGAATCAGTCACTTATCAACTAACATGGGTCAGGAAATGACCGGCGTCGGTCAAGCAGTGACCGGCACCGGTCAGGTAGTAATCGACATCGGTTAACCTGTGCGATGGTGTTTTGTTTTTGGCCGATAATTAGAATAAATATTTTGCTTTAAAGATGATTTCTTGATTCTAAAAGCATAGTTATTTTCCCATAATATATATATATATATATATATATGCATTGTATGAGGGTATGAGAGAAGAAAATAACATTTGTTTGCATGTTATTTTTCTTAGTGAGAAAGAAAGAGTAGCTGAGTGAGAGAAAAATATTGAACATCCTGCGAGGTGTTGGAAGACAATAGATCTTCATTGTATTTCCTTTATAAAGCACTGAATAATAATTTTGGTCATTTCTTAGTGGATGTAGCCCACACTGGGTGAACCATGTTAAATCTGGTGTTATTTTTCTCTTATTTATTTTATCTTTTGGTTTATTTCTGCATTCATTGCTTGTATGCTTTATTTGATTTAATATATGTGCAACACTGTTATATGGTTAAAACCCCAACAAAACATCATTAATGGATACTCTTGGCATACCATGAATAATTCTTTAACGTGTTCTCATGGGTCATGCTCTCCTTTATAGTTATTGATTTAAGGGTTTCAAAAGAATTTAGAAATGGTATATACAACATTTATTTTTCAAATGGATAAGGACAAAGCTCTTCAACATTGAATTGCTTAGTTTGTTTTTGCATCCCTATTATTATTTCTTTCATGCTTTTTCATTCTTTAGTGAATGAATAATTCGCGAGAGGAATATTGTCTATTGTATCTATTTCATTTTTTATTTGAACCTTTTCTTCATTATCTTTAGCAATTTTAGAAGCCATGGTGAATAAGGCTTTGTTCGATGTATTTGTGGAAGCTCTAGATTTTTCTTTATTTTTGCTAGATTTAGGTTTATCTATAAGATGTTTCAAATTCTCATCACAAAAATCCAAAGGTAGTTTACCTCCTATTTCTAGGAGGAAAAGAATAAATTTATGTTTGTTTTTTATTAAAATTTCATCAATTTGTGCCTTTTCATCTTCTGAAATCTTAGGTTGTTTAAATTATTCCTCTTCATCATAACTATTCGTGTCAAAAGGACTTTTATCTTTTTTGCCAAATATGTCATAGTGTCTGGTTCGAGTTTCCACCATTTTTTACTAAAAAGGGTAAAAATGTAAAGTAATATGTGATATGGACGAATTTGATTCGCAAATATTGCTTTGATATGAATTCAATTTTGAGTGATTTGCTAACACTTAGATAAAGTGAATATCCAACAAGTATAAGACTTTGAGTTGAATTGAGATTGATATGCTTAACTCTGAATAAAATGAATATTCAAAAGATAGGAGTTTGAATGAGTGGATATTATTATGTTTAGAATCTAGTAAGACTATTTTGGATGTTGTTTAACTTTGAATAAAGTGAATATTCAAAAGATAAGGCTTTGATTGATAGGATAGGATTGAGTTTAGATTCTTATCAGACTAATTTAGATTTTTTTAGCTTTGAATAAAGTGAATATTCAAAAGATAAGACTTTGATTGAGATTCGATAAGCTTATACTTGAATATGGGTACTCACGATATAAGAAATGGATTGAGATTTTGATAGTTTAATAGGGTGGTTTTGATTGATCAAGCTTTGATAGATTTAGACAAGTTTTGATTTCAATTTTGGATTTCGAAAGGATAGGATTTTTTAATACTGATTTTTGAATTGGATGGAATTAGGATGATATAAAAGTGGAACACAAACTGTTTCAAACTAACAATCTCAACAGTAACGAAAGATAAGATTTCTTTAAAATGGATTTGCATAACTATATTGAAATAACAATCTAAATAGTAAAGGAAAATATGATTTTTAATAACTAATTTTTATAACTATTTTAGACTAACAATCTAAATAGTAACGGAGAATATGAATTTTTTTAGAATGGATTTTCAAAATGGTTTTAAACAAACAATAAAAAAATAATAAAGGAAAAGGTTGGCCCCAATTTGTTAAGCTTCCTAGGGATTTGTGTTAGGAAATTAATGTTTACTATGAGTGAAATAATATTTACGGTTATATTGAGTTGTAATAACAACTCGTATTATTAGTTGTTTAGTTTAGTGAGATTTGGTTGTTAAACCAAACACATGCAAATTTGTGAATAGTAAAACCAACTCCTAAATTATAGGACTTCCATCCCCTGTATATAATTTCGGATCAATATGAAATATAGAACATTTTGTTGTGTGTTAAAACTAATTTTTTATATGCAAGTCTGATCCAAAGCTTAGATTTGGTATAAGAGCAGTTCGGTTAAGCCTGAGAAAACTATGGGATACATGTCGTTGCATTCAGATTGGTCCTATTTCTAGGTGATCTTCACTACCACTGACACTATAATATTTGCAATCATGTACATGTTTAGTCAAATTTATCGAAGTTAAAATCATGTGTTGAAGTTTTTATTGAAAACTTTGCGAAGAAATTGATATATTCTGTGTTTTGAGTTGTGTGCTGGAAAAATGTGAAGAAGACAAGATGCGGGTTCAATTCTTGGTTTGAGCATATGGCTCTACGCTTTCACCAAAGCTCGGCTATCAAAGTGTTGCTCCATCTCAGTTAGGCTCGTCCCTCCATCATTATCATGCTTTTGGGCCATACATTGATTTGCACAAGTATGTGAAGACTTGCTATTATCTACAAATCGAATTGCCAAAAATATTTAGTATCTAGTTAATGTGCTTCAATGTGTCAATATTCTTTTGATAAGCTCTTCTAGTGTTTACATTTGTCAGCGTGTTCAGTAAATCCTTTCACTTTCGTATTCCCATTGGAACTCTATTGCCATTTTCTAAATAGTGTAGGATTTGGTAGTGGTGTTCATATGGTAAGCGTGCAGTGTCCATTTGTGTTTATTTGACAACTACCAACAATTTTGGGTTAGCATTGGTAAGTTAGTTGTCACATTGAGTCGGTTGTCAGATCCAACAAAATCTACATGCGGAGTACAAGAATATTATTTGGATCCGGTCGGGGGAGCGTTGTGATAGTGGTAGATTATTTTATCTAATAAGTTTAAGGTATTTATCATTGAAAATGGTATAGGCATCAATAGGTAATACATTTTAACGTAGGTTGAGTATGATGTCAAAAACCATTATATCTTGTATGTTGTTAAAGTTGAGTTGAAATATATATATATATATATATATATATATATATATATATATTTTGAATAGTCATTAGTGTCTATGTATTTTCGGTTGTAGTTGACACCTATATTTTGTCAAAATTGTGGAGAGTCATTATGGATAAGATGAGTCACATTGAAAAAATTGAAGGCAAATATTTTCATACCTGGCAAGTACGAACTCAATTATTCCTAATCAACAAAGACTTGTGGGCTATTATTGATGAAAAAGAGAAGAAACCAACAAATTTAGATGAAGCAACAAAATGGGAGAGAAGAGATCGAAATGCTACAACAATTATCGAACTGGGTCTATCATATGCTTATTTACATCATATAGACTTAAAAAGGTCCTCTCATACAATTTGGGTGACATTGAAATTTTATTTTGGATTACAAACTGGAAGCACAATGATATCTTAGAAGAAGATATTATTCAGCCTCAAGATGGAAGAAGGTGACAACATGGTGGAGCATATCATTAAATTTTGTTCTATTTGTAATCAACTAGCTGGAATAAAAGTAGATGTGCCTGATAATGATGCTAAAGCAGTATTACTTAATATTATGCCTCCATGTTATTCTAACATGGTCTTTACATTGAGTAAAATAAATCCAAGTTTAAAAGAACTTATTTCTTCTTTGTTAGATGAAGAAAAAAGAATCATGATTGTGGAACCAGAGGAAAAAACAATGTATGGTAAGAAACAAGATAAAAGAAGATCTAAATCTTCTTTCAGACCGGGGTCATCTTCTAAAGATTCTAAGAAGTGGCTCACCTGTTACTACTACAGACAATCTCGTCACATGTCTTCAAATTTCAAGAAAAGAGCACAAGACTTACTTGATGGGAAACTGCAAGATAATGCCTTGGTTGCTGATGAAGAAGGATAAAATGAAGAGGAAGGAAATACTGCTCATACATAAAATCAAAGTGATGAATATTTCTCTATTAGATGATTTTATAATGGAGGAAGGAGGCATTGGAGGCTGGAGGAAAACCAGGGACCTCTCGTCAGTCACCAACGACGAGGTTGTTTCACTGATTTGGTGGCATGTGTGTGTTTTTTCTTTAGAGTGGTATGCCTTATTTTAGTGTGCAGTGTGTTTGATTTCAGCATTTCAGCGTGGTGTGAAATAAGAACATATGTGGTATGTTCCTGTTCACTTGTGTATGTGATTATTTCTATATAATTCCTTGATGTAATAACATAGTGAAGAACAAATAACATAGTGAAATGCAGCAACATGAGTCTTGAAGAGGTTGAATAGTCACATGTGTTCCTGTTCATACCTAGGTTTGTGGTTAGCCTTAAGTTTGTTCAGATGTGTTCCTGCTTGAGTTCCCACACTGATAGGTCAAATGTGTTCCCTAGAGTGACTGTTTGATAAACAGATGATTCATGCACATGTTCCCATCCTCTTCGGTCATATGTGTTCCTGAAAGTGCATGGTTGATAAGAAGTTGATGTGTTCCTTCTTCTACCTTCAGTTCGAGTGTCGTACCAAGATCATGAACAAGCACGGGCTATAGGCTACAGAGGAAGTGTAAAATATCATTTTCTACCATGTAAACATTAAGGGGGGGAATGTTAGGAAATTAATGTTTACTATGGGTGAAATAGTATTTACAGTTATATTGAGTTGTAATAACAACTTGTATTATTAGTTGTTTAGTTTCGTGAGATTTGGTTGTTAAACCAAACACGCAAAGATTTGTGAATATTAAAACCAAATCCTAAATTATAGGACTTCCATCTCTTATATTTGTATACAATTTCAAATCAATATGAAATATAGAACATTTTGTTGTGTGTTAAAATTGATTTTTTATATGCAAGTCTGATTCAAAGCTTAGAATTTGGACAATATTCACTCACCAATACTTGTGAGAATAAGTACACGCACCATATTTTTTTTAATACATACTATACCTTGCAATCAATTAAGAATGAGGTCGTCACCACAGATAACGTTTGGTATTCCTCACGGGTAAATCTAGTCAAGTAGGAAGGGGCGTTACCTGTTTTGTTATCCGGTCCTCTCAATGTGCCAACTACTTTGGGTTCTTGTGGCACTACTCACAATTCGTTTTAGGGCTATGTCCAAGTACTTCTCACAATTAAGTGGACAGATGTTAACCCTTATCCAAACCTACAATGACAATGTTTTGTTTGTTAAAATTTATCAACTTTTATTTGTCTTTGGACAAGGAAACATGCATGTAAGGTATTAGTAGTTTGTTGCTTGATTTTAGTAATATTTCCAAATGATGCGGTCTTGCACAAAATTAATTAGTATTTTTCTTGTAAACATGATATTAGAAGAAAACAACAATAAACAATTGTATTTGTTTATGATTTTCAAGATTGCTTGAGAGCGCGAGAAAAGAGCATACATGGATTTGATCGAAAAAAAATGGATATTAACGAAGATTTAAGATGTTAGTACTATTATAAATAATTAAACGACTTATTAAAATTCAAAAAACACAAAAAATAGTAACAGAATGGAGATGAGAATACTAGAAAATTGAGAAAATGAAATAAAAGTTAGCGCAATACGCTAGTGTGTGTACTGATTCACTAACACATCTAGTAGAACAATAACGTGTGAATTGAGATGGTAGCACATGTAGTAGTATAGTAGCTCATGCATTGAGATAATAACATGTGAACTAAAAATGGTAGCATGCGAACTTGAAATGTAGCATGTGCATTGGAATGGTAACACTGCAATAAGACGATAACATGCCTACTTGAATAGTAGCACAAATTGTGTGTTACACTATCGCATGTAGTGTTATGGTAGTGCAAGTAACCTATACATGCACAAAAAAACAAAAACATGACCAATTTGATTGGTTTTTTTGAAACTGCTCTAAATTTACTCCACGATAAGCTCTTAAAATTGGTCAGTGATTCTAAAATAGTTATAACACAAAAACAAGATAAATTTCACAAAAAAAGATGAAGAAATGAAAAAGATACGGGTTTCTCCTACTTGGCATTCCAGAAATGTATACAAAGAAAAACTACATAATGAAAAAAAAAACAAACAAAAGAAAATTGGTTCCTTCCTTCATATCTCCTTGTAACCTTGGATGAGATCTTTGAAGCTTGGAATGAAGCACTGAGCTTGTTGAATCTCTTGATCAAAATTATTTTTGGATGCTCCAAAGATGTTCCAAATGGAAGTATATTTCGGCTACGAGAAAAGTGATTGAATGACCAATTTGATTGTAGATTCGTGATCAAATGGATAGTGTAACGGTGTGTGAGATTGAATGATAGGCCAACACAATGATAATGCAAGTCTCAAAGCTTCCAAAGATGATAATTGGAGAAGAATGAGTGATTATTTATAGATGGGGGAGAGGATGTGGGCGTCGTCGACCCTGTTCTGATGGCCTTCATTGCCCTTCGAGCCTGGTGATGATATACATTTTCTACAGGCACCCAACTCCAAACATGGACTAAGCCTCCAAACCAGTCGATTGGCTCACTCTTCACTTGCACTCTGCACAACTCGCTTTGGCCTCCTAACCTCGCAGCTTTGCAAACATTGACCTCGAGGTTGACCTTACAAATAGTGATAGCATTGGTGAAGCTTGTGAACTGTTTGACAAATTGCTTGCTCGCAAAGCTCGCGAGATTAGGAAAAATGGGCTGAGATAGATCCGGCTACCTTTGTGCTAATGTGTGGACAATCTTCGGAAAGGATGTAGTTCCACTTTAGGAGAGATTCCTAAATCAACAGCACAAGCCTCCCCTTCCTTTTGATATGTCTACAAAATATAGAAGTATGCGATCTGTTTGACAAAATGCTTGCTTGCTCTGCTTGCGGGATTTGAAAAATAGGATGTTTCGGCTGATATACCCACACATAGATTTCAAAATGCATTCCTTGAAGCAGCTAACTGATCAGCTTGTGTCCCAAAGATGAAGAAGGGAAGTCCAGGCTGTGGGGGTTCGCAAAGGGCAGACAACAATGGATACGGGGCAGATGAAGTCGACTACTCTGATGATCCCTTTTTGGAGCAATCTATTTTTTCCTTGCAGAATATTGAGGCTTGGTGGCAGAAGGAAGTGAATAGCTCTATCTCCTGGGTCCAGTCGAAGGAACATTTTATCAAAACAGGGGCTGAGCATGCATTGGAGAATCAGATCTTGGCAGGGACAGGGCCTAGGTCAGACTTATTTGGATCTATGAAGGAGGATCGGACATGGGGAATGACTGCCCTTGGCTCCGCTAGGGAGGATTTGGTTCAGAATTTTGGCAGCAGTTTTCCTCTATCACAAGACGGATTTATTGGCTCTGCTCTGGATTATGGGTTGATGTCTGGGTGGGGGTCAAGGGCTGATGTGGATATGAGACAGGGAGAAAATATAGGAAATCTTGAAGTGGTGTTAGAAGTTGAACATGATGAGAGTCTTCTGGGTAAACGTGGAAGTGGGAAGAAGATTCAAAGGTGCATAAAATCTAAGAAGCTGGAGGCTTTAGTGCTAGGTAAGGATGTAAAGCTACACGAAGTTGTGGAAGTAGCAGATAAAACAATTGTTGGACGGGCCCGAAACCGCCGGTTTGGGATTCTTTTTTTGAAGAAGTGGATGAAGGAAAATTGGGGTGACAGGTTAAGATATGAACCATCGGTTTTTCTCTTGGCCAGGGGATGGTTTGCTTTCACTCTTAATTCACCTGATGATGTTCAATGGATTCTGAACTCGGTTTGGAGCATGGACTCCACTCCACTCCTTCTGAAAGCTTGGACCCCCCTTTTTGATGCTCGAAAAGAGAGGATGGATACCCTCCCTGTGTGGGTTCATCTTCCGGGTCTTCCAGCTGCTATGTGGTCTCTGGATGTTTTCAGAATTATAGGCGATAGGCTGGGAAGTTTTATCAAAGCTGGACCTTTCCTTTAGGCAATCTGGAGTGATGACGGTAGTCTGAATCTTGGTCAATATAGATATGAGGGAAGGACTGGTAGAGGATTCTGCCGTTAGCGATTGGTGACCTTTTTCTCTGCCAAAATTTGGATTATGAGGGAATCCCTTTTCACTATCATAGATGCCATACTCATGGGCACTTGGTTGCTCAATGTCATCTTCCTTTCAAGGGGTTTTAGGCCTCGGTGGATCTATAAAAAAAGAGGGGAATGTCTCATGCTTAAGAAGAGGGTTTGGGGAAGAAACTAACGGCGAATGATGGCGACATGCTTTCAAGGGCGGCTCTGAATGAGGTTAGATTGCATGGACAAACCTCTAACATTTTGGAAACACCAAAGGAGGTTCGTACTCCCATTAGAGCTCGTGCTACCTCTATAGGTCAGGATTTGGAGTTGCAAGGGAAAGATGAAGTTGAATTTCATGGTATGCTACAACCCCCTGATGTCTCTTTCTTGAATCCTTCTAATGATCAGTTGAATTTTGTTTTGAATTCCTCGGGGGTACATGAAAATGCTCAAAATCCTGGGACTAATCCTATCCCTTCAGTGCAAAACAATGATGTTTCTTGCCAGATCTCTGAGGAGGGGGTTATGACACAACCTCCAATTTTACCAGGGGTATATGCTGCCTCTAAGGAATCTGATGATTCAGTTGTTCAGTTACGATCTTCGGAATCGAGCCATTCTTCTATCACAAAATCCTTCTATTAAGGTTGGGAGCCTTGGGATGGAAGATCTCTCTGGAGCTAGAAGGAAGGTTTGAAAATCTCACTTATCAGTGGCTAAGGATAGGGCGAGAGTGGATATAGCTGATGGCAGACAAGTTTTAATTGAATGGGAACTTAGAGCAGCGAAATCCCCTTTGGTGGTGCCTTAATAAAAGTGTTATCTTTCAATTGCAGAGGTTTGGCGAGCCGGGAAAAAAAATCGTCACTGAAAAGACTTTTTCAGACTACTTCCCCTGAAATAATTCTCCTTCAGGAAACTTTGGGAGTTGAACTACAGATTTCGAGCATTTTGGAATCTTTATTCAAAGGTTGGATGTTCTTTGCAAGTGATGCTAGAGGTCGGTTAGGAGGACTTTTTATAGGGTGGAATCCACAGAAAATCAGGTTGGTTAGTTCGTGGGGTTTTGAATCTGGTCTTGGATTGGATTTTTTCTTTGAAGAGATGGATATGGAAATGCTAGCTCTTAACATTTATGGGCCATATGGGGATAGAGTTGATTTCTGGGAGAAAATTTGGAGTAAGGATATCTGGAAATCGAAAGCCATCCTATTGGGAGGAGATTTAAATTTCACGCTTGGGGCCATGGAGGTTTGGTGTCCAAAAGTGAAAATGGACTCTTTGGCTGAGTATTTCATTCAGTCTTTTGAGAGGCATAATCTGGTTAACTTGGTTCCTATTAAGTTTAACCCTACGTGGTGAAATAAATGTATAAGGGAAGATAGAGTTGAAAAGAGATTAGATCGATTTCTTGTATCTGAGGAGGTGATTGAGTCTGTGTTCCTTATTCGTTAATGGGTGGATAGTGGAGGGGAATCTGATCATTTTCATATTTGTTTGGAGATGAAAGGTAGGGAAAAAAAGATGGAAAGCCCATTCAAATTTAATGCTGGTTGGCTCAAGGATGTTTCTTTTCAAGAGTTGGTCCATTCTAGATGGATACCCTTTTTCTTTGATTCGAACACTACTGCTGCTTTTTAGTTCACTGAAAATTTAAAAAATATTAAGCTGGATACTAATTTATGGGCTTGTAAGAAGAAGGAAAGGGATGAGAAAGATCTTATTGAAATTGAGGAGGCCTTGCAGAAGTGGTATGATTTAGAGGGGGGAGGATTCTTGACTGAGGAGGATAAGACTCAACTTGGGATTCTTGAAAAAAGGAGAAGGTGTCTATTGGATGAGTGTGAGACTTTGTGGCGCCTCAAAAGTAGAGCTTTGTGGCTTGAATGTGGGGACGAGAATACAAATTTTTTTCAGTCCTATGCACACAGGTGAAAGCTGAGAAATACTATATGGGGACTAAAAAACTCAGAAGGAGAGAGGATCTCTTCTTTCAATGAGCTGGCAACATCGAGCGTCGACTTCTTTAAAACGCTCTATAAAGCCCCGACCGTAACCTCTATAGCTGAAGTGGTTAAGATTGTAATTTTTTTTCCTGCTTTCACTGACCTAGCTGGAAATAGAAATATGATGGCTGAAGTCTCTATGGAGGAGCTCTCTGAGACTCTTCATAGCTTCCAAAATGATAAAATCCCTGGTCCTGATGGATGGACTGTAGAGTTTTTCCTAGTTTTTTTTTATCTAATTGGTGTGGATTTGCTGAGGGTTATGGAGGAAACCAGGAGGTCTAGGAAGATTTACAGTACCTTCAATTCTACTTTCCTTGCCCTCATTCCAAAGACCAATGTTCTGGAATCTTTTGATGACTTCAGGCCAATTTCTTTATGTAACTGTATATATAAAGTTATTGCTAAGATTATTGCTCGCAGGCTCAAGGTTGTTCTTTCCAAATCCATATCCAAAGAAAAAATTCCATTTTTTGGAAGGAAGGCAGATCCACGAAGCGATTGGTGTGGCTTAGGAGGGTCTGCACAGTTTAAAAGTAAAGAATCTAAAAGGGGCTATCATAAAAATTGATCTTTCAAAGGCATTTGATTGGGTGAGCTGGCTCTATATTCGTCTTCTCCTCACTCACCTGGGATTTGAGTCATGTTTTATTAATTGGGTGATGAGTTGCATCACTTTTGTATCCTTTGCGGTACTGATTAATGGTGCAATATCACCTTTTTCTATGCTGAAAGAGGTCTTAGAAAGGGCTGTCCTCTGTCTCCGCTGCTTTTTCTACTATTTGTTGAAGGGTTGAGTAGAGCTTTGATGGAGTCAAAACAAAATGGATGCTTTAAAGGCCTTCAAATTTCTCAGATTCTTCATATCACTCATTTTATTTTTGTTGATGATATTTTAATCTTCTGCGATGGTTCGTGTAGGAGTGTTGAAAATTTGAAAGCTTTGCTGGACTTATTTAGCAAAGCCACTGGAATGGCTATCAATGATAAAAAATCCACTATTTCTTGTCAAAATTTGGAGGTGGATGAAGAGGATTTTATTGTTAGATGTTTTGGTTTCCTTTGGCAATTTTTGAAGCTAGTTTGAAGTATTTGGGCTTTCATTTGAAACCAAATTATTACCGTAAGGAAGATTGGATGTGGTTGATTGAAAAAATGGAAAAGAGGTCAAGATTTGGAGTCACAAGTGGTTATCTAGGGCTGGTAGGTTTGTTCTGGTTAAGTCGGTGCTAGATGCTATCCTTGTCTATTGGATATCTTTAGCATGGATCCCTAAGGGAATTTTAGAGAAGGTTCATAGACTTTGCTCCTCCTTTCTTTGGCGTGGACACAAGGAACATAATTTTGCTCCTTGGGTCTGATGGGAAAGTATAGATACTCCTAAAGATATGGGAGGATGGGGACTAAAGAATATACTCCTTTTTTCAAAAGCTCTGGCAGCCAAAGGGGTATGGAGACTCATTTCTACCAGCAATTTGTTGAATGAGGTGATTGTTCAAAAATATATTGCTCCTTGCTCTATTTTAGAATGGATAAGGAATCCAAACAAAAAGGGGGGCAATGCCTCTATTATTTGGAAAGCCATTATAAATTCTTTCAATGTGATGGGTAGCGGCTTGGCTTGGCAGATTGGCAATGGATGTCAGGTCCATCTTGGCATGGATCCATGGCCAGGAAGTAGAGGTAGTCATCTACTTCCTCAGGTTGTGATTAATCATCTACAAGAAAGAGGATTTTTTCTATTATCTCAAGTGGCTGACCCGGCGGTGACTTCTCTTTGGAACCAAGGTTGGTTGAAGGTTGATCGTGTGGGTCTGGCGGATGAAGAGGTGGGAATTCGGTCTTAGTTTATTAATAATCTTAAAGCTACCCATATCAGAATTGGTGAAGAGGAGGATGTTCTTATTTGGGACAATGATCCCTCAGTATTTTTATACTCCCAAAGGTGGTTATATAAAGTTAAATGCAGATTGCTTTCAGAGAGATATAAGATGGTGGTGGAAGCAGATTTGGAAGATGAAATGCCCACACAAAAATTGGTTATTTATGTGGTGTATCCTGGAGAACAAGGCTCCAACTTGGGATAATCTTCAAAAAAGGTAGTTCCATGGCCCGACTGGTGCATTCTTTGTAAATCTGAATTTAAAACTGTGGAACATCTCTTTCTTTTTTGTAGGTTTTCAAAGGTGGTCTGGGAATGATCTAGAATTCTGAAGGAATTGTGTTTATGGCAAGGGATAACCGTGGATGGGGATTTAAAGCAGTGGATCTCTAGTGCTCCTAATCCTCATAGGAAAGCTCTTCTACTAATTATATGCTGGGGTATTTGGATTGCACGAAACAGGAACATTTTTGAGGAAAAACAATCGAACCCGAGCTTGGTAGTTGTTCAAGGAATCGGTTTTCTTTCTCATTTTTTGCAGAATAAGGACTATTCAAGACAACGGAAAGTGGTGAAAGTTCCCATCAACAAGAACCTGCCATGGATTTTTTTTGATGGCGCTACTCAGGGCGAACCATCTATTTGTGGTGGGGGTGGAGTCTTACACATTTCTGATTCACATTTTTATAAAATTAGTATGGGTCTGGGTATTGGCACAAACAATTATGCTGAATTGTTGTCTCTCAAATTCTCCTTATTGTTTTCCTTATAGAAATCTATCAATCAGATCAAAGGGTGCATCAAATATGTCACCATACCCATCTTCAACCACTGTTGAAGGACATCAAAGATATTGTGGTTGCATTCGATTATTTTGAAATTTCTCACATCTTCAGGGAGCTCAATGTATTGGCAAATCATCTGTCAAAGGAAGGCATTAGATTGAGATATGGGCAGATGCAAATACATGAACATCAGGAGAATTCATATTTTGAACATTATCATAGGCCTTTCCATGAATATTAGAAATGGACTCTGAATGAGGTATCAATTGCGGACCCACTTTTCTTGGGGGATTTCAGAATTCTGAATGGTATGGGAAGGAATCATTTCTGTTCTTGCTATTTTTGGTGTGAGGTTTAGGACTCTCTGAGTCTGATCTTGGACTCGTATCTTGGTATTCATTCTCCTATGTGTTGGAGATACACTATTTCTCCATTGCGTTGTTCTTTGGGACACCTCCGGGATTTTTCTGAGGTAGATCTTCTTGTTGCATTTTCCTTCTTACCTCTCTCTTGTGGCCAATTTCTGGTGATGCTGGAATGCTGTTTGCATCTTGTTAATGTAATTTTTCTCTTATTGGAATAAAATTATGATTTTTCTCTAAAAAAAAATGGGGGAAGAGAATCCCAAATCCTTGATTTGTGTGATTAACTTGTCTGATTTGAAGTTAACTGAAGCAAGATTGAATTGCTTAATTGAGCTTGCAATCTATTTGAGAATTTGAACCATTGATTTGAGCTTTGCATGGATGAGTTGTTTTTGAGTTGGCCAAGTTTGCACATGCTTTTGTTTATTTATAATTAAATATTAATTGCATGTCTTTTGTTTTATTAACCCAAAAAAGTGACGCGACTTTTAGATTTTGGATTAATTTGCTTTATTTTTAGAATTCCATGTTTTATGGGAGATATGTTTAGTCAACTCAAATGGATGATTTGATTTAATCTAATTTTATCCTCTTGCATATATTTAATGATTTAATCTTTAATTGATTTATTTTTGCTCTAGTTAACTTGAGATGTTAATTAGGAAAGTGAAATTAATTAATCGAATAAAAGGTGAGGTGTAAATGGATAATGTGTAGGATTTATTTAATTATTTTACTATTAAGTTTTCTAATGGGATAGAGGATGAATAATAAGAGTGATAGGAATGATTAATTTATCCTAGGAATGGGATATGAATGCAATAGGGTTCATAACATGAATATTTAATAATTCAAGACCATGTGTGAATAATAGGAATGATTAGGGGAGTTGTGAGATAATGTCATAAAATGTCAATAAAGGTCATAAAATAACGAAATATATCAAAAGTGGTCGAAAACGGTAGTAATGTACTATGCAGTAATTACAAGGTGATTTCATAGGTTTAGAATGTGTAATGTGATATTTTAGGGTGTCTACAATTACCTATTGAGGAATTCAACTCTACTTGTTCATGCCTTAATTGTGTATGATAAGATAATATGTAGGGATGATTCCATTTAAAAGTATGCTTAAAACCCATGTTCAAATTGTCTGGACCCAATATGGCATAAAGTTGGAATCGGTCCAAAATATGATAAAGGACATTTTTAATTTTTCTTTTCCAACCCTTCATATGTGGCCATGATCCTGCGGAAATCCTCAATCCATTATGTCCATGGTCCCCTATTTGTGTTCCCATGGACGCGAGAGTTTGTAGTTTCATAACATATGACTCTCAAGGTCTCGGTCTAGGTTGAATTTTCTAGCCTTCCCATGTCATGCTATCATTTTATCTACCTCGTATCCTCTTCAATTGGTTAGATAATAACAAAAAAATATCATTAAGTTCTATTGTGCAAACTGTAGAGTCATGTTTGTATGGAAGTAGATTTATCTTGAGATCTCAATGAGTTTATTGACATCTAATTGGGAAACTCTTTATACACCTAGGGTGGTTTACATAAACCTATATAACACTTGTTCCAGATGTAAAACTATTGAACACAATATTTGAGACTGCCACTGCTAGCTATGCAAATCAAAGTTTTTTCAAAGCCAACTACTGAGGTCCCTTAGAATACCGACGAATATGATTGAACCACTATGTATCACAAAAACAATCGTAACACAACCACCATTGCCAACGCTTTAATGGGTGCCTCCATAAATGTTAAGCCACAAGCTAGCCCATCCTTTGCACCACAAAGCCTCGTTAATCCCTTATTGTCTACTCCTCCCAAGCTTGGGAAAGTTTTGTCTTAAACTTCCAAGGATGAGACACCAATTCAACACTCAACCGCATCCCCAATGGTTAATGATCTTACTATTTCTCTATTTACTTTACAAAATAATGCTATTATTACTTTGTTATTTGTTCATTCAATTTCTCCACATATAATGGGATCTTGGCACTCTGGGAGCCCTCCTCACCACCTCAAGGAGGGGGAGTTTTTCCCTCAAACCAAAAAGAAAGCTCAATCTAATGAATTTTGACATTCTGACTAGCAACATTTTTGTAGAATAGTTATGAATCCCTTACACACTTGAACTTGGAGGAGGTTTCCCTTGATGTGGGTATCCAATGAATTGCTTCTCATTGAATGTTAAGCGTCTTACAAAATCCACTTGCACATGCATAGTGTGAGAATTTCAAAAATGATTTTTACAAATGGACTTCTTTCTCTATAAGAAGTTAAGGTGGTGGGTTTTCTACTATCCATTGTCATTAAAGTTATATGGGTAGATAGTTTATCTTTGACTAAAAATAATGAGGCTAGTCATGGAGGAATTATGAATTTTTTCACTCCTAAATGGAAGTCCTATTATGTTATTCATGGATGTGACTTGACACCTCGTGTTCCTCAAGTGTTACCAACATTGATAAAAAAATCCTTTGGGGTGATTAATGTTTACACATATAATAACATAATTGAAAGGATAGTGCTCTGTCGATGGTAAATAGATGAGGTCCCTGACTTGCATAGGGTGATGTGTGGAAACTTCAATATGGTTAAGTTGGTGATCAATAAGATTGGTCACCTACCCATGTATTGGATATTTGGAAAAAGAGCTACCTAGATGTACATGGAAAATAAATTTGGGTTTTGTGACCCTAATTCTAGTTGTCAATTGTACTTAGTCATATGACACACTTGGTCTAAAATCTGCCAAGGTTTTGACATAATCCTTAAGCCACTAGACCATGTCATGATATCGTCATAACTGTTGTTTTCCTTTGTCAGTTGTTTTCAGTTAGCGATGAAATTATTTCTAGATATGGTGACCACCAATTTCCCTTTCCCTTTCTGAATAGAATGACTATTATGGTGGCCAAAAATCCATACCACCTAGGTTTATGTCAATACTTTCCTTCTTCAACATGGACCCACATTTCCAATGGGGTTTTGTTGGATCGGTTAAGACAGATGGTTGTGTCCAAATCCACTCAGGTTCAAATCCCATCGGGCACGATCCCTTTGGGGTGGTTTATCGGTGGTGGCGGGTGTTGCATCACCGATGGTTGTGACTGGTGGTTCTTCTCGGTAGTGACAGAATTTTCATTGTCGACTTCGGTGTTGGCGGTAATTGGTGGCTCTAAAAACGGAAGTGGTAAAAAAATTGCATCATTGGTACGAGCTCAGTGGTCGCATTTTGTGATTGTGATGGATTAATTGTAATATCTTGTTTGAGGACATTTGCATTGTTAAGGGAGGGGACCCAAGAACCCCTCAGTTCATAGCTCCGGTCAAAAGTGTTTAACTATTAAAAAAACATGGACCCACATTGCATCATATTAAGTGGGTTTGGAACCTAGTGGACATGATAGCTAGAATGGCATGTTTGATAGAGTGGTGGAGGAATGTCATTTGTTGGATGACATGCTTCCTTCGCACTTTTGAGCACCAAATGGCTCATTTGTGAAAGCCTACTCTACCACCACTTCCAAGGTGAGCCTCTCATTAGCCACTCTTGTAAAAATGTTGTTTTATGAGCCTATGTAATGACAAATGGAAAACCTTAGGCAACACCTATAATTTGATGATGGTTATAACGACATGTGTGCACAGATCAAAGCTAGGTTACAATGGCTCAAAGTGGGAAATAGAGTTTCCAAATAATTTTTCCAAACTATAATAGGTAAGTGTTCACACCATCATATCAAGGCCATACATGAAGGTAATTAATACCTTTCTAAAGTGTTGGATGTGATGCAGGCCTTTATGTTTCAACATCAACAAGTTTTCAAATCTTGGAAGTACTCTCCTAAGAGATAGGTGACACTTCAACAATGCATTATATTTTTCCCCTGCAAACTTTCTAAATCTCAAAAGGTGGCATGTGATAAAAATAATTTCTATTGATGATTTGTATGAGGTTGTCTCCCATATGGCTAAAGATAAAGCCCATGGCTAAGATGGGATGCCATGTGAATTCTATAAAACTCTTTAGGATGTGGTCACCAACGACCTTTTCTAAGTCTATTTAGAAGCTTTCAACTCCAATTTGCTTGCTCATTTTATTAATCAGGACCACATTAAATTCATTCCCAAGATGGGGGACTTGGAACTAATATTCAAGTAAATGCCTATCACCTTACTCAATGTCTCCTACAAAATAATCACCAAGACCTTGGGGTTGTGTACATGTCATTTTCTTCTGCACTTGGTAGTCTGAAATAAATGGGTTTTTTTCAAAGTAGATATATCATGGATAATATTATTGTAGTATGTGAAGGTATAGAGTAGGCTCACAACTCACATCAAAAATCCATGTTTGTGAAAAATTGATTCTAAAATATCCTATGACAGTATAGAATGACATTTCATTTTGGCGATGTTTGAAGTGTTATGATTAAGGCCTACCTTTATCTATTTTTTTATCAATGTTGTTTTCTAACGCTTCAGCTTACCTCTTTGTTAATGGAGTTTGGCGTCTTTCACTCAATTCAATAAGGATTCCCTCTAGTTTCTACTCTATATGTATTAGTCATTGAATGGTTTTCCCACCTCCTAGCTAATTCTAATAGGCAAGGGATTATTAAAGGCATCTCTCTTCTGAGCTCGTCTTCCATATAACTTGTTAATGGAAATTTTGTAGATGGCTCATTTCTTACCTTGCTGGAAGACAATAATAATATTCATCAAGTTATGCATTGCCTCAACATTTATTGTTTAGCCTTTATGCTAAGCATATAATGGTGGAAGACCCGATGTTATAGGAAATCATTTCTGCCTCCACTTCCCTAGTTAGACATGCTTAAATTTTAGTATATTCAACATGGATATTTCTTTAATTTTTGGGCATACATTTTCCTTTCCAAGAAACCCTCACTCACCTCTCACAGCATGTGGTTGACATGGTGGAGAATAAAATCTCATTTTGGCTCACAAAGCCTCTCTCTTTGGTGGGTAAGTTCCAAAATATTCATTAAAGTTATTTCTATCACTTGTGTTTATTAATCTTCTTGTCGGGATCTTTCTCAAACCTTGTACAAAAAAATTAAGAAATTACTCAAATATTTTATGTGGGCTAGCTCAGAGCTTAGAAAAGGGTTTCATAGAGTTTATTAGGAGTTTTGTTGCCTTCCCCAGGAGTTTTGAGACCTCAAATTGTTGTACATGTGGCGTCAAAGAACTTCCCTGTTTGCCAAATGGATTATTCACTTCATTAAAGGGCAAGAAGCCTAGAAGATTCTCCTTCAAAATTACATTTTGTGAGAAACTTCATAAGGGTGCAAGACTTGGTAAGGGCTAGGATTTCATAACCTACTTATCATCAAAACCCTGTGAAAATTGGCGTGCTTATTCATTATTAAAAGCACTTAGAATGCTTAGGAAATAAACAAACTTTGTCTTTGATGGGGATGGGTTCAAAGATGGATTATCCATAAATTTTCAGTTGGTTTGCTCGTCTCTGGTTATCAACTTCCACAATGTGCCTCTGGAGAAGGTGTCTTGGGTGCATTCCCTTAAGATTTTAAGACAAGGGATTCCCACTCTATAGGACATCTTTTACATATAGTCCAGAAAAGTGCTTTCATGATTAAAAGTGAAGTTGAAATTCTCATTGGCCAGTTGTAACCAAGAATCTTTCTAAGAAATATCATATGCTACCCCAGAATAAATGCTCCATAGTATTAAGGTTTGCTCTTTTGAAATGGTTTCCTAATACACTATTTTGGAATTACTCACCCATTTAGGCCTACAATATTTTGTCTCCCAAGCTTCCTAATGTGGAAAAGATCAATTTTCATTGGTCCCTACATTCTTTTATGCATTGTTGGCAACACAAATTTACCACTATTTAATCACCCATTGTAGAACCCAAGCTTACACATTTTTTTGTGTTTTATTTATTAAGGTTTACCCCTTGGAGGAAGGCTCGTACATTTAGGATTCCAGTAGCCTCAATGCCATATTTGTGGATGAATTGAAACCCTTATTCACCTCTTCTGGTTTTTTCAAAAATCCTATAACATTTGGACATGGATTCATGCATTCTTCCAACCCTCTTGACTTGGTCCTTTTCATTGGAAATATTTCCTATTAGGGGGTTCACCAGGAATCCCTATAACCTTTACCCAAGTTTGAAACGATTTCAAAGCAAAAATTATTTATTTCATTCAGAAAGAGAGAAATTCAATTGTATGTGCTTGTGTTGTTATTGATTGCAACATTTTGGCTTTTAATAAAGTGATGTTTATTTCTAATGTGTTTTTACATATTCAGGTGCAAAAGGTGGTACTATTGGTTGCTCACCTCTAGAACCTTTTGGATTGCTAGATCAATGCCCTTTATATTTTTGTTAAGGTTATGTTACCATCTTCCTCTCATGGCCACTCACCGAGAGGTAGGGAGTGTCATCACAATAGGTCTCATCATCGTTCTTGCATCCACTCTAAGAGGGGATCTCTGCTCACTACCACTCACCTTCACAACCTTTGCACGAGGGGTGGGTTTTTTGACGACTACAATGTAACAACTAGACTCTACCACTTAAAACACATAAGGTTCCTCACCCGACCCTAACCCTTTCACTAGCCCAAGGCCATGAAATAGATCATGAAGATGATACTAAAGCCACTGAAAACATAACCATTAGTTGGGATCACATTCTTGAAGGGTCGGACCTTCTAGATGGTTGGTGGGGAAACCCTGATGACAGATACCCTCTTCATGCTCTCTTTGTAGTTTCCTAAATAACAATGCATTTTTTATTTGTTTGTTGATTTTGTAATCATTTCATATGGCTTTAAGCTAGTGTGAATTTGTGTATAGTTCCCTTGACTCGAGGTTGATTTGGATTCTCGTGGTATGCTACTAGACCACCATCATTTTTATGAATAGTTCTACTATTTTATTTTTAGTAATATAGCTACTATTTCATCAAAAATGTATATAAAGTGAAGTGGTATTGATATTATCAAGTATAGATATGTTAGGGTCCCTCACAAGTGACACTCACAAATGATTTATCGCATCAAGTTTAACTGCAGATTTTGGACACAAAAAAACAATTGTGCACCATCAATCAAAAGAGCTTGCGTGATTCCTGACTAGTTGCTAAAATTTGAACACCTTATAAATGTCAACTTGGTTTAACCTGAGAAAGAAGAAGAAAAGGAAATATTTCCCACTTAACATTCATTATCTTACACGAGTTTAGAAAACGAAGAAAAATGCCCTCAAATGGCCATTGTTAACATAACTTAGGGTCCACATGAAATGACAATAATACAAATAAGCATAGGATGAAGCATATATAATTCATAAGCATGATATGCTTTCATAAAACAATGGAGATTAGTATCACACCACATGTTTGAAATGTTTGAATTATAGTTGTGTCTCACCTCTTCCTCGGGGGAAGTAAATACACCCTGAGAAACCATTTGCCTCAACATGATGACATTTATGTTGCTTTGAATCATAATATGCATATAAAAAACTAAGTACAATGAAACCAAAATGTCTTTTAATATGCAAGTTATAGTAAGGGAGGATGCTAATACATGAACTCAAGGGATAATTTAGAGATAAAGATAAACATTTTTTAAAAATGGGGGTTGAAGTTAGTTGTAAACAACATCAAGGTTGATAGCTTAACACCAAAGGGATTGACCACTCCACAAAAAAAACTCCACTGAACACAGTCTAGGTGGCATGTCCTCTCCTTAATTCACAAATGTCAAAACAATCATATAAGATATTTGAGGTTGAATCCTTAATTATGAGTGTTTCTCCATATGGAAGAGATAGTACTCATGGAATGTATCGTAGAAGCACCACAGATCTAATGGTTCGAAGAATGCACAGGTGAACGATGCGAGACGTGAATTGTTTCGAGACAAACAAAGAAAGCATACAAGATTGCAAATTACGAAAATACAAGAGAGATAATTGCAATAACACAGAAATAACTCCAACTCAATACGATCTATACTCCATAGCCTCCATATGATAGACTGCTGCAAGTCAAGTACATATAGGTGGTGAATGTGCAACCTCGTCATAGATCAGTGGGGAATAACTCTCACTAATTAATACTAGAAGTAGAGTTAACTCCACACAACTAGTAAGTTATCTCAACACAACTGGTAAGCTAACTCAACATAACTTATACATCTAAGAAAACATATCCCATGAGTGTAGAAAAGCTCCAAGTAAATAAACAAATACAAGGAAAATAAATATCCTGCACTAACACCCCCCATAAGCACAACTTTGATGGGTAGCGAAAAAGGAAAGTGGGTCCCAGAAACAAGGCCTAATGAGGTAACCACATACAATGCAAATCTCTCATAAAGTGGAGAAAGGGAGCAAACCCAGTGGGAAAAAACCCCCTCTAAAGAGAGACAAGAAAATCAGTCAAGAAAATTGGAGAAGAAGAAGTGGGTCCCGGTAACTCGACCTAATGAGGTACCCACATACAATGATCATCCCCCAGAGTAGAGAGAGATAGAAGTGAGGACAAGGTCCCCTAAGAAGAGCATCAATGATGTGGTCCTCTGCGTTAAGACTGAAGAGAATCTACCTGCACCGAACAACATTCCTACCCTTGGGAAGGAAAAAAAAGAGCACAGAAAGTCATCCCACTCCACAAAGGAAGAAGAAGCCTTCAGTACTCCGATATTTGCATCTAAAAGGTCGCATAGGTCTGGAAAACGTGTGCAAAAAAGACAATGGTAATGCCATTGCAGTATACATGTCTGAGAGAGAATATGGTGGGGGTCCAATAACCCTCACAAAGGGATCCACAAGAAGAGGTGGATTATGAAACATCTCTGAAATAGTGGAAATGACAAATGTCCCAAGGTGGGCACTCCCAAAGAGAGAGATGAATGGGTCCTCCAAAATGTGTGATGGCTCAATCAGAGCATATTCCTGTAATACAACACAAGTGGAATATGCAAATAAACAACTCAAGTTGGGTAGATACTCGTCCTAATGGGGTTACTAAATGAGAGCAATGTATGACAATAATGTATTAGCATCACAACATGAAGTATGAGGAGAAGACTACTGAGAAGAGATATTGGAAGTCCAAGTTAAAGCAACGTTGCACTCAAAGGTAGGAAACAATGTATGTGGAGTGTCGTCAACTGAGAAATCACGATACAATGGAGTAATCGGAGAAGCACCACATAACTAGTGATGCAAAGAATGCACATGTGAATGATGCGAGACGTCAATTGTTCTAAGACAAAACAATGTAAGCATAGAAGACTGCAAATTACGAAGATACAAGAGAGATAATTGCAATAACACAGAAATAGCTCCAACTTAATACAATCAAATAAAATAATGCAAGATATGTACATATAAGAGGTGAATGTGTAACCTCCTCCTTGAATCATGGCAATCTCCACCTAGAATAGTGGTAACCAACAACTAGAATGGTGTAGTCAAGTGGTGACTAACACCTAGAATAGTGTAGTCAAGTGGTAACCAACACCTATAATAGTCTAGTCAAGTGTACACCTAAGTAAGAATATCCCATAATTGTAGGAAAACTCCAAGTGAGGTGGAATATCCCGAGTAGGATGATAAAAATAAAGTGAGGAAAATAAATCCTACACTAACAGGAGCACAAGAAGCAATGGTCGCATATGTATCAAAGGAAGGTTCTCCAATAGAACATTTTTGCAGAGAGTGAATGGAAGCATGAACATGGACAAAAATTGTGGAGACAAAATTAGGGAGAGTGTGCTCAATAGCAAGATCCTGTGGTGAATAGTCAACATGGGACTCATGAGTAGCAACAGGTGCAAAAGAACACTCATCAATGAAAGGGATGTGAGAAGGGGGAGAATCTATGGAGGCACTAGAGTAGTCTAGGGAAGCGTCACTCTCAGATGGTAAAACAAGGCCATCATACAACTGTCGAATAATGGTCCAAGCAGTGAAAGGGCACTCAGTGTGCTCAAACGAATGTAATGTATCCCTAGAAACAATAAGACCGAGAAGGCCATAGACCTCATCATTTTGGTTAAACCGCTCATTCTTTTGTATAGGCTTATCAGGCTCAGGAATGAGACCATGGAGGTAGGACAACAAACCATGCATAGTGCAGTGTTTAATAATGTCTGCCTTCCAAGACATAAAGTTCTTAGATTGAGCATAACAACATAACAGTGAGACTCTATAATGCAGATATACCCCCAAAATTATCTCAGATGACACTTTATAACTTAGTGCGAAAAGTACAAGTCCCCGTAGAATTTTGCAAGAACCCCTCAAGAATGTGACACTTTTTAAAGTAGTGCGTTTACAAAAATAAATAGGTCCAATGCTTTTGGTAAATGAAAAATATTTAACTTTTACAAAAAATGGCACTCGATATCGAGCTACCAATCAAAAGTTTTACAATAACTATTTCCCATAAATAAGCCCTATTTCAAATGAATTTGTACTAAACTTGAAATGCACTTTTTTTTACTAAAATATAGTTTTAGCAAAAAAGGAGGTGGGTTTTGATGAATCCAAGGTTAATTCGATTTGTATGCGTCAAGCACATCCGAAGGTCAAAATATGTCAGGGGGTTCAGAGGGGCTGACATTAGCCACCCTGCACAGCCAAACGCTATTCCGGCAAGGCTGTTAGGACCGAAACAGAATTTTTGTTATCTGTACACAATTTGCGGCCACATTGGATCAAGAAGATATTCACTGCAGCTATGAAATTTCCACAAATCTACGTGTAGCAAACAACTTTGTTATGGGTCTTAAAACAGTAACTCAAGATGGATCTTCAATGCATGTATGGGATGTTGGAAACTTTGTTGCAAGGTTTGAAAGTATGCCTCTTGATAGGAAAAAGAATGCCCTTTGCAAGTATGAACATGCATGTAAAGCACTACCATTATGAAAATGTCCTTCATAGGTTTGAAAACGCCTAGATCTAGATAAATTTCCAGGGATCCTGACAATGATGATTTAGGGCCTGCAAAAAAGTAATCTCCAGAACTGTATATGCACTATGTGGGCCTGTAAACCTCAGAATCCTGCAAATAGGCTATATACCCACAAACAAGGCAAAACCAACACCAAATAACACCCAAATACTTGCAAATAATGATCTCAAATGAATTTAATCTTGCAGAATAATAACCAGACAATCTCAATACTAGCTTCGCTCTCTAATACCATATCGGAGAAGTGCCACAGATCTACTAGTTCGAAGTATACACAGGTGAACGATGTGAGACGTGAATTGTTCCAAGACAAAACAATGCAAGCATACAAGACTGCAAATTATGAAAATACAAGAGAGATAATTGTAATAACACAGAAATAGCTCCAACTCAATACAATCTATGATATCCTCCATAGATAGAATGATACAATGAAGTACATATAGGTGGTGAATGTGCAACCTCCTCCTAGATCAGTGGGGAATAACTCTCACTAATTGATACTAGAAGTAGAGTTGACTCCACACAACTAGTAAGTTATCTCAACACAAGTGGTAAGCTAATTCAACATTTTGTGTTGTTCACCTAAGCAAGCATATCCCATGAGTGTAGGAAAGCTCCAATGTGGATATCGAAATAAACAAATACGGTTGAGGAAAATAACTATCCTACACTAACAAAATCTCGTAAAATTTTGTGTTGGTCATGACAGGGTGATCTATTGTCAATCCTTGTTGGTTCAATATATATATATATTATAGAATTATAATGCCAATAATTTTACTTGGCTGAGGAGTTTAAGCTTTGTTGGCTTAGATGTACTTGGTGCACACCTCTTAGGATTAGATTAAGATAAGGTACTCTCATAGCTTGACCACTTGTTTCAATATCATTGTGGGGATTATGATGTCACTCATTTCACTGAGGAAAATCTGTTGGAAGCTCCACCCGGAATTACATCCCTTCAAAAATACAAGAAAAATAAGAAGAAGACGTTGGCTGCCCTCCAGGGAGAGGAAGAGGTGGATGAGATTGTGTTGTATCTCCATCCGCAGTACAGGTATGTTTGGATAGTAGCGGTGTTGTTTAGGAAAAGGAACTAACTAAGCTTTTTCATCTAAAAATTCAAGTGAAGAAAACTAAGGTAGATGCATCTTTTTTATGCATGTTCCCAGTAGCTAATTTGATTAGTAAAGAGTTAGTGTGGCAAAGGCTAAAGTTTGAAGCTTGATAATCACCCAAGGTCAAGTAGTTCATTGGGTTGGGTAAAGAAAGGTGTAGACATCCATTGACGAGACCAGTTGTTGTAGATGTTGTTCCCCTTGATGTGTGTGGTGTAGTGTTTGACAACTTGTATTTCTATATGCAGGGATGTTATCTTCATGAGGAGATCCAACCGATACCGTTTGGTGAAGGATGGACAAGAGCTATATCATTTCAGCATTTTCTGGAGACTCAAAGATCTCTTTGGTAAGTGCCACAGAAGCCGAAAGCTTATTAATGTCAGTGGTAAATTTGCATTATTTCTTTTGAGGGATATGCCAAAAGATGGGATTGTTATATCTGAGACCACTTGTAACATGTTTTCTAACAAAGAGCATACACAAATAAAAGGGTTGGTTCAGCAGTTCAAAGAAGTTTTCCAAGAGCCTGCGGGGTTCCCTATGGTCAGGCCAATTGAGCATGAGATACACTTGTTACCCAATAGTTTGCTTCCTAACTTAGGATTTTATAGGCAGTTTTTGAAAGATGCCAATGAGGTAGTGAACAATAGTTGCATATCTTCGATCAAGAAAAGTAGAAATTTGTCCTAGCACTATCTCTATGTGAAGTTCTCCTACTTCAAGACATTTTAGTACCTTAAGAAATATGGTCAAGTGGAGAATGTGTGTTTATTATAGAGCTTTCAATAAAATAACCATCAAGAATAGGTACCCTCTTGCTTAAAGCATTAATGATTTATTGGATAAGTAATTATAGTATGCTAGTCGAATATTTTACCAAACTAGATTTGAAATCTGGGTATCACCAAGTGCGGATCAAGGAAAATGACATCTGGAAAACAACATTTAAGACTAGGCAAGGGTTAAATGAATGGTTGGTATTACCGTTCGAGCTATGCAATGCACCAACTACCTTCATGAGGTAGATGAATGGGGCAATGAGTTCCAGCCTTATTGATTCCTTTGTCATTGTGTATTTGGATGAAATTAGATGGTCACCCTAGCAAAGGACTTTTGAAGAGTATATGAAATACTATTTGCATCAAGTTTTGCAAGGTTCTTAAGGCATAAGGAATCGGCTAGTGTCGAAAGACAAGAAGTGCAAGTTTGCTCAACATGGTCGCATATGTGAAATTTTGGGACATGTGGTTGGAGAGGGAGAGTTGAAGATAAATTCGGATAAGATAAAAGTCATTCAGAATTGTACTTACACCATCGAATTTGACCGAGACGAAGAGTTTTGTTGGTGCAATGCAATATTTGAGAAAGTTTATCAAAAACTTCTCTTCCATGGGAGCGCCACTATATTCAGTGACAGTTGGGGGTAAGGCAATTTGATTGGGGTAAGAAACAACAAATTATTTTACAGTCATTTAAATATATGAAGTCATGCTAGTGTAACCAGTTTTGGCATAACCTAACTTACAACTATAGAAATGAAGTGGAAACCAATGTTATCTTGACTATGATACATGGGGGTTTTCCTTCACGGAGGTAGGTTCGTATGTTATCACTCTAAAGTCATTCAGTAATAGTGCAATTTTGAACTATTGTACATACAATAAGGAATTGTATGCCACTTGTGAAAGAAGGTCAAGAAATATAAACTTTAAATAATGGGTAAAGAAACTATCATTCACACAAATCACCAACCTCTCCAATATATGCAGGTTCATAACAAACTTCTGTAGGCTAAACACTATAAATGGATGGGTTTTTTGCAACAATTTCAATTGAAATACAAATAGTCATGATACAAAAAGGTGGACTAACAAGTGTAGTCTGATATGTTATAAAGGCCTCCTTTGCTTTCAGCAATGGGCAAAATGTGAACTAAAATTTTTTGTGTGAAGATTATATGGAACCTGTCTCTTACTAGGATCCGGATTTTGTTTAGATTCTATTCACAGAAACCTTCATCGTTAACAGATTTGCACTTAGAGAATCTAACATTCCAGGATCGTTTAGATTAACAAGAATCAACTTAAATACGTGTGACACCTCAAAAATAGGATAACTAGAGTTCAATTGATCAGGGAACACACATCAGACAGTATAGTGATCACTTTAGTTATAACGACTGTAATGAACTTATAGAGAATTGCAATGTGATTGCTATGACATGGAAGTATAAAAGGATGCAATTGTGAAACCCAAAAATAGGGGAAACCAAATTTTGCAAGGAATAGACAAGCAATCAACGCCCTTAATCCCACATCCAACTTATAGATAGAATAACACATTGCTTGTTATGTCCTTCCTAGCCATGGGAAAGCAGTTCAACTGGATTTTGTGAGTGCTTATTTGCCTATCCATAGAAGAGGCTCCATATAGAGATTTCTGTGGTCCCAGTAAAACACGTCAATCAAAATATATGTCAATAAAATAAACCTTCACTTTAATGGTTACTTATAAAAATGATGGGTTGATTTTAATTAGAAATCTAATTTTGCCCTTGAACTGTGGGTTCAAAATCTGTAACTATTTAAATGTGTCAGAAAGTGGACCTCAGACACTTCAAATAAAAAAGTGGTCCCTAGATTCACTGTGGGAGAAATGGGACGAAGTTAAAAAGATGATGTCAAAAATGAAAAGGAGAGGGAAAATTCAAAATTGAAATAAGCCTCTAATTGTAGTAATTACTAAGGATGCAAAGTTTAACATCCCATAATGGGCTGTAAAAGGGATATCTGAGCCTCATATTCATATAAGTTGAACTATGATGGCAGTAAAAATATAGGCCGGGTACTCAAGAAGCATATTGAGCACTCTATTTATCAATATTTGGCAATGAAGCATTCTAACAATTATGGTCTAGGGAGTGTTGGAGCTTTTCAAGACCCAAGAGTGGGCAAGGTGAATTTTAGTTCATTTAAGGGTTTTTCCATCTGTAAAAATTCATTGCCATACCTCTCTATGCATGACTTATTGCTTTTTATTAGATTTTTATCTACAAGTTGGTTTAATGTTACTATTATTTTCCTCCAATAATAGGGCTCATTTCAATTGCTAGAAGATTCCAAAAGAACGTATGGTTCTCCCCGCCCTCCCAACCACCCAAGAAAATTTTATGAAACTGAAATTCTCTATCTATTGACAAGCTAGATTTTGGAAAAGTGAATCTTGCATGTATGAGTTAGATTTACGTCTCTATCGAGCAATCGTGAAATTTATCAAAGATCTTGCTTCATGACAAAAACCTGAAAAGATGATTCAAATTGTGTTGGTATTCGCTGAATTTGGGATTTAGAAATTTCCTCACCTCATCAAAATGAAGCTTTTAGGCAACATCCCTAGCCTCAAGGGTCTGCAGAGGTATGATCCAAAAATGGGATTTGAAAATACCCAATTCTATGTATTCTCCATATTTGATACTTCCAGTGCAGATTCTTCAATATATTTTTTATTCAGGAATGGTCTAGTCAGGCTGAGGGTGATCCGAACACCTTCGAATGACATCTGAGGGCCATTGTTGTCGTGTTCAAGAAGATTTCTAGGTGACGGTTGATGCAACCACCCCGATCAATTACGTAATTGCTACTCTTCACAAAGAGGCGGTTTGCAACCAACCTCGGCAGTTACACAACTGTCGGCTACAGGGAACAGCGGTTGCGCAACCGCCAATGTCGTTACACCGGCGGTCATAACCCCGATGACGCTAGAATTAAGGAAACTCAACAAATGCAAATGTTTGGGCTTCCCAAACAGTTTAGTTTGTCTTTTCATCTATCCATAGGAAGAACAAATATAAATATGCAAGTTCAATTCTGATCATTCTAGACGGGTGATTTTGAGTGAAAATTCATAGTGTTAGCAAAGACAGGAAGTTGAGAATTTTTTTCTTGTTTTGTTCATTGAGAAGAACTGAGTTCTTCATTGTTGAGGAGTTGTAAGTAAGCAAATACAAGTTAGGAGTGTTAGAATCCTTCTTGAAGGCCAAACTTGCATGGCAATAAGCTTTGTATTATTTAGAGAATTACATAGCGGAAGGGAAGCAATTTGCTTACCCAGCTGGAGTTTTTCCCACATTGGGTTTCTCCAAGATAAATTCTTGTGTCTCCTTGTCATTGCAATTTTCTATGTTTCAGTATTGTGTGAATGTTTCTTTCATAAACATACTAGTTTAGTGAACTTAGATTCTTCATTCAATAGCACTTGCACAAGATTTGTTCATTGTTTTCATATTGACAATGTAAATCTAAGATCTAATAAGTTGAGAGAAATGCATTTACTAATCAGTTTTAAATTCACACATGCAAAAGATTTAACACCAAAACAAAATGCACTTCTAGACTATATGAACTTCTTAATTACTTTTTGATCTGAAAACGTGTGTTGTATTTTTTTCACTTTTAAAAGTTTCCAAAGATCGTGATTTTCTTAACCAATTTTAAGTATTCTAAACTCCACAAATTGATTAAATTCTGATTATTATGCATCCATAGAAGTGCGGAAAACTTGTGTAGCAAATAAATAATCAAAAAACTGAAAAACATTCAGATAACAAACAAGATTGTTTACGGGGTTCGAAAATTCCTATGTCCCCGAGTTCAGATTGAACCGATCCATTAATAATATTGAAATGTAAATACAATGAATCTTACAAACAACCAATAGTGAATCACAACCTGCAAATGAGCTGATCAATGTCCCAAGAACTCTGAAAAATAGCAGAAACTGTCCCAAGAACGATCCGTGGCTCCTACAGTGTTTTCACAATGTGATCTCCCTGCAACTGTGTTAGAAAAACACCTACAAATGGAGATTTAAAAACATTCTATGAAAACAAATCATATATCTGAGATCAGCTCTGAATTCTGAACACTTTTCATGTTTACACCAAGTCACAATTCGGACCAGAAGTGCATTGAAATTCATGTTTTCCAACTAGCTGTCTTGTAGATCCCTGTTAAAAACTACATTCAAAGCTTCCAAAAACAGGTTAAAACTCAACAAAAAAATATCAAATCTTACATCGTTGGAATCGTCTCAGAATTTCCTTCATTTCATCTTTTTACTCCAAGTGCCCAATCTAAGTGCAAGGCCTTTTAAAATGGCGTTTTCTGAAAACTACCTCCTTATGGCTTTTACACAGACCTCTCCCTTGTATAAGTTGAAGCGCCCCATTTTATAATCTGCTAACAAGCCTCTAGGCGAGTTGGTTGGCGGACATTTGTCTTGGGGGTCAGATGAGGCCGGGGGATCAAATCCCAGCGGCATCATTTTTGGCGGATTTGCATATTTAAATGGGATAAAATCCCAATTTGAGCGGCTTAGCATATGATAAGGAATTAAATCCCATAGTGGGCGGCATTGTTTAGTGGGTATAAATCCCACATTTTGTGGTTTGATAATGTTTAAGGCTTTAAATAGCCTTCCTCCACGCAAACATAGTGGTCAAAGAACCACTTTGGGGCATAACCGCCCCCATCTCCACGTGGATTAATACCACGCATGGCTTAAGCCCCTACAACCGCTTCCCCTGCTCCCTTCCACGTGCTTAGCATAGCATTTTGGCAGTTTATGTGGGGTTTAATACTAATGTATAAACATTAGATTTAATACTAATGTATGAACATATATATATATATATTCATACATTAGTATTAAATCTATATTAATACCACGCATGGCTATAATACAACCACTTCCCCTGCTCCCTTCCACGTGCTTAGCATAGCATTCTGGCAGTTTATGTGTGGTTTAATACTAATGTATAAACATTTTAGATTTAATACTAATGTATGAACATATATATATATATATATATATATATATATCTATATATATATATATATATATATATATATATATATTACACACACACACACACGTGGGATTTGAAATGGTGTGCAAGTGGACTTACCAAGTAAATAAAATTTCGGACCATACTAATGGGGTATCGAAATTAATTAACTCGGTCATCATGTAATCCACTTGTCGTCTCCCGATAGGCAGATCGAGCGAATTCGACAAGTGGTGGCAAACCACGTGTCACAGTGCGATTGGTCCAATATTGACCAGTTGACCAGAGTTGACTTTCCCACTGTCTGAACTTTGACTGAACATATCTAGAGCTCCCGATGTCCGTTTGTCGCGTTCTTACAGTCGATGGAAAGCTCTCGAGATGATCTTCTGCACTGACACCATTTAGGGATGTTTAGGGAATTTTTAGAAATGATCCCCTGATCACTTTTACAATGAATTTAGATGAATGCAAAGGATTGAGAATTCTATTGTTGGAAAGTAAAAGAATTAACACTTCCATTGTTGGAAATGAATCTAAAATTCAGATCTAGATGAGAATTATGCAAATGATTTACATATATTTAAATTGGGGAATTGTTGCAACTACAAATAAATTTTTGATTTCTACGAGAATGAATGCAAGCTTAAAAGTGATATTTTACAAGGGAATTAACTACGGTTGCAAGTGATCATAGCTTCAAAATAAACTTTGAATGGCTTCTAAGTAATCTAAATGCAAGATATTAAAGTAAATGTGAAATTTGAAATCTACTTTAAGGTAAGAAAGTAGATCTAGAGCATATAGTGTTTTGTTTCTCTATCTGAAACCTTTTACTAAAAAACCAAATCTACGAAATTAAACAAAATACAACAAAATAAATAAGGACCTCCTAACCTGTCTGATACAGATGAAAGTTGAGGATGAATTGTGATGACCCTCAACTTACATCTTGTTTTGTGATCAATTGACCCAGGATAATCTCAACAGCAAGGAAGGCGATGAAAAAATGAATAGAAAATATCAAAAGAATGGTACATCTGATTGTCGCTGGCCTCAAAAAGGGATAAAGAGTATTGGCTTGACTTCCTTCCGGCCTTCTTTCACCGATATAAGACTAGCAATCGCACGCGAGCGTGTGCGATGGGAACGCCGAGACGGTTTTTGGTAAAGAGGAAACTAAGAATTGTATGAAATGAAGAGAAGAAAAAACAAGAGAACAATGCATTAAAAGAGGAGAACATTTGCGAGAACGAAAGGAGTAAAGAGGAGCGTTTTGGTGTCGAAAAGCAGCACCCCTGGGACTCCGGAACGCGATCGTTTGAGATTCCCAGTGCGAGAGCACAACATGGAGCTTTTCCCAAGTGTGGGACCTAGCGAAATCGGAAAAGCTCTCCGGATGAAGGCCGGCTCCTATTCCTCTGTCCAGATGCACCAATAAAGCGTAGAGGTTTAGCCCAAAAAACCTAATCTAACTACCAAGGAGACAGGGAGAGAAAAATGCATAAAAATAAACCTAAGCTAAGGATGTGATGCACCGAGGAATGAAGAACATATGTTTTGCCAATTAAACACAGACCACAGAAATGCAATGCAATATCATGCACAGATAAACATATTCACAGTGAAAGATCAAAAGGATGCAAAATGAAACACATAGAGGGTTGAGAATCATCCACAGACATGCATTTATTTGCTTCAAAGGTTGATACAATAAACTGCAAAATGCCAAGAAGCAGAGCTGCATTACAGTTTCGAATGGGAGGTTTGAGCTCCACAACTCCACCTGCCAAAGAGAAGAAGGGAGGGGCCAAAACAAGAATGTCCAGCGTTTTATAAAACAGCCTCTCCTTACATTTATATGAAGACAATGAGAGAGGAGAAGGATTCGAACTACTAGCCCTGCTCAGAGTCTTTTTTCTTCATAACTTTTGTTAGGAGGCTTCATTTCACAAAGTAGTCACCATTTGCCATACCTATTTGGCCTTTATTCTTGTGTGCGAGGTTTCCCGATATCTCATCATCATCATAACGATTCTTTCAAAAGATTGCAAGAAATTGCTTGGTCCAAAAAGGTACAAAAATGGATTTTATGAAAATAAGAAAAATATTGCCATCAATGCGTAGAGCTTGAGAAAATATATACTTTTAGAGAAGACGACACCTAAAACGGAGCCACAGAATGAAAGTTATGGCACATGCAAGTTTTTGCTGCTACATCTTCCCGGACCCTTTCCAAAAATGGCAAATTTTTTTCCATCCTTGCGTTTTTTCACCAAAAAACAAAAATATGCCAAAAAAGGAAAAAAAAAATATGCATATGTCGGGTGTCGGGTTTGGAAGAAACACCGACATCTTTTCCTTTGTTGTTCGCCCGATATGTTTTTTCCGCCGCTTAAACCCGCGTTTCTTTGTGCGTCGGGTTTTTTACTCCCTTCCGGCATTTATTTTGTTGTCGGGTTTTGAAAGCCACCCGACATGCTTCTGCGCCATGGAAACCCGAATTGCATTCGCATTCCCGGAAACCCGATTCCTTTGCTGTCGGGTTTTGGAAAACCCCCGACATGTATTCGTTCCTTGTTTATCCGACTCCTTTTTTCCACATGGTTTTCGCGATTTGCCTTGGTGTCGGGCCGGAGACGAGAAAAATATACAACAGAGCGGTTGAAGAAGCTAAAATTATATAGTATAACAAGCCAAATATTTACATAGTTGTTAGATGCAGAAGAGGAAGTGGAGGGGAAGTACCGAGAAAAAGGTGAAAAGGAGAAGGCGAGAATGCTATGAGCGGAGGATTTTACGGGGGCGGGCTGTTTGAGACGGCGAAGGTTATAGGGGACGGTGGTAGGGATTGGAGGCGAAGCTCTTCTTGTTTTCGGAATTGCAGGAGGGAGGCTGAAGAAATTCTTGAGTAGCGGTCAAACGAGAAAGCTGGGGAGATACGAATCTTTTCCAAGGAGGGGACGCGCGAAAGAGCAGTAAAAGTAAGGCCTGGTCTCTCAGTGGATCCAATGTCTATGGTGGCATGACTAAGGGTGAGTCCTTGGGCTTTGTGAATCGATAACCCCCAGGCCATTTTTAAAGGTAGTTGTGTACGGGAACCTCTTGAAATGGGGGGAATGGGGATGTGGGTGGGATTTGACGGATTCCACGGTGGACCGGAATAGCGTTCAAAGTCGACAATTACAAAAGAAGGCAAAGAAGGTGGAGCCGAGGAAGGGGAATAAACAATGTCAACGACAGTGCCAGTTGCGCCATTAACAAGCCCGGTAGCAATCCATAAATTAGCAGTGAGCATGATTTTTTGGTCTTTGCAAAGGAGCACTATTTGTTCTAGCTGGTCGTCATCAGGATCATTGTAGTCACTTCTTCTTGTATTCAGAGCAATGGACAAGGCAACTGGAGAATTGAGTTCCTTCAGCATTTGTAAATTGTGTTTTTTAACAAGAATATTTGTTGAGAAGAGGTGGGGGGCATTGTGGAAGTATAGAAGTTCTTGTTGCGAGAGGCAAGAGTCGGTGCGAGACATCAAAGTCTCCCAATCTGGAAGGGTGGCCACACCATTTCGGATGTTGAGAAGCAAATTGCGAAAGGAAATTTGAGACGGAGCAGAGCCTTGTTGTCGGAATATAGACGTTAACGAGATTGAATTTAGAAATTTCCGCCAAAGGGATCCACCGTAGGAATTACTGGCATATAGCGGAATGTCCATAACGGGTGGAAGTTGACCAAGGTCTCCAACAAGAATCATTGATCTATTTCCGAAGGGGGAAGTACGGAAGTGCGGGAAGGCCTCACGCAGGCGTAAGTCAATTTTTGCAAGTAGTTTAGGACCAATGAAGCTCATTTCATCAATCAAAATGTATGTGACATGTTTTAAAGAGTCTTGAAAGGAGGTCAAAGCTTGGCCTTCAAGGGGCTTTAAATCACGAATGGGAATCCGGAGGCTGGAATGAACGGTCGATGCGGAAATGTTAAAAGCGGCCACACCAGTAGGGGCAAGCAAAAGAAGGGGCGAAATGGCAGGGGTAGCGAGGGAGGAGAAGGCAGACCGGAGAGAGTGGATAAGGAATGACTTGCCTGTTCCTGCAGTTCCTTGAATAATGAGAAGAAGGGGTGGTAGGCTGTGTGTTGAGGAAAAGTGGTCGAGTATTGTACTGAAGGCTAGTTGCTGGTTATCGGAAAAAGTCGACAAAGAAGGCAAACTAGATGGATTTGTATGGGCAGGGCAATAATTAGCCCTACCATTCTCGACAAAAGAGGGGCCGATGTCAACCAAATGAACCGGAACGTTGTTTGAGGACCAAACATAGCGGGAGTCATATTCTCGGAGGCCCAGCATTTCCAGATGGTCAAGACCTTCAGAATGTCCTGGACGGACGCCTGCTAAAAGTTGCCATTCATAGATTCTCTCGCTTGTCTGCATTGGGTCTGTGTCAGATTCAGACGAAACATCTGGAGATGTATCAGGTTCCGTGTCTGTTCTTCTAACATGCCACGGTTTGTATGAACTTTTGAACAGGCGCCAATTGGAAGTAACAACATCTGGCGAGGAACCAACATCTGAAGGAATGTTCCGGAAAGGCTTGTACAGCAGGAGCTCAGACCAACAGAAAAGGTGGAAAGCCTCTGTATTAGTTGGCGGAACGATGGAAAACCTTGGGTACACGCGGACAATTGCTGGCGTAGTGCGTTGTTTCCATTTCTCTTTTTTCCGGTATTTGCTGTAATTCCACCCTCGAGCAATTTGGATAAGTGAAAGGGACTCCATTGATGGTGGGCGGACAAGGTACGCATCAAGAAGCTGTGATGTATCTTGTTCATGAGTAGCCGATGCAGAAAGGCGCCTAAGTATTTTTTTGCCCACATTTAAATAGACGGTCTGCCGGCTGGACACAACAAGAGGAAGCTTGAGAAGCAAGTGACAAGTTTCTTGTGCACTTATGTCATGTTCAACAACACTTTCTGTGAGCATCTTCCGTATTGCAAAAGAGGAAGGGAAATCTGGGCTGGCATGCGAACAAAGCCTAGACAACATTTGGTGGTATGTCTCTGAGCGTTGCTCTGCTTTAGAGGCATACTTTGCAATGTATTTAAGAACAGCGTGCCGAGATAGTACAGGCTGACAGTCTATGTTTGCTCTCCATATAGCTAGCATGGCTTTATTGTGAATGTTTAATCTGTCATCATTCCTGAAAGGAAGGTATTTAACGCTTTTGTTGGCATCAATGGTCAAGGAAGAAAAAGACTGTGTTTCCCAAGGAGCACTGTAACGACATATAGTTCTGGAACCTTTTTTTCGGAGACACGTCTGTGTAGAACATTTGGTGTGGCGCTGAACCCGGTTTATAAGTTCCTCGAGGTCGTGCATAGGGTTGGAAGCCAGAACCTCTGAAGAGGAAAGCAAGCAGGGATCATCCTCGAGAGATCTTTGAAAGAATGTAGGTCTACATGCAGGAGCTCTAGGGTTCCATGCAGAAACATATTGATCAAAGTACAGTCTTGTTGTTTCAACAGAAGCATTGTCATTCCAATCTATTGTGTCAACATTGGGGGCGCCATCAAGCCAAAGGAAACCGTGAACATGTGCAGAGCCTCTATGTTGCCATTCGTACCTAGAGGAAAAAGGCAGTTAGAAATAAAGAGAAGCAAAAGACCGGCAGACGAGGCATTTAATTTTTTGTTTACCTGTACCAGTAGTCCTTGGCTCCAAGGTGTTTCTGCAGGACCTCCTCGCGGAATATTGTGAACCTCTGGTGCAAGTAAGCAGAAACACGATGGGGGTGGTCGATAATGTTGTTTGTTCTAAATCTTTGTGCGAACCGATGATCAGGAGGCGGAACACCAGGCATACAGCTATGCAAATCAGGCCATTTAGTATCTGCAGCACTAAGAGTGAAGAAGAACGTAGGTGCTCCCAATTGTTCAACCATATCCGATATCTCTCCTCTGTATTTGGACCAAAAGGAGCGGGTTCCGCGCAGGTTATTTCCAAACCGCATCAAGGTATCCGGAAGCGAATATGCAGGGTCTTCAAGCAATTTTTTTCGGAGGTCAGCTATAGTTGGCGGTATGGCATTTTCTAGGTTTTGTTGCATGAAAACGGCTGCTGTAGATTGGCTCCTATGCCGCATAATGAGGTTAAGCAAGAAATAGCGAAACCGGGGGTGGGAACCGAAGCGGTTATCATGGAAACGGATTAAATGGAGGGCATATTCATGTAAAAGTACCTCTTTCATGCGAGGTTGTCTAAACATAGCCTTACCTTTAGGAAACAAAGTTGGGAATGCCATGGAAAATAGACCCTCAGTGGTGTATTCATTTATGGGAGAAAGACTCATGTCTGGCCAAGGCATGGTGAAAGGCATGTTTTGATCATGGGAGAGAAGGAACTGTGAGATATGCTCGTCTTCGGTGCCGGAGTTGTGGGCAGAAGGGACGAAAGAAGAAGAGCGGGTGTCAATTAAATTGCAGAGAGAAGGATCATCGCCGGAATCGGGTGCAACATCGTCTGAAGAGGCGGGGATGTCCATCGGTATGGAATTGAGGGAGGAGGAAATATTTGTTTGTTGTACGGGAAGAGCGTTGAGGGCCTCATTGTCAACAAGAACATCCTTGTAGTATGGGTCATGCAAAATTTTGTATTGAAGTGCCTGCCATACACGAGATCTACTAACATAGAAATCGTATTTTGTGTCCTGGGAGCCTGCCTTTTGCACAAGAACCAGATCCAAATCGCCGAGCCGTCGAGGGAGGTACTTTGCTATGGTAGAGATATCTTGGGGGAAGCTTATAGTGTGCCCAGAGTATTTGTATTGTCCACCACGTGCATGGGTTACTTGGAGAATTGGGTTAACTCTAGCAATCAACATTTCTTCAACTTGTGTCAAAGATTGTAGTACAGATGGTTGGACGCCAGGGTCCATGTTGTTCCAAGAAGAAAACCGGTGTCCTTGTTTCTCAAGCCTGCACCTGGAGCAAATGATAGATCCTGAACAACACCTAGTTTGAATGCCAGGGTAATTCTCCAAACAGACAGTGCATGTGCTTGCAGCGGAAAGGGAATCTAGCCTTTTGCGGAAACGCCTTTGTGCATCTGCGAAGGAGGACGAAGAAGAGGTGGATGGCTCGGAAGGGAACATTCCAGCAGGAAAAAACCCTTCAAGGTTTTGGCATCTATCGGAAGTTGGGGAAGGCAGCACAACCGAATGCGAAGAGGTCGGCAGAGCATCAACAGGAAGGGAGAAAGCGGAGGACATTGGAGAGTACGAGGTCGATGGGGGGGAAGAGGAATGTGTCGCTCGAGAAGGGAAGTGTTGTGTATCCCAGGGTACACGGGCCCCATAGAAGGGAAGGGTGGAAGTGTTTTGCGAAAGGAAAGGGCAAAGTGGAGCGGAGGGCGGGGCGAGAATAACATTTGCGGAGTTGGCCGAGGAGGCATTGCGAGAGATAGAATGGGGCGATGGAAGGGCAGGTGCTGGGGGCCTGTACGGGGCAGGAAGGGGGAAGAAAGATGTACAATGTGTGCTTTTTCTAGCATGGTAACGGCGGCGCTGATCCGCATTTATTTGCTCTTTGTTTTTGGCGTAGATTTCTCTTCGTCGGGCTAATCGTTGCTCTGCAGACATGGGGAATCCTGCAACGTTTTGCAGCAGGAACAAAAGTATGAGACAAGTAAAGGAAAAACTGTGCATGTAGCCATACATGGAGTAAAGGAAAAGAATACGAAAGTTGTTTTGCGCATGTATATTGCAAGTAAAGGAACATAGCACTAACAAAGCTCATTCAACGAAAGTTATGAATACAGGAAAGTGTTCAAAGGAAAGAACATGTCCATACAATATAAAAGACCATCACACATATAGTAATTTTTAAAGGAAAAGGCTTAGGAATTCCAATTATTGATATTCAAGAACATAGAGAGTGTGACAAAATTTACAAAAAAAAACGTATATATATCGGTATCCATTGAACCCGAGTTTACATAAGCAAAAGTAGAGCAAAAAGGAACAACTAGACATTCGTTTGTGCAAGAAAGAGGTACTGGAAAGGGTGCTAGCATATCAAGAGACCAAGAGAGCTTTAGAAGGGGGGAACACAAACGTAGTGAAGCCTGTATATTGTTACGCAAACGTAATTCAGGGAAGGGAAGCCGAAGCTTCAAGTTTGTGCGTCTTTATAATGACACATTTAAACTGCTTCTTGTCACGGTATGTTTCAAGTTTGATGGAAAGCGTAAATTGATATTCGCGGCCTTTGGTCTGCTATTTCAGTTGACGCACCATCATTTATGCTCAAAAATTGCATGTAAAGGAACATAGCACTAATAAAGCTCATTCAACGAAAGTTATGAATACAGGAAAGTGTTCGAAGGAAAGAACATGTCCATACAATATAAAAGACCATCACTAGTATTTATTTTTTAAAGGAAAAGGCTTAGGAATTCCAATTATTGATATTCAAGAACATAGAGAGTGTGACAAAATTTACAAAACAAAACGTATATATATCGATATCCATTGAACCCGAGTTTACATAAGCAAAAGCAGAGCAAAAAGGAACAACTAGACATTCGTCTGTACAAGAAAGAGTTATTGGAAAGGGCGCTAGCATATCAAGAGACCAAGAGAGCTTTACAAGGGGGGAACACAAACGCAGTGAAGCCTGTATAGTGTTACGCAAACGTAAATCAGGCAAGCGAAGCCGTAGCTTCAAGTTTGTGGGACTTTATAATGACACATTTAAATTGCTTCTTCTCACGGTATGTTTCAAGTTTTATGGAGAGCGTAAATTGATATTCGTGGCCTATCACTTGGTCTGCAATTTCAGTTGTTGCACCATCATCTATGCTTAAAAACTGCAAGTCTTCAGCTTTGACGCCCATTATATTTTCAGCAGTCTCATCAAATGCAGTTACGGATTGAAGTTCTCCTGTGCTATCTTGTAAAGTGACACGGAGTGCATACTTGTAGTCGCATTTTTGGATAGGAATATTACATTTCCCACAAAACCAGGACCCGTTTTCCAGTTCTTGCACTTTCTTGCGACACTGTGTACCATTTTTCACTAAAGGGCATGCCAAGTAATAAAAATTGTCCAATGAAATGTCTGTGATTTTTGCTGTAATTGTAGCCCATTCATTTTTATCTGTGTTACCCATTTGCAGGACCTGAGCTATTGTTGCCGGAGAGGACAAGGCAGATGGAGGCCCAAGAACCCTGTTTGTGATAGATGGTGCAAGGACATTGAAAGCATCAGATGCAATCCATTCCTGCAGAGGGAGGCTTTCAGGAATCATTGGATTAACAAACCATTTTGTAGTGGATATAGTATCAAGAGATGCTCCGTTGAAGCTGGAAATACGAGCTGTTTTAAGAGCAAGAACTGGTTTCTGCGGAATCGAAAGGAATTCTTCTAGCTCTTCTCCAAGCACAGTTGAATGTTGACCCCACAAAGTGATGGAAACACTAAATCCGGACATGTCTTCAACCTGCACAGTTCGCTTGAATGTTTCTGTCTGATCACGTCTGCGAATGGTGGATCGTGGAGAAATAACAAGAACTACACCAAGAATGTCAACAAAAGATCCGGCAGGTCTTCCAGGTATGTCTTTGATGGGGACAAAGTGGAAGTGGTGTAAAGGTATGATTTGATCGTTGACATGTAGAGGCCGGACAATAGATGCTGCCGAAAGGAAAATTTCGAGTGTGCTGTTCAGGTTGTTGAACTTTTCTTTTGCTTTTCCAATTCTTCCGTTAGAGATGGTGTACGTTTGTTCGTTTTCTATTGTGCCATAGAACTTTTCTGCAATCTCATTGAAACAGGAGACGCGGATTTCACCACCTCTGCCATCCACGAAGTCGAAACCAAAGAAACAACCATTGCCGTTATCATTACTATATGTCTGCATGGAGTTTTTTGCGACTGCTCTGCCCTCTATGGACCAAACACGCATGGTTGTGTTCAAGTCGTTTATGAAAATGGCCTTCGATGCTGGTCTCGAGGAAGCATAAATCTTTTGAGGCGGTGTTTGCGGAAACAAAGTTTTGGGCACACCCTCAAGGTGGTCAACACAGGCTTGTTTGCCCCGTACAACATGGCTAGGGATCCGGGAAGGAGAACCAACTTGTGGATATGTTTCTTTCGATATATCCATATCGGTTATTAAAACGGTCCTGCACGCATGCAATGCAAGGAAAGAAAATGTCAAGAAACATTGTGTGAGATAGAAAAGACGAGAGGGAAGTCAAAATATTGGCTACTTACATTTCATGGTCGACCATCCTGCAAACGGTTTTTTGCAGCTGAATTATTGTGCCTTCTGTCAACGTTTTGTCTGCAACTAGTTTTGAAAACTTGGAGGGCAACAATGCCTTCTGGATGTGAATACCATCAGAAAGGTCAACTCGATGCTGGGTGCAGCTGTTCAACAGAGACCGCACAGGAGATATGTTGAGGAGCTGGAACGTGGAACCCGTGTCCGAGCAACCGGACATTAGGCGCGCAATACCTCCTTCTGTTAAAGTTGTGTCCATGGTTGCAATGCAACAACTAGAGGAGAATGGATGTGCTGCACGACAAACGCAACGATCAACGAAGAATGTGAAAGAAAACACCAAAACAAACAACCAAACCGAAAGCTACGCCCCCACCTAGAAAATCGAACACGATAGTCCGGTTCATTAAAAGCAAAAGCGGAAGGGAAGGTCGAAGCGGTTCAAAAGAATGATGCCAAGGTAAAGGATAGTAGCTTAGAGTTTGCAGGAAAAAGGTAAAATGTAATGCAATCCCACCAATCACAAAAGCCCATTTTTTTCATGATCTCAAAATGGATAGAAAGCCTCCTAACAGAAAAAGAGCCTCTCCTTACATTTTATAGAAGAAAAAGAGGAGGAGTGAAGAAATCGAAATTTGTTCCAACCACCTCCACATCCGCACCTAACTCATCTCATTATAGCGGATTGTATTTTGAATCGGGTTTGAAAGAAGCCCCGGCATGTGTTTGATGTTTGCGTTTTCCCGAAACCCGCTTCCGCCGCTATTTTCCAAGTTTTCCTTTGTCTCGGGTTTGGAGGATGCCGCGACATGTTTTCGCCTCATGCGTTACCGACTCCAAAACCCGATTTGTCTTTGTAGTGTGTCGGGTTTGCGGAACTCTCAAGCATCGGGACATGCCTTGCGATTTGCATGTTTCGTGTCTCATGCTTCCCGAAACCCGAAACCCGAAACCCGAATCCCTTTGTGTCGGGTTTTGCGATCCCTCCGACATGTGCTTTCCTAGCGTTTGTGTCGGGTTTTGCGACCCTTCCGACATGTCCTTCCTGTCGGTTTTTCTAACCCCTCCGACACATCTCTTTGCTGTCGGGTTTATCCGCTCCTCCGACATGTTTCTGCCTGATGTTTCGTCGCCTCCGAAACCCGCCTTCCCTTTCTGTCGGGTTTTAAAGACCCCCCGACATGTGCATATTTTTTTTTTCCTTTTTTGGCATATTTTTTTTTTTGGTGAAAAAATCGCAAGGATGGAAAAAAATTTGCCATTTTTGGAAAGGGTCCGGGAAGATGTAGCAGCAAAAACTTGCATGTGCCATAACTTTCATTCTGTGGCTCCGTTTTAGGTGTCGTCTTCTCTAAAAGTATATATTTTCTCGAGCTCTACACATTGATGGCAATATTTTTCTTATTTTCATAAAATCCATTTTTGTACCTTTTTGGACCAAGCAACTTTTTGCAATCTTTTGAAAGAATCATTATGATGATGATGATGATTATGGTAGATGGATGCTTTTTTGTATGATTTGTCTATATATAATGATATAAGTATACAATAATATAAATTTATAATAATATATGTATATATATTCACCGCTATTTTCCAAGTTTTCCTTTGTGTCGGGTTTGGAGGATTCCGCGACATGTTTTCGCATCATGCTTTACCGACTCCAAAACCCGATTTGCCTTTGTAGTGTGTCGGGTTTGCGGAACTCTCAAGCATCGGGACATGCCTTGCGATTTGCATGTTTCGTGTCTCATGTTTCCCGAAACCCGAAACCCGAATCCCTTTGTGTCGGGTTTTGCGATCCCTCTGACATGTGCTTTCTTTGCGTTTGTGTCGGGTCCGCCTCCGAAACCCGCCTTCCCTTTCTGTCGGGTTTTGAAGACCCCCCGACATGTGCATATTTTTTTTTTCCTTTTTTGGCATATTTTTTTTTTTGGTGAAAAAATCGCAAGGATGGAAAAAAATTTGCCATTTTTGGAAAGGGTCCGGGAAATGTAGCAAAAAATCGCAAGGATGGAAAAAAACTTTGTGCCATTTTTGGAAGCTTCATTGTGGTCCGTTTTAGGGAAGATGCTCAAGCAGCAAGGGTCCGGGAAGATGTTAGCAGCAAAAACTTGCATGTGCCATAACTTTCATTCTGTGGCTCCATGTGCATATTTTTTTTGTTCCTTTTTTGGCATATTTCTTTTTTTTTTAGAAGTTGCAGAGGTGCTCAACCATGAAACCACCACAAGCTTGCCCTTAAGAACACAAAAAGGCAATTCTGGGCAAGATAGCAAAAGTAAACATAAAGTAAACATATCTATGGCCCGATACAAATTTGAGCAAAGACAAGGGGATGAAAAAACAAAGTCTGCAATTCGCCACCGCTTACCTTAATAGAAGAAGCCCCAAAAGGACTACAGATCCACAAATATCATGGTAGACAAGAACTTGTTACCTCTCTGTAAGAGTATGAAAACCCATTTCTTCAAAGATAGCACTGAGCACGAACATTGATACAGAACATGGATCAGTTTATTCGTAGAGTCGTAGCTATAAATCGGCATCAAAATTGATTTAGAACCAAGGTGTTTGGTAAGGCTCTTAAATCTTTTTGATGTATTGCAGCCTCTCAAGCAGAGGTTTTTAAGTTTGTTTGGCATAAGAACATGCCAGTGTGGATTAGAAAAAGAAACAATACAAGCGCCCATAGTGCCCAAATACTCATGCCCACAGATACTCAAAGAGTGCTCGATTGGACTAGTAAATACAACATATAAAACATACCAAGGGAGTTTCCAATGCATCTCCAAGCTAAAAAATAAGAAAACAATGTGGTAATATACAACTTCCGTTACTTCCCTGATGCAAATGCTAGATAAGTGAGAACAGCTCTCACATATTAGTAATCTGATATCACGCAAACTCAGAGTTCTAATACTGTAATTCTACAAAATCCAGCCCAACATTTGGAGAGGTGATGATCTTGACGGCATCATGTACCAATATTCGTTTAAGTCAGCTAAATCTTAGCAAGAGAGAATAATCTACCCTACGGCCTAACCCGAGGTTGATCTTCCACATGTTTGGAATCAGTACAAAGATGCTTATCATGTCGACTTCTCTAAGCTAAGAGAGAATTTTTGAGAAGCATGCAGCAGAGTATGAACAACATGTTCTACTAGATTTCCCTACTTCCAAGAATTAAAAAAACCTACATGACCTAAAGAAAAACAAGTAAATGGACAAATCCAGAAATTCCATGCTTGGGAAGAAAGATGGAAAGTTCTGGCTTCTTATAAACTGGCAATTCCATAAAGATTGATTGTGGACACTAAAGAGATAGCCATGTCTACCATAATCTAAAAGGAACGTTCATTTTCTTCTTTATTTTGACAGAAATGTGTTGTTAGATTGCCCTGCCGTTCAACACTGCAACAACCCCACGGCAAAACAGGTAAGCATGCACACAGACAAATCCAGAATTGGAAGATAGGTATAAAACAAATTCAAGTTTTCAGTGACCCAGAAAATGTAAAATGACAGTCCCCTCAAGATTCTGCGGTTTGAAATCAGTTCGGTGCGGATCTATGGCCAAAACCCTAAAGAAAGCTCGAGATATTGCACATCGGCTCACATTCAATTCCTAGTTTTTTCTCTTCAATCTGATTTCCAAAAAACCACAAAATACAACCAGTGATCTAATTTAACAACAAATAAAGAGAATGAAGGAAATACACGAGCGATGATGGACGACCTCCGGTTCCTGTTTCTTTCTCCTTCTCTTCTTTCTCTTCCCGAACGCCTCCTTTCTAGATTTAAGCAGACTTTCTTCACAAAGCAGTTCATGAAGTAGCATACAGTGGCGACCGACTAAATAACATTTATCAAATCCGGGCAGCCATGCTTCAGCGTACACTGCCAAAATCCGTGCAGCAGATACTCCTTTGCGTATCAGGGTTTGCAATCTCTGTGCAGGCATGGACGCGTACAAAAAATACACCGAACCCTTACTGGCGCACAGACGAAATTTATTGAGCAACAGTGCCCTCGCCAAAAACAATTTATGGTCTCTGTCCAGGCATGGAGGTGTACAGCGCATGGAGGGCCAGATCGCATCCGTGATCGACGTCGCCCTGGCCGACCTTATCTCGGCCGTCTCCTCTCTGACATGCGTCAGACAGCGCTCAGCTCGAACCCAGCTGAAGGAACGCCTTACCCAAGTGGTTTCAGTGTGGCTTGTTTTCTTCCAACCTGAGATTCAATTAAATTTTAGACTTGACAAGTCTAAACGAAGTTTTACGACTTCAAAAAATTACAAAAGCTTATTATGAGAAAGTGTGTGAAATGAACATATGATAGCAAACTCAAACCTAGCTACTCGAGCAAAATGAGCCTAGTATGTCTACAAATGAATACAACTAATTACAAAGACTGGTGAAGCAGGTTACAATTATAGAATTCAGTTTGATGGGGCTCTATAATTTAGATTAAATAGCAAAAACCATTTGAGAGATGATGGTCTGCGGTTGGCCATGTCAGATAATCTACAAGATATTATGCTTTATGGTTAGCCATGTCAGATTCAGTATTTCTTGTCCATGAATGTTCAAACCAAGTTGAATGAAAAGCAGCAGCCAGAACTAGTAATGGTGCGTCATTTTCAGGACACAAATTGGTATTAGTCAATCGCAACATAACCTCATAACTCATTTGCATTCTGTAGCATGGCATGCACCCTCTAAATGGTAATGAAAGTGCAGTGCACATTAAGGTATAATGAACAAGGTAAGACAGTACTATTTGATGAACCATACTTACTAGTGCAATCTAGTCATAACATGACTGTCGAACATTATACTCCTAAACCATAAATGTTCTGCAAGAGCAATTTCGGATATCACACTCTATGGTTGGTCATATCAGATTTGGTATTTCCTGTCCATAAATGTTAAAACCAAGTAGGATAATATACGGCATGCCAGAGTTACTGTTGGTGCATCAATTTCAAGATAAAAATGAGTATAACTCAATAGCAACACAACCCTGTAATTCATTCTGCAGTATGGCATGCACCCTCTAAATCTTAATGAAAAATATTAAGTACAGTGCACAATATGGTATTAAGTACAAGGTAAGATACATCTATTTCAAGATCTATACTTACTAGTGCAGTCTAGTCATAAGACAAATTTGAACACCGTACAATTCAGTTTATCACCCACTTTCCCCTGAATTTATATCATCCTTTCATTACATGTTGCACCATCAGCTTTATGGTAGTTTTTGAAACCAATCTTAATATAAGCCTCGAGACCAAACGAGTAATGCATAAAAACAATATCTAGATGAGGGAATATCTTCATACAATATCATGTGGCATGTGTTACACAAAATAAATTTGAACAAAGAGTTGTCTCTATGTACAATTCAGTGTATTGCCTGATTTCCCCATAAAATGATATCATACATTGTTTAAACAGTGCATTATCAGCTCTACTGAAGTTTCTAAAACTAATCTTCGTATAAATATCAAGACAAAACAAATTGAAATACTGCATGAATACAGATCTTTGAAAAATAGTATGTTCACAAGATTTTGCTTTTATTGAACTGCAAAGAATAACCAAAAGGTTGAACATCAATTTTGGTCTCCATTTCTTTTCTATGCTTAAATAAAAAAAATTGTATAAGAGCTCTATAACTTACCAGACTAGTTCACATGGAAGCCGGTTCTTGTAACTGTGCATAAAGGAAAAAAGGACACACCCAACCAAAATGGTCTCCGTTTCTTTTCTATGCTTAAATAAAAAAAATCGTATAAGAGCTCTATAACTTACCAGACTAGTTCACATGGAAGCCCATTCTTGTAACTGTGCATAAAGGAAAAAAGGACACACCCAACCAAAATGGGTGTGCTTTAGCTTTCATTCAGCGAGAGCAAAAGCAAAATGATTCCGGTATATTTCTTCTCTCTTTGGTCACTAAGCAACACAAATGGTCATCTTGCAAAATAATATCTATGCCTTTTGGGTTTGTGAATTTAACAAGACAGAAGCACTGAATTGCAGATGTCACAAGTTCTGCATATTAGTATGCACTTATAATCCAATGTTGACAAGAATAACAGCAGCACCTGACTGATTCTGATACAACAGACTACCAACGGTCCACGGCACCTTGTTCATAAGACACTTAAATATCCACAGCTATAAAACTCATTTTTAGTCCCTTCATCTGAAATTCATCTTGCACTTACAGAGCCAGGTCCTTCGATAAAGGTTCCTTGAGAAGTTCCAACATCAGTCCTGCCTCCAGGGATAGTCAATGACAAATCATCAAAAATCTTCCACCGAGCCGGCTCAGACGTCAATCCTGAACCATAAATGTCGTCATCTTCATTTTCGACATTAGAGGGTTTCCACTGTTTTACAAAGGATCCTAAAACAGCAACTGCATGACCCATGTCAGGGCGTGCATTTGGCTCTCGTTGAGTAGAAATGCCAAGCAAGCTCAGCCACGGCACTAATGCTTTTTATGTTCTCATCAGTTGCTAGAAGGACAGGATCTATGACTGTCCTAAATTGCTCTTCGTCCCTACTTACATGCCTGAACCAAGGTACCAGGTGAATTTTATCTTCAGAACGCTTTTCATCTAAAGCCTTCTCACCTGTGATCAGCTCCATAAGCACAACACCAAAGCTATATACATCTGACTTTGTATTGACACGCCCAGTGGCTGCAAGAATCAAAAACAAAAAAACAAAACACTTCAATTTAGTAGACTACGCCATTATAGAAGGTTATTAGAAATAGCAAAAATATGGAATTGTAAGCAAGCAACAAAAATTCAGATTTTGCAGCGGAGTGACCAAACAATTTAAGTTTTGTAGAATGTAGCTTCTGGAAAATAAGTGTATTTGAATTTAGAACCGACAATATTTTGGATCACACTAGATGGTCCATCACTAAGGATCCCACACATTTTCAACCTGATAATGGATCACATTGTGTTGTCCACGACGTGGATGGTTCAAAATCAGAACATTCCTAATTTCCAGAGGCTAAACCCAATTAAATTATGGACCATGCAAGTCTTAAGCTTTTACTAATTTAAACTTTTAAAATTTAGCAAGAAATGACTAACCTGCATACTCTGGGGCAAGATATCCAAACGTTCCCGCTAGTCTCGTTTCCACAGATGCCTTGTCTTCAGGAGCAAGTTTTGCAAGGCCAAAATCCGAGACTTTTGCTCGCAAATTATCATCCAAAAGAATATTTGAAGGCTTTAAGTCCCTATGTATGATAATTTTGTAGGCCAGGTTATGCAGATACTGCATCCCATGAGCTACATCCAAGGCAATATATAGCCTAGCATTCCAATCTAGAGGCTTGACCCCATTCTGCTCCCAATTGAAAAGGTGTTGGCTCAGTGTGCCCTGAGGCATGTATTCATACACCAGCAATCTCTCACCATTGTCAGTACAATAACCAAGCAGGGCCACGAGATTCTTATGGCGGACCTTTCCCAACATGCTAATCTCAGCTTGAAACTCTTGCACTCCTTTGCTGATAACAAGCTCAGGATCCATTCTTCTTGACTGCAACCTTGGAACCATCCTCCAGGTTACCTTCGTACACAGATCCAAAACCTCCTTTCCCCAACAAATTTGTTGAATTAAAATTATCTGTGGCTTTTTGAAGCACCCACAGAGGGTAAACTACGCTTCCATTAGACCCAACCAAGCTGCTGCCAGCTTCGCCACTCCCTGCCCCATTTATGGTGACCTGCCCTGCCGCCTGGAGTTCTGTGGGCACCCTTATGAACTTGGGTTTCTTCTTCCTCTTGTATACAAAAACAATTACAAACGCTGCAATGAGTGCAACAACACAGCCAACAACAATCCCAATAATAACACCAGAACTTGACTTTTTTTTGGGAGTAGACTCTCCATTTCGATTAACTCCAGATCCAGATGGGGACCCGGAATCGCCACTGCTGCTACCACCACCCGGAGAAGAAGCAGGAGCAACATTATTAATATTAGGATTCCCCGCAGTAATAAACCCTACTCCTGGTCCAAAGCTTGGAGTTGGCCCATTCAAATTATTATTACTGACATCCAATGTTTTCAAAGCTTTTAATCCAGTTAAAGTTTTAGGGATTGTCCCAGTTAGCCTATTATCATTCAGTTTCAGTATAGTCAAAGAACTCAAATTTCCAATAGCAGGATCTATGTATCCACTCAGACTTCTTTTGGCTAGATTGACAACAGAGACATGTCTATCAATACATGAAACACCAGCCCAGCCACTGCAAGGATCATTCCCCAACCATGATTTGACAATAGCAGAGGGATACCCAACACCTCTAAGGAAGACTAACAGAGCACTAACCTCTGGTGTACATTTGTCCCCTGCCTTACTGCTACAGAAATAATTGCCCTGATATGTAAAATACACACCCTCACCCACGACAGGAATAGGCCCATCCAACAAATTATCATCCACGGTAAAATTAGCCAGGCTACCCAACGATGCTACAGACTGTGGCACTGTGCCCGTGAGCTGATTGTTATTCAATAAAAGTTCTTTCAGACCACTAGCCTTTGATAAGGCATTAGGGATTTCTCCAGAAAAATTATTAGAATGCAGCCACACCTGAGTCAGGGTATTGATACTTCCAAGAACATCCAAGGTGCCCCCTAGCAGTGACTTCCCCTGCTGGCTATTGGCAATAAAAACTTGCAAGCTGGTGCCATTAAGGCTGCTCGGAATAGTTCCCTCTAAATAATTATAAGGCAAACTAAGGACCTGCAAGCTTCCCAGGGAGCCCAAAAATGGAGGAATAGCGCCAACGAGACTGGTATTATACAGAGACAAATTGGCAAGCTGGGTAGACCCCAACAAGTCATTAGAAAGAGTCCACCCGCTAGATTTATTCAAAGGATTGTTATTCAAATAAATGCCTCTTAGATCTGTCAAATCCTTGAAAAAATCACTTGGGATGCCATCAAATTGATTGTCGTTCAAATAGGCAACCTGCAGATTTGAAAGCCCACTCAAACTCGGTAGACTGCCGTAGAGGTTGTTTTTCTGCAGGGATATTGTTGTTAAAGAACCCAGCTGATTAAAATTTGCAGGAAGCTTACCTGATAAACCCATGCTCTGCATTGAAATGCCTGTAACAAAGACACTTTGGCATTGTATGCCCTTCCACACACCGCATGCATCAGTGCCACTCCAGCTGCCCACAAGCTCCTTGTTGTCTATATTTTTATAAAAAGCCTGCAAAACGGCCATATTCCCCGGATCTGTAACTGCATTGCACTGAAAGATAATGGTGACAGTCACGCAAATAAAAAAAAGCAGGATTTTTGGGTATTGACTGCAATGCAAGCCCATTATTTTCCTGTAAACCTGCAGAAAAACTTCAGTGGGTATTTGCATTTCAGATGGAAAATGTATGTAGATGCAATTCTTTGAGGTTTTGAAGGCGAAACCAACGGAGCCTCCGCGCGAAAAAGTAAGTGTCGCGATTAATAACGGTAATCGACATTGCAGGCACCGATACCTTTCTTATCCCGGAAGATATCAAATGTTCATACTTGAGATACACATTGTGTATATGTTCAATCCCACCGTTTGCGGCGGGGTGCTTTTCCCCGAAGTTTGTCATATATACACTGTATATACGTCTTGTAATTTTCCGGTTACAATCCCGCAGACTATTGCGGACCAGCGCAGATTCTTAAAACGCCGGCTGACGTGGCAAACGACCGAGGAATCCTGTCCGCCAGGCTGGCATGTCGATGTCGAAAGCTGGCAAGAAGAATGAAACGTGTCGTCGCGGGAGGCCAACTGCTGCAATCCCAGCAGTCAATGAAATCAATCTGCACCGTCCATCTCATTGTGTTGATCGACGGCGCAGATGATTTTCACGTGCCAGATGGGCGGTTCCCTCTGGCGTCCGAGAAGAATAAAGTAATAATTCTGTCATGATTTTTCGGCCATAATTTTATTGTTTTTTTCATATTTAAACGGTTTTCTTTTTAATAAAAGCTTTAATTTCAAAACCGAAAACAGCGTCCACGTAATAAAGTTCCAAAAGGGCAAAAAATTGACGGGAGCGGTGGGGTCCACAGTCCCCATCGGACATGTGTTCAAGACTGCAGATGACGTGGCCCACTTGAGAACTTGTCAGAGTCGTTGAAATGGAGACTTTTGGAAGTGTTTGAATCCTATGTACTCTAACAAATGAACATGGTTTGTTTGGGTCTTGTATTAACTTAACATTGCATAGGGGGAGGGATGTATGGTGAACACAATAGCAACTACATTGACTTTGAGTTTTGGGTATGGGTATGCACATTGCCCACACTTTACTCCCCACTTTCTTTTCTTTTCTTTTCTTCTTTCTTCTTTCGAAGACCCCACTTTTATATACTAAGTTGAAGTGAGGGCCAATCATCTCTACACACCTTAGCATTGCGTTTGTCATCTTCTGAGTTTTATATTTTCACAAAGGATTGTATGTTGTGAATCAAAATGTTAAGGGATAAATATTAGTATTTGTACTTAAAAGAGTTGTAATGGTTACATCGATAGTAACATATGAACAAGTTATGAGTCGTCAAAGTAATTCCCAGATGCATTGAAAAGACATATTTAACTTGGGTAATAAGGCATGTATCGAGAGATAATTGTGGAGGACATTTTTAGGGAAAGTTGATCTCGCAACCAATCAACCATTAAGGTGGTAAGAGGGTCCTTCCATTAGAGTGTCACCCTTATTGGTATAAGGACCATGATATATTATGGTTTATATGTTACCACAAGCCAAGCCAACAAACCAATGTGGGATTAACCTAATGATTCAATGATGATTTTTATAGTCGAGGGCCACTACCATCGTAGCCTCACCCCTAATGGCGTAAGGATCGTGATATATTGGGGTTTATATGTTATCGTGGACCAAACCAATGCAAGATTGATTTTTTGACTAATTATGGATTTTTAGAGTCGTATAAGTAATTCCAAGATACACTAAAGAAGCATATCTGACATGGGTTGCAAAGTAAAAAACATGCTTATCTCGTAACCATTGTATTAGCGAGAGGGCCACTCCCATTACAACCTCACCCCTATTATCGTAAGGATGTGATATATTGGGGTATATATTAAAGGACATGACACACCTATTTTGCTTGTTTTTCCTCACCATATCTTAATTATTTTCTTAGTTTTAGTTTGTAATTTTTTCTTTATCTTTCTTGTGGGGAATCGATTCATTTAGTAGGTGAGAAAAAGGCCCAATAGAATAGATGTGGTGTGTCATTTCTTGGATTGTGGACTGGGTCAACCAACCAATGCAAGATTGATTTTTTAAGTGAAGCAAATTTTTAGAGTTATAAAAGCAATTCCAAGTTGCACTGAAGAGGCATGTACAAGTCTTGCATATGTGGGATTGATTTATTTAATAGGAGAGAGTACCCCCACCCCCCCCCCCCCCCCGGTTTAGGGTTCCAAGTTGGCTTGCAGCTTCAGGAAAGTGTACCCATTTACTCACACAAGAACATGGAGGAGAAAATAACATAAAAAAAAGGTGGTGTGCCAAGAGAGAAATAGGAATATTCCTTCCACTTTGTGTTGGAGGATAACATAGTATATTGAGAAAATATAAGTATAATCCATACACAAATTTATCGCAATTAAATAGTAAGTGAAAAAATGCAAGTATAATGCAAGTAGGTGAAAAAATTTGCAAGAGATAAATGAGACAAGAGAAAAGAGTAAGGCATGTATAAGCCACAACACTCAATTATTGCCTAAATATACACGACTATATTAACTAAAAAAGAGGCCCTATACTCATTACATTTTGTAATATTTAGGCTAAGACATCACACAAAGAGAATGAGAATTCAAACACTTTTCAGAGAAGAGGGAAGAAATGGCCAGAAAAATCCATTCCTTAAAACAAAACATAAATTGTTCTTTATAGAAGGAAATGGAGGGAAGAAGACTCGAAGATCAAGTTAAGATATCAAAGTGAAAAGCAGTGAAGTATCCCTTACTACTATGTATATGATATTTTGAGATCGGGCCTTGAATATAAACTTGGGTGATAGTTGCATAATCTAGCAGTGAATGTTCACACTATTGTGTCACTTGTGTAACATTAGTTTAAGCCATTAATTGATCTATAACCACTTGTAGTGAGAATATGAGTTACATGACTATCATGACATTCATGTAGCTCAAGGGTAGGCTTAGTGCATTAATTAATATGGCAATACTTTGCAACATAGAAGAAATGGATGAATAGGTTTGAGTACGTGGTAATATGAATGACAAGCCTTAAGATGAAGATAAAACTTTGTAGACCATCAAATGAATGGAAGAAGGCGAAATAGGCATTATTGTGTCAAAATGCAACCAAAACAACAAGGCATGGGTTACCAAACTATTTGAAATATCAGAGAGAGGTGTTGCATGAAAACACAATATTTCGTGGCATGGAGAGAGCATCGTGGGTGTTGACAATATGGCGATGCTCTATGGAGCTATTTGCAGCAAGGACAAACTTCATGAGCCCCACTTAAATATTTTTGTTGATTCATGGCTTTAGAAGGTGGTGCATGGCTCACAAAGACTCGTAGTGAAATGTGGCTTGGAATAGTGTTCAATGGCTTTGAATAGTGTTCCACTACTTATTGCAAGCATCGACAACTTAAGTAGTTCTTTTCGGCATTCCACAGGTTGTCAACATGGTGCTATGGAAACAAATAAAAGGTAGAAATGAAAGACAATGATAAAATAGGTAATGAAAGGGGAAGAAGTCTGAGGTGGTGATGGATTAACACTTTATGGTCATTAAAAAAGGTTGGCAACATGCACATATCAAGACTTAGGGTGTTTTAACCAGGTGTTTTGGAAAAATAAACACAAGTAACTAGAAGATTATGCACGTGAGTGGGAGACATGCAAGAGCAAGCTAGGATCCATAGGAAACATATGGGAGGGCACATTACAGCATAAGAGGCATGAATTTTTGGAAGATCTGAGATAAAAAAATGTTAAGAAAATGTTTTCCAATTGAATCAAAACTGGATTTCACCAAATAAGGAATATCCATAAGAATATGTTAGATGTTCCCATACTATAAATAGGGGGTCGCGAAGGCATGAAAAGTCACATAGGTTCAAAGACACAATAATGATTGGAGAATTTATTCATTTAGTGACATGGACAAAGACAAAGACAAACATAGGGTTTAAGGATGGTCTGTAGATCATGAATCTTGTGAAGTTGTAATTTGTAGGAATAAGTGACTTTGTATATGTTTTGGGTGGGAATGAATTCTTGTAATGAAGCGTGGTGCATGTAGTTACTTATAATATATGTTAAGATCTTCACATATAATAAATTACTAATTCAAATGATATGTAGAATATAATGAAGATAAACACAATGGAAGAGATATTTGTGTGCCAAATTACCCTAATATTCAATATGCTCAAAATAATAGAAGAATACCCTTAAGGTAGGGCAACACCATACAATTCTCATTGACATGAAGGAAGGAATAACTCCACAATCTCCCAATATGGGAATTCCACTTCGAGGGGGATACCTCCAATATCCTTATACCAAGACTCAACTCATATATGATTCTCAACACTAAAATTTGGTAACCTATTCATGTGTAATGCCAATTTTGACCCCATATCCTTGTCAAGAAAATGCTCACATTCATAATCCAATTTCATCATCTCTCTAGTCATTCTACAATTTGTTTATATTTACATCATCCCTTATCGAAAAATCTGGAAATATTATTCAATCAAAGAGGCATAAAACATATGATATTCAGTACAAAACATTCAATTTAGGAGTTTCTCTCTTGTCCAAAACCATACATAAAGGTTAATATGTGGGGGTTGGTCCTGTCCGACATGTATGGTCATGCCCCTTCTCAATCACTGACTATAATTTCAATGCTAAATCATTCTTTTGGTCATTTCATCTTCCTTGGGTTGACCTTATCATAATATCTCACCTACAAAAGACTATATAACATAATATTAATTTCACACATTTAACACCAGAGCACTAGAACTTTTGGTGTTCGTATATATTTTTATAATATAACACCAATTTGGTATCATCTTACAATTTAACACTATTATAATAATGTTTATTTGTAAGACGATACAAATTGGGGTTATATTTTGGTGGTTGAATTTACTTATTATAATTTAACACCAAATTTGCAGTATCCTAACACTTTTTGAAAACGGGTAAAAGTGGGGGTTTTGAAAGGACCCGCATCCTTGTACAAAAGGCCCTACAAGGCTAGATAAAACAATAAAGGATTACAGAAAGAAAGCCACCTACAACAAAAGAAAAATACCATAAAGGCATAAGAAGTGAGAAGAGTAAAAACGGAAAGGCTACAACACCCACTGCCACAACTACATCCAATTTACACAATAGGATCTCGAACGTGGGATCATAGTTTCATTTTAGGGAGAGAATAAGCCTTCTTTTTTTCTTCTAACGACTATCCAATTGTCACTTCTATTAAGATCTGAATTTTCATCTGCATGAGTTGGAAGTCGAATCTCAGAGGAAGCCAAGATTTCAACATTGGGCTCCTCAGTCTTGAAATTGATTTTAGAATAATCAATAGAAACTCCCAGAGGAAGCGTCAACACATGATCCACCTAAACTACCCATATAACCATCGTCGGAGGGGGGGCAATAGTGGTTGGTGATGTTGTCTTCTTATTATCTAAATCCTTTTCCTTACTGACCTTTTCCAAGTCACCTGTAGAGGAATTATGTTCGTCTTCAATAAACAAAAGGTTTTGATGAGAATCCTTCCACCAAGAGACCTTTTCTTTTTTTAATTTATGCTTTACTGTCTGACAATCTGAAGCAAGATGCCCTAGGGAAAAAAAAATTCTGCATATGAAGGGCAAGCCTTCATAGTCAAGAGGTTGTGACCAAATGCTACATAAGACTTTGAGGTCAATAGAAGCGGGAAGATCAAGCAAGGTATCCAGATCCACCAATATCCGAGAAAAAGTAGTGTGAGTGTAGAGCTTTGTTTTGGAATCAATGGATAAACATTTACCCAAAGCATTGTCAATAGCAGTTAAACTTTCCTCCCCCTAAAAATGCAGTAGGAGATGAGGTAGATGAATCCAAACTGGCTTAACATTGAAAGTAGCGGTGAGTGGATTGAAGATTGGAAACCACAGTTTCATCAGCAAGTGGTGATTCTGTAGTTCCTAAATCTTGGAGAGGATATTATCCATATCATCACCAAAGCAAAAAGCCACAATAGAAAAACCCCTTCCACAGGGGTAAATGTCAATCCTACTTGAAACAAGAGGACGCCAATTTGTAGAAATCCATGAGTGAAGGAGCGGAAGTCCAGGCCATAGGCCATTGAAGTAGCACATCAAACCCTGGGAGGAGAAAAAATCTTCAGCCTCCAATACTGAATCCCCAAGGGATACTAAGGGATTGGGTTTAGCAGCAGTGAGGATTTTAGAAAAGGAAGAAGTTGAAGTCATAGCATAAGAACACTTCTCTGTTGAGGGGTAAATAGTCCCCTTGCAGCCATTAACACTACTGAAGAGAAGAGGAGCCATTGGGGCCTAAGGGACACCACCAGCAAAAGGGGTGCCATCGTTGGAAACAACCACAATAGGGGAAACAAAAGAGGATTTGCCGCCGCCCAAACTGAGCCCTCTAAATACATCTCCGCCTACAACATGCGCACAAGCTCGACCGGCACTACCAGCAACATCGATATGTGAATCCCCATCGCTGCCATAGAGGATAGGGATAGGGTTTCCTGCAAATTTTTTTGGGGAAGCAAAACAAAGAAGAGTCATCGTGTAAAAGGTGACTATATCCCCAAGTGGAAGGAATTGCTTTACCGCAATATCCTAACATTAGCATTAATATATGGTAGTGTTTTTTCTACGATGAGAGAAAATACTAATAGTAGTTAGTGTTTTTTATTTTTCCATCAAAAACTAATTTTAATGTACAATTATAGTAGTTTAGGTAATCATTATTATCATCCAAATGTGCTTGTGAAAGGCCAATAAGGAATTTTTGAATAGGTTATTTATTTGGTGTTAAATGTGTGAAATTCTTGTTGTGTTAATTAATTGAACATCAATATGGGGTTTTTACGTATGGTTTCAATATATCTTTCATCCTATGGTATATATTTTGAATTATTTTATTATTCCTTTAATAAAGGATAACATTGATCTTCTTTAGGTACTGAGGAGGTTATTAGTATTGATTATAATCATGCAACTCCATATATAATACACTTTTACAAGTCAAGACTATCAAGGTATTATATATACTTAGATTGTGAGAGTTGCTTGTGATGTTTTGTATATGATATTAGCAAACAAATATATTTTTTGTTGTTTTGTGTCTAACCACACCTTTGTTTGTAATTGTTCCACACAAATTTATTGATGCACATAAAGTTCTTAATATTTTTATGATTTTTAGGTTATTTAAAAATGGAAGTTTATTCATTTATATTAAATCAAATGTAATATTATACACAAAAATTTAATTTTGAGGTATATTATGTGCTTAACTAGGATTTGGAGGGAATTCAAATTTGGGGCTTGATACTATTTTGATGCTTTGGAGGGAGATTTTTTTTCATTAGAGGGAAACATTGCAGATTGGAGGCATTTAGGGTAAAAACAATGAATGACATTTGATGCAAAAGATAAATTTGGGCATAATATTGTTTTGGCATTTAGAGGCAAATTATTTTAGCATTGGAGGGAAACATCACAAATTGGAGGCATTTAGGGAAAAATAAGGGGAATGACATTTGATGCATGGGTCATAACTATTTACAGAACTCGGAATTTCTAAGGAAATAATTTGTTGAAATAATTTTGACTAGTTTGGAGGTGTAGACACCAAAATTGGGACACACTCCCTTTGGTCCCTCATTAAATAACCAGCTCAAACATACTCACCTAACCATGACCCCTTCCACCCCACATCATTATTAATTTAATTAAATTAATATATATATATCCTCACAATATTTATTATCTAATTATCTTAATTTCTACCCCACCACCTCACCTAGACACCTCATCCAGCCACCTCACCCTAGACCTATTCTTGGCATGTTTCCATAACTAACAATAACTAAGTCTTACTTGCCTTAATGAGCTAAGATTTGGTCTAACCCTAAAATCAATGCCTAAGATTTCTCTAACCACATTCCCGCTCATTAAAAGGGAAGTTTCCGTTCTAATCCACGAGAACAAACTAACTGGGCCTAATAAATTAGAAAGATCTGCCCATTTTAGTAAACCTAGGGAATCCCACCTTAACCGATGTCGATCACCCCTAAACTGACGCTGGTCAACTCGGAACCATCGTCAGTTACCATTTATTCACCTAAGCAACCTTGTTTTTGGGTTGGCACATTCTGAGAGCAAGGAGACGACAAGAGAGTTGCATGCAAGCAGAACCAAAGTCTTTTCATGCACCCAGACTTCCATAGCCAGCACTAGGATAGATCTAGAAGCATTGGCACTTATGGTAACATTCCGAGAAGTGTCATTATTGCACCAAGTTCCATTCCATCAACCAATCATCACCACCACCCTACCATTGGACCTGTAATATTGGTAAGTGTTTTATCATTAATCATTTCCATTCTTATTTTGTTCATAAATTTGTTATCATTTATGTTACCATTCTTCTATTAATATTCCCATTCCTCCATAGCCTTCTTTCTGACAAACCCAAAATCTCACCCACCCGTTTATTAGATCACCTATCACGACCCTTCCACCTCTCTGAGTGTTCTCAATATTCCCACAGACCTCGTCATCTCCTTCTTTAGCCCCATCTAACCTCACCTAAACTCTATAATAAGGTTTTCATTGGATTACTGTCACACTACTCTACCGATGCCGGTTACCTATAACTGTCGTCAGTCTCCCTTAACTATCGTTGGTTATACCCAACCGACATCGGTTTCTGTGTTTTACACCTTTGCCAATAATAGAGCTAACCTACCTTCTACCAAATGACTCAAACAACCCATAACTTGACCCTGACCAGTTCTAACACCCTGAAAACCACTTACCCTTCAGATCTGACTATAAACTAGCATGTTGTATTAGATCTACTTATTGTGCTTGAATGAGATACCTAAATCATATCAAATACAGTAGGACTGTACTTATTTCTTGCATTAAGTTGTTTTAAACAGTGGATCGACAACCATCAAGGAAGTATCACGCTTCCTGAAACTAGCACACGCTAGGCACACATTGTCATATATTATTTAACTATTCTTTTGTGGTCTTGTTTTCTATTTCAGGTAGTTCCTCTTAGCCAAAAGGAAGCTCTCACAATCGGCATTGGATCGAGAATTCAAAATGAATGCAACAACCATCAACCAATCCATTTTATAGGTGTTCCTCCTAGCCCATAACCCTATCTGTTTCGTCATTCAAAAAAATGTAAAGAAAACGGTGAAACATTTTGGCACGCCTGGTGGGACCCATCAGGGGTTCTATTGCATTTTCTTCATTCCTAGGTGAAAGATGTGTGTCTGTTTCCCTTTAAAAGGTTTACACATTAATCTTTTTCTTTGGCAATCTTCTCTTCTTTCTAATTACTCTAAAAGAAACATTTCTATTAGTGCATTTAAAAAGGAATCATTCTTCTTTCTTGCTTTTTTGCATTTAGTGAAAGAGCATACCCTTTCCTATTCCTCATTTGTTTCATCGAATATAATCTTTTCGATTTGGGCTTTAAATTGGTTGCATTACATTCTGATTTGCTACATTGAGCTCACATTAAAATGAGGGCAACCTATAATCTAGAAGTCATGACCAGCTGATGGTTGACACAAAGAATCATAGGAAGCAAATTCTCTCTCTCTCTCTCTCTCTCTCTCTCTCTCTCTCTCTCTCTCTCACCAAACTTGCACAAAATTGAAATATACATGTCTTTCTTAAAAAACATCTTACCTAGGAACACCTTTCCATGATCACACAGTCAGATTGGTAGGTACTCCCCAGCTCGTTACCTCTATCGAGTCATTATCACATAGGACAACCCACCCCCGCCATAACATACCTGAAACCTCTCCATTTAGATATCTTTCTTCATAGGAAGACTTCCTCACCAAAAACTCTATTCTAAAATTCATGAGTCAGACTTCTAAATAGCATAAGCTCAATACATTAAAAATCACTTGTTAGGAGCGTGTTTTTAGTGTTTGATTGACATGCATTTTGAGGTGTGAGGACACGCTTCTCCATTTTTCCATTATGTTGCCTTACACACTCCACAATCACAGTTGAAGTATTCTGACTTCTTCTGAGTGTGTTAGGAATTCATTACATCATCTCTAGACCTCTGGGTTGGTTTTTTATCTCATTAAAATTCATAATAATCCATTTTTCTACATCTTTCTAATTTTCACAGTAACCGACATCAGTTTGTTGTTCTTTTGGGTTAAATTTCCTAAAAGAACCCCTATTTTATTTCTTTGTTTTCAGAGTTCCTATGAGTCTCTGTACTCTCTCTATTTTGATAAACAATCATCATTCAACTTGTTCATCTGACCATCAACAATCTTTGCTTCATTTGATAAAATTGTTCCTGTTTCACAGTAACCAACCTTGGTTACCCCTTAACTGGTATTGGTCAACATTAACCAGCGTCGGTTACCCTGTATTAAACATCAACTAATATATTACCCAAATATACCTATAGACACATGTTTTATTCATTCTTACTACCCATGCGTCATCTACAGGATATAGAATCACCTGATATATACTCATTCACATGGTATTGACACGTAGTCAAGCCACCACTCTTATATTTCACACGAGTTGTCAACCACTCCCGCCTAGTCCTTCACCACCCTTTATCCTGTCACCCATGGATCCAACCTTACCTACCACCATTGCTACAAGTGACGAGGAATTTGCATGACTCCTTGATCAGAATCCCACGACCTTATAGTTCTACCTTTCCCACTCTTCCACCTGGGACTCCTTAGGTCAATTGATATACGACATGATTGTATCCATCTCTCCTACCCTTATTCCCTCTTTTGCATCATCCCCTAATAATGCAATGTTACCCTCACTTGCTTCACCCCCAGTAGTTTCGTAGCTAGGACCCATACCCACCATGACCGATGTGTCTGTAGTATCACTCGCACCTGTCGTATTTGTTGTCCCATCATTGACCACCCATGCCATAACCCAAATCCACACCCATTGTCTCACAAATACCCATTGCAACACAACCACACGTGGTTTCAGTGACCCCTACTTCATTCCAGAATCTTGTCCTCTCCATCCCACAAACACTGTCCCCAATCACTACTAGAGTCATGACGACCATCCCACCTACATACACATACCATCAACAACCCCCCATCTCGTCTGTTATCCATTTTGGATACATACCCTCTATGTCAGTTCCCTATTCTCAACCTCCCTATTCAGCATCACCATACAATGGAATGCCGCCCACGTCACATGTTCAATACTAACCCCCTTATGCCATAGGAGGAACCCTTCCACCACAAACTACCAATGACCTTATCAAATTGATGATGGAAAGGATACAGACACTAGAAGCATTGGTTTCCAGCTCAAACAATTCTCTCACCTATGATGAAATCTGTAACGAGCCCATTCATCCATCCATCCCTATTCGCCCATACCCTGTACATTGGGAAATTCCAAAATTCAACCATTTCAATAGTAAAGAAGACCCGCAACAACATTTGCAGTCTTTCAAACATGGGTGTTACCTAGATCACCCATGATGATGCTTTACTCCTGTGGACCTTCCCAATGTCCCTGACATGACATGCATTTGGACTGGTACAGTGGGCTACCAAGACATTCCATCTACATATTTAATCAAGTAGCCCAAGCCTTCCTAGATCACTTCTCCATCAACATTGTTAAGAAGGTTACCATGTCTGATCTTTATTCCACACAATAGTATGACGATGAGTCTATCATTGAATTTTTCGCTCACTAGCGCAGCCTAATTAATCAGCTCACATTTCAATTACCTCAAAATAAACTCATAGAGTTGTTTGCTTGCACTTATGCTAGACACATCTCACCAACCCTACAGGTGCAAACCTTTCACACTTTTGACGAGCTATTCACTATGGCACGAAAATTAGAAATTTGTGTTATTGAAGAGAAGAAAACTCAACTCCGTAACAAGAACATTGCATTCAAATCAAATGATGCTTCTTCATCTTCAAAACCCCAAAACAATTATTCAAAACCCAAAGGGCCTACCAATGTCATAGTTCTCAAGGCTGGTCCCCCTCATCAATCAAACCCAACCAAACCTCCTTCTAATCTCTCTCCCATCTAAGCTTTCCAGTTTAGACGAGAACAACGAAAGTACACTTCAATAGGAGAATCTTACTCTTCTATTTTGGAAAAGCTTGTTAAGGTTGGTGCCATTACCCTTCCACCTATAAAACCACCTACTGGTTTTGACCTTGAGAGACCCATGCTCGCATGGTATAAGGAACATGATTTTTACAACTATCATCATGTCAAAGGTCATAGCGACAACAGTTGCATCACCTTCAAGAATATCATCCAAGAAATGTTCGACAACATGGATATCTAGTCTTGGATAACGTGAATGCACCTGCTAACCAAAACCTACACATCTTCAAGAAACCATTCCCTAATCATACCCCATATTACAACCAAGCTGGTAATACCTCAAACAATGATAGCAATGTTCGCGAGGTTCACAATATTTTTTATGACATACCAGTTGCTTCCCAATTTCCTCATGTTTCTTCCATAGATGAAATCTTAGCCTAAGCTCCCCTACCTACACAAGAGCATATTTCATCTACTCCTCCACCCACAGGGGCACCCCCTTCATTTTCTTCTTCACCCGTGGAAGAGCCTATAGTTAGCACGCCACTTTTGACCCCTCAAATTTACTAGCGATTGTCAGTGACACCTCTCTTACTCATAGAAGATGCAGGTCCATCGCCTACACCGTCACAAGGAGAGCCAACCTCATCTGGCCCATCCTCTCCTCTACCCATAGAGGATCCTATTAAAGTACTAGTGTCTTTTGATGACCCTTCACCATCGGACCGTCAAGAGCCTGATGATCTGTTATCGGCTCTCTTACCCACAGAGTCCGAGGCTAGCCATTTCCCTGTATCTCAAAAATTTTTTACGTGGATTTCCACTCTATCCACGTCAACCCTGCACCTATTTCATTACCATTCTAAATTCTTGTCCGATCACCTAGACTATGTTGATAAAGCCTTACTTTGGGGATGCCTTCTACTTCCTGTTTCGATACAAATGCAACTCTCCCTCATGCTGACACCCTCCACTATCTATCCAAAAGTGTTTCGAGAGACCAAACCAAACACAACCACAACTATTGCAACACCTTCCACATCACCACCCATGGACCAACATCACACCTCTACCCATAACCCAGCATACATCTATACCCCAACACCTACCCATGCCTATATCATCTCCCCTACCTAAACCCATCACTATGTTAGGGGTCATGCTGACATCGAGCCTTACTCACCCACCCATCAAATTAGATTTAGCCACATCTTCCCAAACCAACACTAAACTTACCCCGACCCCTAAAAAGAAGATCCAATCTCCTAGACCTCATACACCAACCTCACCTACCACACACTTATCACCTTCACCCCTTCCGTCCATCCTGGGACCTCACCCCTTGACCCTGGCCAAGAAACCCCCACCCACCGGTAAACCCAGAACACAACAACCCATTTCCCCATCATAGACCACTAATATACCCAAGTGACCCACACAACTTCTGCCCTCACTTGTAAATTTCTTACCACCCATACCTCCACTACCGTCCATAACTTCTTCACTACCCATGACAATTTCTTCTCTTTCACTCACACCTCCTGCCTAACCTACACCATCTAGCTCCACAACACCTCGGTTACCCCCGTGGGTAACCTTTCATCTTTCACCATTAGATTTTCCCTCCACCTCTCATACACTCGTGTCATCATTGCCTAAAAAGATGCAACCTAAAGCTAAAAATCCTCTACCCTCCAATAAGGTAATTAAACCAACCAAACCTTTCGTCACTAGCTCCTCTACCATGCCCATACCCAAGCAGATGCAACCAAGACCTAAGAGCACCTCACATACCAAACTAGTAAACCAACCCACCCCCCTCCTGTAAAGCCTCTTTCTCCACGATTAGTTGTACCTACACCCAAACCCACATTCACCTCCCATTGTGATCCACTAGTAGGATCCTTTGCCAAAATCTTAACCAATCTCCTCGAAACTTTTGTCATCACATTACCACCTCTTAGACCTTACAACCCACTCAAACCCAAACCAAAAGGGTTTGACGAAACCAAAATTTGTGTCTACCATCGTGTGCTAGGACATGATGTAGAGACTTGTAAGGCTTTAAAAACCACTCATGTCCAATTGTGTTCTCCTGAAGAAAATATTGACGATGATGATCTTCTTGATGAGGACCCCCATTTCACCTTCACCAATTTCCAAAAATCTTCTCCCATTACCTACTCAGGAACCAAAATCTCCACCCCCACAACTCTTTGATCCACCCCTGAGATTAGAGATTATCATGATTCGTATCAAAGATTTGGCCAAACCACCACCAAGATGCTAATGCACCCTGCTCATTTCACAAGGATTGTATCCCCCACTAGGGTTTTGTCCCTCATGCCGCTATACCTTCCATGACACACCCTCTTCATCCACCTCCCCTTAGATTAACATGATCAACATTGCCACCTGTGCTTAGAAAGACAAGGGCAAGGAAAAAGCAACTGGCCCGTCAACCAACCCTATACCCAACATACCAGCTGCACCCATACCCAAAGTCACCATTTGAGGTCTTGCATATCCTATTTTTGATGGGGTCACGCATCACACAATGCTAAGATAACTACATCAATCCCCCCTCAAAATGTCATTATATGACCTCGTCCAAACCTCAGAGTCTCATCGTCAAGCCCTCATGGAGGTCCTTCAATCTATTGAAGTCTTACCAAATGAGCCCACACCTGTTGCTTCCATCATTACCCATCACCACGTAGCTTCTCTCACTAGGTCTTCGCCTTCCTCTACACATCCACCTACTTGCCAAGTGGCCGCCCTCAGCTTTTCAGATGAAGAGATTGCTCCCTTCTAGTCTAATGAACCCGACCTTGCTCTTTTCATCTCCATTTTTACTGATAATATATGCATATGACGTGTTATGATCAATGGTGGTGTTAGCATTAATATCATCTCTTCCCATGCATATAACCAAATGTGGATACTTGCCAATTACATGCATGGTAACCTGGTTATGCTGCACTCCTTTAATGACACCATGACCTCTACCCTGGGTACCGTTGTTCTCCATGTCTGTGTGGGCCCCCGCACTATCCTGGAACTTTTCTATGTCCTAGAAGAGGAGTTCCAATATAACTTGTTGCTCGGTCGACCTTGGATCCATACCATGGGTTGTGTCCCTTCGAATTTACATCGATGCCTCAAATTTGAACACAAGGGATGTAATTACACCATCACTGCCAACCCATCATCCTTCAAGACTTGTAACATGGTATATCGGCCCAATGATGTGCTTGTACCAGTCAAGGCATCTGCCACTATCACTACTTCACCTTCACCCATAATCCCATCCGCCAAAACTACCACTACCTCTGTTGCATCTAACCTTGCTATCCCCATTACAGCTATAGCCTCTACTGCTGACACACTTAGAAGGTGTTTTTCAACGCCTCACTTTAGGGTAATACCACCTATACAATATTGACACCTTCCTCACCCTACAAGAGTATGGGAATTTTCGTCAGCACCCTAGCTACGACATCCGCATCGGTGATATTTTTCCTTATAACCCTCCCCACCTTTGAACCAACCTAACATATAGGGGACTTGATTTTTCCACTTATAAACCCGAACCTCCATCCCAAGCCCAACCATTTGCATCTGACCTACACTCCCTCACTAACCGCTGCTTCGCTCATACTTTCCTCCACCGGTGCATGTGGAAAGGATTTGGCTTTGACTTTTATGAACAAGGCCACCATACTGTCATTTCTTATACCTCTCATAAACACAATGACCGTAGTAGCATTGGTTTTAACACTCCACCCTCCAAGAAGGTTCATGTCGACCTTATCCAAGATGGAAAATCTTCCCCCTCTCATTCACCCACATTACCGTCTTCACCTATGGATTCCATAGATCCTGAATCCATTCCTCCTAATTTTTATTTCTTTCATAAACACCATTTCCCTGGGACCACTGACCTATCAACGTGATGGCAAGGCTCCCTCTTCTCTCTGATTCCTGTATCTTGACATGATTAATGACGATACGCCTTCTATTAACGTCGTTTAATATTAAGACGATGAGTCCGTCCTCACCTACCTTGGTGTAGAAGACTTGTATATTCATTGGTCATTCCCCTCTGAGATGCAAACCGTGTTAAATGAATCGACCATCGAAATCAACATTAACACTCAAGACGACCCGCACATCTAAGGATCGGCCAATCCTTAGACGCTACTAAACATGAATCCTTCACCTCTTTCCTTTGGGACCATAACAATGATTTTGCCTAGTCTATGTTGATATGCCCGGTATCGAACCTAAAATCATGGTCCACAATATCGTAACCATTCCTGATGCCAAACCCATCAAACAAAAGCTATGAAAAATGCATCCTCGCATTGCTCTTCTGGTTAAGGAAGAGTTTCAGCGCCTTCTCTCGGTTTCCTTCATTCTACCCATTGATTATCCCCAATGGATTTCTAACATCGTTCCTATCACAAAGGAGATAGGGGGACTCCACATTTTCACAGATTTCCGTGACCTCAACCTCACATGTCCCAAAGACAATTTCCCATTACCAAGCATTGACCAACTAGTTGATCTCACCGCTGGCCATGAAATGTTATCGCTCATGGACAGTTTCTCGGGCTATAATCATTTATTTCTAGCTCCAGAGAATCAACATAAGACTGCCTTCATCACCCCTTGGGGGACCTTCTGCTATCGATTCATGCCTTTTGGCCTAAAAAATGTTGGTGCTACATATCAGCAAGCCATGACTTACATCTTCCATGACATCATGCATCACATATTGGAAGATTATGTAGATGATCTGCTTGCCAAATCCAAACATCAAACCTAACACCTACCCATTCTTAAAGTCATTTTTGACTGCCTCATCAAGTATTGTGTTCGTCTTTAACCAAAGAAGTGTGTCTTTGCGGTACTTTCCAGAAAACTCCTTGGTTTCATCGTCTCTTTCCGTGGCATAGACGTCGATCCCGCCAAAGTCAAGGCTATTCTAGAAATGCCTCCACCCACTAATCTCCATCAACTTCGAAGGCTACAAGGTAAGTGTTAGTACAAAATCACAACACCCACAAATGAGTAGTCAGATTTCCTTTTCTAAGGCAGAGTCATTTGGTGTGATTCACATAACATTGAGCTTTTCCAAAGTGTGGGACTTTACAGAGTCAGAAAAGCTCTCCAGATTAAAGGTTGGTTCCTATTCCTCTGTTTTGGTGCATGCGTGAAAACTTGCAGAGGGCCTATTCCTAAACCTAATCTAAGTTATACCAAGGAGAAAGGGATAAAAGGAATGCAGGAAATCAAACTAAGCTATAAGGTGATGCACCAAAAGAATGATGAACATTTGTTTTGTTGATAGACACAAACCAACAAAATGCATATAATAACCAAGCATAGATAACCAAATCTATAATGAAATATCATATGAAAGCAAAAGAGACAAGAAAAGATCTAAAATCGATCACATACATGTTTTATTGCTTTGCAAATTGATACAATGCATTACAAAGTGGCCAAAATGAAGAAAACATATTACAGTCTGGTGGAAGGTCTAAAACTCCATGAGTTCCTTTGCTAGAAGAAAAGGGGATCCTACAAAATAGAAGAATGTCCAACCCTTTACAATGAGTCTCGACCCTGCATTTATAGATTCAATCAGAGAGAAGAAAGAGAGAGAAGCGAGAAAAGTAGGTCGAAGCCCAACCACTGTTATTAATGTCTCCTAAAAAATCTACTCCCAAATCTACCTAGGCTGCATCAATCTCTAGTTTGATTCCTCGAAGGAGGAGGAAACAACGGAACATATCGAATCTGATCTGGTTGTTGAGGCAGATAGGTTAGAATTAATGGCCCTAAGGACATTTTCTTCATTTTCCTTTACCTAACCTCCCCAAACTCAAAGTTTCAGATCCCCATGGCGTGGGCGAGGCCAAGATCCTTCCAACGGTGTCAGATTTGCAATATTTCAAGCCCTGAGTTGAAAGATATGCCCGTTCGAAGTTTACATCGAGTCCATACCAAAGAGTGGGAAAACCATTTTGAAAAATGGGCCCCTTCTTTAGTATGGGACATGTAGTTGGTTGGCGCTTGTCTAAAGGCGGCCTTTGTATTTTTCTCTTGGAATTTTGTGGGGCTGACACATGGCTTCATCTGCCGGCCTGCTTCATTTCTTTGTTTCTGGCTAAGTCTTTTGCTTGGGGAGGTCATATTTCTTTGATTAGGGACACACAGCGGCTTGGCACTCATTTGAGAACCCTCTCTCTATTCATCCCTTGAGTTAGCATCGTTTGGACACTTGGCACTCTCTGTCGGCCTGCCCTTATACATTGACTGTTTAACCTGACTCTGTCCCCTTTGAAGAGACTGGACGCGTGGAGGCTCCATGCTCATTTGAAACTCCCGATCAAAATTTTCCCCTGAAGGAGTGTTAGGTTGACACTTGGAAGCCTCTACGGGTCCTTGGAATTTTTAACTATCTTTACCTTACTTTTTTGGACCTTGGGCTACGTGGAAAACTGGCACTTGTTTGAGCCTCCGCATTTGGATTCAACCTTGGAGAAGCGTTGTTGAAACACGTGGATCTCTCCGCTAGTACTTCTATACTTAACTCCTTTTGGGGCCTACCCTATCTGCCTTTTGACCTTTGTTGACTATTTTCTACGTGGAGGGATGGTGCAAGTTTGAGAATCCGCCCTTTGGCTCCCATCTTGTATTTGCACTGAGCCGACACTTGATACCTTCCTGTCTAGTTGAAGACTTTTCAACAGCCGCACAACTTTTGGGGTCCTAGACGTGTGGAGGTGTGACGCTCATTTGAGATTCCTTTCTTGGACTCACCCTTGGAGAAGCACCGTTGAAACATGTGGATCTCTCCGCAACATCCTCTATACTTAGCCGATTTTTGGACTCATTCTGAACTGTTTTGAGCCCGAGGACTTCAGATCTTCACTGTTTCTACCTTTAACCACTCCTGGCTTCTTTGATATTGTTACTCTATCTCTGACCTTGTTGTTCTATTTCTGAGCCTACCTGAAACCTGTAGAATGGATTTAAGGCCCGGGTCCGCTTGGCAGATCCTTTTTCTGAATTTATCCTGCATAGGGTTGTTTGATCTTCACAAGCCTCCACCGCTTCCATTATAAAATTTCCTTGCAATCTTTTTGTGGGAATCGAATGTGATTTCTCAGGTTCTTTCAGTGCGGGGGTCATTCTGATCCAATATTTTTCTCGAGGGGAAAACTATTGATAACAGTAAGTTGCAATCCATTCATTGTTTTATCTCACATCTTTCCAACCACTGTCAACCATTCCATCATCTTCTCAAGAAATATGTGTCCTTCAAATGGGATGTCGAATGTCATAAAGCCTTCAAAGCCTTGAAACAATACCTCCTTCAACCACCAGTGTTAATTCCTCCTAAGGATGACCAGCCCTTTTACCTATATATTTCTGCCAGTGACCATTCTCTAGGTGCCATGCTCGCTCATCATGACGACCAACACTGAGAGCAAGCAGTTTATGACATAAGCCATACCCTTCTTGACTACGAAACTAGATATACCCATGCAAAAAAACTCTGCCGAGCCTTATTTTTCATCACTACCAAACTTTGCCATTACCTACTCAACCAAAAAACCTTCATCATTACAAATACCGACCCATTACAGTATATGTATGCCAAACCCTATCAACATCAACATGCCGCTTGTTGGCTTATGCTTCTGGCCGACCTCGACCTCGAATTCATTCATCAAAATTCCATTAAGGGCCAGGATATTGCTGACCAACTGGCTGACACACCTATTTCCGAGAATCAACCATCTAACTTTGACTTCCCATACGAGTCTATAACTACCCTTTCCCTGGACGAGCCCACTTACCAAATGACACTCTTCTTTGATGACTCCAAGTGTCAACATGGGGGAGGGGCTGGTGTTATCCTCACCCCCCTTGAGGGTGAACCTATGCCTTTGTCTTTCAAACTCGATTTTGATTATACAAACAACATTTTAGAATACAAAGCACTCGTATTGGGTCTCCAGGCTACATATGCCTTAAATGTTAAGACAATTAATATCTTTGGTGATTCTCAGTTGGTCATAAACCAAGTCAATGGTATATACCATTGTCGTAACGAGATCCTTCAAAAGTATAAGCATCACATAGATATGCTTTTGACCACCTTTGACTATTATACACTTCAAACCACCCCAATTTCTACCAATAAATTTGTGGATACCATGGCTTGCTTGGCTTCTCAACTACCTGCTTTACCTACTAACTCTAAAATATTTATAACCATATAAAGGCTATAATCACCCTCTTATTTACCTCGTGAGGTCTACTCCATTGGAGTCGTTACCCCTTACCCACGTGACCTTTGGTATAAGCAAATGACAGACTATCTTTCCCTTTACATTCTACCCACTGATCTCATTTGTAATGGACAACATGCCTTTCTTAAAAGTGTCTCCCGTTATGTCATCATGGGTGGTCTTCTTTACAAGTGCAGCTTCGACGACATTCTCTTACGTTGCCTTACAAGTTATGAAGTTCCCTACACCATTAAGGAAGTCCACGATAGAATTTGTGGAGGTCACTTTAGTGGCTTAACTGTCACAAAATGCATTCTTCACCTAGGCTAGTACTGGCCAACCCTAAACCACGACTGTTGTGCTTATGTTAAACGTTGTGTAAAATGCCAACAACATGATAATATTCATCACACACCTAGTCATGCCTCATAGGTCACACGAGACCTTTGGCCTTTATCTTAATGGGGTTTGGATCTTGTCAGTGAGATCAACCCCTATTCTTCCCAATGCCACCAATGGATTATAACCGCTACTGAATATTACACTAAATGGGTAGAGGTCATTCCCCTCATTTCTATAAAAGATGAGAAAATATGTGAATTCATCAACCATCATATCATTTTTCACTTTGGTGTTCCTCACTGCCTCATCGCTGATAATGGAAAACAATTCAAAAACAAAACCCTACGCAAACTATGTGACGCTTTCAACATCCAACTCAGTTTCTCATCACCTTATTACCCACAAACCAATGGTCAAGCTGAATCCACCAATAAAACCTTGAACAAAATTCTTATGAAGGTAGTCAATGATACTAGGAAAGATTGGCATACGCACATTCCTTTCACCTTGTGGGATTATCATACTAGTATTCACACTTCGACTGCTGCCACACCCTTTTCTCTAGTCTACGATACCAAGGTTATCTTACCTCTCGAAGTCCAGATTCCATCTCTCTGCATCTCACTACAAGACATGCTCAACGATGATGACTTTCACCAGGATCATTTAGCACACCTTGAGTTATTAGATGAGTGTCGTCTCAATGCTCTTGACCATCTCCAAATCTACCAAAAATGTATCAAACATGCCTATGAAAAATGTGTTTATGAACGAACCTTTCGGGTTGATGACCTCATCCTGAAGGAAAATCAACATGTAACCAAAGAGGAGAAAATTAAACGAGGAAAAATTTCTCCTAATTGGCTTCGATCCTATATCGTTACCCATGCCTATGGATCAGGTGCTTATCGTTTGTCTTCACTCAAAGGTAAACCCAAACCTGAGCCCCTTAATGCCTTGCATCTACGACCTTTCTATTGTTGATATCAAGTCCTATATCACTTTTTGTCAGTTGATCACTCATCCCTTGAGCGTTGTTCACCTTCCATATTATCCATTTTGAGGATCCACGACTAAACAAGAATCATGTGATTACACATCACCTTTTAACATTGTCTTCAATATGAGTACCACGACTCTACTCATAACATGATTCTCACGGATACTTTTCGTCTTCTTCAAGATGGAATCCCATGGTCGTCCATCACTCGAAACCACCTCTTTCATAGTTAATCTTTGTGTGTTATGGTCTCTTCTTCTAAACAAGAACCTAATTTTCCTTTATAATCTTGTTCATGACTTAAACATCCCAAAACAATAAGGGATACAACTCCTTAAGTCAAACTTCCAACAAAATATGACTCCCTCAAATGAGACATCTCTTCACTCTAATTCCACCACCATAAATAGACTGCTCCCTTGAAGAAAAACTATATAAGGTCATTAAAAAAGTGTAATAAATATCTAGAAGCTTCCTGCATCGATCAACTTCATGAAGACCTCAAGGAGATAATATACTCATCCCATATAGACTTCCCGCATCGATCAGTCTAAAAAAAACCCAACAAATGAAGGGAAAAGATGAATTTTTTGTCATGGACTTGCCAATTTTGGATTTCAGGTTTCTTGTTCCAAAAAACAATCCATCATACACTAAGTTACACTAAACCTCCCATTCTCACCTCCTTGCCTTTTTAGCCTAATTTCCTATTTACTCAAGGGACTTGCCGCAAACATGACATTTCGTGACCGTGTAACTTTCTTCACCCTTAGAATGGTCCATTATGCAATGCCCTTAGGGTATTATGTTCATAAGCCCCTCTTTGGTATGGATTAACTTATTAGGGCTCTTATCAAATTAAGCGGCTCTTTTACCACCTCTTACCATTTTCATTCCTCATTACTTATTGATTATCCTATACAAGACCAGATCCTCGACACTTATATTTAAAAAATAACTCAATCATACCTATGACCTACATTCAACCATGCATGTGACCTACACTCAATCGTGACCATGACCTATATTCACCCATGCCCAAATACCTATCAATCCATTCCCTTCCTTCATCACAATCTTCCTTAGCTTATGGGAGAACTACATCAGCCTGAGGTCCCTTTTCGTCGGGACTATGTAGGTAGCACTTTGAGGGCATGAGGCCCTTAGAGGTTAGCTCAGCCACTCTATACCCTAACCAATTCCCCCTTTCCCTTTCCTTTTCCTATTCACATTCTACCCTAGTTAGTTTCCTTTCTACATCAATAACTAGAAATTAAGCCACATAAAGCAACAATTGCTAAACATCTTTACCATCATAATTTACATATTCATTTCATCACATCTACCATTTCTCTACCATAATCATACATTTTCCTACAAATCATCTTAACACGATCCATACAATCACAAATTCCACACATTAATGAATTAGAAATTCAATCAACCATAAAACCTGACTCAACCGTGCCTAACCAACCTAACTCAACTATGCCTAACCGACCTGACTCTAACCATGCCTAAACTAACCTGATTCGATCCATGCCTAGGACCTGACTCGATCCTTGCCTAAACCAACCTGACTCCATCATGCCTAAACTAACCTGACTCAATCCATTCCTATGACCTGCCTCCATCCATGCCTAAGACTTGACTCTATCATGCCTAACTTACTTAGTTCCCATCACATATACAACATCATCATCAAAAGTACATATACACATCATGCCATTAACATCATCATCATCATATATATATAAATCATCAACATCTCTACATGTCTGCTCAAATATCTCTAATATACAATATCTCCAATATATAATGTCTCTAATACAAATGTCTAAATATCATTGGCGCGTATGCCAATATCATATATAAAACATTATCGGAAAGTAGGTCGGTATCACATATAAAACATCATCAACACGTAGGCCAGTATCATATACAAAAATCATCGGCACATAGGCCGGTCCATATCACAGATAATCCCTATACTATCCAAAACAGCGATATCCCTTGCCTGCTCCTCAGATCTCTTCGTCGATCTCTCCCAACTCCTCTGCCACTCCTGTGTGGTGCCCCGTACCTGCCTCACCACCTGCTGAGGGCCTCAATCTAGTAGTCGATGGCCCCTCACCTGGATTTGGCCTCCGTACACTGGTAGCATCACCCTACTCCTGCCCCTGGGCTCGTCAACCCCCTGTGCTCTCCACACTATGAGTGCGGGATCGGGTCCTCTCACTCAAGGCATGTTATGCTCGGTACTCCACATATGACGGGACATCTATCCCTTCTGCTACCAAATGATCCTGATAGTACCTCGCCTAACCGAGGGCATCCCTGAATCTCACCATGGGAACTGTCTGAGGAGCTGTCATGGGTCTCACCGCAACTTGTGTACTCTACCCTTTCAATATGGGTCTATGACCCTGTACCTATACATGTACCACGGGACCCTGTTCCTAACCTTGTCCTGATACCTGTGCCAGTGTCGGTGCCTACGTAGCACTCTGGGCCTATAAGGCCACAATCTTTCATGTGCAGTGGCCAACTGACCCTGTAACCCTGTCACATGTGTATGTAGGGTGGCCACTTGCTCCCCATATCCGGCCTCACCCTGTGCGGGTACCTACCCTTGTAATGTTGTGACCTGGGCCTGAAGGGCCACCACTTGTGCCTGTAACGTGGCCACCTCTTCTTGTGACCCCATCAACTATCCCTATAAACCTACAACCTGGCCCTGTAAGGCAACCATCTGTCCCTGTTACATGTCTCTCTAGATTGTGAGGGTGGCCACGTCTGGCTGTACTAGTTTGGGTGGCGCTCCTCGTAGCTGAGCTGCTCACCACTATCTGTATCTGTCAATACACCCGAAATCATCAATGTGTCGGTCCACCGGTGCCTCCTCCACCCCTGTCATCACAGTAGATCGTGGAGGAGACATCAGTCTCTCCACGTCATCCCTCCTATACTGTGGGAAGGGAGGTGGTACATCATGCAATAGCCCAAACTACCATCTGACCCTGTCTACGGGTATCAACTCATGCTCTCCCGCACGACACCTCTCTATCCATCGAACTAGTTGCAGTTGGTCTAACTCCGTGGCCATCTGCCCATGTGATGGAAAACCCACATAGGGCATCCAAATAATGTCCACGCTGGACAACCCTTCAAGCAAGCACATGTAATAGGCTACATTGTGTGTAGCCCTGGTAGCTCTGCACTCTCCAGTAACTAACACCCAACACCTGTAGCCCACTCAAATAAAACCCAGCTCGAATACATCAGCCCAAGGTATACCTAATGGCCTCACACATACAATGTGCTTGTATGCCCAACAATGGAAAAGAAAGGTGCAACATAGGCTGAATCACCATAATCTCCTATATGCCCACAACTCCCTGTACAACTGCACCAAGTATGTTGATGCCCAAGTAAAGCAGGTCCTCTCCTCCATCATGTCATGAAGGACCCCCATCATTGCATGTGGGAATCTCCCACCCTCTACATCTGGTAGTGGAAAACATTACACTGCCTCCATAATCAAAACTACTAGCCTCATCTTCTCTTGATGCACTGCATACATCTCACCATAACTCAGACTAGTGCTATGGAACCTCATCTTTTCCATACCCTCACCAAAAACTGTCAGCATCAACTCCTCAGAGGTCTCTGAGGAGATAGAATACACCTGTTATCACACTATCGATAGGCGCAGGATCTGATAGACATCCTCTAGGGTGGTTGTCAGCTCACGCGTCGACAAATGTAATGTGTTGGTCATTGTATCTGATCTATCAATGAGTGCGACCATAAGGCTAGGCTCATGTACTATATGCTTGTAATGTCTCATGCATATTAAGCCGACGTCTGTCACATGCCTCCACTCCTCGGCTGTCACACTCCCTTGTTCCTCCATGAACAGGGGTGGTACTCTGTCTCTCATCCATAGCTGCTCTCTAGCTTGCATTCAACAAAACACAAACATTATTCAAGTTGCCTTTAACCAACATTTCCATCCACCCCCATCCCCACCTCACCCCAAACCCCAACCTAAACACCCTAAGCCTAAACCTTCAACCTAAACCCCTAACCCTAAACACCCTCCAACCTAAACCCTTCAAACCCCAACCTAACCCCACCCTGAACCTAAACCCTAAACCCCAAACCCCCAACCCTAATAAACCTACACCCTAAATTAACTAACTGGCACTGGTCATTACTAACTGACACCGGTCCATGCTAAATGGACATCGGTTCTTCAATCCTGACTAATGTTGGCATGTACAAACCATTGTTGGCCATACCTCGATCGATGTTGGTCACTGCTACTGTGCCTAAACCCAAACCCCTGATTCTCTTCCCCCCATTTCTCTCCCATTTCTTCTAGACACCTACCCAAACTTCCCCCAACTCTAGTCAACCTACTCATGCCTTGTCCCACCCCTCCTCTCACTCATTTTAACCACCAAATTTAACATTCTCTACCCTACCCACACCCCCCTTACCCATATTCCCTTCAACATTTAACAAAAAATACATAGAAAATCTTAGCTCTTACCTCATCTTGGCATCACCTCCATGGTGGCACGTCCGACTATTGTGTTGGCAGTCCACCTAACCCCTCTCCTTCCTCCGCCATGTAACACCTCTACCTCCAACCTCTCCACCAATCCACTCACTCTGATCCTAATCTCATGGGCCCATCTACCTGACTCCTCTCCCCATCTGGATCTCTTCACCTCACCTCGGTACGGTCCCACCTACTTATCTCACAATAAAGCACAACTCGTTCAATGCACTCGGTCATTTTCCAAAAGTTAAAATCTTACAAATGAATCCATGTATTATATGGATTTTTCCTTTTTATATACCCCTATTGACCTGACTAGTGTAAGTTATACCTAAACCAACATTGGTCTTGTGCCCTAGCAAACCATGGTCGGTTATACCTACATCGACATCAGTCTTCTTTCCTAATAAACCATGATTGGCTTACCTAGAACGCCACCGGTTACGTATGACTAACCGGCATTGGTTACCTGTCATACTCTTGTCTATACCCTTTCCCCATTTTTGACAAACATTTACCCTTCCATGCCACCATTTGACCTTAGCCACCCTTAACGTAACCTACCCCCAAGCCTACATTACCTATACCTATCCTTAATTACGTTTCAGGACTTGTTATTTTACTCATACCTCGGCCCTACCTGTGTCATGACCTAGCTGCCTGGACCCGAAAACATTGTTAGTGACCTGTGAACTCATGTGCTCACTATACCTTGTAACACTGTTACCCATGCATCGTGACCTCGCTACCTAGACCTGGAACATTGTTACTGACCTATGACCTCATGTGCTTGATATACCTTATGACACTATTACCGGTGTTGTTTGACCTAATGACCTTACCTTGCCTAATGTCGTGCCATTTATCCTGATCCAACCTTTGGTATACTAGAACATACCTAAACGTTCCTGCATCTGACCTGCGATGTGCTTCCACACCATATCTTATACCTTGGATATCAGAATCAGCTCAACCTTGTTTGGATAAACCTATCGACCTTAGATGATGTGGAGTTTGCATGCTCTTCAACCTGGTATTGTGCCATGTGTTTATACGTGTTCGTGTGTTTTACTGTCACTACCTTTGACCCTGGCCCATTACCTTGATTACCTGATTAGACCTTTCCCCCATTACCCCCATTGTCCACCTTCCTCTTCATCACATCCACCTTTATCAAACCACTCACCGATTCGGTCTTCTACCTCATCGGAAACCTAGTTCGACGGGGATCATCTTCACCCACACATGTTGCACCCAAATCTTATTTTTTTCAGCGTCGCTTACCAATACAAGCCACACAACAAAAAGGGAAAAAATGTAGACACCAAAATTGGGTCACACTCCCCTTGGTCCCTCGTCAAATAACTAGCTCAAACATACTCACCTAACCATGGCCTCTTCCACCCCACATCATTATTAATTTAATTTAATTAATATATACATATATATATATATATATAATATATATATATATATATATATATCCTCACAATATTTATTATATAATTATCTTAATTTTTACCCCACCACCTCACCTAGACACCTCATCCAACCACCTCACCCTAGGCCTATTCTTGGCATGTTTCCATAACTAACAATAACTAAGTCTTACTTTCCTTAATGAGCTAAGATTTGGTCTAACCCTAAAATCAATGCCTAAGATTTCTTTAACCACATTCCCACTCTTTAGAAGGAAAGTTTCCATTCTAATCCATGAGAACAAACTAACTGGGCCCAAGAAATTAGAAAGGTCTACCCATTTTAGTAAACTTAGGGAATCCCACCTTAACCAACACCGGTCAACCTAGAACCGTCGTTGGTTACCATTTGTAGACACCTAAAATATGCTTACACTTAGCATTTCCTCCAATTCAACCGATTAACGACACTTCATTAATTCCCCATTCTGAACCCCACTCTTGGATGCCCATTCATGACCCTCTTTCGGTCGTATTCCTCCTATAATCATCTAATTTGACTAATATCTCTCTTATCAGCTAAACATTCCTCCTTTCAACCATTCAGAACCTCCCTAGTCCTCTCTAGACCACTTCTATTGGCTTCACAGGCTATCTTTTAGTCACAATTGGTTATCCAGACCCCTCCCAACTCTCGATGAGTCTCTAATCACTTGTTAATCAAAGTTTAACTAACCTAAACCCTAGTTAACTAGCCTAAACCAAGCTTAACTAAGCCTAAAGCATGTTTATCCTAATCTAATCCTAAAGTGCTTTTTGAGATTTAGTCCCACATGCACCCAAATTCCAAATTATTCCAAACCAAAAACTATAAATACAAGGCTAAGCCTACCCATTCAAAGACACAACTTTACATAAGCTAAAGCCAAAACAAGCCTAAGAAAGCTTAAGAGCTCATTTGCATTAGCTAAGCTAATAAGGCATTTGATCTTGGGTCATCCACCATTAAAATAGCTTCATCTTGCACTCATGATATGTTAGTAATGAAATAGCTAAACTTGGCCATGTAGCCATTTAGTGAGATTCATTCACCCTCATGGAGTAAACAATAAACCTGATTGCTTAAGTCTTTAGTAAACATATTTTATTAAGCTTTCAAGAATAGAGGTTAATGTTATTTGTTATATTTCTTGCTTATTTCAAGTTTTAATACATGCAAATAGGATTCCTTGCTCATTTCTTATCATATGGTCCATTGAGGGTCTTTTGCACAAAGCTTTGGGGTCTTGCCCATATCCATAGCTCTTTGCAAAATCTTTCATTGAACACATTTGGCACGCTCGGTGGGACACTTATGTCCATCCTCCATTAATGGAGGTCTTTTAGGTTTTTCAAAGTTCATTTTCAAGTTTTTGGGTCAAATCACTTTTTATTTCCTCATTTCTGTTTCTAACACTAGATAAATGACCTTCATTTACATGCATTTTGTGGCTTTGATATAGAAATAGGACACTTTGACTAATAACTAACCTGTCTGCTCTTGAAAATTTGAAAATCTGTGAGTTTTACAGGTTTTTCATAGGGTGCGCGTAGGTGTTAACAAGGGGCGCGTACACGTTAAAACCCTAGTGTCTCCATCAGAACAGGTGCATACCTATCTAATAGTCCTCATCACTTGCATATTTTGCCTCTACAAGGATGCGCACGCATCTCCGTCATATGTGCTGCGTATCCACCTCTCTGGTCGCGTATGCGTCAGGCGCTCGATTGTGTGAAAATCTATAAACTTTCACCTCTACATGGACGTGCACGTGTCTCCATTATTTGGGCCACGTATCCATCTCTCTAGACGCATCTCTATCATTCTGGCCACATATACATAAATAGCTTGACTGTAAAAATTTGAAATTGTCTATTTTTGTGCTAAGCACGCCTAACTGTTTGTTGGGGCGCGTATGCGTCATTCTAGGCACACAGGTGTCCTCTTTTTCACTATGTTGGATTTACATGTATTTCTTGCCCACCCATCTGTCTACTTGGGTGTGTGTACGTTGGATAGGGTGCAGTATGTGTCATCTGGATGGGGTGCGTATGTGTCATTCTGTGTAGTCCGGATTCATTTACGTTTTATTTTTAGTGCTCCTTGTTTTGATCATATCTTTTGACTCATTAACCCGTTTTCAAAGTTTGAATAGGAATCAAAAAGATAACGAAGCGTAATTTGCAAGGGAAATTCAAAAATATAAATACCTTTGCTAGACCATATCTTCTATCACAAAAATCCCAAAGTGCTCCTGGAGACCTCCAAAAATGCAAATTACTAAAAACTGTTAAAAAAGTGCAAAAAATTGGATTTCTAGAATTTTTCGATTTTCTTGGTTTTCTAACTCTTGCATGGTTCTAACAGTGGTTTATAGGTTTCCTCTTGCATTAATTTATTTTATACTAACTTGTTTAAAAAAAAATTGCATCTTTATTTGTGAACGCGTGTGCTCTTACTCTCATGCCTTTTTATGTGATCTTCGGAATCAGAAATGTTTCACCACTTTCTTCATATTTGCAAAATGTTTTAATTAGCTTTCAAAGTTGGTTAAAAAGAAATCCTTTTCAAATTATACTTACAAAATTTTCCATTTATTGTAAATATGAGTGAGATTCCTTCTTGCGTATGCTCTTTCCTTGCATTTTACGATGATCTGGGAAATCAAAAACAACATCTTGTCTCCTTTGTATGACATTTTGGGAAAATTACTAACCTTGGTATGTAGGACCAAAATCACTTGTCAAAGAAAGACATCAAAACCAAACAACACAAACCCACTAATACACATGTATCTTGCAGGTTGCCAAATGGTGTGCCACTTAAAACCACATTAAGTTAAGCAAGATAAAAAACACACCATATTCAAAACATTGTATTGCAGGTTTCAAAAAAGGGTACGTCCCTATCCGCTCAACTAGAACATAACCCCTTTGGCATAACACCTTAAGCTATAACAATGGGGGTGGTTCCAGGAACCCTTAAGTATTCCACCGATGTGTAACCTCGTGGATGAAACAGGAAGCGCCTCGCTTACCCACTTGACTAATACGCCTTGTGAGTTAGAGTTACCGGTTGTCTGTATGGTGACCCCAGTGAGAGTACACATGGATGCATTTATTACCCGTTTTGCTTGAAGGGGGTAAAGTAAAGCCAAGATACTGCTAAATTAGTCATTGAGACTTTTTGGGTAAATCGCGCTCGCTTAAGACAGCTTTGTAACACCTAGTTGAGAGATCCTATTAACGAGGCCATTTTGTCTTGAGGCCCACTTTACTAGTCCCCTGTCGTGTCTTGGCCATCACAAAGTGATAACTTGTTTGGATTCATAACATTTTTTTTAACAAGGAAAAGAATCCACTTAAGTTGGATATAAGTGCCTTTCATCATGGAAATTAGACGACATTTCACTTAGCTTAGCTTCTTTCTCACCTTCGAACGAGGCGAAGCTCTGCCCAAGTGGCGCTTAGTTTATTTTTCATCTTTTGATCTACACCTTTGCATTATTGTTGCCCATTTGGGGCAAGATATTTCATCTTTCAGGAGTGTTTTCATAGATAGTGTTCACCACTTTTTTGTCCATTTACGCTCATCCATGTTTGCGGCTGAGTTGATAAACATCTAAAGTGTGTGGATGTGTCCTCATATCTTTGATGGCCATTTGTGTGTACAAGTATTCCTTTTCCTAAGTTATATTGAAAGCAAGAACTACCACCTAAAATAGTTCCCTAACCTAGCTAGAAACAAGAAAAGAGTACCATCAAGATGAAGAAATGAACAAGGCCTACACTAGCATCATAACTTTGAAATAGTGAAATCAAACATAATGCAAATCAAGAACTCTATTCTTCTAAATTGCCTAATTAAATCAAATGGACCTATGTAGTCTAATGGCAATCAACAATATTTCTTGCTTTGATCCTTCAAGGATGCTTGGGTGTGAGGCTTAGCTCTTCAAGATGGATGATGGAAGGGCTTGAGAATGGCAAAAGGCTTTTAGTGCAAGACTATGTGCTTTCTTTTGCTTTCTCAAGGGAATTAGGTGTAGGTATAAAGGTAGAAGGAGGGCTCCTTATATAGCCCAATGGATAAAGGAAACACTTCATCCCTTTGCATGTGGGATAAAGGTAAAACATGATTAGGAATGGATAAGGTTGCTTTATTAAAGGTAACCTTACTTTAGAAGGGTTTAATTTATGCTTAGCAAGTCATGGGAGTTGGGGGGTGTTTTAATTAATCAAAGGTGATTAACTAATAGGTAGATGTAAACTTATAAAAGCTAATTAGAGGAATATTAGTACGATTTAGGCTATTAGAAGGGGATTAAATCAATTAAATATTGATTTATTGGTTAAATGGAAGGGAAAGCTAATAATAATTAATTAGTCTAGGATAGAAGGGGTGATTTATTAACGGAAGGTCGTTAATTAGGGTATTTGTTGGATAGGTGACTTAATTAATTAGCTTAGTGTAATTAATTAATGATGATATGAGGGAAATGAGTGACTTTTGACGATATGTCGTCGATTTGTGAGAAAGAGGATAATTAACGCAATTTAAGTATTTAAATTGCTTGGGCGTAATTATGGGTGTCTACATTTGCCCCTCTTTGGGGTGGCGTAAGTGACGCCACTTCAAAGATAGTAGACGGGTGGAATTTTGAAGAGGTAGAAGAAAAATTAGTAGAAGTGAGAGATGCCCCCTCGAGTGTTGATGGGGTGATGAAAGAAGACGATAGACGATCGAAAAAGATGAGAGATAGATAGAAGAATGGGAAGAGGAAAGATGCCCCGATAAGATGGAAGAATAGGGGTGAGAGGAAAGCGATGCAGAAGGAATATGGAGGAGGGGAGAGAAGAGCTTAGCCTCTAGCCGTTGTGTATTGGAACAATTTCGGTGTCATCATATTGCCATAAGAGCTACGTCATCGGTCCTTATGAAAAATATAAGCATACGACAAAGGTAGAATGACATGAAAAGCCATACTACGAACATGATTGTCCATTACTGAAAACACCAACTCCATGCAACATACAAAATGCAATGCAATACGAGAAAGTGAAAGATGCCTAACTCCATGCAACATACAAAATGTAATGCAATACGAGAAAGTAAACAAGCTAAACTAACAGAGAAACATAATGTAATGTTTTTATTATCAAGCTTCAGTTACGACCTATGCGAATTAACGACAAGGGTTGATGATGGTGCCCCAAGCAAGGATACATGCGAGGGGAATAACGGAGGACACTTGGGTCTGATGGAAAAGTAATGTGCACTACGAAACAGTACCAGGGCAACTCGTTGTGCCCCAGAGTACAGATGAAGTAAGCAACCTAGCTTTTGTTGATGGAGGTAGATCAAGATGATTTGCAAGTCACACACATGAACAAGTGAGAACCAAAGAGCAACGTTTTGTAGGATGATTTTCAATTTTTAGAAGTTTTCTGAAACATATTTGAATGTTTTTGATGATTTTTCTAACATATTTGAATGTTTTTGTTGATTTTGAAAGTTTTCTGAAACTATGTACAGGAAGACGAGGAAGCGTGGATGCCCCTAGCGATAGATGGGATGTACAAGGGCATAAGGCCACGTGCATACGAGAAAGGTGAAGATGTAAAAATTCCCCAATGATTAGGTGGGAGTATTCAAAGGAAAACTCTTCACAGGTAGAAGTGGGACCCAAGGCCATTATGGATAGGTTCAACATGATGATGAACGTAAACCAATGAAGTGTTGGGAAGAAGCAAGGATGCCCCCAGCGTAAGTTGGCCTAAAAGCACATGATAGAAAGGAAGGAGAAGATTGTTTTTGTGAAAGGGGACAAAGGTGTCCAAAAACATGGAAAAAAAGTAATCTTATACACATGGATGTTCTGAATGAAGTAGAAGAATGATGTGAATGATATGAATGTAGCTTAGAAGCCTCGCGATGAAGAAGTGATTAGCCAAAGGCACAAATTGTGAGACGAGATATGGACTAGAGTAAGAGTCTGAACAAGGTCCAAAAAAAGACACTTGGTAACATACTAATCCTGCCTACTCATAGAGATCCAGTGTGTGCACGTGGAATTTATTACCTCTTGAAGTGAAGATTTAATAGACAACAAGTGAAGACACCCTAGCCAATGTGTAGGAATGATTGATTTGATGAAAGGTGATTTTGTGAATGGATGGTGGAAAGGATAGCCGTACATTACTCCGCTGCCAGCCAGGCATCCATAGCCCTGATGGAGATGCATTTGATTCTAATCACAACATTTCTCTACTGCCAGTCAGGCATCCATAGCCCCGATAGAGATTATTGGAAATACCCCAAGAGAGAGTTATATATCAATTTGCTTTTGCTTTTAGCTTTTAGCTTTTGATTTTTTGATTGATTTTGATTCTTTTGCTTTCTGAAAACTTATTTCAGCTCTCTTGTTTGACAAGGGGTTAAGAACCACTGATGGCTTGATGGAAGGAGGTGGAAGTGATTGTGATGATGACATTGGCTAGTGTCAACAAATATGTCCAAAATTTCTTCGCAACAAGTTTATTAGATGTTGAATGTGATAGGATCTCTAAGAGGTCATTCGTTCTTTAATTTACCAAGGTGATAAAAGACCAGGGTCAAACGGATACCATAGAGATAAATGTCACAAAATGCATGTGAATAGGCTAACCAAAATATCACCGAAGGGATGAAAATGGTAGGAAGACTTGCAGAAAGAATAACAAGGAAGGGAAGAAAGAAACATCCATGTGTACGTAATACCTGATTGCAATGTTTGATCTTTGTACCTTTGATTTTTGCTTGTGTTTTCTCAATGTTTTTTTTTTGTATTTTTGAATTGTTTTTTATTTTTAGATTTTTGATAGTTTTTAAGAGGTTGGGACAACAAAGTCACTCTGCATGGTAAGATCCAACAACGATGTTTGCGACTTCCTTGATAAGGGAGACTAGGCGCGTTTGTTTATCAAGAGTGATATTATCCCCGATCTCGATGATCGAGGTGAGTTCACACTCAATAAATGACTGTGATTTGTTTCTGAAACATGGATTTTGTATGTGGGAGCTTGAGTTCCCTATCCAGAGGTTTATGCACTTTGTGCCATACTTGATGGTTACGTTGATGTGTGTTCTTGAATCGCGCTTGATTTAGAATTTTGAGATTGTTTGATTTGTTGGGAGCTATAGAGCTCTTTGCAGTTTTGATCTGAGCTTGATTAAGAAACTGTTTGGGTTTCTTATAAGCTAATGTGTGACTTGTCTGATCCTGAGAAGGAGAAGAAAGTGAACGTGGACGTTTAGAACTGATGTGAGAAATGACCATGGGCTTGCCACAATCTTTGGTAGAAGAATGAAAATGTGACGGTCCAAGGATGAAAAGGATATGGTCTAAGAAGATTGAAGAGGATGTGGATGGGCTACTAGGAGGTGAGCCATAGATAGAAGATGAAGGGCTACTAGGATGTGGCCCAAGAATAGAAGAAGAAGGGCTACTAGGACGTGACCCATAGATGTAAGATGATGGACTACTAGGATGTGGCCCAAGAATAGAAGATGATGGACTACCCGGGGGTGATCCATACCTAGAAGACAAGGGGCTAGTTGGACGTGCCCCAAGAATAGAAGATAGTGGACTACTCAAAAATGTCCCACAAATAGTAGAGGGAGGGCTACTAGAAGGTGACCCACACCTAGATGAAGATGAAGGGCTACTTGGCATTGACCCCATAAGAGATTGTGATTGAGGAATTATGATAGACAAAGAGTTATTGGGTGATGAGAAGATAGGCCATGGATCAATGCAAGACCAAGGAGTTTCATCACATAATGAAGAATGGGAAGATGGAAGATTAAGAGGAGGATCAAGTTGCATGATCTGAGGCTCTTCCTCCATTTCTTGATAAAAGGAATCAACCTTTTCCTCACAATATGTAGATGCATCAAAGTCTAAAGAGAATCCTTTCTCGTAATCTGCTAAAGGAATATCTTCATATGCCCCTATAAATGCCCTGATTGTTTCTTCATTCTGAAAGAGATCAATCGGTATGAGTTGTTGATCAACCACCAGGGGTTGATTGGAAGAAAGAGATCCAATTGGTGTGGAAGACTTAGAAGATGTTTGATGATGATTGATAGAAGAAGATGATGTGGGGGACAAAGAAGATGTGTAGCTAGATGTCTCAGGAGTAGAAGAAGATGGTGTGGACCTACCTATACGATGGTATGTCATATGTAAAATAGTAGGATTAATTCCAAAGTCTGTAGATTGCGATCATGGGTCGATTCAGACGTTTGTCTTGAAGGAATTTGAGTCACATGAATCTTCAAAGGAGGAAGACTTATTGGGGGTGATTGATGAAGAAGGTCCTGTGAAGAAGGGGAGGACCATGATTCAAGAATCGCATTGGATGAATAATAACAAGGGTCCTGCAAAGAAAGGGAGGACCACGATTCAAGAATTGTATTAGATTTTTGATTGGATGGATTTGGAGTACATGTATCTTCAAAGGAAGAAGAGTCATTGAGGCGACTGATAAAAGGGGTCCTGCGAAGAGAGGGAGGACCGCGATGTAGGAGTCACATTAGATGAAGGATGAAGATGATTTGTGGTGACACAAATCTTTAGAGGAGGAGAACATTGTTTAGATGAATGAATAATAGAGGTCCTGCGAAGAAGGGGAGGACTGTGACTTAGGAGTCGAATTAGATGAATCTGAATAGTAGTTTGGATCTGAAATAGTAATCAAATCAGAAAAATCAGAAGAAATGTTTGGATTGGAATCCTCAGAAGAAGAGGAAATGTTTGGATTAGAATTAGAAGAAGAGTGGGGGGAACTCGAATAATAATTTGGATCAGAAGTGTCCAAATCATACCACCGACTATGAGATGAAGGTGGGGAACGAGTTACCCATATGGGCTCTCTAGCATGAAGAACCAAACAAGGTTTAGTTGTAATGGGAATCTTTTGATTTGAATTGCTAAACCTAGGTTCCATATTTTGTAAGTATGGGGAACCGCGTGATAGTCAGTCATTTTTGGTGCTATTTTAAGCACAAATGTCTAGATCTAGATAGTGTGATGGAACTCCTTCAAAGGGAAGGAAGTGACATGTCGATTTGAGTAGCATAATGACAACCAACTAGACATTTTGTAAGTATGGAGATGCGTGTGTGATTTTCCAAAGAAGGTCTAAGGAAAATAGACATCGTGATGACGTAATCTCGATGAGATCAAAAGGGATTGTCCTAGAAAATAAGTTTTCCTGAATGAATAATCACAAGGAACAATCATGCAAGTGTGAAACACAAAGCCAATCAACAAGGAAATACACCATATGAAAATGTGTGTGCAAGTGATATGATGTAAAATCACAATGTCAATATTTACGTCAAGCTCGAAATGAACAAGGCGTAAATATTAACAAAGGGTAGATGTGAACTCCCAATCAAAGGATACCACGACAAGTTTAACAACCAACAAGGCCTAAATGTTAAAGGGTGAGGTTTACAAATGTAAGCCACGTAACCACACCAATTGGACATGTCTATCAAGCTTCACGGAGAAGTGAGATATTAGTGTCAAAGTGGTATCGAAACGACGCAAACAAAGTAAGCGACACCTTTCAAGATTTGGGACAATGTTTGAAATCAAACTAAGTCAAAGTATACTAAGGATGTGTTAAAATGTGGGCAGCGTAATGCCACAATACAGACACTTAGATCATGTTTATGAGAAACGTGACATAAGTATCTTAATTATGTCGAGACAATATGCAAACGAGGTAACATGTCAAAGGGAGATAAAATGATGAATCAATCCTAACTATGATGATGATCCTGACATGGGTATCAAGATCACAAAGGCTACCAATGATATAAATATGTCTCCACACACTTTAGACGTTTAACTTACCTAGCCGCAAACATGGATGGGTGTAAACGGACAAAAAAGTGGCAGAAACAATCGATTGGTAACATAGAGGTAGTCACCCTTCTTTTGATCAACAAAGTGTCAAAAGAATGTGTAGGAAGTAAAACAAAGTGGGGATAAAAAATGATGGCCTCACTTTGGCAGAGTTTCACCTCACCTTAAGGTAAGTGAAAAACTAAATGAAAGTAACGCGTCACATGTTTCGTTGATGAAAAGATGGTTCACAACTCAACACTGTTTTAGAATGGTCAAAGTGGGCTGATGGCCAAAGAATATCTTCCTAGGTGGTTCTCTCGTCCTAGGTGTTACAAAATTATCCACGAGTGAGGATGATTTACCCAAATAGTCCCAACTATCTTGGGAGTATCTCGACTTTACCCCCTTCAAGCATAGTGGGTAGTAACTATGCATCCATCATGTACTTAAAAGGGTCGTGTAGGGACAACTTGTAACGCTATCTCACAAAGGAATCACTAGTCAAGTAGGTAGTGTGGAGCACTTCCCGTTTCATCCACAAGGTTCCCTCTTGCGTGGACTACTTTGGGGTTCCTAGAACCACCCCCATTGTTGTAGCTTAAGGTGTTATGCCAAAGGGGTTATGTTCCAGTTGAGTGGAGAGGGACGTACCCTTTTTCGAAACCTGCAATATAGTGTTTTGAATATGTTGTTCTTTTTATCTTGTTTAATTAGGTGTGGTTTACTTGAACACCTTTTGGAAACCTGTATAACAACTGTATTAGTAGTTTTTTGATTTCGTTTTGATTCCTCCTTTATTTGACAAGCGTTTTTAGGTCCTGCACTTGAGCGTTAGTAATTCTCCAAGAAAATCACATTATTTAAAAGAGGATTAAGAGTTGATTTTGATTCTCAAGATCATCCAAGGATGCAAGAGAAGAGCATACATGATCAAATAATCCAACTAAAAAGTAAAGAAAAATCTTTTCAATCAATGAACCATACAAAATTCTTGATAAATGTTCATTCCCTTAAACCAAAAGTGAAAGATGAAGTTTTCAATTTACCAAATGTTATAAAATGAAGACCTAAAGTTACTTTTGATTCTCAAGATCCTTAAGGTGAAAGAGAAGAGCATACACAAACTTTATCCCAACTATATAGAAATGGAAAACTTCAAATCAAAGGACCATTGAAAAATACTTTGTAAAATGTTCATTCCCTTAAGCAAAATGAATAATCAAATTTCTAAGTTTAATCCTAATGTTAACAAGATAGAGATCAAAGTTGTTTTTGATTCTCAAGATCACCAAAAGGTGCAAGAGAAAAGCATACACACGCTTTGGTCTTGAGTATGGAAATACAACATTCATCAAAACATTAGACATGTTAGAAAATGACACCAATTTTAAACTAACAAAAAACCTGAAACTGTAAGTATAAATCCCAAATTTATGTTTTTATTGCATAGTTAACTTCAATACCTTTAAACAAAAAAATGGAGTCATTTAGAGTTTGGGAGCAAAAGTTATGGCCTTCAAAAGATGGGGTATGCATATGCTCTTATGCTCATAGGTATGCACTTGACATACACTCAAAAAATGTCAAAAAAAACGTCCCTTAATCTGCAAAATGGTCAACATTTTCCAACCAAGATTCAATTTTGACAACAACCCATCACATTAATATATGAATAAAAGACTCAACGGTATCAAACATTAACATACATGTTCAAGAATTTAAGCATTTTCAAGAAATTGTCAAAACTAACATGTAGAATGTGAAAAAGTAAGCTCTAAAAATGAAAACATGATAAAATCTTGAAATTTTATCACCAAGATTTAATTTTGACAGCAACCCACCACATTAATATGTAAATAGAAGACTCAACACTATTAAACACTAACCTACATGCTCAAGAATTTAAAATTTTCAAGAAATTGACAAAAGTAGCATGTAGAATGTTGAAAAAGTAAGCTCTAAAAATGAAAACATGGAGAAATCTTGAAATTTTCCCATCAATTCCAATTTTGATTAGCACTTCACCTTCTTTATACCTATAAGGAAGACTCAACACATGCAAACTCAAAAAACAAGTTAAGAAAAATAAGTTAGATCAACATGTGTAAAAGAGGGTTAGTAACCAAAAATGAAACTTAACTACAAAAACTTGAAATTAAGTGCAAAGGACAATGGATAACTCCCACCAGGCGTGCCAAATGTGTACATGTATTATTTTTCCTAAGTTAGATTGAAATAAGAACTACCACCTAAAATAGTTCCCTAACTTAGCTATAAACAAGAAATGAGTACCATCAAGATGACGAAATGAACAAGGCCTACACTAGCATTATAACTTTGAAATAGTGAAATTAACATAATGCAAATTAAGAACTCTATTCTTCTAATTACCTAATTAAATCAAATGGACCTATGTAGTCTAATGGCAATCAACAATATTGTTTGCTTTGATCCTTCAAGGATGCTTGCTACAATAGTGACTATTGAGGTTTAGCTCTTCAAGATAGATGGTAGGAGGGCTTGAGAATGGCAAAAGGCTTTTAGTGCAAGACTATGTGCTTTCTTTTGCTTTCTCAAGGGAATTAGGTGTAAGTATAAAGGTAGAAGGAGGGCTCTTTATATAGCCCAATGGATAAAGGAAACACTAGATCATTTCTTTGCAATGTGGGATAAAGGTAAAACATGAGTTAGGAATGGATAAGGTTGCTTTATTATGGGTGACCTTAACTTTAGGAAGGTTTATTTGTCCTTTAGCAAGTCATGTGGATAAAGGGGGTGTTTTAATTAATCAAAGATGATTTAGCGTAATAGGTAGTGCAAGCTTATAGAAGCTAATTAGTGGAATATTAGTACGATTTAGGCTATTAGAAGGGGATTAAATTAATTAAATATTGATTTATTGGTTTAATGGAAGGTGAAGCTAATTAATTAATAATAATTAATTAGTCTAGGTAGAAGGGGTGATTTATTAATGGAAGGTCATTAATTAGCATATTTGTTAGATAGGTGACTTAATTAATTAGCTTACTGTAATTAATTAATAATGATCATGAGGGAAAATGAGCACTTTTGATGATATGTCATCGATTTGCGAGAAAGAGGATAATTAACGAAATTTAAGTATTTAAATTGCTTGGGTATGATTATGGGTGTCTACACTTGATCTTGATTTTAGGATCATCATCATATTTCGGATTGATTCATCATTTGATCTCCCTTTGATGTGTTAACTTGTTTGCATTGTCTCGACACAATTAAGATACTTATGTCGTGTTTTTCATAAACGTGATCTAAGTATCCACATTGTGGCGTTACGTTGTGCACATTTTAGCACATCCTCAGTATATATGTTGACTTGGTTTTACTTCAAACATTTCCAAAATATTAAAGAGTGTCGCTTACTTTGTTTGTGTCATTGTTTCAATACCACGTTGGCACTAATATCTCGTTATCTTGCATGAAGCTTAACAAACATGTCCAATTGGTGTGGTTACATGGCTTACATTTGTAATCCTCACCCTTTAACATTTAGGCCTTGTTGGTTGTTGAACTTATCGTGGTATCCTTTGATTGGGAGTCACATCTACCCTTTGTTAAAATTTACGCCTTGTTCATTTTGAGTTGACATAAATATTGACATTGTGTTGATAATCTTTACATTGAACTATCACTTTACACACACATTTGCATATGGTGTATTTCCTTGTTGATTGGATTTGTGTTTCACACCTTGCATGATTGTTCCTTGTGATTATTCATCTAGAAAATTGCTTTCTAGAACAATCCTTTTTCAATCTCATTGAGATTACATCATCATAATGTCTATTTTCCTTAGACCTTCATTCAAAAAATCACGCACGTATCTCCATACTTACAAAATGTCTAGTTGGATTCCCTTATGCTACTGTGAATCTGACATGTCACTTCCTTCCCTTTAAAGGATTTTCATCCCACTATCTAGGATCTAGACATTTGCGCTTAAAACAACGCCAACAATGATTGAAGTATCGCGCGGTTGCTCAAATTTACAACAATAAGAACCTAGGTTTAGCAATTCAAATCAAAAGATTCCCATTACAACTAAACCTCATTTGGTTCTTTCGTGTTAGAGGAGCCCAGTCGGGTACCCTGTTCCCCACCTTCAGCTCATAGTTGCAATGGTATGGTTTGGATGCTTCTGATCCAAATTATTATTTGGGTTCCCCCCACTCTTCTTCTTCTAATTCAGATCCAAACTATCATTCAGGTTCACACTCTTCTTCTGAAGATTCAGATCTCAACTATTGTTCGGATACCCCTAGATTAAATCTTGAATCACGGTCCTCCCTCCCTTCATAGGACCTTTATTCAAACTCACCTCAATGAAGTCTTCCTCCTTTGAAGACTTGTGTGACTCCAAGTTCTATCAATCAAACATCTAATTTGGTTCTTGAGTCACGGTCCTCCCTTTCTTCGCAGGACCTCCTTCATCAGTCATCTCAACAACCTCTTCCTCCGTCGAAGAGTTCCATGACTCAGATTACCTCTAGTCAATCATCTAATTTGACTCCTATGAAAAAGCAACTTAACAGATGGCTATGTGATCCTATTTTCTCTCCTACATTGCATCGTCTTTATAGAAAAGCAATCTAGGCCCAATATCCAGATCTTCCATTCATGAGGATGCCTACCTCCAATCCTACTTCCTCTCTTGAGTAATCTTCTTCTGTCAATTGATCTTCCCCTCTTATCGAACCCATTTCTTCTATTCAAGCCTTTTATGACTAAAGAAAAATAACCTCTAATAATTGATTTCTCTCAGAATGAAGAAAACAATCAAACTACATGATGATATCCCTTAGAGGATTGCAAACAAGGATTCTTTCTAGAACTTGATACACTCGCGTATTGGGGAAAAGAAATTGATTCTTTTATCAGAACATAAAGGAAGATCCTAAAGTCATGGAAACTTGATTCTTCTTAGGTGTTATTCCATCTTCACCTTCTTCTGAGCATGATGAAATGTCAGGGTCTAGCATTGATCCATGGCCTATCTTCTCATTACCAAATCATTCTTATTATCAACATTATCATCATCTTCTCTTGGGTCATCAGTAGCCCTTCATCTTCTTTATCTATGGGGTCACATCCAACTAGCCCTCTTTTCTTCTACGAGTCACCCAGGTAGTCCATTCCCTTCTATTCTTGGGTCACATCCTAGTAGCCCTTCATCCTCTTTTATCTATGGGACCCCTCCTGGTAGTCCCTCTTCTTCTATACTTGGGCCACATGCCCTAGTATTCCTTCGTCATCTTCTATCTATGGGTTGGACCATGTCCTCATATCCCAATTTCTTCCATCTTAGGGCCATATCCTGGTATCCCTTCATCATCTTCTATCAGTGGCTCACCTCCTGGTAGCCCATCCTCTTCAATTCTTAGACCATATCCTTTTCATCCATCACATATTTCTTCTATCTATGGTTGTGGCAAGCCCACGGTCATTTCTCACATCAGTTCTAAACGTCCACATTCTCTTTCTTCTCCTTCTCAGGATCAAACAAGTCACGTGTTAGCTTATAAGAAACCCAAACAGTTTCTTAATCAAACTCAGATCAAAACTTCAAAGAGCCCCAAAGCTCCCAACAAATCAAACAATCTCAAAATTTTAAATCAAGCGTGATTCAAGAACGCACATCAACGTAACCATCAAGTATGACACAAAGTGCATAAACCTCTGGATAGGGAACTCAAGATCCCACATATGAAATCCATGTTTCAAAGGCCAAATCACAGTCATTTGTTGAGTACGAGCTCACCATGATCATTGAGATCGGGGATAATATTACTCTTGATAAACAAACACGCCTAGTCTCCCTTATCAAGGAAGTTGCAAACATCATTGTTAGATCTTACCACGCAGAGTGACTTTATTGGTCCCACCTTTCCAAAAACTATCAAAAATCAAAAAATAAAAAACAATTCAAAAATACAAAAAAACATTGAGAAAACACAAGAAAAATCAAAGGTACATTTTCTCAAACATTGCAATCAGGTATTGCGTACACATGGATGTTTCTTTCTTCCCTTCCTTGCTGTTCTTCTAAAAGTCTTCCTACCATTTTCATCCCTTCAGTGATATTTTGGTTAGCCTATTCACATGCATTTTGTGACATTTATCTCTATGGTATTTGTTTGACCCTAGTCTTTTATCACCTTGGTAAATTAAAGAACGAATGACCTCTTAGAGATCCTATCACATTCAACATCTAATAATACTTGTTGTGAAAGAATTTTTGGACATATTTGTTGACACTAGCCAATGTCATCATCACATTCACTTCCATTTCCTTTCATCAAGCCATCTAGTGGTTATTTAACCCCTTGTCAAACAAGAGAGCTGAAATAAGTTTTCAGAAAGAAAAAAGAATCAAAATCAATCAAAAATCAAAAGCTAAAAGCTAAAAGCAAAAGAAAATTGATATATTACTCTCTCTTGGGGTATTTCCAATAATCTCTATCAGGGCTATGGATGCCTAACTGGCAGTAGATAAATGTTGTGATTAGAATCAAATGCATCTCCATCAGGGCTATGTATGCCTGGCTGGCAGCGGAGAAATGTACAACTATCCTTCCACCCTTCATTCACAAATCACCTATCACCTATCAAAATAAATCATTCCTACACATTGGCTAGGGTGTCTTCACTTGTTGTCTATTAAATCTTCACTTCAAGAGGTAATTAAATTCCACATACACAAACTGGATCTCTATGAGTAAGCAGGATTAGTATGTTACCAAGTGTCTTTTTTGGACCTTGTTTAGACTCTTACTTTAGTCCTTATCTTGTCTCACAATTTGTGCCTTTGGCTAATCACTTCTTCATCGCAAGGCTTCTAAGCTACATTCATATCATTCACATCATTCTTCTACTTTGTTCAGAACATCCATGTGTATAAGATTCATCTTTTTGCCATGTTTGTGGACACCTTTGTCCCCTTTCTCAAAAAACAATCTTCTCCTTCCTTTCTATCATGTTATTTTAGGCCAACTTACATTGGGGGCATCCTTGCTTCTTCCCAACACTTCATTGGTTTATGTTCAACATCATGTTGAACCTATCCATAATGGCCTTGGGTCCGCTTCTACATGTGAAGAGTTTTCCTTTGAATATTCCCACCTAATCGTTGGGGAATTTTTGCATCTTCACCTATCTTGTATGTGTGGCCTTATGCCCTTGTACATCCCATCTATCGCTAGGGGCATCCATGCTTCCTCGTCTTCTTGTACATAGTTTTAGAAAACTTTCAAAATCATAAAAAACATTCAAATATGTTAGAAAAATCACAAAACATTCAAATATGTTAGAAAAATCACAAAAACATTCAAATATGTTATAAAAACTTCTAAAACATTCAAATAAACATCCTACAAAACGTTGCTATTTGGTTCTCACTTATTCATGTGCGTGACTCGTGGATCATCTTGATCTACCTCCATCAACAAAAGCTAGGTTGCTTACTTCGTCTGTACTCTGGGGCACAACAAGTTGTCTGGTACTATTTCGTAGTGCACATTACTTTTTTTCATCCATTATTCCTCGCATGTATCCTTGCTTGGGGCACCATCATTAACCCTTGTCATTAATTTCACAGGTCAGAAACTGAAGCTTGATAACAAAAACATTACATTATGTTTCAGGTTGTTAGGTTAGCTTGTTTACTTTCTCATATTGCATTGCATTATGTATGTTGCATAGAGTTAGGCATCTTTTACTTTCTTCGTATTGCATTGCATTTTTATGTTGCATGGAGTTGGTGTTTTCAGCAATGGACATTTGTTTCGTATATGGCTTTTCATGTCATACTACACTTTTGTTCATTCTTTTTTAATAAGGACCGATGATGAAGATCTCTAGCAATATGATGAAAAATAAAGTTGTTTAAAAGGCACTGGATGGATGTTAGCTCATTCCCCCTTCCTCATACTCCTTTTCTTCTATATCCCCTTTCTTCTTCACACTATTATTTCTTTTGTTCTCTTTCTGTCATCTTTTCGATCGTCAATCGAGTTCTTCTATCACCCCATCGACAATCGAGGGGGCATCCTCCATTCTACTCATTTTTCTTCTATCCCTTCAAAATTTTCTACCTTGTTTATGCTTGTCTACTTTCTTTGAAGTGACGTCGCTTACGTCACCCCAAAGAGGGGCAAATGTAGACACCTAAAACATGCTTACACTTAGCATTTCATCCAATTCAGTTAATTGATGACACTTCATTAATTAACCCATTCTGAACTCCATTCTCGGATGCCCATTCACGACCCTCTTTCAGTCGTATTCCTCCTATAATCATCTTATTTGACTAATATCTCTCTTATTATCTAAACATCCTTTCAACCATTCAGAACCTCCCTAGTCCTCTCTAGACCACGTCTATTGGCTTCGTAGGCTAGTCTATCAGTCACAATTGGTTATCCAGACCCCTCCCAACTCTCAATGAGTCTCTAATCACTTGATAATCAAAGTTTAACTAGCTTAAAACCCTAGTTAACTAGCCTAAACCCTAGTTGACTAGCCTAAACCAAGCTTAACTAAGTCTGAAGCACGTTTATCCTAATCTAATCCTAAAGTGCTATTTGATATTTAGTCTCACATGCACCCAAATTCCAAATTCTTCCAAACCAAAAACTATAATACAAGGCTAAGCCTACCCATTCAAAGACACAACTTTACATAAGCTAAAGCCAAAAACAAGCCTAAGAAAGCTTAAGAGTTCATTTGCATTAGCCAAGCTAATAAGACATTTGATCTTGGGTCATCCACCATTAAAATAACTTCATCTTGTACCCATGTTAGGTTAGTAATGGAATAGCTAAACTTGGCCATGTAGCCTTTTAGTGAGATTCATTCACCCTCGTGGAGGTAAACAACAAAACTGATTGCTTAAGTCTTTAGTAGACATATTTTGTTAAGCTCTCAAGAATAGAGGTTAATGCTATTTGTTATATTTATTGCTTATTTTAAGTTTTAAACACATGCAAATAGGGTTCCTTGCTCATTTCTTATCATATGGTCCATTGAGGGTCCTTTTGCACAAAGCATTGGGGTCTTGCCCCATATCCATAACTCTTAACAAAACCTTTCATTGAACACACCTTTTATTCACCTAAACAATCTTGTTTTTGGGTTAGCACATTTTGAGAGCAAGGAGACAAAAGGAGAGTTGCATGCAAGTAGAACCAGATTCTTTTCATGCACCCAGACATCCATAGCCAGCACCAGGATAGATCTAGAAGCATTGGCACTTAAGGTAACATTCCGGGAAGCATCACTATTGCACCAAGTTCCATTCCATCAACCGATCATCACCACCACCCTAACATTGGACCTACAATATTGGTAAGTGTTTTATCATTAATAAGTTCCATTCCTATTTTGTTCATAGAGTTTTTTATCATTTATGTTACCATTCTTCTATTAATATTCCCATTCCTCCATAGCCTTCTTTCTGACAAACCTAAAATCTCACCCACTCGTTTATCAGATCACGTATCTTGGCCCTTCCACCTCTCTGAGTGTTCTCAGTATTCCCCTAGACATCACCATCTCCTTCTTTTAGCCCCATCTAACATCACCTAAACTCTATAATAAGGTTTTCATTGGATATACCGATGTCGGTTACCCATAACTGTCGTTGGTCTCCCTTAACCATCGTCGGTTATACCTAATTGACAGCGGTTTCTGTGTTTTACACCTTTATCAATAACATAGTTAACCTACATTGTACCAAGTGAATCAAACAACCCAGAACCTGACCCTAACTAATTCTAACACCCTGACAACCACCTACCCTTCAGATCTGACTATAACCTACATGTTGTATTAGATCTACTTATTGTGCTTGAATGAGATTACCTAAATCAGATCAACTACAGTAAGACTTTATTTATTTCTCACATTAAGTTGTTTTAAACAGTGGATTGACAACCATCTAGGAAGTATCAAACTTCCCGGAACTAGCACACGCTAGGCAGTCCACTGTCATATATTATGTAACTATTCTTTTGTGGTCTTGTTTTCTATTTTAAGTAGTTCCTCCTATCCAAAAGGAATCTCTCACAATCGGCACTAGATCAAGAAGTCAGAATGCGTGCAACAACCATCAACCAACCCATTTAATAGGTATTCCTCCTAGCCCATAACCCTATCTGTTTTGTCATTCAAAAAAACGTAAAGAAAATGGTGAAACATGAGGTTAGAGGGAGCATCATATTGCAGACATTGGAGCCTTGTGGATTAAGAAAAATAGCTAAGGTATGTCTCTATTTAATATTATTAACTATGTTTTTAGATTTTTCTCCTCTAACGGTTCTATTTGTCTCCTCACAATTGGTTATGCTCAAATTGCACACACACACACGTTGTAGTCACAAAATCATGCACTTTAGATATTTATTTATCTCGGTCTCATACTACTATTTAGAAGGTTTTTGAGGGAAAAAATTACTAATTAACCCTCGTCTTTTGCCCACTTTATTTTATTTTATTTTTTCATTACGAACCTCTTGCACCTTTATGCCCAGTCAAATTATATCATCCCACATTATTTTAGCCTCAGTTGGGGTGGTCAGATTAGTACTGGGGTGCCCTAATCCTTCTAGAGTTTTCCCACCACTTTTTGGGATCTTTCTAACTATTTTACATCTTTGTCTTTCTCGTGGTTAGCCTTTTCAGGGTTAGTTATGAAATTAGACCAAGAAAACTCTATAAATATAAAGTTATAAGACCATAATGAGGGACCTAACATCACTTACGACTATCACTCCATATAGAGCTGCATCCATCTATTGCATTGGAGATGACTTGCATCCACATAGCTCCATCATCAAGGCACAAGGATAGGATATCTACATCACACTTCATAAGGGGAGGGATTCTATTCTATTCCACACACACATTCTATTACATATTCTACACATAGTTATTACTCGTTATTTGTGTGACTGACACAAGAGTAACCTAGGGCATGTTCACACACACTTGCACATAAAACTACAACGGTTCTGAGATGTAGTGCATCACTTAGTAAGTCCACCATTGTGGAAGCTGAGGATAGTCCAACCCCGTTATATGTATTTTTATTTTTTAGGGTTTGATGTTTGTTTTGGGGTCTTATAGGTCTTTCTTCCATCTTGAGATATCAACGATATTCGACAAATTACAATGTAATTGATGCGATAGGCAACAGACATTATAGATTACCTTTCAACACTATGAAGACTATATTTAGAGCTTTTGCGTAGACCAGGGAACCTAGAATGTAGACCAAAGTGCCCTCAGGCACCCAGACCTCCTCCAAGTGCTCCAATCCAGCTAGATCGACACTCCTGTAAAGTCGTTACTGCTTCTGATTTTTCCAGTCTCCTCTACCACACAGTCCCACGAGCATATATTATCAGTTGAGTTATTTCCTCTTTGTCCTTGCACATTAGGGTTTCTATTTTATTACCTTGTATAACTTATCTCATTTACATGTTGTCTTCGTACATCTATTTTGTTATGATTTGTCATCACACCAAAAGCTCGAACTGATGGTGGAGAGAGATCTCATCATATTAACCAACTACTATGCCAACAAACCCCCACATGATAAATCCAGATGCAAACCACGTGAGTCTTGAACTCACCATGTATTCACCAAATTAGGCCCAACGACATTAGGAGGCAACGCCACCGAGACTTCCCGAGAGGTCACCCATCCTAGTACTACTCCAGGTCGGGTGTGCTCAACTACCTGGCTCTAATACCATGTTACGATTTGTCGTCACACCAAAATTTTGAGCTTCTAGTGTGATGGAAAATTTGTGTAACTTCTGATACCAGACAGTTAAGCGCGCTCAACCTGGAGTAGTACTATAATGGGTGACCTGAGAAATCCCAGTGTCATTGCCTCCTAATGTCATTGGGCCTAATTTGGTGAATACATGGTGAGCTCAAGGCTCACATGGTTGTATCTAGATCCATCGTATGGGGGTGTGTTGGCGTAGCAACTTGTTAACATAATGAGATCATTCTCCATTACCAGTTCGAGCTTCTAGTGTGACAGCAAGTTATGTAGCTCTAATACTAAGTAGTTAAGCGCGCTCGACCTGGAGTAGTACTGAGATGGGTGACCTCCCGAGACGTCCTAGTGTCGTTGCCTCCTAATGTCGTTGGGCCTAATTTGGTGACCCAAGGCTCACGTGGTTGCATTTGACTCCATCGTGTGGGGGTGTGTTGATGTAGCAGCTGGTTAAAACGATGAGATCCCTCTCCATTACCAATTTGAGCTTCTAGTGTGACAGTAGATTATAACATGGTATCATAGCCAGGTAATTAAGTGCGCCGACCTGGAGTAGTACTAGGATGGGTGACCTTCTAAGAAGTCTGAGTGTCATTACCTCCTAATGTCGTTGGGCCTAATTTGATGAATACATGGTGAACTCAATGCTCACGTGGTTGCATCTGGCTCCATCGTGTGGGGGTGGGTTGGCGTAGCAGCTAGTTAACACAATGAGATCCCTCTCCACCATCAGTTCGAGATCTCTCTCCATTACCAGGTCAAGCTTTTGCTGTGACGACAAATTGTAACATGGTATCAAAGTCAAGCAGTCAAGCGCACCCGACCTGGAGTAGTACTAAGATGGGTGACCTCTCAGGAAGTCCTAGTGTCGTTGCCTCCTAATGTCATTAGACCTAATTTTTTGAATACATGGTGAGCTCAATGCTCACGTGGTTACATTTGGCTCCATCGTGTGGGGGTGGGTTGGCGTAGTAGCTGGTTAACATGATGAGATCCCTCTCCACCATCAGTTCAAACTTTTGGTGTGACGGTAAATTGTAATATGCTCATATCGTACTAAGCCAAGAACACAAATGCTAATTAAACACCCCCACATGATGGAGTCAGATGTAACCATGTGAGCCTTGAGCTCACCATGTATTCACCAAATTAGGCCCCACGACATTAGGACTTCCCGGGAGGTCACCCATCCCATTACTACTCTAGGTTGAGTCCGCCTTAGCTACTTGGTATTAGAGTTGCATAACTTACCATCACACCAGAAGCTCGAACTAGTAATGGAGAGGGATCTCATCGTGTTAACCAACTGCTATGCCAACACACCCCCATACGATGGAGCCAGATGCAACCACGTGAGCCCTAGGCCCACCATGTATTCACCAAATTCGGCCCAACGACATTAGGAGGCAATGCCACTGGGACTTCTCGGGAGGTCACCCATCCTAGTACTACTCTAGGTCGAGCACACTTAACTGCTTGGTATCATAGCTGCACAACTTGTCATCGCACCTGAAGCTCGAGCTGGTAATAGAGAGGGATCTCATTGTGTTAACCAGTTGCTATGCCAACACACCCCCATACGATGGAGCTAGATATAACCACGTGAGCCTTGAGCTCACCATGTATTCACCAAATTAGGTGCAACAACATTAGGAGACAATGACACTGGGACTTCCCAGGAGGTCACCCATCCTAGTACTAATCCTGGTCAAGCACGCTTAACTGTCTGGTATCAGAGTTGCACAACTTGTCGTCACACCAGAAGCTTGAACTTGTAGTGGAGAGGATCTCAACGTGTTAACTAGCTGCTACGTCAACATATTTACTACATTTATATGTCCTCCTAGATTAGATTAACTATCCTTTACTACTTTTAGTTAGTCAATTTTAGTTAATCACGCGCTATATCATTGTGGAAGTTTTATGTGTGGCTCTACATTCTCCATCCATCAACAACGATGGTAGGAGAAGGTCCAAATTGATAACAATGGGTAAAAATCATGCTTTTGAATAAGGGTGTTATATCACAACCTTCTCTCTAGATTCTTTTAAGTGTTGAGTTGGGCCTAACCCCTTTAACAATTTGCACTCATAACTAGTTTGGATTATCTTACTATGATTTCCTTATTTTCAAGAGAAAGGGCCAGCTTAAGGCCCTTGCACGAGAGCACTTGGTAGTATCATTATGTAGACACCTAAAACTGGTATCTATGCCTTCATTCACCCATGTGCGCATATTTAATTGTTTATTTAATCATCCCTCTCATTTAATCAAATTCCCATCCAATCCTGATTAATTAATTAAGCAACATTAATTAATTAATCATTTAATATCTTACATGCCCAATTATCCCATCCACATTAATGTTTATTTCTATTAATTAATCATTTAAATTCACATTGCCCTAACCAACCTTCTAATTATGATGCTTTTATCCTACACATAAATCCCCTTATGTTTATAGCTTTTATCCTATCTATTTTTATGCCCTAACTACCCATATCACATCCCTTGCCCACCTAATTCTTTAAAGAACTCACCCAATATTTAAAAGCGTAAAAATCCTAACCAAAATCAGAAAATCATGCCCATTAGGGAAACTTTCCCTATAGTCGGTGGCGACCCAGCCTAGTTGTCGTCGACCCTCTTTAAAAATGAGTGTTTTCTTTCCATTATGCATCAAAAATTAATCAATCAAGGAAATCACATGTATGTATCCTTCATCATGCCTAAGCAATTATGAAACATCCACAATACTCTTAGATATCCCTTCAGTGTGATTGCATCACTCATGATCATCATTCGTGAGACCTTCTCATCACTCCACCCCACACTAAAACAGATGCACGGTCCTCTGCGCATACACAACCTTGGAAAAATAATGTGGTTATTGGCACACAAGACACAAAAAAAAAGAGAGGAACAAGAAAAGAGAAAGGGAACACAAGAAAAAAATGCATAAAGGGAAATTCTAGACTAATTGGCGACACTACCTTATTACAAACACCAAGAAGATTTATTTATAGTAGGGATTCAACCTACTCCCATTGACGTGACTTGGTAACCTCGTCCCATCCAGCGCTTGTAACTGGAAAGTGCCTGAATCAAGAATGTACAAGATGATGTAAGGTCCCAATCAATGGACTTTCAACTTCCCAGGATGGCGCAAATACTTATAATCATACAATAATACCATCTACCCAAGTTCAAACTTCTTGTTCTTGATATGACGATCATGTCATGATTTTTGTCTTACTTTTTCTGTCTTCTGACTCCATCTAGCAAGTGATCACCTTTCGTCTAACTGCATCAAGTTATCAATTCTTTCTTCTACCGTTTGTTCGTCAACTAACCCTCATGCACGTGTTATACACATCAATGGTAATATGAATTCCACCGGTGAAACAACCTCCGCGCCAAACACCAATTGAAATGGTGTGGCCTTGTTCAACCTCTTGTAGGTTTTCTTGTATGCCCATAAAATGACTGATACTTTGTCATCCCAATCCTATCTTCCAACATCACAGATCTTAGTTAATGTATGACTTATTATCTTGTTAAATGCTTCAACAATTCCATTTGTTTGAGGGCGATATGGGATAGTCTTATGATGGGCCACCATAAATTCTATTAACAGAATCCTGACTGTTTCATTGAGAAAGTGTGTACCTCTATCACTTTTTAAACTTAAAGGACAACCATACATGTTGATTATGTTCTCCCATAAAAATCTAGCAACTATCATTGTGGTGTAATCCTTTATAGGTGCTACCTCTACCCACCGTGTCAAGTAATTAGTGCAAGTGATGATATACCGCAAACCAGTCCTTTGTGCGGCTGGCGCAATCAGCCCTACAAAGTTGATTGCCCATTTTTCAAATGGTTTGGCGTTGGCTATTGGTCGCAAAGGCATTTCATCTCTCTTTCTAGGTTTTCCAAGGTGCTGGAAATGGTCACAGACCTTGGAAAATTCAATGCAATCCTTGTATATGGTTTCCCACCAAATCCCTACTAATAAAATCTTCCTCACGGTAGCATTTCCTACATAATGTCCTCTTGTAATCCCACCATGTGATTCCTCCATAATTGCCACACACTCATGCTCTAATATGCATCGGTGTAAAACCTCGTCACGACCTAACTTATACAGGTCTCCACTAATCAACATGTAGGGTGTGATGCATATTGCTAATTGCTTTCTCTCTAGATCTTTCATCCCTTCTGACACCACACCTATTTTTAAGAACACTGCGATATCTTCCAAGTCTAAGGGAATGCACCGTAACCTAAATAGTTTCGCTTCTGGCATGGTATTCTCAATGCTTTGCGCGTCCTCCCCTGAATTAATCCTTGATAAGTGGTCAGGTCCTAAAATTTTTTTTCCTGGCTTCACCACCACTATGAACTCAAACTTTTGAAATAAAAGGATCCAACAAAATATGCACCTTTGCAGAATGGATTTTTTACTAAGTATTTCAGTGCCATATGGTCCATGTAGAATATAAATGGTGTTGCCAACATATACTGCCTAAACTTATGCAACGCGTATATCATAGACAATGCTTCACGCTTAGTTGTTGTGTAATTTTACTATGTTGGTGTCAAATTTCTACTTGCAAAGCACAATGGATGATCAATGATTCCCTCACCAAGTTGTGCTAGCACTGCTCCCATAACTGTCCTTGAGGCATCAACATGCACATGGAAAGGATTTTCCCAAGAAGGAAAGCGTAATATGGGTGTCATGACAAGCTTATCCTTTAAAGTGTCAAATGCCTTCTACTGCGCCTCTCTCCAATGAAAGGCACTTTTATGTTTTAACAATTCCTCCAAGGGTGCAGCGATCTTGGAATATCCCTTGATGAACTTCCTGTAATACCCCATATGCCCAAGGAATCTACACACTACACTTTGACTAGTAAGTTCCCCTAATCCTACAATAACTGTAACTTTGGCGGGATCCACTAGTAAGCCGTCTTTGCATATAATGTGTCCTAACAAGGCTCCAAATGGAGTACTAAAGACACATTTCTTAATGTTGAGGGATATCCTCAATTGCCAACATCTCTCAAACATCAGCCTTAAGTTGTCACAATGGTCTTTCACCAATCCATACACAGTCCAGTCATCCAGGTAAACTTGAAGAAACATATGGATGAAGTCTGGAAAATCTTGTACCACAATGTGTGAGAACACAACAACCGCATTCTTCAATCCAAAAGGCATAACCGTGTAGGAAAAACTTCCCCATTCAGTGGCAAAAGTTTTCTTTCTCTGGTCTTCTTTTGCAATCCTGACTTGGTGGTACCCTAAGAACCCATCCGTGAAAGAGTAGACTTTGTGTCCGGCTACTCCCTCCAGAATTTATTCAGTAAAGGGGGTTGGGAAGGGATTGATGACACACACTACATTCAGATCCCTGTAGTCAACATAGATTCTTATCCTTCCATCCTTCTTAATACTGATAACCATTGGGCTTATCCATTCTGAATCTTCCATTGCCTCAATGATACCAGATGTTATCATTTTGTCTATTTCTTCCTTAACCCATACGCATAAATTTGGATTCATCTGATAAGGCCTCTTTCGAATCGGGCATGCACCTTCCTTCAACTTGATTTTCATCTCCCCCAAGGAATGGTGGATGCCTTTGATTTCATAGTACCCACGAGGGAGAAAATCTTGGAACTCGTGTAACAGATTAATGATCTTTGAAACTTCTTTTTCTGACCAATAGTCACTGATGATAGCTTCCTTATGTTCTACCTCCGTCCAAATGTTAACCTTTTTTTTTTTCAAGGGCTCATGGTAGGCACGCGCTCACTCATCAGTGTTGTTTATGACTTTGTGCGTACCCTTTGAATGGTTAACATCTAAAGTCTCCATCTCTTCTTTGCCTATTACATAGACCATGTTTCTTTTTTCTTTTTCCATACACCTGCGCTCAAGTTGTACTTCATTTAATTCTTATTCATTGAGGCGCGTCTCTAAATAAGGATTACCTAGCAATTTTAGTAGCCTATCCTCTATCATAGCACTATCTCCCATCGTAAGGTATTTGATAACTTGCAATGCATTATCCACTGATGGTTTGGTACTCCTATACTTAAAAGATTGAATGAGATAAACCGCCAACTCTTGCCAATTACCCGTCTGATGACACATCTCCAAATGAACATACCAAACACGTGCACAACCTTATAAGGTGGAATACAACTTATGTACCCATAACAAAGGTGGCAATGCTTTTGCACTTCCCATCCAGGCCTCCTCGCATGCTTGGATATGAAATGAAACAGTCTCTTTACCATGGTAGTCTTGTATGACCATGGGTGCATTGCTCCTAGAAAACCTTATAGAAAATGTGATCCTCACCTCGCGCCACTCCAGGAGGTTCTCCTGATGTGTAGCCCACCAGGTTCTCCTGATGTGTAGCCCACCAGTACACTGCAGTCCCGAGTAGGTTATAACTGAGCATTCCTCTTCTCTCATCCTCATTTTTTCACTGAGCTTCCATTTCCCGCAAGAAAATTTCAAGGTATGCCCCTCTAGAGTAACTTGGAAACTTCTTTCCTCCTAGGCACTTGACTGAGCATGTATTTTTCACCCTTGTTATAGATCCTCTTAACTGTCACGAAATTAACTCATAAGTCCCATGTGCCCAATTGTCTCATGCCACACTAGTGGTATCACTGAATGACTGAGCATCTTTAAACTGGATAACTCCCTCCGTGGGGTGAATTATCTCATGATCTCTGATGGAGCACACATAGATTCTATTAAGGACTTCTTCTCCTAGGGGCTCAATAGAGGGTGCTGAATTCCCATCTGTCAAAGGGATGATCACCATTTCTTCCTTGTTCTCAAAGTTGATATACCCTTTGTTAAACCGTAGGTCGGTGTTGTTCTTGTAACACCATGGGCACCCAAGCAGTGGTAGAAAGTTGTTTGCCTTGATGAGCACCAAGACTTAGAAGTCTCCAGTGAACTTGGCCCCTTGAATGGTGATAACTGCATCCTTCAGACATTGTATCTCCCCTTGTAAACTCTTAATCACGTCTATAGTCTCTTGATACACTTCTTTCTGATGGGAAGGGTCTGGATACTTTCCATGTACTACTTCCTCTCTTGAAACTAGTGTCCTTGATCTTGGCATCTCCCTAGTGCACGCGGCCTCTACTCACACCCTCATCAGTACATGTTCTAGCCCTGACTCACATGCCACTCTTGGCATCTATTATGAATTGGCCTTCTTGATGCTCACCATCCCAACACCCTTGTCTTTCTGGTGCTGTTGGTTCATATACTCATAAAGTTTTGGAAACTCTTTGTACTTGTGTTTCTTTCCACACCATGAGCATTATAATAGATTAGGTGACTTGCATTTGTAATGCTATGTAGATCCATAATTATAACAATTTCCTCACGGGAACTCACTCTGTCCTCCGCCGTGGTTACTGTACACCGGAAAAGTGACAAGTGAGCGTAGAAATCTACGGGCAACTCTTCCGCATACCCGACCTCCCGAGGTTGTGCCGAGACAGCCGGTGGGGATGGAATATGCGTGGGATGCAGAAAAACTAGTTAGGCAGTCTAATGTCTTCGACACGCACTAATGGAATTTTCGAATCTAAGGCAAAGAAAGCCCTTCTAACTTGGACTGGTGTAATAGATTGATCGGCAAGGATGACTGCTCGAAGGCTCCAATCAATATCGAGCTCTGGTGTGATTCGATCTATGGACTGTGGAATACGTGGGAAATGACCTGGGATAGTTTCGTGTATGTCTCCAAATAAGATCATATGGTGGATGTTGAATACAATTGACTCTACGGACGATTCTCGGGCCTAGTCCAGAATTCTCTAGCTTCGTTAGCCGCTATATCTAGTAAGGACAATTGTTCGATGATGATGGGTGGAAGTGGAGTGGATTGGAATACTAGTGTGTGTAGGCCAGTGTTTATATCTGATTGACTTATGGATTCGTTAGGCTGTGGGACTTGTGGGTCACAACCGTAGACTCTTGGTTGTTGCGGTCCTGTTATGGTCATATACGATATCAAGTCCTAATTCCTAGTATCCAGTAATCATATGCTTTCTCGACTTCTCTGTTTAGGACCAACAACTGCGTGACTTTCTCAGAATATCTCACAGGCATTCGTGCAACCTGGATCCTTAAACTAGTATCTATGTCTGTGAGAGTGTCTCCTGCACCTGGCTGTGGGACCAAAGGATCACAACCAAAGGTTTGTTCTCTTTCGAACCCCTCTACAGTCATGTGAATGTTTGCCTAGGGTAATCTGTAGTTTGGTTGATTTGACCAAAACGTGTGTGCTTGGTCATCTTCTATGTTTAACCCTCTCAACTGAGAACTGATCAGTTGTAAATCTGTTGTTGTTTGGAATACTTGTATTCTGAGATTTTGATCTATGTCAACTATTGCTATGACGAGGTTTGGTTGAGGCACGATTGGCTCAAATATGTATTCCCTGGGCTCCCAAGGTCCCGTGATTGTCATACAAAATAAACTGTAAATCTAACTGTAACAAAGCAAATTCTAACTACGTGGAATAAATCTAAAACATATATAACTTCTATTTTTGCATTTAACTTTATGAGAAGAAAAGCAACTATTTAAATGTATCTAGAAATAACAACTAAATAACAATTTAAAACAAACAAGATAACCGAGTGTAGTTATTTGTCTGTGCGATTTGCAGATTTATTCTAAATAATGCAATAACTTCCCTAATCTACTTGCAAGATTCTTGATCCTACCTCAGAAGTGAGGAGTGAATCATAGTTTCTCAGAAACTATCAATCCTCACAGCTTCCCTGGCAATATCGAGAATAGAATCTACTGAAATGAAGTAATTTTAAATACTTTATTTGATATGATTTTAACTAAAACTTTGAAAGCTAGAACCTGGATTCCGCAGAACAATGGCGATCCGATGGTGTATGTGATCTTGTCCCCTCAGTGTGATCTCTTCATTCTTTCGTGTTCACATGGATCCAAAAAAGTGTGTAATGCTAGCATCGACAGAAATAGATATTGGGACAAGGACAGCTCAGAATGCAAACTGAAAATGTGAGTAGGAGAGGGATAGCGCAAGAGTACAGAGCTTGGCTTATGCAATTCCTAGCGGGATTTTACTGCGAGTCATGCAACATAAAGTGACCAGAACCTGAAACTATCATGTTTGAAGAGAAAAACCTGTAACTTTAATGGCTTCCTAAGCTATTCTACTTCAATGGAATGGATAAAACAACAACACTGTTTGCACAAGCTAGATATGTGGCTTACCAACAGCTAGATAATGCTAACTAAGCATGCAAGGAATTAAAACTATGGCTCTAAACAGAACAAAAGACTGAACTATGAAAATGAGAGCTTGAAAGTGAATGAGGGGCAAACCTGGCAGACAGCACTTGCACAAGGTGGATATGTGGCTTACCAACAGCTGCACAATACTAACTAAGCCTGCAAATGGACTAAAACTATGGCCTCTAAGCAAAACGATAAACTGAACTATGGAAAAAAAATGCGGATAAGAGCAAAAGATCAGACCCTTTGTTTGTGCACAAACCATTTATTTATAGCTTTCATTCACCCAAAGATCAAAATCAAACTGAACTCTAAAAACCATAAACAATGGCCAAACACTATTCCAGGGGACCAAAAACATAAATGCATGCCCAAGTCGGAAAGGAAAGCTGGTGAAACGTTGATATTTTACGTGAGTCACGTCAAAGCGCTTTCTGGAAAACACGTGCAGGACCGCCGCTCTGAGCAGGGTGGCGGTTACAGGACCGCCGCCCTGATCAGGGCGGTGGTCACGAGACCGCCGCCCAGGTAGGGCGACGGTTTCGTAACTGAAGGGCAAAAGGCCAAGAAAAGAGGAAAAAAGGGGAAGACAAAGGACGCGGGGGCTAAGCGAGGCATGCGGGATGTTAACGCATACTCCGAGGGCTTTTCCAGATCCCGAACACCTTGCAAGGAGACCTGTATCATCATTGGGGCACTTGTCACGTTGTTCTGGCAGTACAGTACCTTACAATTTTGGGTACGTACAGTTACTACGACCATGAAATCCTCCGTGAAAACCTCTTCCACACTTCCCTCCATCTGTTCACCCTTCATAACGACGATCATCATCCTTAGAACCAATTACAAGGCTAGTCTGGTACACACCTAAATCAATAACATCATGGATTTGATCAATTAGTCTACAATCTTGAGTACCATGGGTCATAGAATTACATATCTTACAATAGCAAGAAACATTCTTGTAGATTGTGCACTGTAGTAGAGGGCATCTACTTGCATCATGATCCCCATGGCAGATCTCACAGTCTACTACCATAGCACGCACTAGCTTCCGAGGGAAACTATCCTTTGCATTCCCTTCCACTTCATAGTCTATACAACAAAGCCCACTATGAACCTCATGTGTTGAGTTTACAGACAACTTCTCCAACTGCTTGGCCATTGCAACAATTTGAGCCTCTAGAAAAGGACTAACACTAGTATCAATGCTACTGATAACTTCTGCATGTAGGGAAACTTCCAATGCCTCATGCAGGTCTGTGAAAGTCTTGTGCGATAGAGCCCTTTTAAATGGTGTTATCAATCCTCCAACAAACCATTGGGCACGTTGAGAAGGATGAATGTCATAGGATAAATTTGACAAGAGAGTATTGAAACACGCATCATACTCCTGCACAGTCTCTGCCATTCCCTGTTGGATGTCCTTAAGAGCACTGATGCTCTTCTGATCAAACTCTAGGATATGGAACTCTGCTAGGAAGGTATTCTTCAATGCAGTGTAGTCTACCACTGTCTGATGGGGGTCATACTTCCTATACCAACTATGTGCGCACCCTTGCAACATTATTGCAAATTGGCTTGCCTTCCGCACTGGGGTAGTGATCCCCTTTGCACAACATAGTAACTCACACTTGTGCATATGCTCTACAACATTTTCAATACCCCTATAGTTTGGTAAGTGCAAATACATATTGAAAAACACTTTGGGAGGTGGCTGGGGTCCTTCTCCTCCCGATTAAGAGCCTTAGTTCCCTCTGGTGTTTCCTCCTCCACTGGATCCACTAGGTCGTATTCCTCCTAACCCACCAGATCCACCTCCTGCAGTCAGCAAAGGGCCTGAAGTGGTCATGCCAAGGGTTCCCAACATCCCACTGAACTACGTGTCGATGGTCAGTGATATTATGCCACCACCAGTTGTGTTTCCCATGCCACTCCTAGACATGATACCAAAAGCTTACGTACTTACACCTTGTCCAAAGATTTCTCTACATACAAGAATGGATTGTGGAACCATTGATGTTCCAAATGAGAAATTTTATCTCCTGGGTGCAAATTAGTTACTCCCACTAATACCAAATGGGTTAACAATACTCCCCCCTTGATCTGGAAAACCAAGTGCCGGGGGTTGGTCGTCAGGTGGGTTAAGATGCGCGCCGATGGATCTTATTTCTCCATGCAAAAAAATCTCATCAGAAGCTAAAGGGGCTTCGCTCTCATGCTTGTCAAGATGGGGTATCACATACTACTTAGGTTCCACATCCTCTGCATGAACCTGAACTCCTTCCCGCAACATCTTCCTCAATAGATCCATCATACTTGCAACCTTACATTGTCTAGTCATCTCCCTTTCATGAGCTTCACTATACTTGAGTCGTCTCTCCTCCCTTTCTTTTTCAGCCACAATGTCTTCCATCTTCCTCCACCATAGCTTCCTCTCCCAACACTCAGAGAAGCTTAGCCGGCCATGGGGAATGCTTCTAAACTCAAAGTAATGACCAAGATCTTCATAGCTAAAGGAATAACACACAAAAATGATCCTCTAGGCTCCCTCAGAAACTCAAACTCAACAACTTTTACACAAGAATACGTCAAAATGGCATATTCTAAAGTATAACTAGTCAACACCCTCTTCCACTAGGGATCAACAACACGCATCCAAGTCAGATCTACATCATGCAGCCTTTGATAGTCATCTTGGGTGCATACATGTGATCTATAGTACCAACTTGATATGGATGTGTATGCTAAAATCCATTCATATAGTTCTATTGGGAAGCAGCAAAAAAATGTCTCATACAATTCATGGTATAGGTTCTCTTCTACCCATCTATGTGCATCGAACTTAGGTCTAGTGTTGAATCTTTGAGAAAACTCATCCTCCATGCTCTTGAACCATGTTTCAACACTTTATAAGGTCAGGCACTCTGTCATCACACATCATAGGGACAAATATGCATGTCATTTCTCACAACTTTGAAAAGAGGTCCCGGCAATGGAACCAAAATGTAGTCATATTTTATACCCTTAGACCAATAGTCTAATCCCACGCGCATCGGCATATCACCCAGCGGGCACTGGGTGCTCACCCGAGGCACGTGCGGGCACCGATTCTCTCCTTTATGTGAGTTTCGTGAGAATGCATCATATTAGGAAAGATAATCAAATGCAGGACAAAAAAGAACTATACAACATTGTTAAGAACTTAGAATGAGTTGTCATCTCATTATATGCAGAAAAGAGAAATAACAAGCAACATATGGTGATGGTTCATACAGAAAGGAAATGCATAAGTATTATACTCCTAAACACATAAATGATTTATAACAGAGCATTATATTCATACTAACAAGGTCAATAACCCACATCACATCCCTTGAGGTCATAACAGATCCCCATATAACTATGTAGAACCAAGTCATGCATCAAACCTATATTATGCTCATCATACTACAATGAAGACTGAAAACCCATCCCTCTAAATGTGCCATCGCTCATAGAGCTCTCCTAATCCCTAACCCATACCATCCTCCATTTTGTTCCTACAGGGCTTCACCTCCCTTTCTCTCTTTCATCCTCTATATCTTTCTTATATCGGGTGCTTGTATTTATAACCTTAATACCCATCGCCATGCCTTCCAGAAGTTACAGATCGGTCGCCAAGTGTTGAAGTGGTCCTCCATGGGAGCATGCCTTCATAGATCTCAACTCTCCATTTTGTATGATGATGCTCTTCTAGAACCTTCCATCACATCCCTGAAATATTCCCTTCTTGACCCCCACAATCATTAGGATGGCACCTTATTCACAAGGTTCATGCTTTTCTCATGTGCTGCATGGGGTGTTGAATACAACTAAGTACAAAACCTATTTTACCATGCACGTGTGCCACGTGTTCTACAAAACCCTGCCAAAACCCTTCCCTACGCGCTTTCAACACGTGTGCTCTTCTTTGACTAGATCCTACGCACCCACGTGCCTTCTTATACTTAGTTGATATTTTAGGTCCCAACACCCTTTTTATTTTTTCATCCTCGACTTCATACCTCCTTAATACAGTCATTGTCAATTCCCCCTTGGTCACCATCAACCAGGGCCATGTTTATCCAATAACCTATCTAAAGTCTTATTTCATATCATTTATCCTACTTCTCTCCCTTTGGTTCTCTTATGCAAATACTTTCACAATAATTATTGGTACTTATCAGCTTCAGATTGCATTCAAACCTTGCAGGTCTATATATTTCATCTATAGGTCCAGATCCATCCTCCCAGGTCATTGTCGACCTGCCTGTGCATAGTCTGGGTCACTGTCGACCCAGAAGAGGTACACTTATTTTATAGTTATTTCAATCAAATCAGCTTCAAATCCATGTTAATTAGTTTCTAGATTCAGTGTTTTGTTGTTTCTACATGTTATCTACAATACTTGCTTTATTCCATCCTTCTAAACAAATGGGGGTTGACATCCACCAAGGAAGCTAACCAATTTTTGGGTCAGCTTAGTCAGAAAAACCCCGCATATATTTATCTAATCAAATCTCATTTTTAGTTTATCTTATTTATAGGTCTCACAGTGAAGATCCATCATTCAACGCCCTTTATCTGAAGTAACATAAACCCTCCATTTCTGAGTTGTGTAGCTTCTTTAGTAGCTAGTGCATTAACTTCATTACAAATGAGAAATTTGGACAACATTCCTGGCACACCGGTGAAAAAAACCATTTAGGTGGTCTCTTTCTTTTATATATTATACTTTTTCTACTAACATTACAGTGTGATGCTTCACTTTATTGCTTTCTCATGTTGGGATCGTCACTTGGATCATTCATCCCCCAAAAGTTCAGATAAAAAGGAAAAGATTTATCCATGTATTCCTCCTTTTTCCCCTTATTTTCTCCTTCCTGCTTCATATTTCCCTTTCATGTGTGTGTCCTCATCGAAAGATAACATTTTATTTTGGTTTTAAAATAACCCTTCTTTTTTACATCATGCTTGCTCACATAGTCTAAAGAGGAGTCTGATCTTCTGCATCACACATTTTCTCACACACAACCTAAACCACACAAATCAAATTAACACATAAAAACACTCCCTTTCCTGGTAGACTGATTAGGATTTGATCACCCAACACGATGTTGCCTCAGACATTCCCTAGCCACAACTTACCCAAAATCAAACATAGATCGCCTTCTTCTAGGTTCTTTGTTATCCATTTCCCTTTTCTTTTTCACATTCTTAATCAAAACATAAAAGGAATTGTTTGCTTGACTTGTTTGATTAATAATGGAGCAAAAATTTTCCTTGAACATTTCTCAGTAGTCCATCATGACCCCATCCAAACCCTTGTTACTTCCATACCTTCTTCCAGTCCCATCTATGATTATCTCTACTGTAGACCCTCTACTTCTTGATCACATAGACCAGTAGCCCCTGTTTCATCCCCATAACCTTTGTCCCCATCACCTTACACCATTCCTATTTCTACCCCACCATATTTGTCTTCATTACCTCATACCCTTCTTAGGTCATCCGACATAACCATACCCAATTCACTTATGGATGTTCCTGACAAGAACCCCCTCCATGACTTCCTCCTCCGTATATATCAATTAACAGATCATGTTTCACCTTATGACATTTCCCCTTCGTTCGATATACCTGTCTCACATATGGGCATCCCTTATGACCCTCCTGTATCAGACCTTCATGTTCTTTCCCCATCCCCATCATCTTACCATGATCATAATTATCACCATGATCTTACATCCCATCAACCAATTCCATCTTCACCACGTGACATTTTCAGATATCCATTTCCTAATCCCCCACCAACGAGTTCATCTTCACCATCTACATCAACACCATGCACCAGATTCCTCCCTCCACATCTATTTTACCATCTTCATCATCCACCCCTATCTCAAATATTGCGCCAACTTCCCCTTTAAGGGCTATCCTCACATCCACTATATCCACAATCCCACTACCTACCAGCTTAACCTCCACTACTTCTCTTTCATCTACAACTATTTCTACTCTTGCCACATCTACACTAGCCTTGACTGCACCTGTCTCTCTATCCACACCTACCATGCCTAAACCATTATCTATATCTCTCCCACACACACTTGTCACTACAATTATTTCTTCCACCTTGACGAATCCAGCCCAATATACCTTGACATCACTATCACATATTTATTTACCCATGCCCACATTCTCCAGTCCTCCAATCAAAACCAAATCTACATCTTCCATCCCGGGGCCGTATCCCTCTATCTTAGGAATCCCTCCTCCATCATGACCAATCAACCAATCTAAATACAAACAGTTTGATTCCCTCATAGGGAAAACCCCCTCATAAAAAACACCTCAAATTATCTAGCCATCTAGGCCTAAACCATTCACCAGTACATCACCTTCTGATTCACCTATTGAAATCATTGTTATCCTTACCAAGGGCACTCCTCAAAAATCCAAACCCAAAACCCTGGATGTCCTTCTACAATGATCCCTTGAGCGTCCTTACAAGAAGATTGACATCCCTTCAATCAAGACCAAATCTAGATATTCCATCCTGAGGTCACATCCCTCTGTCTTAGGACCCCCTCCTCCATCGCGACCAATGAATCAATCCAAATCTAAACAATCTAATTCCCTCCTAGGACCAACTCCTTCCTCCACAACACCTCCACATGTCCAGCCTAGATCTTCCACTGCCACTTCTTCTTCTAAACCACCTAGACCCCGATCCAATCCACCTTCACCATTGCCATCCACCCATATTATAGAACCTTCCCTGATGTCCACATCGAATCATATGAGGAGGTCTTCCAAAATTTTCTTTAGAATGCTACCATCACACTCCCACCTATCAGGACCTTTGACCCGAACCATATAAAGTCCTCATGGTTTGATCCCTATTGCATATGTGCTTATCATCACTTTCTAGGCCATGACACCAAGCATTGTAAGGCCCTTCAAACTATTTTCCACAATCTTATTGAGCAAGAGGACCTCCTCAACAAGTCCCCTTCTCCATCTACTGATTCATCCATAACCCATCTGATCCCTTTTACTGTATCTTCATCCATTCAACTTATTGGGTCTCTTCATCCATCTACACCATCTCATATCACTCCTCTTGATGAGGGTCCTCCCTTGTCCATCGATAATATTCACCTTGATACACCATCTTCCTGACATCTCTATCCTTTGACATCCACTATCTTATCCACATCCCTTTCACTGGGGGAACATCTTCCCCCCGTTATTGATATTTTAGCATCCTTCTTCTTGATTCATCCTCCCATGCTAGTGAGACTTCTTTCTAGGACTTGTCTATTCAAATATTACTTCCTTTCCACATTTGGTATCATCCTATCTCATCTAGCTCGGTTTATCTGATCATACTTTCTATCTTTTCCTCTTACGACCACTCTCGTGGCCATATTTGTGCTTCCCTTCAGAAGCATCATGGCTTTATCTAAAACACACCATTATGGCACCTATTTCATACTATTTATGTAACTCATCTCATCTAATCTCGTTTATCTTGTCCCTCTGGGGGGACCATTTATTCATCTTAAACATATACCATTTGCTTCCTTAATAAGGAACACTTGCTCTTATTTTCATTTGTTCATCTCATCCCATCTTCCTAACGTGACTTTAATGTTGGAGACCTCATTCTCAAATAAAATCATAATGTCACTACTCTAGAAGGATCCAACGCAAAAAAATTTCCCCTAACTAGATCAAACCATACGTTATTACACACAAGTATGGATCGGGAGCCTATCATTTGGCTTCCCTTGACGGTAAACTAGAAGTGAAACCGCTTAACGATTGCACTTGTGAGCATTATATTGTTAGTTCATTTACCACTATGCCCTTAGTCATGTCTTCAAAAAATCCTCCATCTCAACCCCTTCCATATCTCATCGTGATGATTTGGAATTATGTGGTCTTCCGTCACTTCCTAGACGTGACCTTAAATATGGGCACCACGGCTCTACCCCTAGCATTATCCTTATTGATAGGTTCTCCCCTTTGGTGAGAAGTCTGCTATCATCACATCCAATACCTTTTTATTCACTTATTGGAACCATGCAAAGGATTCAGGGGTGTCTCTTATACACTCTTTATCCCCTCCTAAGTGGTCTACTTAGTTATTCCCAGCTCTCCCCCGTGTAAAATAAAAATTCATGGACGCTTAAATCAAAAATCAAAATTATCAAAAACAAACTGATCCCTCGAATGATAGTTGTTCATGCAAAAAAAAGGAAAAAAAAATCAAAAGCATGAAATCAAAATCAAAATTGAATAAATAGAGCGATCCCTCGAAGGATGACTATCATACATTATTTTTGCCATCTACATTTTGTATAAATTAGACCATACCCTTGAAGGATGGCTACTCGTTATGGCATTTGAAGGCTTCCCATATTGATCAACATTCCATTTTATTAACATCCTTAGAAATATTCCAACATTGATCAACTTTCTCTTTCCCCTTCCGAGAGCTGGGGCATAGTTTTAGGGAACACCACTTTTGGAGAACCCTCTTTCCTTGTCCAAGTTTCATCTCAAACCTCTTTTCCATGTCAATATTATGTTTATGAGATCATCTCATCCATTGTTCCCTTATGATATTTAATGTAACTAACTATTGTTGGCTATCTACTAACATTTGTTTTGGTTGCATGTGCCTTGTGTTACCTGGATCTCCTCCTTGTTTACCTCCAATGTAGGTGGAGGAATATTTTCCTCACATATTCCTCGCTATAACATAGTGTTGTTCACACCTATAGGTTTCCACCGTTACGAGTCATCTCATCTTAATCCTATTGCATCTATCTTTCAACACATCTTTCTTTCATCTCAATCACCTATATGGTACCTATCTATCTTACAACACATTTATTCTTACTTACATCCATCATTAATAAAATCCATTTTCAATTTGTTTTCATCACATCTTACCCACATACATTCTAATCATCATGATCAAAATTAAAAAAATATTACCACATTACACATTTATATCATCATCCATACACATGCACATCTAAGATAACAATCTAATCATACATCCATTTCACCAGCATAATCAAGTATAAAACAAACATACAATCTAAAATCACCATCACATATAATCTAAAAGTTATTGTCATGACATATAATCTAAAATCATCACCACATCAAATTAAATTCTTCACATAATAAACACATAATAATCCATGACAAAACCATAAACCATATATCATATATCAAAAGTGTATCAATACATCACGACCCTCTAGGGGATCCCTCAAAGCAAAAATAATATCAAATTCAGTAAAATGCATGTTTGAAACTCTTAGACCCTCTCCATCCGGGGTAGGTACATCACATCACATGAACCCTAGACGTCATTGCCACCCCTCTTAGCCTCAATCCAATCACTGTAGCTGAGCTACACTCGTTGTACTCCTTGATGGCCCAGCTCCACCTACCGCCTGCCTCTGGAGATACTCCCAGTATCTCAACGTTCAAGGTAGCTTACAGATCACAATATCCTTATAATATTTGGCCTTAATGGCCAATGCTAAGTACATATCCATCCCAATCATGATAGGGGTGCCATCTATCCTAATCCCTGTGGTGCTTCCTGAACAACATTGGCCGACGTTGTTGCTACAATAATAGCCAAATCTCCACAACGGGCCCTGTAGGCCTCCCTATGCCTGCAGTAGTGGTCCCTCTCTTGAATAATTTAGTCTCTCCTGAGTGACCGCATTCCCACTACTGCAAGGTTGTATCTCTCTCTAATCTTATCTGATCTAGCTCAGAATGCAAACATGCCACCTCTATAACCTCTTCTACTCCATCATCTCCACCACCTCCTTGAGCCACCTCAACAAAAACCTCGACCTCCATCTCCTCTATCTCTTCCTCTCTAACCTCCTCAACCACCCGAGCTACCCATACTATTGTATGCCAATTGGATTATCCCAATCCTACTCCAACATCGTCGTCATCATCCTATGTTGCGGCCTCCTCCTCTAATGGGTCTGTCATAATGGGACTCAACAACTCCCTATCCATATCCTCCCTTTTTTACAAAATGGGATCATGAGGCATTGTCTGATCAACTCCAAAGTGTCATCTCACCCTATCAAACTGTATGAACTTGAACATCTCTGACCATATCCTCTACACCCATCTCATCCTCCTCATCCCCAATAGCTCCACATCCACACCAAGACATGCAGAGAAATATCGATACAACTGCTACCTAACCTGATCAACATCTAACTTTGCAAGCTGATCTACATACCACTCCACCCCTTTCTCGCCCTGTCTCCGAAGTCCTGATTGACCCTCCATCTCAAAAATCTAACTGCTAACTGAATATGGTATCCTGTGACCCATGAAATCCCAGGTGGCCTAGTCGCATCAATATTCTCATAGGCCCAATAGTGAAGCAAGAAGCCTACATCCAACCTTGACCTCCTACCTACCCTATATCTAGATAACTCATGGTAAACCTAAGCCAACAAGGTGGTCCCAAATGAAAAGACAGTTCAGTGGTCAACAATATTGGCTACTACACCAGCCAACACCCATGGAAACTAAGCTCCTCATGAGTCTGGAAAAGCATATTAGGACATTGCCATCATCACCATGCAAATAAATCAGTTGCATGCCACCCCGGCCTCATATATTTTCTCATAGGAAAAATACCTTGAATAAAATTTGATAAGGGGTACATTGGCTTCAAATATCCACATTAAGAATACCAATCTATCATCACTAGAAATGTGAACTACATGTTCCCCTTGTATCGGTAGCCTGAGAATCTGATACACATCCTCCAGGGTGATAGTCATCTCCCCTATCCTGAACCAAAATGTACATGTTTTCCTATCCCACCTCTCAACTAAGGCAATCATAAGCCCCACATCCCATGGGATCCTCAGATAATTTCTAAATCCCCTAGTTTAACTGCAAAAAAATTATCCCACTCAACATCTGTCACATCCCCTCTGATCTACACATATAGAGCTGACACCCAATCTCTCATATAGAAAGTCTTTCTAGCTTGCAATCACAAACAAAACATACATACATTAGACCTCTGATCTAAAAATCCATACAAAGTGCATTAAAGTCCATCTAAATCCATTTTTAACCCATCTAAACCTAGTCGATGCCAACCCAGGTTGGGTCGATGCGTATTAGGGTCATTCGACGTGCTTTAGGGCTAGGTCGACGTCAACCTACCTGGGTTGCTGCTAACCACCCTTGGCGTAATCAAATATTTAACAAAAATGCAAAAAACATAAATAAAACATGAAACTAAATCAAGAACTAGCTTGGGTTTTGTTACTCACCATCCCCTACACCCTCTGGAGTTTCCTCGCAGCTTTGGCAGACTACATCTCTCAATTTTCTCTTTAATCACTCTACTTTTTCTCATTAACTTTACGCATGAAAATGAGCATCCTCGACTGACCCCTGGGCTTATATGTAGTGCCCACATCCCTTTGACACTTTTAGATACTGATTTTGATACTATTGATCATATTTTGGACACTATTATGTTTTGTTTTAGTATGATGGTTAGACGTTAGATCATGGATTATTATTGATCTGGATTCAATTATTATACATGATAATTACTAGAGGCATTTAGATATGTGATTGATGATATACTTTTGACATGGATATATTATAAATGTTGATCTGGACTTATGAAATTTGAGTATTTTGAGTAGATCTAGTATGGTAGATTTTGATGATGATATAGTTGATTTATTTAATTAAAATGATAATGTTGAATTCTTGATATTGTTGTGATTCATATGCTTAGATAATCTTGAGATGTTGTTTATATCATTTTGGATGTTCTGATATGGCCACGAGGCTGAAGGAGGTATTTAAATTTTGCAGGTTAAAAATCACAACAATGTCAGGGGGACTGGAGACTAACCATATTAAAATTCTGGGTGAATTCAACAAGGTCACCATGGCAACTATTTTTGTGTGTTGTGTGTTGTGTTTTGCTAGGAATTCCCATGGGGGGGGATTTTCATTATATGTGACCATGGGATAATTGTTTTATTTATGTGTTCCTTTTTGAATTAATGTTGTATGTATTTTGGTTAGTAATGTGTTCCTTCTTGTAACCTATTTTAATGTGATAGATTAACGTGAGGGATCATATAGTTAAATTTTATTTAAATTAAATTGGGATGTGGAATGTAATTAATAAAGTTGTTGTCTTTAGATATTAATGTTGGAAGAGTGTGTAAGTTAATGTTGTAAGGATGTGTAAGAAACATGGAAGAGTATGTAAGGTAGATTTTGGAAGGTCAAGCACTCCATCTTTTATGAAATTAGAATTTGACCTTGGAGGCCAAATTTGGAGGCTTGTGGGACAAGTTAAACTTGTCCCACACCTCTTAAAATGATCCACCAACCATGCCTATGGTTTGCAGGTTAAATGTAGGCATTTATAATGCATTTTGAAGAAAAAATATGTAAGTTTTAATTGCACTTCCCTTACATGTTTTAAATTTCGTCCTTTTGGAGTATGGGCATTTTTGGAGTATGTAAGTGATTTTGTCATTTTTATTTATTGTGATTTGGTGAAGGATGTTGACTTTCCTCTTGGGGTTGAGGAAGAATGATGTAGCATCCCACATGGATCCACATCATCCTATTCTCTTCCTTCTCCTATAAAAGTGAAACTCCTTGCTTGTTTATGGTTGTTGGAACTTTGTTCATTTCCTCTTGGGGCCGTATTTTTGGTGTTGTTTCTTTTGGAGCTTGTTGAGGAAGAGCTTGGAGTATTTTTTCTTGCTTGAACCTTGCTGATTTTGGACTGTATTTGGAATCTTGGAAAGCTTGTGAGCTTGGAACAAACTTCAGCATGGAGAGGTAGGATCTTGAGCTGTGTTTTAATTGTTTTTCCTTCTCTTGCATGCATTTTTGAATGGTGTTTGTGTTTGCATTCTTGGCTGGTTAGGTAGAATGCTTAGGGCATAGTGTAGGAGAAGGCTATGGGGATTTCATATGGGGGGGATAAGGGATTGCCAATGGCATTGTTTTATTGAGGAGGGATTTTTGGTTTTGGATCCACCTTGGAAAAGAAACTGCTTGCATTTCTTACTCTTGGGGGGGCATAAGGGATAAAATTGGGGGGCATAAAGAGGGGTTGGGAGATATAAGGTTTATGGGTTTGATATGTTTATTGGCAGTAAGCATTTTGGTGGATGCCCAATTCCAAATTGGGAGGCATAAGGAGTTCCCCATAGTTCTTGCTCTTGTTGACTTGCTTGATCAAGCCTATGTGTTGTATGAATTGTTGCAAATGCATTTGGGAACTGTTGTATTGTTTTGAACTATGCATTTTATTGATTGTATGCAATGTGAATGTTGCTTGTATGTGATAGAAGCCTTTATTGCCATGTGTTGATATTCATACTCCATTTCAACATGGTTAGGGCTCGGGGGCCAATGGGGAAGGATGGCTTCTCCTTTCTCATTGGATATCTTGGTTAGGTGGAGAGCATTGCCTTTCCCCATTCCTTGTGTTGATCAAAGTTACAAAGAAGAAGAAACAAGCATGCTGCTGTTTGGAGAAAGAATTTCACAGTTTGATAGTCATTTCCCTTTGAGTAATTCAATGTAACCTTTTCCCACTTTAAGTGGATGAGTGTATAAATGTGGTAATGAGAAGTGACTGCATTGTAAATGGAAGTTGAATTTGAATTGAGAAATGTACAAGAAGAATCATACTTCTCTGTTTTACTTTGGAAAGAAAATGTGAATGATGTTCCATACTTTGTATTTTGTAATTTGAAACCAAAACAAATGGGAAAGGAAAGTTGTAATGTTGTATTTTATGGAAAATGAAAGAATGCATTTCTCTCTCAAAGTGTATTGCATAATTGACTTGAATTATTGTTGAAATTCAATTGTTGTTTGAAGAAGAAAAGAAAGAAAGAATGCGTGGGAAGGAAAGACAGTATTGTTCTCTTTTGAGAAATGTATATTTGAATTGAATTTTGAACTACATTTAATGTAGAAATGAATGGTTTTTTGATAAGTAATTGTATTTGACTAAATTAGGAATCATATACACATCCAAAACACAAAGAAATGATAAACAAATTTTCAAAGAAACAGTCCACTGTATTAAACTCATTATTGGCAATTTATGTTTTATTAAAAATGCGTAGTTCGATCTTACACTCAACAATAAGCTATGAAAAATTTAAATTTACATTTAGGAAGACTTAAGAAACTCAAATTTACTAAAAAAGTTAAGAATGAATCTCTAAAACTCAATGAATTCCAATTCGGAGCTTGCATAGTCGTTTTTCCGTCTATTGCCAGAAAAATGCAACCTTGAACAAATTGGATAAATAAACTTCCCTAAAACACTCTAAACCCTCCCTATACTGATCCTCCATGTCTGTTTGAAATGTTGAGCGAAGGGGGAGTTCTAATTTTATCAAAATCATAAGTTGGAAATTCCCATTTTACCAAATAAAGGCTTACATATCTTTTTTTTACAAAATTGACCCTTAAAAACTTCATCAAAAAGCAAATTTTATGTTTCCTGTGTAAAGAGGGCATTGAGAGCTTTCCGAAAAGTCCTCGTTTTCCCAAACCAGAGCTTTCTAGTTCAAGTTATGACACTTTGAAGTTTTTGTGCCTTGGCGGGAAAATTTGGGAAAATTTTCACTGGCGGGCCTGCAACCCAAAAATTTCCCATCAAAATTGCCCTTAGATTTTTTTGAAATTTTGGGCTCGGGAAAATTTTCACTTTTCCCTTCGTCGGCCCGCAGCCAATCAGAGGGTGCCACATGTCCCCTTGTGGCTATAGTGGAGGCGCGGGTTCTTTTAAAACCCTTAACTTTTATAAATTTTTGGGGAAAAATTCCCATGTTGAGCCCGCTAGCCGGCAGCCAATGAAAGCGTGCCACATGGCACCATGGGGTGGCGGCGAAGGTTCGGGAGAAATTTCATTTTTGGGCCTTTGGGAAAAATTCTAAAATTCCTCCCGTGGCCCGCTTCTCCACCTTCTCCCTTGGATTACCCTTCTTCGGCGGGTGCACGGACCTGTGCACTTCCTTCTCAATTTTTTCCCTTCATTGGCGCAAAGTGCCAAATCGACCCACCGTTCTGCCTTTTCCCTTTTCCCTTTTTCACCTTGCATCAGGACCTAACACGTGTCCCCTAGGGACCCGCAGGGGTGAGGAGTGTTGTTTGACTTTGAGCCATGCGTTGGGAAAATTTCCCAATGCCACCCCGCAACCCTCCAACCCGCCCAAGGTGCACTCCTCCTCCTCTTGCCACGTTTCCCTCTAGGATAATTTGACCCCAAGACCCCGCCCTCTTATATCTTGAGTTCTACAAGGAGTTAGGAGGACTTCTTTATATCACCGGAAAGGTGAGAAAATTTCCTATCCATTGGGAATGGTTTAGGGAAATTTTGGAAGAATTAAGTATGAGAAAATTCTAGTTAAATTTCTGAGCCTATTAGAGAGAAGGCATGGGGTAAGATTACTCCCTGAATCTAACCAGAACATGAAACCCTAATTTTGGAACCCTGTGAACTTGTTATAAGTTAATAAAGGAAACTTTTGTATTAGTAAACAGGTTTGTTCTGGAACCTATTAGTGAAAACTGATGTCTTGCAATTTAGTTGTAGACACTTCAAATAAAAAAAAATTATCCCATAATTTTCTAGCTAACCCTAGGTTGTTTCTTTGGTCTCAAGTGGTTGTTTAAATAGGCATTACATTATATAGCCCACCAACACCTGGTCATCATCGATTGGCCTCAGTGACCATTGACTAGCCTTAGTAGTAACCATTTTGGGCTTTCCCCCTCATCCTCACACTCTTCCCTTTGGGCATTCTTCACAAATTCCACTATTGTGGCCATAATTATTTCCCTTTCAGGTATTTTAATCCAATCACAGAGTCCACTGTTGTGGCCATATTTAGCTATCTATCCTCTAGGCATATACTTTTTTCAAGGTCCCATTAGGCCATACTTATCCCCCTCTTGGGCATGCTTTCTTTTTAAAGTCCACCTTTGTGGCCATATCTTCATTTCCTTCGGGCATGTTAATCATATCTATTCCCTAAAGTCCACCTTTCCTAGCTATAATCACCCCTCTTTTGGGCATTTTACTTTATAATCCTATCCAGTTCACACATGAAGTCCTCCTTTGAGGCCATACTCATATTCCCATTTAGGCATTACATTCAATATATCAAGTCCACTTTTGTGGCCATATTCGTACCTTCCCTGGGGCACCATTACTCTTCATCAAATTCCACCTTTGTGGCCATGATTTTCCCCTATTGGGGCATACCTTTTTATTTTTTCCTTTACGGCCATACCTTTCCCCACTTGGGGCATATTTTACTTTTTCCTTTTTTTGCCTTTGCGGCCATACCTTCCCCCTTTGGGGTAGATAATCATTTAAATTTTCATTGCCCTAACCAACCTTCTAATTAGGATGCTTTTGTCCTACACATAAATCCCCTTGTTTTCTAGCTTTTATTTTATCTATTTTTATGCCCTAACTACCCATATCACATCCCTTGCCCGCCTAATGCTTCAAAGCACTTGCCCAATCTATAAAATCCTTTTTTTTTTACCAAAATAAGAAAATCATGCCCATTGAGGGAACTTTCCCCATAGTCAGTGGTGACCCAGTCGAGTCATCATTGACCCTCTTTAAAAACGAGTGTCTTCTTTCCATTATGCATAAAAAATCAATCAATCAAGGAAATCAAATGCATGCATCTTTCCTCATGTATGATCAATTCTAAAACATCCACAACCCTCTTGGACATCCCTTTAGCATGCTTGCATCATTCACGATCATCGTTCATGAGACCTTTTCATCATTATCATATTGTTTTATGTATCTCTATCATATTATTTTGTATGCTTTATTTCTAACATCTTACAGGTATAGAGAAGCTTCAGAAACACTCAAAACCCTTCTTTTACAACTCCTTTTACCTGTAGGTTTCCATTTTTATTTTTTCATCATCGACTTCATACCTCCTTAATACAGTCATCTTCGATTCCCCCTGGTCACCATCGACCTGGGCCTTATTTATCCAATAACCTATCTAAATTCTTATTTATTGTCCTTCATCCTACTTCTCTACCTCTAGTTCTCTTCTGTAGATCATTTCACAACAGTTACAGGTCCTTATCAATTTCAGATTGCATTCAGGACCTTGCAGGTCTGCATATTTCATCTATAGGTTCAGATCCATCCTCCTAGGTCACTATCGACTTGCCTGTGTGTAGTTTGGGTCACCATCAACCCAGACCAGGTACACTTATTTTATAGTTATTTCAATGTAATCAGCTTCAAATCCATCTTGATTAATTTTCAGATTCAGTGTTGTTGTTGTTTCTGCATGTTATATATAGTACTTGTTTTATTCCATCATTTCTAAACAAACAAGGGTTGACATCCGCCAAGGAAGCTAACCACTTCTTGGGTCCACTTAGTCGGGAAGCCCCTGCATATATTTATCTAATCAAATCTCATTTTTAGTTTATCTTATTTGTAGGTCTCGCAATGAAGATCCATCATTCAATGCTCGTATCCGAGGTAACATAAACCCTCCTTCATTTCTGAGTTGTGTAAATTCTTTAATAGCTAGTGCATTGACTTCATTCCGAATGAGAAATTTGGACAACACATTAGTACTTCCCTTGGATATTAGTATTGATGAAGCCTCTAGATAGGATATCTTTACAAATAACTAGCCTCAACCTTGCGTGGATTTCCTCTTTGATGGACATGTCAATGTTTTATTTAGAAATATTTGATGGTGGGAGGCATCTCTTAGCCTATATTTATTTTTAGTTTTTTTACACTTGCCTATTTACTAAGGGAGATACATTCAACCAATGAATTTTGAGTACTTTGTTCAGTATTATAAGGTCTCCTTGATCAACTTTTAGATAGATAATTTAGCATGTATGATATCGTTGCTTCTTAATGCACATCTTTGCAATGGTTATAAATTTTCTATGAATTTTTTATGTAACCTCACTAGGAGGTTAGCTTAGTTGTTTGAAAAATTTAGGGTTCTTGGTGTTCAAACATTCATATAATCAATTATTTTCTCATGTGATTGGGCTTGAACATCATACCACTGACTTCTTCAGGTCTTAACACCTTCCTAAAAAGGAATCTTAGAGCTCCATCCATCTTCCATTCACTCCATGTCATGTGTATCTTTTATGGTAATTAAAAACATAACTTATACCCTTACAATAGCTATGTGAACAATAAATAATTAGGAATTAGAAGAATATAAAAGAATAAACAAAACAATGGACAAGATGATGCAAATGTGGGCTCCCCAAAATGATTTCTCTCCCAAAAAACTTAGAAAAATACCTATTGGACATCAAGGAAGGGATATTATCCACAAATAAAGTTCCACAACCCTAATGAATTCCTCCTAATGTGGATTCTATTCTAGCAATATTGAGTTAGAGGTGCCAAATAATCACCTTTTCCTAAAATATATTATTAAGACTAAACATCTTGATATGACCCTTCTTCAAACAACTTCTAGAGATGGAACACTAAAGCCCATCAATGGAAACAATATACAAGAGTACACATATGTTGGGCCCTTGCAAGGTATGATCTTAAATCATCACAAATTTCAATCAATATTTTCAAGCTAATTTTCCTATGAAATTCAAAATACTTGTAATATAATTAATCTTTACATCCCACCATATGAGAATACTGAAATAAACATGAATGATCAAATAACAACCCCAGTATTCAATGGATCCACTCCATATCTCATCATAATGGGGGAGTTCGACACAATTCATGTTTCAAAATAAAAATCAAGGAGTTTGTTTCAATCTTTAAAGAGAAAAGGCCCTCAATAAACTAGAGCTCAATGACAATTTGAAAAAGTTAGAATTTACATGAGGCATTTTACCTCAAACAATAAAAGACAAGGAAAATTTTATAAGGCAAATAAATTAGATATAGATTTCATATCAGACAAATGGATCAAGCCAAATCACCATATGAAATCAAGAGGGGGTGACACCACTTTTTCATATCATGGGTCCATATTCTTTGAAATCTCTATTAATGATTACAAGAAAATAAACATTCAACACTAGTTTGAAAAAATATAGCTAAAAAATCTTGATTCATCAACAAATTTGATACATGGTGGACCAAAACTCTATTCATTCATGGCTATCTACTATACAAATTTTCTAAAAAACTAAAATCAAGCACTGGAATAGAACAGAAATTGGTAATATTTTTGAGATAGGGAATAATATTAATTCCCAATTAGCAGCCACCCATAAGTTAATAAGTAAAAAAGGGCGTAATTAAAAATTAAACAAAGAATAATGAATATTTAATCAAGAGTTGGCTTTGAACTAGAAACAAGAAGAATGTTATAATCAACAAAAATCAAAAGAACGATGGAAAAAGCAAGGAAAATCTTATAATATATTCTTTCACTTAGTTGTTCTTAATGAGAATCACATATACTCAGCTCAAATACTTGCAAAGAATGGAAATCTTCTCACTTCCACTTGTGATAATTTTATCTCATGCCTCATATTTTTTCGAAAGAATCATAACAAAACCTCCCTCTACTCTTTAAAGGTAAAAATTATAGCTTTAATTACTCCACAAGATTCCCAAGATTATCCAAGATATGAAAAATATTCACATAATGAGACTTTAGCACTTTTCTATGAGACCTCTAACGCTTTTCTAAGAGACTTCAACACTTCTCTAGTGGACTTTGACACTTTTCTAAGAGACTATGGCACTTCCCTAGTGGACTCTAGATTTTTTTGGGAGAATCTGATAAAATCCATAGACCAATAGGGAGTTTGAAATATCTTCTTTGACAGGGGATCCATGTGATTCCATGTTTTTCAAGTGTCCACACATCATTCATGACATTAGTCAGGTCACCTCAGACCAAGGAGAGTTTGGAAGTGAAAAAAGCGTAGTTTTAGGATTGTTGTATAAATATCATGATTCCCCAAAACTTTCCATGCTCCCTAAAGTTGTTGAAAGTTTGTAAAACCCAATATGTTATCAACAAAGTTTTAGGTTTTAACTCGATCATCTTGTGAATTTGTAAGAAAGAAAATTACAAAAAAATTCATCTCCAGTTATAGGCAAAAATATGATAGCAATGAAGACTGTCATGAAAATTATCAACCTTCCAATCACTTCCAACTATCCACCACTCTTCTATATGATATTAAAATACCAAAGAATTATTCTACCAATTTTGGGAGCCATCAATGAGCATAAATATCACCTTCTAAGGCTTCATAGAACTCAACCTCATCTTTATAATCATCTTCTACATCGTATAAGGTATCCTCATCCTTAGAATGATTTCATTTTATGACAACCACCAAGGAAACCAAAATATTGGTCTCAATAATTTAAACTTTAGTTTGACCAGTTATTTGTGGTTTACTTTGAAATTTGAAAGAAAAGGTAATATTGGTAATATTTGAGAGTGACTGTCTTTGCGTATACAAATTGATGAGCTACAACTAGTGTAATTGCTAGTAATAAAAACTACCTTTAATTGTCATCTTAATAATAAAGGAAATAAAGTCCAAACGCTAAAATATGTTTCCATCTTAGAATCTAATACGTCTACTTACCATGATTAGTCAATTTTAAAATTTTATTTATACTATGATTGTTTTTCATCTGGGTATATATTAATTTTTATGTGTTGTGTGAAATAACATGTATACACATAATTATTGTCCCAAAATTTTGGCATATAATCTTTGATAGTAAGACATATAAGCTTGGATTAAGGTTTACACCAACACCTTTCAAATTTTCATTTTTCTAACCTATACTTGGCTTAAGTGGATTTACGTTGGTTGTAATAAGTTCATATTTTGAATGTTTACATGGCATTTATTATAGAACTTAAAAGATGATTCAAGCTCAAAGATTGACAAATGGACAATATCACGAGTTTGATGAGGACAAGAATTCTAGGAAATTTTTTACTCAATATCCATGTCCATGTAAGCACTACAAAGGTGGAATATTTAGAAAAAGGGAGATCATATGTGGGCATATAATCAATTATGGGAACTCTAGAGTTATCCCTCAACCACAGTCTGATTATCTTGATGCCATTGATTTGTATCATATGAGAGGTCACGATGAGGGAAATCACATAGATGAATGGATGGAAATGACTAAAGTGGTGAATGATGTTATATAATTACTAAACAAAAAATTGAAACTCATTTAGAGGGTGACATAAATTTCAAAGATAACGATACAATATTGTGGGAAAAGTTTAATGAATCAATATTCAAAACTTTTGTATCCAGCTTGCAAAATAATTCTTTTATCAACAATCGTAAACATTCTAAATATACAAGTGGTTCATGGATGGAAAAATGATAGTGTGGATAACTTACTATAATTTCTACATGAATTATTACTATATGGATCTTCATTTCCAAGCACACGCTATAAATGTAAAGTTTAGATTTCAAAGTTAGGATTAGGTTATGAAAACATTGATGCATGTGTGAAGGGTTACATGTTATATTGTAAAACACTTTCAAATGAGATTCATTGTACAATACATGGATAAGAAAAATATAGAATATGTTTGAAATAAAAGTCTCCAAGAAAGGTTCTTCGTCACTTTCCTCTTAAAAAATGTTACTTCAAATGTATAGGTGTCCAAAAATTGCTAAACATATGCAATGGTGTGCCCAAAATAAGATCCATGATGGAAAATAATGTCATCTTGTTGATTCCCAAATGTGGATGGACTTGGATAAAAAATGACCTAATTTTTCATAAGAACAACACAATATAAGGATTGGGTTGCCTTTAGATGGTGTGAAACTATTTTCTGATATGAACACTACTTGGCTAATATGGCCAGTTTTTTGATAAATTACACTTTGCCTCCTTGGTTAGCAACCAAGCCATATTTATTAATGTTTTCATTGATTATATGAGGGAAGAAAATTGTAACTTCATATATAACATATGTTTATTTGGATCCATTATATGATGAGTTAAAAGAATTGTGGGAAGGGGTTGATGCATTTCAATCTTTAAGGTATGCCTCTTATTTGAGGTTCACATTAAGGGAAACATTAATTTTTTATAATATATGATCTTCGTACATATGGAACCTTATCTGCACTCACTATTCATGGCTATAACATATGTCATGCTTACATTATCAAGCCATTCGTGCGATGCTCTAGTGATTTGAATATGTTTATTTATTGTGAACATCATAATTACCTTCCAATATATCATCCATATTGCCAACAAAAATCACATTTTGAAGGTAACAAAGAGTTTCGATAATCCCCATAAATAATAACAAGTGCATACATTAGTGAGAAGTCTAAAATAAGAAATCAATTTATGGAAAGTGGTGGTATTTGTGATGGTAAATATGATCTAGTAAATGATACAGGTGTAAAATGATTGTGCATATTCTACAAGTTACCATGCTTTGCAGAATTGCTAATTAGAAACACTATTGACTTCATGTATTGTGAGAAAAATTTTGCTTGGGTTATTTTAGATACTCTTTTTGGTGGGTGTGATACAATTTTGGTACAAAAATAATTGAAAAAATTAAATATTCATCAAAAATTTTGGGTTGAAAATCTTAATAATGGAAAATTCAAAAAGCTACATGCTCCTTATGTGTTGACAAAGGCACAAAATTGATTTAATATAAATTGAATTAAATTTTATTTCATATTAAATTTACTGTACTTAATGATATACAAGTGATAATATGCAGTAAGACACAAGCCATAAGTAAGGAATGATATGAAACCCTAAGCAAGAGGGAGAGAAAAGGTGACTTAGCTGATTTTATAGAATATGGCGATGACCTAGGAAGGAGAACTATTGAAACAAGTTGTAAGCAGTGTCGTCAACGCTCACTAGAGGTTCTAGGATTCAGAGATGTGCAGGAAAGAAGTGCCCATGGGATAACAGGAGCACCCGAGTGCCAATGACTAATCTCAGAGCTAGTGTCTAGTCAGGTGCTAAGGTTCTATCCTTTTTTGTACAGGATGAGCTCCGTTATTAGTTTCCTTTTATCTCTCTAGTTTCACTCCTAGATCATCAATTGTACATGTAACCTGTAAAATAACTTTCTACCTACACATGTCCATAAACCACATCAAATAAAATAAAAAAGATGTAGAATGTGGATTCAGAATGACCCCGACAGTCACTCAAAGAGTGAGCTTAGTACCAAGCGCTACACTACATTTCAGACTCCATGTAGTTCTATGTGTTTGTGTGTGTAATGATGCCCTATTTTTCCCTTATGTAATTTTTTCAGTGATAGCCAGTTAGATCTAGAATGTAACAATGTATAGAATGTGTGTGGTGGAATAAAATGAACTTCCCCTCCTATGTTGTGTATGCAAAGTGATGCAACCCTTTTCCCTTATATGGATGTGCTAGATGAATGCCTTTGAAGTGCTCGTGTGCCTTTGAATGCAAGATTAGGTGATGATAGGTAATGCTTAGTGTTTGGCCCCTTATTTGGGAGCTATAACTATGTGTATATATATATAATTCCCTTGTTTTAATTTTGTAATTAAAAACTAAAAGGCTGAACCAAAGTTGTAAAAGATGACCCTGTAGACACCAAAATTAGGTCATACTACGCTTATAACCCCGTTAATCAAATTAACCATACCTTACCTATTCATATCCCATACAGCACATGATTAATTGAATTAATTACCTTAATTAATTTAATTAACATCCTCACTTGACCACCTCACCCAACCAACTCACCTAGCCACCTCACTCCATGATCCACTCAAACCCCATTAATGACCTAAGACCAAGTCTAAGCCTATCCCAACCAACTAGGAATTAGTCTAAACCTAGACTTAACTCCTATTAACAAACCTAAGAGGACTCTTACTCATCCTTCCATGATCTATCACTCGAGACTCGGATGAAGATTTAATACCACACCAAAAATAACAACAATCATGCTATTTTTGGCCAACCTAGATATTCCCGCCTTAACCGACGTCGGTTATATCTCAACCAAAGTCAGTCCCTTAACCATTTCTAATTAGGCTAAATACATTTCCAAAATCCTTTTTTGAGGTTGGTCCTTCGATTTAGGATCTCACACAAACAGAGACTTGGAGCACTTGAATTTTTGAAGAACTCAGGCAAAAGAAAGCACCCAAGAGCACTACCAACAACCATCAACATCCATCACCTTCTTCATAATGACAAATTCACACAGAGAAGCACAAAGGCTAGAACTATCATGACACATACATGACATCCCTTCTCTCCAGATCTCTACCATCATTATTTTCATCACCTGCACTCTCTAGACCCATTCTTGAGTAAGTACCTAACATCTCTTCAGTTATCTCTATTTTCTTTTAGTAAGATCATTATTCCTCTCAGTAATTTATTTTTCTATACATCCATACATCTCCTTCCTCCCACTAACCTATCACCTTACCATATCTAGCCCTTTCACCTATTTTCACCCTCTCCTAGTCATCCCTAAGTCACTAAGGCCATTTTACGACCTCACTTCACTATTTATAGCCTCTGAGCAATCACAGAGAGCTTGGAAACCAGTTTCTAAGAGCCTTTCACTAACGGCCCCTACTAACATTAGTTACCCAATCGACGTTGGTCATCCTACCAAACCGGTATCGATCACATAACTGACATTGGTTACTGTGTATGGAAACATACCTCAGACCAATGAACTCATACTCATTCCCTAATAGCCTAGCATCACTCCTAATCTTTACCAGATCTTACCTAGAGCCTATACCAGACCTTTAACCAATTACCAGCCCATCACCTAACCTGTTTTGACCTCAATCAACTTTTATCTGACCTTTCTTATTTGTTTTGCATGAGATACCTAAATCGTTTCAATTCTAATAAGATTCTTATTTCATGTTTATTTTTTATAGCATTAATACTGTTATATAACAGTGGATTGACAGTTTGTTTAGGGAGCATCACACTTCCCAGATCTAGATTCTACTAGGTAGTCCTCTCGTTGTTTTATTTAACTATATTTGGTGGTATTTTTTTGCATTTTATAGGTAGTTCCTCCTAGCCAAAAGGGAGCTATCGCAATCAACATTGGATCAGGAAATCATAATGCACACACAACCTTCAACTGACATCACAAACATGTATTCCTCCTTGGCCTATCACCCTCTATTTGTTTCATTAATTTGTCAAGAATCTGGTGAAACAGACCCAAAAGTAAAATAGACCCAAAAGAATAAGAAGAAAACAAATAAGGTTAGGAGCGCTCAGAAGGGATAGAATCGCCTGAGCGCTTCAGTCCTAAATGGGTGCTAGTTTCTGAGGCCATAAAAGATAAATCAGTCAAATGTTGATAATGTTATAGGGCATGTAAGGTTGCTAAAAGTATAAGAAACAAAGCAAAAGGCTCAAAATACGTTGTCAATCACTAGTTTTCTTCCTTAGGAATCATGTATATATTAATATGCTCTAGGACCTATAAATGTACCCAAGTGCATAGATTTTGTGTTTACATTTTTCCTCCACTTTATGTTGTTGAGTGAATACTTGATAACATAAAGTAGATAGAAGATGTGTACCTTGTGAACATGTAGAGAAGAGTGTAGCCAAGAGCGTGTTGAGTGGATAAGTGAAGCTTGAAGTGATCGTAATGCAAAACATGGCTAGGAAGGCAAGGTAGACCCTAGGGGTGAAGCGTATACAAAATATTGTATTGGTAGAGCTTGTGTTTGCTGATGTGAGATGCTTCTTTTTGTGTATAAGGACAAAACTGCAAAAGAATAGAAAAATAGTAGTCAAAGTTATTTATTTGAAAAATCAGTGTAACATGTGCATAAGTATGTAAAAGTGTGTAAAAGGAAAGTGTGCACCTGATATATAAGAAAGTAAAAGATAGAAAACTTATCTTGATTTTCTTGGAGATAGTGCTAATTTTTTCTGAATGGGTGAGATTTTTGGGTGATCGCAAGCCAAGAATGAGTTTTTTTGGGAAATCTCACACCAAGGATGAGTTTTTTGGGCGATCTCATGTCATGGATGAGTTTTTTGAGGTGATCTCACGCCAAGAGAAGAATTTTAGGGAGAGAGGTTTGTTTTACTCTCATTCCATGATGCTTACCAAAAAATTTCCATTGGAGTCAAGTGAGTTGTACTGTAGAACTGATGTGAACTAATGTAAACTATGGTGAACTAAGAAATTGTATATTTTTTCCCTAGGACATAAGCGCCTGGGTGGGACACAAATTTCCACCACTACTGTCTGATCTGGGCACTAGTGTTTGATCTATGTTTGTGACCCAAGTCTGATTCTAGGCCATTATATGACTATGTGATGTTTCTAATTTTGTACTTTTTCTACTCTAATCTATAACGTTGTGCTGCTGTAAGGGTGATTTTCTCACTATAATGATGCCCCCTCATTTAAGGTGCATGCAAAAAACTAGGAGAAGTTAGCCCAAATGAGAGGATCAAATACTAATATGCATATCAGATATTAGATACCTCTAGGGGTAGGGGATTTGTATTGTGGAAACAAAGGTACATGCAAACATTGTAGGATAGAAACAAATGCTAGGGTGACAATCGTTATCATGCAAAATAAATGTAACAAGAAACTATGAAGATAAGATGGACCGTAAAAATTGGGTTTTATACATGGGACATCACTCACAATGTCACAAGATAATCAGGGCCAAAGCGGCCAAAAGTATACAATGTTCAAACAAGACATAGGGCATAGCCCCTAAACAATAGTAAGTAATAGTAATAAAAAAGTGACATATAACCATGGTTGTATAGAATCCTATAGAGAAAATGGTATACATAAAGCACCCGTTAGTATATTAGAAAGATAATTATTATGCCAAAGCATGTATATATCAGTGACTAGTAAGTAGTAGTAGTAAAAAGTAATGAATAATGTAACAATAAAACCTGTAATGTATAAAGTGTGAGAATAGCAAAGGTAGATGCCCCCAGGAGCCTCGATGGGACTGGTAAAGATTATTGTCGAGCATCATGCATCTTGTAAGAATCTATAAGAGATCTGCATTCACTACCAATGACCAAGTGAATGTGCATGTGTGTATAGAAAAAGATAATGATATATTAGGAATCCGGCTAACATAGTACACAAAGTGTAACATGTAAGTAATATAAGATAATAAGAGTAAATGCAACCAAGATGTGCATATGTTGTGTGATTGTGATGGTGTGGTGTGATATGTAAGATGTGTAGCTGGTGGGAGTAGTGTTTCCCCTCAAAGGATATGTGTGAGATGAGGTTCATTTACAATGTTCCCTCAACATTCAATAATGAGCCATAGAACAAGAGTGTGTCATCGGGTAATGAAGATGAAGTATACAAACCAATGATGTGGTGATGCTAAAAAAGATAGTCATGAAGCGTGGAGCAAGATTAGTAGATGTTAGGAAAGAAGTATAGTGAAACACTGAGCATGAAGTGTAGCAAGAGTACGTGATATAAGGTTCATTTAATAATTTCCCCCTCAAAATTTGAGTATGAACCATGGAACTCGAGTGTGTCATTGGGTAATGAAGATGATAGTATAGTAAGTGTACTAAGAATATATGTTAGAAAAGGTGTGACCACAAAGCATGGAGCATGCGATGTAACAAGTAAACTAGGAGTAGTAAATAAAAACATCAAATGGTGATGGAGAGAGGGTGGGATAGTGCGATGCCCCCCAAATGTGCAAGTGAGGAATCAAGAAAATTCATTAAGGAGATCATTGGTGTTAGGATCATAACCGATAGGTTTTGGATTGGAGACATAATAAGTGATAGTGTGAGGTTGATCATAAAAAGAAGATTATACATACCCATAGCATATTCACTGTTAGTAAAAGGGGATTGCAGTCAGTCATGTGTATACCAGCGAGTTAGGTTTGGGGTATAGCCAAGGAAGGAATCATTACAAATGGTGTTATGGCTAAAAGGCATGACAAAGATAATATCAGTATAGTTGGGATCAAGAGTGCCACCAATATAGTCAAGTCAAGATTATTCGAGAGTGAGTGGAGAGGAACAAGGTGTACATGAAAAAAAGAGTGACAAATGGAAAGCAGGAAGGCCATAATAAACAATAATGAGAATATTTCCATGATACAGTGTTAGGGAAAGTGGGATCGAATGGAATATGAGGCCAATAAGTGAGTCATGTATGAATAAGGTGCATGTGAAGGGATTGAGTTACGGGGCAGATGTAACCGAAGGAGATGACATGAGGTCTAGTGTATATATAGTTTCCTAGAAAGGGATCATGGCTATAGTAGAGGGAGGAGGTTGATTGAATTGATATTCATATGGGCTAGTAGCAACAAAGGTGTCTTAGAAGTAGGATCCGTCTATATCAAGTGGGGTAAAATTAAGGTTACGCAAAAAATGATTTGGTAAGCTTTATGACATCGACTTCATCATTGGAATCATCAGTGTTGACATTATCATGTTGGGTAGCATTATCAAGGACATTAGGAGGAGCAACAACGGATGTAGGACAAGGAGGATCAGTAGTAAGTGGATTAGTGGGAGTAGTAGAGGGGGTTATGGTACGGAAAATGAGATCAGTGGTGTGTGTAGGGAGGGAAGGTGTAGATGTGGAGGTAAAAGGAGAAGTAATGGGAGTGTGGATTCATTGACATCATATGTATCAATATTATGGTATGGAATTAGATTAAGTGGGGGTATATGCATGACTGTGACTGGGTCTATGTGACAATATTTGAATGGGTCGGGGTCAATAGAAATGGTATGCTAGTATAGATCATGTAAGAATTTTACACACCGATGAACTATAGAAGGGACAACATGCATTGATGGATCTATGGGCGATCGAGTAAAAAATTGAATTAAAATTATGTATCAATGATATTGAACAAAATGGGAAGGGTTTCAGGTCCAACTCGTAAAGGTAAGGTGACAATGCCAATACATGTGCGGGTAGTAGAATCATAACCACAGACAAGAGTAGATGATTTGGTGATCTGACTATGAGGAATTTGCAACTGTGTGAGTAATGAGAGAGAACAAAGATTGATATTAGAGCCATTGTGAATTAATATGTCCAACAAATAATACCGGTGATAAGTGTAGGCAAAAAATCATGCACTTGGGTACATTTCTAGGTCCTAAAAGCATACTAGGATTTACATGATTCCTAAGTGTTGTTGCCCTCAAAATCCCCCCTCATTTTTAATTCAAATTCAAAATTTTTGAGTTGACACCCTCCAGAAGTGTTCAAGTAAAGTTGGAAGTCTAAAAAGATAGATAAGTTCATGCTTTGAAGTTGTATAAACTCTCCAGTCTACATGTTTTGATAAAGGGTTTTCCATTTTCTGTCTAAACGCGTGAAGATTTTATTGTTGTCCTCATTTGAATGAAATTTTCAATCTTTCTATGGCCATGGATCATCAAAACTTGTATTGTTTTCAATTCCTTGGTTCATGAAAAGAAATTTGAAAATCGAGTGCGATATGGTGGATTTTTCTTCTTCTCTGCATTTTTCCACAGTATGTGAATGACGGGCATTTTCTTCCCCATCAAATTTTGGCCCCATTATCCATGAGAAAAATGTTAGATTAGCCCCACGGTCCCGGAAGAATCCTATTAGCGGATTGGTGGAAAGGCAAAAAGGCAGATCCTTTTTACGTTTTGAGGCATTGTGGTAAAAAGGAGAAAAGTCATAAAGTGACCCGCAACCCTGATCATGCTATGAGGAAAAATTCAAATGTTGAGCCCACATTGAAAGTCAAAGCGGGGAAGTGGGTCAGACAGAGAAATTTGAGGTTTAGATCCTTTTTGTAAAAAGGGCTAAAAGTCATTAAGTGACCCGCAACCTCGATCATGTCTATGAGGAAAAATTCAAATGTTGAGCCTGCATTGAAAGTCAAATCGAGGAAGTGAGTCAGCGAAGAACTTTGAGGTTTTGAGCCTTTTTCTAAAAAGGGCTAAAAGTCATAAAGAGCCGCGATTCCTTCACCAATCAAGTGAATCCATGTGTCAAGATTATAACAAAAGCGGAAGGGCGGACCAAAAATGTAAAAAATGCCAAATCTCTATAAAGTCACAAAATGAAAAAGGCATCCTCCACGCCCACTCCAGTAAATTTCTCCCACGTGGATGACTCTGGTTTAAAGTTTCAAAGGAAAGATAAACGGTTCAAATTCAAAGTTACAAAATGAGTGTAACGGCTGCATTATGAAAAGTTTGGTTTTTCCCACCATTGGCATTTCTTCGCGAATGAAGAATCTGAACGGACACAAATTATTGAAAAGATTGTAAATCGTTTCTTGCTAACAAAGAAGAATTTGTAACTATTTCTTGCAAGATATTTAATGGCTTCTTCATGCCATTGTAAGGGGTTGGAAATTGATCTTGTAAACTACGAGTGCATTGTACTTAGAGAAAGCAAAGGAGATAGCCATTTTTCTTCTACTTTCCTCCATTCTCAAATTTCTTCCATTCCCACATTATGTACAACCTCTACGTTAAGCATCAATACAAGAAGAAGGAATTTGTAGTCTCTTTGATGAGGAGATTTTAGAAACTTTGAGTTAACAATCTTATCTCGTCTTGTTGTCATTGCATGGTTCTTTCTTCTCATAAATGCGTGTGTTGAAATTTCTAACTAGTGTGTGTACAGGAATATGATTTTCTACCTACAGCATTAGTTCTTCTACCTCTCTTATCACTTCCTTTACCACTTTCAGAAAAAGTCTTCCCTAGCAAGAGATTGCTAGCCTTGCCGCAAGGTCAGTGGAGTGCCCTTGTTTGATCCCTAGTCGAAAGGCCACCACAGAAATCCACATTTTATCATGCATGCATATATGGAAGCTGCACCAGTTAAGTAGAGGGACTTAGATTCCTAGAGCATTGGCAAGAAATCCACAAGTTTGTGCACCCGAAAAATTTCCTCACCAGCACTAAGTGAGAAAACTAGTAATTAAAAACTATCTTTGGACTTTTGTCTATGTTTCTTATTTTCTATTTGGTCTTACACACCCTATAGAGTAGTCAAAATTTTACTTTCTTATCTTTTATGACTTTGAACACCAACACCCCAGTCCAGACACCCATGCCACCTCCTAGGCACCCTTGTCCCCTCTGGGTGCCCCTAACTTCTTTCTACCTTACTCACTTTTTTGGGCCTCTTTTATCTTTTGGGCATCTTATTTTCTTATGGATCAGCCTTCTAGTTGTCAATTAGGAAATTCAACCAAGGGAATAATATAAATACATAACTATGTGATCAAAATAAGGGACCAATCTCTAAGCATTACTACCATCACCTAATCTTACATCCAAAGACATCCAAAGCACTCAAAGACATCCATCTACCATCCATATAAGGGACAAGGGATCACATTTTATGCATATACACTATATAGCAAAAGGGTAAGTTCATTATTCCATCCATACATTCTATTTACATTGCTACATCTAGATCTAGCCTGCTATCAAGTGCAACTTACACTAAGGCATCCTAGGGCACAATACTCGCACACACTCATGAGAACTACATAGAGTTTGAGATGTAGTGCAACACCCAGTCATAAGTTCACTAACTCAGTTGACCACTAGGGTCAATCCGACTCCCCATATTGCATCTTTCTTTTTTGGATTTGATGTGGTTTTTTGGGTTTTGCAGGTGAAAATATATTTTGTAGCTAATACAGACATATCCAACAATTAGGGTGCAACACACAGGTGACCAAAAGTGAATATCAAAAACACTTATGTGACATAAGAAAAACAATATTTCGACCATCTGTGCAGTCACAAGAGCCTAGTAGAGGTCTCTGGTGCCTAAGTGCCCTCTCCCCAATCCAAGCGCCCTAGTTTTGCCTTATCCGACATTTTCATATTTTACAGTGCACAGTTGTGATGGTATTCCCTTTCAGTTTATTAGTTTCCCCAGTCCAAATCAATTCCAGGAAAAATGCAAAACAACTAAGTCCTCTCTCTCTTGCACTTAGGGTTTCATATTTTATCTAACTTATTACTTGTGTCAAATTTCATTTAGTAGATGTATGTCATAGTTTACATTTAGTTACTCTGCAATTAGGGTTTTACGAAAAAATTATTATCGTTAAATCATTTGGTGAAATCGCATTCAAATACTCTTAGATCCTCATTTTTCTTCTCTCATGGCTCCTAAAATTACTCAAATTTCATTGCATGACTTGACTTCAAATGCATCCCAATTGCAAGGTTGTTCTCCAAAAATCCCTAGACATTATGTATCTTCCTCACAATATGTCGACCTACTCAAATAAGTGCCATTTTTTATCATGCATCTGATGAATCTATTGTTCCTAATTTTCCATCCAATTAACCTATCCTAGAGTCCATCCAAGCTTTGCATTCTCTATTTCAAGACAAATTTCCAACTATGGAAACAATGATTACATCTCTTAAATCTGAAATCCAACATCTCAGGGATGCTTCTCAAGCTCATGTTAGTTCTCCTTCTATATCTCATTCACCTAATCTTAATTATATGTGTTCTACATGTGCTCATATCAATGAACCTCAAGACTTACCACTCCCCGCACCTCTCAAGTTTGATCACAATGCTAAGAAACATGATATTATTCCTCAAATCCTCATTAGTTAATTGATCAACTTGTCATCTACTCATTGTTATCCTCCTTATCCACTTGTAAAATATCAAGGTCATCCATATTGTAATTATCATCAAATTAATGGACATAACGACAATGATTGTTATGCTCTAAAATGAAAAATTGGCCACCTTAAGCATTATGGTCTCATTAAATTTACCACACAAAATGATGCTACATGTTCATCTCCAATTGCTACATCCCATTGGGTTCCTAAACATGATTTATCTATTTCTAATGAACATTATGCTATCACTTCTAATGTTCCTTCTTCGGTCACTCAAGCGTTGCCTATACAACCCAATCCAACTAAGCACTCACCTCTCAAGGTCCATCCTCTATCACCTCCTCCTACTAATTCTTCTACCATGTCACAAAATCCTAAGTAAATTCCTCTAAAAATTAGTCCAACCCCTCTTCCTCTCAAGGATTCTACAACATTACCAATCCCAAACAAGAAACCACTCACTAAGCAAGACCAATAAACTCTAGAGGGCCTGTTTCGAATTCCTCCTTTCAACCCAAAATCCAGCCCTGATCCTACTCTTTCTCCTACCTATCATTGTGATAACACTATGCTTTCTTACAATACATTTCAAACTCCATCACCATCGCAATACCTCTCTTACATCGTCACATAGAACTCCACCACTCACACACTTGGGGACATTGAGCTCCCCCCCTTATAGCACTATCAGTTGACTCTAGCACCTACATTCATTCTTAACTCTCTACATTTCATGACTAATATTTCAAGGTAATTTCATACCCTTTGATACGTGCATCTTGTATCATCACTACCCTATGAAGAAATCTAGTTCCATGGTTCATACTCAACTGTTAAGGGTCTAAATATGAATTGAACCTTGCCTCATTCACTCTTCACACTCTATGCTTCATGATCTATCTCTCTAGCATCTATTCTCAAACCATTACCATATGATACACTCTAGTTCCGCGATTCATACTCAACTGCTAAGGATCTAAATTTGAAATGAACCTCACACCATTCACTCTTCACGCTTTGTGCTTCATGATACATCTTTATAGCATACACTTTCAAACCATTTCTCAATGACCTACTCTTGTTCTATGGATCATTCTTGATTGTTAAGGGGTCTGTTATAAATGAACCCAATCTCATACTCATCCACATTTGTTGGGGTGCACGCTGCTCCTATCACATTCATATTTTATACCCTTCCATATCACATATACACAACATATTGCATATCTCAGTTACATTTATTCTTGTTTGGTTATCCTTACATGTACACTTTTTTTCCCATGTTAGACGAATACTTATTATGTCAGTATATTTTCTATATACACAGGTGCATTCACTTGGTCTTTATTTGTGAATGCAGACTTCTTACAGGTCTTTATACACTGCAATGATACTTGACACTATACCTCTTACCAGTCCCACCGAGGCTCCTAGGGGCATCTATATTTTCTATTGTCACACATTACAAGTGTCATTTTTTCATTATTTACTACTACTTTCTAGCTCATTACTTTCCATCAATCTATACATGATTTGACATACTTTTTATCTTTCTAACATGTTAACGAGATCTTCATGTGTAACATTTTCTATGTGTGAATATTTTCCACCATGGTTATCTATTACACTTTGCTTGTAATTTCTTTCTACTTGTATGTTATTATTTGTGGGCTATGCCCTATGTCTTGATTGATCATTTCTTGTATGCTTTTGGCCGCTTCGGTCATGATTGTTTTGTGACATTGTGAGCAATGTGCCATGTATGAAACCCACTTTTTGTGGTCTACTTTGTTTACACACTTTCTTGTTACACTATCTTCTATTACATGTTTGATAGGTTTTTCTACTAAAACCTGTATCTAGCCATTTTGTTTTCATGTGCCTTTGTTTCTGCCATGCGATCCGCTCCCCCTACAAGGTATCCACTTCAGATCAATTTCTAGTTCTCTCCTTTGGACCGCATGCTCATATCAGTGTCGCATGCATCCCAAATGAGGGGGGCATACATTGGGTGAATCGGTCACCCAATACAACATCTCAGAGCTACAATACAAGAGTGCTCATTACATGAAAAAACAAAGATAAAGTCATAGAACAACCTAGAATCTGACTTGGGTTCTTAGCACAACACAGACACCAGTGTCCAGCACTAGACAACATTATCTGGGTGCTCGTGTCCTCCCTTGGGCGCCTATCTCCTAGGGGAACATATAGAAAATTTCTCAGATCATATTAGTCCATAATATTTCACAGAGCAGTTTCACAGGATCAGGTGCTGACCTCATAATACAGAATACAATCAATCTCCTTCTATCGAGACAATTAGTACCTTCAGAACAATAAAAAACTAATTCAGAACAAATAAGGGATGTACCATCTATAATGGTTCTCATTCGGGAAGCAGTCATGGAAGGAGAGTAACACTAGACCTCTCTCCCTAACACTCTTCTAACGTGGTGTGAGATCACCCAAAAAACTCGACCTTGGAGTGAGATTGCCCAAAAAAATCATTCTTGGTGTGAGATCACCTAAATAACTCGCACTTGGTGTGAGACCGCCCAAAAAATCACTTTTCTACAACATTTCATGATAATTTATATCCTTTTCACTCACCACAAATCAAGTGCACACTTTCCTTTTTACACATCTTCACATAATTTTACATATGCAAAAAATTTAATATACATTTATTTGACTACTTTTTTCACTCTTCTTTTGTAGGTTCATCCTTAATACACAATAAGAAGCAACCCTACATCAGCAATTCAATCACAACAATAGGTACAAATCAGCACATACGCTTCACCCATAGGGTCACTTCTTCTTTCTTAGTTTCCATGCTTCATTTTTATCATTCCACACTTCACTTGTCTATTCGACACGCTATCAACATCACACTCTATAGGAACAAAAGTACGCATCTTCTAACTACTTTATGTTATCAAACATTCACTCAACACCATAAAGTGGGGGGAAATGTAGACACAAAATCACACACTTGGGTACATTTCTAGGTCCTAAAAACATACTAGCATTTACATGATTCCTAATCAAGAAAACTAGTAATTTAAAACTATCTTTGGCCTTTTTTCTGTGTTTCTTACTTTCTATTTGGTCTTACACACCCTACAACCCAGTTAGAACTTTACTTCCTTATCTTTTATGACTTTGAACACCAGTGTCTAGGTGCCATCATCCCCTCTGGGCACCCCTGACCTATTTTGATGCCAATATTAGCTCAACCTACTCTGTTCTAGTCATAAAATACCGATTAGAGATCCCATAAGTATCTTAAGTAACAATCCTTAGCTTCAAGCATTTAAATATCATAATATGACCATATAGAGATCACAACAATGTTCAACATTGAGTTATGTTTATCCATACCTTCATTATCTAATAGATGAAATGTTCTTGTAACTTCCAACTCAGTACTCAAAAACAAATTACCTCTAATTTGATATCCACAATTCAGTCTAGATGAGATGAGGTTGAAATCTACCAATGCCTTTCCATATGTAATCCTTTCAACATCATATCCTTCTCTTCTATCAACTCCTTCAATCCATGCATAATGACTCTTTTTCTCTCCTCATCCTATGGAGATATTCGACCTATATCCTCAAATAAAAATCCTTTTAATTGTCATAATCTCCAATTCTAAGATAAGACTTATCATATCCTGTTATTGAGATATTTTCTCAACTTACAAGATAGAATAGGTAGAGTTGTTTTACCAACTTCTATGGTTATGATAGCTTACACATGATTCCCTCAATATCCTATAACATCCTAATTCTACTCCTCCCACGTAAGCTAAGCATAATAACAACTCATATTTGCCTTTACTCTCATATAATGATATTTTACATACAAATTCAAATATAAACAATAAACATGGTTTTGGAGGGAAACTTATTCAAACACCTAGTGCATAGTGTCCATGCCTTAAGAAGGATTATTAAAATTTGGTTATGTTTATTAAGGCGTCATCTGATGCTCCTAAATTAGAATCCCTAGGTAAGAAAAAGGATTTGAACTCCAGTTCAAATGTAGTGTCTTTTCATCATCTCTTCCTTCTTCTTTGTATATTTGGGTCCCATGGTCTTCCTTGAAGTGTTAGTGCTTGGATTTCCTTGATATGGTATTTGTATCTCATCTTCTTGGTTCTCTCTTTATTCTTATATAGTCTTCTTTGTATCTCTTTCTCAGTTGCAATATCCCATATCCATGCTTCACCTTCATATATGTCTTCAAGATCTTCTTGATCTTCTTGGTTTAGGAGTTTTTCCATTGGATTTAGGACTTGATTCATCTCCACAAATTCCAAAAATTAATTCAAAACATTAAAGGAAAGGTTAGATGTAAAAATATGAGGCCATATAGCCCCTTGGGTGTCTCCATGTTGTTGTTCTTCTTCATTTCATTTTCCTCCTAATGCACCGTGCTCAAATATTCCTTCTTTCACTCATCTTGTTCTTCAATATGATCATTGATGCCATCAGTCTTATTTGAACTTATATTCAATCCATTAGAAGGATTTAGAAGCTCTTCTATCTTTCTCAACTCTTCATTCAATGTTATATCATCAATATCATTATTGTTTTTATCAAATCTAGGAGTTAAATCTTAGTTTTCTTCCTCTAAGCTCTATTTTACATCAGCATGATCTTTCACCACTTCTTCTTGTCTCAAGAATTCATTATGAGTTTCATTATAGAGGTATGAATTCTCTTCACTCTTTACCATCACTTGATCATAACAATGATCTTTGCAAGCCAACTTAGATCCTTCACCCAACTACATGTAAGTTAGCATATGCATCTCATTCAATTCTTCATTTTTATCTAAACTGGATTGAGATAGTAAATCAGAGGTAAACTCATAAACATCATGCTTCAAGTCATCATAAACAATTTGTTTACCTTTCATCTCCCTTGTGTACCTCTTATGCTTCCCATTCTCATAGAATGACTCTTGCATGCTTGTCATTTCACTTTCACTTTCTTGCTTGCTTGAACTTGTTTCAACTTTCCTCCAAATGCTTGTCAGTGCTATCATCACTTTCTCAAGTTCATCATCATGCTATACACCTTCTTGAGATGTATTTGCATCACTCTTTGTGCTCTTAGCCACCCAAGCTTGAATATTCACCTTAGAATCTGATTTCTTGAGCCACTTCAGAAACTTGTACCCATGTCCTTGTGCCAACTTTGAGATATCAACCTTATCTTTCCTTTCACCATGTTTTTCACCTGCATATGCATTTGAAATATGATAAAAATCAGATTTAGAAACAAAATTTTATTTCTTGATAACCTGATGGTTTGAAGCATGTTTCTCCATGGCTTGGATTTGTGCAAATTCCTCCTTGTATGCATGACCGATATCAATTTCTAAACTCTTTTCCATTCTTCCTATAGGTTGCTCTTTGGTCTCATTTGTTATCAAGTATTCATTTCTTATGAAAATTTCCTTTGGATGAATTTGTCTTACCTCTTCTGGGCCATCTTTAAAGGCATCATAGAAATCTAGATCTGATTATTCTTCTTTACTTGTTTGCAACAGTATTTTATTAGCTTCTTCTTCTCTCATGGATGCTTGAAAATGAATCTCTTCCTCATGGACTATTACTAGTTATTTCATTTCCTCGTCTCTCTCAATAAGCACTTGGTTTGATCCACCTTTTTCTACCATTAAGGTCATATCCTTGATCTAACTTAAGCCGTCTCTTACACCTGTATATATAAATTGAAATACACTGTTAGATATCATAATAAAATAACAAATCATCTTCATGAGTGCCTACATCATGGACACTCACTTCTTCTTCATGATTTATTTCTCAATGTCTATTTAGACACCTCTTTCTTCATGTTCTTCATAATTTGAACTCTCTTCTTTTCACAAGGTAACTCATTCTTCATCATCCTCTTATGAGTATTTTTATCTAGCATAAATACACCTGTCTGAGGGGTGGCAGATTTTTCTATCTCTCTCTTCCCTCACTTTTGTGGATATACAATTGAGACATCTCACAGGTTGTGCTCTCCCAAATGTGAGGTGAATCTCTATATTATGAAGGGTTGGTTCCCTTTTTGGAGTATTCCTAAACTAGCTTGTGGGGTTTAAGGGTAAGGAAGTAAACTTCAAATTTAAAAGAGGTGATACACCAAGGGGTTTTGAGGGCTTTCTGACAAGAGACCATACATAATCTGATGAAAAGAAGTATAAAACAAACATGATCTAAAGGGTTGCTATTAATTTCAAGGCAAATATTGGCACTAATAAGGGATTACTCACAATAACAAACATAAATATCACACACTAAAATGAATTACAACACCTAATTTGTAGTACGGTAGATATTTTAAGCAAAACTTAACAATTCAGGGAAGATAATTTGCAAGAACAACTATCTTAAACACACAACACTACAAAATATATGGAAAAGTGCAATATTCTTCTTCTCATAAAAAGGGTAAAGTTGGAAAAATTCTCCAGCACTCTGTTACATCCAAAAATTCCTCCTCTACAATGCTTGTGCAAAGCATGAATAAATAGCTAAAACATTCACCCAAACCCTTTTATGCTAAAAAAAAGCATTCCTAGACTGAGTTTAGCTCTCGGTTCTATTTAGAGATGAATCCAATAATAACTTTACATATGTTTGGTCAAACTGGATTTGACCTTTCAATAATCCTCTGCATGAGATGTATGGATCACCCTTTGCATAAATTAAGGTATACTCCAGCAATGCAAGGTAAATTATATTTTAAAACATATCCAAAAAGCTAATTTTGTCATTATCTGGAAAAGGAATTCTTGGCTTATTCTCCAATTTCAAGAGCATGCAAAAGTTGATTTTGTATTTTGTATAACAAACAAATCGCTTATATTGCTTTTTACTCACCTTGGCTAATTTTAAATTATTTTCCACCCCCATATATGTAAATAATTGGAAATTTATTAAAACTATGTAAAATGCCTATTCGAAGTCACAACTAATGAAAAGTCAAAAGAGCCCTAACCTAACCACTTTTAAGTTAACCATGATTAGGTTAAACTTAGTCATTCTTCCCATTGCATTAAAGCATATGAAACCTTAAAGCCTTGCATTCATTTTTCAATTTGTCATTTTTATGGATAGTTCTGGAAGGAAAAAATTCTGTCGAAAACACCATGATTGCCATGATTTTAAAACTGGCATTGCAGGCTATGCTTTTATCAGCTTTTGTAAATATGCCTTATTGATTGTTTGAAGCTCTTTGAGCTCGACCTAAATCAATATTGTTCCTGGTTTTGCACATATTTTTGAACCTTTCCATTGATTTGGATGACATTTTGGGCTAGGTGCTCCTCTATTAGCTTGATGTGGAAGTTGTACCTATATTTAACAGTTGGGTTTGAGCATTGGGTTTCCCAACCTTGTTTTGCCATTTAAAAAAGGTAAAAAACCCCCTTTTATTTGTTCATATTTTCATACTCTGCCCTAGATTTTTCCTTTGTGACCACTGTGTTCAATGTGGGTTTGTTTTTTATGCATTCTCAAGAAAACCTGTGCATTTTTCTTATTGGCTGTTATGGGATTTTATATTATGAACTTGCCACCATTGAACTCTAGAACTCTGGTTCATGTTATTTTGTATGCCATAGTTCTATGTACTCTCATTATTTGTTTCTTTAATACTAAGTGCCACTTCTAGATTTGGAGATCTATTTTCATTGTATTGCTTATGGCAGTTTGTATCTACTTTTAAACGTATGGTTGCGCCATGGTGATGAAGGGTTTCGTTTGAAGTTGTACAGAACTTGGACACCTTTTCCACTGATTAAAGCTCTATCTTTTGGCATTGTTCTCATCATTTAAGAAATTTGTGAGCTCTTTATTTTAACTGTTGATGTCTAGTTTCAAATCCCTACTCTAACTCTGCGTTTTGATACTTCTAGTTATTTTGACGCCATTTGGGGTTTTTTTGCATGTTCGTCCATGGACACTCTTTTTCTCTAAGTGAGTGTTTACGTTTGTTCCCAGTTGTACATTACTTGTTAACCTGACACCATAAAACCTATAGAAATGAAAAATATGCATTATTTACAACCCACGTTTTGTAGAAAAACGAGTTGGGTGTGCCCATTTTCCATTGTTGTTACTAGATTTGGCACTATATTTTGGTTTATGCCTCTCTTGGACCTAGGAGGTCGGTTATGCTTGAGGGGTTTCTCTTATTGGAGATATACTCTGGTGTATTTTACTACTTCACATTCTATGCTTGGTGACTTGTGTATTATTTACGAATATACCACACAAACTACTTGTAGCTGCTCACTTTTGTTTCAAAACTAAAAACTTTGTCTTATTTGCTTTAAACACACCCTAACTTGTGCATTTATTTGAACTGAGATACCTTAGATTTGTACGTATATTTCATTTCATATTTTTGTATGGCTTGGGATATTTCTATAATTTTGTGTTTTAACCTATCCACTTTTCCACAAGTTAGATTCTTTGCTACTTACATTTCACATAAAATTTTCTTACCTCTAGCTCATGGTGAACAATGTCTAATTTGTACTAAACTTTTCATAGAAAAATAGGGTATTTGAATCTAGAGCATATCCAAATTTGTCTAAAAATACTACATTTTCTTTTGTTTACCTCCATTGCATACCTTAGCAGATTGGTGTTTTGTCGTAACTAGGTTGTTGTCTACTTTTGATAGAATATGTGTTTATATGCCATTGTCAAAGATTTAAATCCATCCATATTTGATTGCTCCATGATCTAGACAACAAACCCTAAAAAATACTTAAACAATGTAAAGTTTTCTCTGAAGGAAATTAAGATTTGATGTTCTTACATATTCAGATAAATCTTCTTTGTGATGGAAACTGGTACAATCTTGCTATTAAAAACAAAGCTTTGTTTCATTGTGAGCTACTATTAATCTCAGTTGTGTATACATTGAATTGAAGATTAATAAGATTTTCCAATTGTTACATTTCAATAAGATAGGTCCGAGAATGGTACTCCACTCCAACTTGTTGATGTTTTTATATTCTTAGATCTATACCTCATTGTTTTTTCGCTCATGTAAGCAATGAAGGTGTAAACAAGTTATGTTTGTTCATTAACATTAAGAATATGTATTCTAGATTACCCTTCTAGCTCAGCTGATGTCTTCACTTATTTTTTATATCTCCTTATTCACTGGAAGCATGTATTTGTGAAAAAAATTATAAAAAATTGGACGTTGACATGAAGACCTATGTAGCTTGAACTTGTAAATGCCTATTATGTACTTGATCATCTATATTCAGATTTGCACTTATTGTAGTCTCTTCAAGAAATTTCTTTCTTTCTTTTGCATAGCTGAAAGCGTGTAGTTGAAGAGCTTTAAAATGGATTGCTCATCTTTACTTAATGTTTCTTTGGCTCTACTATATTTTATCCTCACATGCCTCATGAGTAACTTGGTGTTGATTGATGTAAAAATCTGCAATGTATGAACTTGTCGTCTCATTTCCAACTCGGCATGTTATAGAATGTTGGTTGTAATTATGTCTTTATCCTAAGTAGATCCATATATGTACTGAAACATGTCCTTTTCATACAAAGCATAATCACTTAGATTTGAAAAGATGTTTTTGAAATAATTTTTTTGAATGAAAAGTCTTTGATAAAATGTACTTGCACACTAACAGAACTAGTTAGAAAAGAGTGAAAGACATGTGCCTTTCCTTTATTATTTTGTCGATTCCTTGTTGTGGTGTGATTTTTAATTATGAAAATCTACTCTCTTTACTACTTATGATATCTTGTACCTTGTATTTCTTCTGTACTCTCTGATTTTCATGTACATATTGAAGAAAGTACATTGGTCTGAAACTGTGAATATAAGAGGATAGAAAAAAATGGAGCTATAACAATATAATGTTTGTTTTTAGGTACCTACTGAAGATGGAAAGAGAACAAGGAGGAGAGAGCTGAAAGTTGAGGAGCTGCGGGGAAAATCCATCAAAAATACAAGCAATGATGGATTTTCTCCCTTCTCTTCTATTCATAATTTCATATACATGCACTTCCTTTTTCTGTACTGTGCCTTAGAGTTATTTCCCATGGCTTGTGTGGGACCAATGTACTTTTAAATTATGAAATAAATGAAAATAAATTATTGTGATGAGATGTAAATATTTCTTTTACATTTCCTTTTCATTAACGTAATGTTAAATGAACTTTTGCAACTCAAGACACTAAGTAATTTCACTAAATCATAAGGTAATGAATCAATTTACCTTGATTAAATATGAAACTAAAATGAATGAAAGAAATAACCTACTTCAATTTTCTTAGAATGGATTGTCCCTTTGTTAACTTTGGGATGTCCATCTTCAACCTATCTTGTCTTTCCCATCTGTGTTAGGGTATTGCATCAGTTCTTGAAGGGATGATGCACGATCGTGATGGAGATGATACATGGAAAAACATCTTAGGAGGAAGATTGAAATTTTGAAACAAACACAACAACAGTTCATACCCCTTCTCCCCTAGTTAGATCACTCATCATGAACCCTTCAATCTGAGAAATAAAGTTTTGAGTTGACCTCTCGCACAAGTGTGAGAAATGTCAACATTTCTGGTGATTCTGCGGGATCAGCTACCTACTAGTTGAAAATACTAGTGCCTTAACCTCATCCATTGGGCATGGAGTAAAATCCCAAACCAAATCTTTCCCATTAGATAAAAAATTCGGCCTTTTCGAAACAAACTAAAATAGGAACAGATATGAAAAAACAGATCTCGTGCATGAAATGCACTTATTGAATGAAAACTACAAGTGTGCACGAACACTTTATTGAAATTAAAATCCTACCTAACTTACTGTAACCAACATTGAATGAAGCTAGACGAAGCATAAAACAAGCTACAAAAAGTAGCTTCCTTTTCTCAAAAACTAAGGCCATGAGCTCAACTTGGAAATTAAATTACATGACAAAGGTGGTGAAAATATTTGTACCTTTAATTCATTCAAAAGACTAGTCCAAAATATGAAGAATGCTTCTATTTTATCTGTGAGATGTTATGAAAGGTTTTGGCACTGGTTCTTGAAAACATGAAACCCTTCCTTGTGCTCTAAAATAGGCACCAATTATGGTATTGCTTAAATTGGCTCCAAACCAGCCAAGTACCGAATGGGACACTTCCTCTTCATAGCAAATAAACTAATTATTCTTATCTAGTCTATTTTCTTGATTTCCGTTTCATCAGTAAGCACATTCTAATATTGATTAGAACACTGATATGATTTGTGAAAAAAAAATTCCCTTTCATCCTTGAGGAAATTCTAAAGCTGATTTGAAATCCCTTCTGCATCTTCAAACTGTTTTTTATTATATATCATGTCTGATTCTACTCCTTCCTCATTCTGGTCCAACATAAAGTCTATAAGATCAAATTCATCTCTTTCTTAACCTTCATGAGGTATGATCTGGGCAATAGGTTGTTCTGTTATGTTTTCCTCGAAAACTAATTTTTCAAAAAGGGAAAAGAAAGGATCTACATCCAATGGAATTTCTTGGTCCTTAGCAACAAGAGGCTTTGTATACTAGAAGACAAATGGTGAAACTGTAAAATTAGTGAATTCTATGGGTTGTACCTCACCAATGCAATCTTCCAAATCTGATAAGAAATCATCCTCTTCACTGCCAAGCTCTACAACACACTCTCTTTGGATCTTAACTTTCTTGCACTGCTCTTCATTTGAAATTGATTCCTCTTCTTCAGATTTTACAAGCTAGGATAAATTAGTAACTTCTATGAGTATGGTGCCTTCATGCATGCCACACTCAGAACATAAAGATTGTTGATCATCTCTCTCTTGTGCTTGCTCTCCTAAAAAATCAAAATCCACCTCTTGTAAGGGTTCTTTCTCCAACTGTGGAACATGATCAAACTAAAATTTTGAGACCCATTGTTGTAAGTTCTGCATGAAATCCATCCTGTTGTTTTCATCAATTGGCTGCCCCTTCTGTTTAATTTTCTTATCTTTACCTTCATGAATTAACATTGTGGATGAAGGAGAAGGGGTGGGTTGGTTCTTAGATTGATTTTGAATTTTTTAGGCAAAGGAATGAGGTACAAAATCTGCATGTGAGGAAGTAGGATTTGGATCGGCAGCAAAAAGAAAACTTGGAATAGAGGGGGAAGAATTCGCAGCATCCTGAAAATTTGGAATCTAATAAAGGGACTGCATTGGATGGCAAGGAAGGTATGTGGGCATTGAATTATGATGGGGAAGATAATTGGGAACATCTCGTTGACTGGGTTTCTCAATCTAATGCCCATCATCCTTTAATGCTTGCAAGGATGAAATAAAACCAACCATTTGGGTAACGGATTCACTCATTACCTCAAGCCTTTTTTGTAGACTAAGCCAACTAGGTATAAGACCTCCCCATTGAAAAGGCTTCCTAAGACCATGTTATTTAGCTTGTAATATTTGCATTTGTTCCTTCAATTCTTGCATGATCTACTCCATTCTATGAATTTTGCTTTCAAATTCTTCCTCCTGTGTATAATCAACATAACCTTATGCATAACCTTGGTCTTGAACAAATTCTACTTCCATGTGCTAAAACTTTAGCCTGTAAACATAAAAGTACGATACGTGTAGTTCGGGAAGAATCAGGTTCGGAACTCTTCACAAAATCGTTCTCAAAGGAACGAGAATTCATTTATTCATCCTTTTCAAAGACTTGTTCATAGAGAGAACGAATTTGGAATTTAGATATTATCTAGATAAATCTTCTGGTTAATTACTGGCAAAAGATACATAATAAACAAATAGAAAAATGATTTGACCTAAGGATTATCATACTGATAATCATATGGATTAGAAAGGTTCAGGGTATGGGGATATTCATTTTGATAGGCATTATAATATTGTTCTGAAGGAGAATATGGGTAAAATAGAGGTGGGTATGACTAGTAATGCTACTAAAAATGGGGATTCATGGCTGTATGACCTCATAAAGATAGAAATATGGAAAAACATGTCTGTTACTTATGAAAATAGGATGATAACAACAAAATAACTAGATATATATTTTGAAAAATACCTCAAAAGGTTGTAACTGAAGGATTTGATGTCACCTTTGTGATGAAAAGCGTTTTACTGGTTTAAAATTAGCTTCACAGAGTCGCTAGATGAGTTTTGCTCTAAATCTTAAATTTTCTGAACTCATAAATACCTATTCTCGTCCCACTGGGTGTGCCAAAAGTTGTTATCTAGTAGAAGTGAACCTGTTTGAGGGGTGGTATAATTATATATCTCTCTCTTCCCTTATTTTTGTGGATATACAATTGAGACACCTCACGGGATGTGTGTATCCCAAATGTAAGGTTAATCTCTAGATTACAAATTGTTGGTTCCCTTTTTAAAGTATCCCTAAACTAGCTTGTGGGGTTTAAGGGAAAAGAAGTAAACTTAAAATTGAAAAGAGTTGATACACCAAGGGGTTTTGAGGGCTTTTTGACAAGAGAACATACACAATCTGATGAAAAGAAGTATAAAACAAACACGATCTAGAGGGTTTCTGTTAATTTCAAGGTAAATATTGGCACTGCTAAGGGAATTCTCACAATAAAAAAACACAAATATCACACACTAAAATGAATTACAACACCTAATTTGTAGTATGGTAGATAGCTTAAGTAAAACTTAACAATTCAGGGAAGATAATTCACAAGAACAACTATCTTAAACACACAAAACTGCAAAATATATGGAAAGGCACAATCTTCTTCTCATAAAAAAGGTAAAGCTGGAAAACTTCTCCAACAATCTGTTACATCCAAAAATTCCTCCTTTACAATGCTTTCAAAGAATGAATAAATAGCCAAAACATTCACCCAAACCCTTCCATGCTCCAAAAATAGCATTCCTAGACTCATTTTAACTCTTGGTACTATTTAGAGATGAATCCAATAATAGCTTTACATATGTTTGGTCAAACTAGATTTGACCTTTCAATCATCCTCTGCATGAGATGTATGGATAAATCTTTGCATAAATTAAGGTATACTCCTGCAATGCAAGGTAAATTATATTTTAAAACATATCCAAAAAGATAATTATGTCATTATCTGAAAAAGAAATTCCTGGCTTATTCTCCAATTTCAAGATCATGCAAAAGCTGATTTTGTATTTTGTATAACAAACAAATGGCTTATATCACTTTTTACTCACCTTGGCTAATTTTAAATTCCTTTCCACCCCCATATATGTAAATAATTGGAAATTTATTAAAACTATGTAAAATGCCTATTCGAAGTCACAGCTGATGAAAAGTCAAAAGAGCCCTAACCTAACCACTTTTAAGTTAACCGTGATTAGATTAAACTTAGTCATTCTACCCATTGCATTAGATTTTAAACCCTAAATCCTCACATTCATTTTTCACTTTGTCATTTTGATGGATAGTTCTGGAAGGGAAAAATTATGTCGAAAACACCATTATCGCCATGAATTTGAAACTGGCACTGCAGGCTATGCTTTTATCAACTTTGTAAATCTGCCTTGTTGATTGTTTGAAGCTCTTTGAGCTCGACCCAGATAAATATTGTTCTTGGTTTTACACATATTTCTGCCCCTTTCCACTGATTTGGATGCCATTTTGGGATGTGTACTCCTATATTAGCTTTCTGTGGAGGTTCTACAAGTGTTCAACAGCTGAGTTTGAGCATTGGGTCGCCCACCCTTGTTTAACTTTTTTTAAAAAGGTAAAAACTCCCTTTTATTGGTTAGTATTTTCATTCTTTGCCCTATATTTGTGCTTTGTGGCCACTGTGTTCGATGTGGGTTTGTTTTTTATGCATTCTCGGGAAAACCCTTTCATTTTTTCTTATTGGCCACTATGGGATTTGTAATTATGAACTCACCACCATTGAACTATAGAACTTTGGTTCACATTATTTTGTATGCCATAGTTCTATGTACTCCCATTATTGTTTTTTTTTAATATTGGGCGCCACTTCTAAATTTGGAGATCTATTTTCATTGTATTGCTTATGGTAGTTTGTATTTGCTTTTAAACGTATGGTTGCGTCGTGGTGATGAAGGGTTTCCTTTAAAGTTTTACACAACTTGGACACCTTTTCCACTGGTAAAAGCTTTGTCTTTTGGCATTGTTCTCATCATTTAAAAATCTATGAGCTCATTATTTAAACTGTTGATATCTAGTTTCAAATCCCTACTTTAGCTCTGTATTTTAATACTTTTGGTTATTTTGATGCCATTTGGGGTTTTTGTGCATGTTCAACCATGACCACTCTTTTTCTCTGGGTGAGGGTTTACATTTGTTCCTAGTTGTGCATAACTTGTTGAGCTAAAACCATAAAACATGCATAAATGAAAAATATGCATTATTTACAACCCACGTTTTGTAGAAAAGTGAGCTAGCTGTGTGCATTTTATTGGTGTGTGGGATCCTACATGTACTCCACTCACATATGGAGGGTCATCTCACATGGGTTAGGTTTAGGGTTTGCTTGGGTGTCATGCATTAGGGTTACTCAGCACCCTATATGTATACCTTCATTTGACATTTATGAGCATGCCAAGACACTCTGTTGTCTTTTCTTGTGTGTGCAAGCTTTGTTCTATTATGCAAGCTCTTCCATTGATTGATTGATTCTTCCTTGTGATTATGCCGAAGCTACTTCGATTCCATCAGAGTGCAACTTCATTGTGGTGCATCGTTTCTAATTTGATTCTCGCAGACTCTTTCATGGTATCAGAGCTGAGATCTGGTAAATGTGCACTCGTTAATTTTTTAGTTACGATTACTCTTTCATGGTGTTGTTCTCTTACTCCTCGTGTAAGTATTTTCAATCGTTATTCTGTGGATTTTATTCCTAACGTTATTAGCAGGCTGCTCCTCGAAATATTGTGTCGGTTTGTTGTGTTCTTTGTGCATGTGCAGGTATTCCTGAAGCTTTTAGGGGTTTTACAGCTAAATTTAGTTGGATGCAGCTAATTTTGAAGATCAATTAAAACAACAGGTTATCCTATTCTGGTTTTTTAATTAAATTTTTTAAACTGGAAGAATTTTTTTTGGATCTCTGTTTTTGGTCTCTTTTGTGGTTGCATGGTGGTTTTACAGATTCAGGTTCAAAATTATAGGTTGTAATTTCAGTGTTTGGTGTCTCTGTGCTCAGCTCTAAGCTCTCTCCATTCACCACCAGGTTCCTCTGCTCTCCATCGAGCTCATTCAGCTCACCACGAGCTCTCCACCAAGCTGAGCTCCTTTCCAGCTTGCCACGATCTCTCAACTCCTTCAAACTTCCCTCTGTCGAGTTCCTTTGCCTCGGTCTACCCTAAACCAAGTTTACTTGGCATTTTTGTTATTGTTCGAGTTAGTTACTTCACTCTGACTGAGTCGTGTTTTACCTTCCTAGCTAATTCCTTCCTCTCCATTAAGCTCTCCTGGCTCAGTTGAAGTTTTTTTTTCCTGTGTTGCATTGTGTGTACCAGTCTCTAGCTCATTTCCCCCACTATCGTCGTCCCCAAAAAATCTCTCTAGCTCCCATGTTATGTCAAGCCGTGCCAAGTTCTGAGCCTTCCTCTCTATGCTTTGCTCAACTCTTGCTCTCTACGTGATCGACTTGGTTCTCATTGTTGGTTTCCTTCCTTCCACCGAGCCCTCTCCTACTCTCAGGGTCTTCCCCACGTGCAGATCACCTTGACCACCGAGCCCATGTTATCGGCCACTGAGCCCTTCCAATGGCTCGACCCTCCTTCCCACTCACCTCAATCTCCTCCCCAATGGCTCGCCCACCGAGTTGGGCCCTCAACACTGTGGAGTGGGTGTTCTCAACCATTTTAAAAGGTAAGTTTTTAAACTTCCTTTTGGTGGGAAATTTTGCAAGTGGGTAAACTATACAAGGTATAAGTTTTTTAAAGGTGGTATTTTTTTTAATTTGGGGTATCTTATTCAAAGGTGAGTATTTTTTTTATTAGATCTAAATTAATAGGATTTAAATCCTTTAAAATTAATTAGATTTAAATTAACAATTAAATCAAATTTTAATTAAATTTAGGAGTTCCTTTTTAAATGATTAATAAGCATTTAAATTAATTCCAAAAACTCCTAATTTGATCTTTCATTACGATTAGTATAAATTAAAATCATCCTTTCAACAATGCAAGTTATCGTTTTTTTATTAACTCCAATAGCTCTAAATTAGCCAAATTTGGTGTTTTCAAATGATGAATTTTAGGCATTATTATCGATTTTTTTTGCTAATCATGCGCTCAAGTGTGTCGTGACACTTCGAGCACCTCTTTGCCTTCCGAGCATTTTTCTGGCGTTCTGGCAATTCATCTGGACCCTTCTCGAGTCCGCAATTTCTCATTATATTTTACCCTTATTATTGCTTGCGACTAGTGAGCGCATCTGCCACAGTCTGCAGCAAGGGGGTATCCATTGCAACGTGAGACGCTTTTTCTCACAACTAGGATTTGATTTTGCCCCTTTTCATGTTTTTTTTGCAATTTGTGCTTGTATACGGTGTCACTTTGTTGCACTCCACGAAACACATTTGTGGTACCCTCTCTTTCGCATTATTACGCTGATTACAAAGACGAGTTACCAACTGTTTCATGACGCAAGCTCAGACTCGATTGTATCCAACACACTCAACTATAAAGCGCTGAAAGCAAGGGGTTACATATATTGTCCTGGGTGGTTGTGATTCTTTTATGCATTCCTTCTCTCTCTCTTCACGATGGATGCTCTTTCAATTCCTTTACTTACGTCGTTCAACTTTTTTGAGTGGAGATCGAAAATACTTATGAAACTAAGGGGTAAAGGGTTATACCGCATCACCATGGGGAACTGAGAATAAACTAGATGAAGACCCTGAAAAATCTAAGTGGTTAAATCGTAGTGATAAAGCTTTAGGTCTTCTTTGCATGTCCATTTCTCCTGACTTGCTCTTCCACATTGAGTCGTCTGAAACACCTAATTATGTGTGGAAAACATTAGATTATATGTTTGGACATCAAGATGACATGAGAGCGCATGAGTTGGAAAACAAAAACTACCAAGGTTAAAACCTAGTGATTTTGAAAACCTACAAGCATTCTTCTCTAAGTTTTTCCACACTAGATTGTTGTTAAGAGGAATGTCAAGTAGAGAAGAAAGATTCTCAATTGATCTTGTTGATTCTCTCTAAGTTAGGTCCTAAATATTCTGTCTTTGTGTCAACTTTTTACGCTACAAAAACTGCCTTGGGCAATGCTTGGAAAATGTCATCCTTTGACTATTTTTCATCCCAACTTATTCAAGAACAGGACAAACTCATTCAAATGGGGTCTCTCAAGTCCAAATCACATGCCCTTGTAGCAAGTACTAGTAAGGAAAAGAAGACTGAAAAGAAGAAAGAAAGAAAGGATCAACCTAAGAAGGAAACCAAGACCAAAACTAAAATTAACACAAACGCTTCAACTTCTGAGCCTAGAGCATAGAAAAACAAGTATTTGTGTTCCTATTGCAAGAAGCTTGGTCATAAAGAGCATATGTGTATGAGAAAAAAAATTTATCACCTTACTCAGTTACTTGAGAAAAATCAAATAGGTGTTCCTGAGTCTATCAAATAAAATGCTCCGAAGACCGTGTTTTTTACTGCAAATGATTCAAAATCTGATAAGAAGAAAGGAAAGGCCCTTGTAGCCAAAGTTGTTCCTTCATCGACGTGGATTATAGATTCCAGGGCCTCGCACCACATGGCTTCTTTGCATGTTGAGTTCACTAACATTGAGCCTTGTGGTATGTCCCAAATCACGATGGGTAATGACAAGACAATGTCAGTTTCTGGTAGTGGATCAGTAGAGATGGATGGGGGAATATTCAACCAAGTGTTGAGTGTTTCTGATCTCTCTACCAATCTCCTACCAGTTTACCAAATTACTCACCTTGGTGAAGGAATGCAAGTGGAATTTGGTCCTAACTCGGTGATTATTCATTTGTGAGCTTAACGACACTATAGTGGCTGAGGGAAAGGCATATCACCATTCACGGTTGTATACCTTTTCCCACTTTACTTCTAATTATACGCCCACTGCTTTGCTCACTCATGTAAATGAGGTTAGTAAGTTATGGCATGAGCGTTTCAGACATCTAAATTATCGCTACCTTGAACAATTGAGCCAAAATGAAATGGTCAATGGGTTACCTTGCATCAAGTTTTCTAAGGGTCTTTATGAGGGTTGTACCCTTGGAAAGAATCCTGAAAATAAATTTGACAAAGCAAAAGTCTAGAGAGCTACTCATCCTTTAGATCTTGTTGACAATGATATTTCTGGCCCATTTCCATCCCCTTCATTTACTAGAGCTCTTTATGTGTTGATCTTCATTGATGACTATTCATGATATACTTGGGTATATTTTCTTAAGCTTAGGTCTGAAGTCTTTGAACATTTTTAGGACTTTAAGGCTCTTGCTGAGAAATAGGCGGAATGGTCTATTAAGGTTCTTCATACTGAAAATGGAGGTGAATATATAAACAATAGGTTCATGGATTTCTGTACTTCTAAAGGGATCTCCTTACAGCATACAGTTGTTTATAGCCCTTCACAGAATGGAGTAGTAGAAAGAAAGAATCATACTCTTAAGGAGATGACCACTTGTATGATTCATTCGAAGTCTCTTCATCTGTACTATTGGGATGAAGCAGTGAATTGTGCTAATTACATTCATAACTGTGTTCCACACAAGGCAATAAGAGGTATGACACCCTTTGAAGCCTGGTTTGGACACAAGCCTGATGTTGAGCACTTTCGAGTCTTCGGATCCAAGGCTCTGGCTCAGGTTTCCCAAGAAGAATGTAAGGGATTGAAACCAAAATCCAAACCTTATATCTTTGTAGGGTATTCTAATGGTGTAAAGGGATATCGATTGTTGAATCCTACTTCTCATGATCTTTATATTGAGAGAAGTGTTAAGTTCGATGAGTCTTCCTCGGCTTCTACTTCTCTACCTATTGAGGTCCTTCAACTTGCTGATTTGGATTCTGACTCATCATATGATGATGTTGTTGAGCATGCTCCTCTTCCTGATCCTCCCGACCATCAAATCCTTGAGTCTTATGATTCTAACAGTAGTGATTACAAGGACTATGTCCCTTCTCACTGAAGTGATGAATCTTCTGACTTAGAGCCTCATCCTCTTGGTCCTCTTTGGGCTAGGAAAACTCTACAAAGTGTTGGAGATTTAGTTGGAGATACTTCGGATATGGGACGTACTCACTCAAATTTCATTAGACCCCACTCTTTCTTCACCTCTACCTCTTATCCACAATCATTCCGGGAGGCTTCTGGTATTCCTGAGTGGGATTCTGCCATGGATGAGGAGTATTCCTCTCTCATGAAGAATGATACTTGGGATCTCGCCCCTCTTCTGAAAGGAAGAAAAATTGTTCGGTGTAAGTGGGTGGTCCGAACAAAGTATGGAGTAGATGCAAATGTTGAAAAGTTTAAAGCGTGATTATTAGCTAAGGGTTTCTCCCAGATAGTTGGGGTTGATTAAACTGAAACCTTTACTCCGGTTGCGAAGATGACTTCTATTCGACTGACCCTATCCATTGCCACAGCAAATAAATGGAAAGTCCATCAAATGGACGTTAAGAGTGCCTTCATACATGGTGACCTAGAGGAAGAGATCTACATGGAACAACCTCAAGGTTATGTCCATGATCCCTCCCTCATTTGTAAGTTAAAGAAGTCTCTTTATGGCCTTAAACAAGCCCCTCAGGCTTGGTATGCCAAGATGGACTCCTTTTTACTTACATCGGGTTTTACTAGATGTCACTTTGATCTAAATGTTTATATTCTATGGCAAGATGACTCCATACTCATTATTGTTCTCTATGTTGATCACTGGCAGCGCTTCCTCCATTATTGATTCTGTGAAGACCGCCTTGGCCAATATGTTTTCCATGACTGACTTAGGTTTGCTACATTACTTTCTTGGGATCCAAATTTCACAATATGACTCGGGAATTTTGATTTCACAACCTAAGTATTCTCTTGACTTGCTTGTTGATTTTCAGATGTCTGATTGCAATTCTTCTCCTACTCCTTTTCTTTCTGGGGTTAAGTTGGTTTCTAATTGCTCTACTCCCTTGGTTGATGGTACCCTTTATCAACAATTGGTGGGGAGCTTGATTTACTTGACTCACACTTGACCAGATTTATCTTATGTTATTAGGATCGTGTCCAGATTCATGCAAGAACCACATGAGTTGCATTGGAAAGTAGCTAAATGGATCCTTCATTATGTTCTTAGGACCTATATCGATGGCATTCACTATCATGGAGGGTTAGATATTGGCTTGATTGGGTTCACAGATTCTGATTGGGCCGGTGACTTAGATCATCAGAAATCTACCTTTGGCTACAGTTTCTCTCTTGGTTCAAGTCCTATAAGTTGGTTTAGCAAGAACCAAAATGCAATTCCGATATCTTCCACAGAGGAAGAATACATAGGAGCATTTAACACTACCACAGAATTTGTTTGGCTATAGGGTATTCTGACAGAATTTGGCATCCACTTTTAGCAGCCTACCATTATCTATTGTGACAACACGAGCACTATCTCAATCTACCAAAATCCAATTAAGCATCAGTGGATGAAGCACATTGAAATCCATATGCACTTCATACGAGAGCTTATTCATGATGGTATCATTGACATTCAGGACATTCAGACAACTGATCAGATTGCAGATATATTCACCAAGCCCTTCACTGAGGTGAAGTTTCTTCACTTGCGGTCTCTTCTTCGAGTGAGGTCTTATGCAGTTTCTCATCTTCTTAGGGCTATATAGTCCTTCTCTTCTTCTTCTAGGAAGATGTTGTTTGTATATGGGCACCTTATCATGCCTTTAGTTGTCGGGCCTCATTGACACATCTTTATTAGTTGTTTAGGAGTGTCTTCTTATTGTGTCTAGCTCATCATAGCAGCTACCCCAGCTTCAATGAAGGGGGGGTGTTGGTGTGTGGGATCCTACATGTCCTCCACTCACATATGGAGGGTCATCTCACATGGGTTAGGTTTAGGTTTTCCTTGGGTGTCATGCACTAGGTTTACTCAACACCCTATATGTATACCTTCATTTAACATTTATGAGCATGCCAAGACACTCCACTATCTTTTCTTGTATGTGCAAGCTTTGTTCTGTTATGAAAGATCTTCCATTGATTGATCGATTCTTCCTTGTGATTACGCCGAAGCTACTTTGATTCCATCAGAGTGCAACTTCATTATGGTGCATCATTTCCAATTCGATTCTTGCACTCTTTCACATTTTTCAGTGTTTTTACTAGATTTTACACTGTATTTTGGTTTACGCCTCTCTTGGACCTAGGAGGTTCGTTATGCTCGAGGGGTTTGTCTTGTTGGAGCTCTACTCTATTGTATTTGAGTTCTCTACATTTTATACTTGGTGACTTGTGTATTATTTGTGAATCTACCACACAAACTAAATGTAGCTGCTCACTTTTATTTCAAAACTCTAAACTTTGTCTTGTTTACTTCAAACACACCCTGACTTGTGGCTTTACTTAATCTGAGATACCTTGGATTTGTATGTATTTTTCATTTTAGATTTTTATATGGCTTGGGATATTTCTATAATGTTGTGTTTTAAACCTAGCCACTTTTCCACAAGTTAGATTCTTTGCTGCTTGCATTTCACATAAAATTTTCTTACCTCCAGCTCATGGTGAACAATGTCTAATTTACACTAAACTTTTCATATAAAAATTGGGTATCTATCTAGAACATATCCAAAATTTCCTAAAAAGACTATATTTTCTTGGATCCGTTTACAAAAGCAAAGATAGAAACATAAACTATCATACATTTTTGGTGTTTTGTCGTAACCTGGTTGTTGTCTACTTTTGATAGAATTTGTGTTTATATGCCATTGTCAAGGACAACTCTATCCGTATTTTATTGCTCTATGCCCCAGACATTAAACTATTAAAAAATACTTAAACAGTTTCAATGTAAGCTCTAAAGGAAATTAAGCTTTGATGTTCTTGCATATTCAGATAGATTTGCTCTGTGATGGAAATTGGCACAATCATGCAATTAAAATTGAAGCTTTGTTTCATTGTGAAATGCAATTAATCTCACCTATGTATACCTTGAATTGAAGATTAACAAAATTTTCCCAATTGTATTTCAATAAAATATGTTTGAGAATGGTACTCCACTCCAACTTGTTGATGTTTTTATATTCTTAGATCCTGTACCTCCTTATTTTTTTACTCATACAAGCAATGAAAGTGTAAACAAGTTATGTTTGTTCATTAAAATTAAGAATATGTATTATGGATTACCCTTCTAGCCCAGTTGATGTCTTTACTTTATTTTTATATCTCCTTCTTTGTTGGAAGCATGTATTTGTGAAAAAATTTCAAAAAAAACTGGAAGTTGACATGAAGACCTATGTAGCTTGAACTTGCAAATGCCTATTTTGTACTTGAATATTTGTATTAAGCTTTGCAATTATTGTAGTCTCTTCAGGGAAATTTCTTTCTTTCTTTTTTATAGCTAAAAGTGTGTAGTTGAAGATCTTTAAAACTGATTGCTCATCTTTTCTTAATGTTTTTTTGGTTCTACTGTATTGTATCCTCACATGCCTCATGAGTAACTTGGTGTTGATTGATGTAAAATTCTTCAATTTATGAGCTTGTTGTCTCATTTCCAACTTGGCATGTTATAGAATGTTGGATTTAATTCTATCTTCATCCTAAGTAGACACACATATGCACTTAAAACATGTCCTTTCAGGTACAAAGCATAACCATTTAGATCTGAAAATTTGTTTTTGAAAGAATTTTTGTGAATGAAAAGTCTTTGATAAAATGTACCTACACACTAAAAGAACTAGTGGGAAAAGAGTGAAAACCATGGGCTTTTCCTTTATTATTTTGTTGATTCCTTACTGTGGTGTGATTTTGAATGATGACAATCTACACTCTTTACTGCTTATGATATCCCGTACCTTGTATTTCTTCCATACTTTTTTATTTTCATTTACATATTGAAGAAAGTACATTTGTCTAAAACTATGAATATAAGAGGATGGAAAAAATCCGGAGCTCTAATAGTCTAATGTCTATTTTTTAGGTACCCATTGAAGATGGAAAGAAAATGAGGATGAGAAAGATGAAATCTGAGGGGTTGTTGGGAAAATCCATCAAAAATCCAGGCAATGATGGATTTTCTCCCTTCTCTTCTGTTCATAATTTCATATACATGCACTTCCAATTTTTGTACTATGCCTTAGAGTTATTTCCCATGGCTTGTGTGGGACCAACTTAATTTTAAATTATGAAATAAATGATAATAACTTATTGTGATGAGTTGTAAATATTTCTTTTGCATTTCCTTTTCATTAACGTAATGTTAAATTAACTTTTGCAACTCAAGAAACTAAGTAATTTCACTAAACCATAAGGTAATGAATCAATGTACCTTGAATAAATCTAAAACTAAAATTAATGAAAGCGGAAACCTACTTCAATTTTATGAGAATGGACCATCACTTTGTTCACTTTGGGATGTCCATCTTGAGCCTATCTTGTCTTTCTCATCTGTGTTAAGGTCTTGCATCAGTTCTTGAAGAGATTATGCACTATCGTGATGGAGATGATATCTAGAAAAACATCTTAGGAGGAAGATTGACATTCTGAAACAAACACAAGAAGAGTTCATATCCCTTCTGCCTTTGTTAGATCACTCATCCTGGCCCCATTAATCTGAGAAACAAAGTTTCGAGTTGACCTCTCAAACTAGTGTGAGAAATGTCAACAAGTACATTTCTCTCTTTCCAAGGCAATCAAATCTTGCCTCATATTATTCTCCATGAGTAGCTTAGTTGGCCACTTCACCTCCTTTCTCAATTTCCATCCAACTTCTTGGACTTATTCTTCCATCATGGTCTTAATCATAACTTCTCTCCTCAATTCTCTCTCTTATATCACTTATATGTTCTTCAAAGACTAACTCTTACCCTATTCTATGGAATTTTCCTTCTTCTAAGCCCTTTACTTTGCTCATTCTCTCCATTACTAAGATCTTCAACCAAATATTTTCCTCCTTGGTCTATTGATCCTCTTAGTCCTCACCTAGGTATTTATCACCCTAGTCTCTTGGTATATTCTCTTGTCTCACCTAAGTCTGTTTCACCTTGGTATTTTGACTCTTCTTCTTGAACTTCAACTTGCTCTTGGGATTCTTCTTACCACCTATCTTCCTTTAGATTTTATAGGCCTTGAATACCTGTAGTCTCTTCTTCTCAACCTATCAACCATCCATCACTCCCCAAATTGTTAGATACACACATTCATAAATACCGAGTCATTCAAAAATGAATTATAAAGATTCAATCATTAAAGCTTAGTAGTACTTATATATGCAAAAACCAAGAAAGATTCAATCTTCAAAACTCACAGTCAACAATACTCTTCATCAGGGCTTGCTATTTGAAACTTACATTATATCATTCAATATTACCAAAAATGTGAATTTAAATGGGGTTCTTCATGATATGATACAAAAATTATGCCACTCTTAGCTCATCCTACTTTGTTCTAGTCATAAAATACTGATTTGAGATCCCACATATATCTTAGGTAATTCTGCTTAGCTTCAATCATTTAAATATCATAATATGACCATATAGAGATCACAATAATGTTCAACATTGAGTTATGTTGATAGATACCTTCATTGTCAAATACATGACAAGTTCTTGTAACTTCCAACTTAGTGTTGAAAAACATATTACCTCTAGTTTGATATCCACAATTCAGTGTAGAGGAAATGAGGCTCAAATCTTCCAATGCCTTTCCATATGTCATCCTTTCAACATTTTATCCTTCTATTCTATCATCTCATTCACTCCATGCATGCTAAATATTTCTCTCTCCTCCTACTATGGAGATATTCAACCTATATCCTCATATAAAACCTCTTTTAATTTTCATAATCTCCAATTCTAAGATAAGACTTATCATATCCTCTTATTGAGATATTTTCTCAACTTACAAGCTAGAATAAGTAGAGTTGTTTTACCAACTTATATGGTTATGATAGCTTACACATGATTCCCTCAATATCCTATAATATCCTAATTCTCATCCTCCTACATAGGCTAAGCATAATAACAAGTGATATCTACCTTCGCTCTCATATAATGAGATTTTATATACAAATTCAAATATAAACAATAAACACGGTTTTGGAGGGAAACTTATTCAAACATCTAGTGCATATTTTCCATGCCTTAAGAAGGCTTATTCAAAATTGGGTTATGCTTCTTAAGGAAGCATCTGATGCTCCTACATCATCTTTCTACCTTACTCGCTCTTTTTGGGCATCTTATTTGCTTATGGGTTGGCCTTGCAGTTGTCAATTACAAAATTCAATCAAGGGAATCATATAAATGCATAGCTATGTGATCAAAATAAGGGACCAAGCTCTAAGAATTACTACTATCACCTAAGATTGCATCCAAAGTACTCAAAGGAATCCATCTAGCATCCATACAAGGGACAAGGGACTCCATTTTCTACATACACACTACATAGGAAAAGGGGGAGTTCATTATTCCATCCACGCATTTTATTTACATTGCTACATCTAGATCTATCCCAATATCAAGTGCAACTTACACCAGGGAATCCTAGGGAAAAATACTCACACACACTCATGAGAACTACATGGATTTTGATATGTAGTACAACACTTGGTCATAAGTTCACTTAGTCGGGTGACCGTCGGGGTTAGTCTGATTCCCCATATTTTATCTTTATTTTTTTTGGATTTGATGCGGTTTTATGGATTTTTTAGGTTAAAGACATATCCAGTGATCAAGGTATGACACACATGCGACCAACATTTAATATTAGCAACACTTGTGCGACACAAGAAAAATCAGATTCTGACCATCTGCGCAGTCACAGATGCCCAGTAGAAGTTTTTAACACCTAGGTGCCCTCACCCTAATTGAAACACCTTAGTTTGACCTTATCCAATAGTTCCAGATTTTACAGCGCATAGTTGTGATGGTCTCCCCTTCATGTTCATCAATTTCCCCAGTCTAGATAAGTTCTAGGAAAAAATCAAATGAGCTAAGTCCTTCTCTCTCTCTTTCTTGCACTTAGGGTTTAATATTTTGTTACCTTATTGCTTGATTTAAATTGTATCTAGCAGATGTGTATCACAATTTACATTCACTTACTCTATAATTAGGGTTTTACAAAAAAAATTAAATCATTTGGTGAACCCACCTTTGAATACTCATGGATCCTCATTTTTCTTCTCTCATGGCTCCTAAAATTCATCAAATTTATTTGCATTATTTACTTCAAATGCATCCCAATTGCAAGGTTGTTCTTCAAAAAACCCTAGACACTATGCATCTTCCTTGTAATACGGCACTGACTCAACTAAGTGTCATTTATGATCATCTATCTAATGAATCTATTGCTCCTAATCCTCCATCTAATCAACCTATCCTAGAGTCAATTGAAGATTCACATTCTTTATTTCAAGATGAAAATCGAGCTATGGAAACAACAATTGCATCTCTTAAATATGAAATTCAACATCTCTGTAGACACAAAATCATGCACTTTGGGTAATTATCTAGTCCTAATTACATACCACTATTCATATGATTCCTAAGTGAGAAAAGTACTAATCAACCCATGTCTTTGGAAATATTTCTTTGTCTTTTTTTGTTCCTTTTGGTCTTACACCCTTACTTGCTTAGTCTTTATTTTTATACTCCATCTTTTATCATCTTGCACACCAACGCCTAGCCAAGATGCCAGCGTCAGGTGCCCTCGTCCCCTCTGGGCACCCCTGACCCCTTTGTACTTTAATCATATGTTGTGGGTCCTTTCTAGCCATTTGAGCATATTATCTTTTTGGTAGTCAGACTTTTCAGGGTTAATTACAAAATTCAAGCAAAGGAATCATATAAATATAAAGTTATGTGATCATAATAAGGGACCAAACACTAAACATTAGCTATCACCACCTAAGGTTGTATCCATAAAGCATCTAAGAGCTTCATTACATCTATCTAGCACCATCATAAGGGACACGAGCATTGGTTATTTTGTATACACTTCATAGGAGGGAATTTCATTCTATTCCATGCACACATCTATTACATATCTTTGCATTTAGCTATTTGTTCACTATCAAGTGTGACTCACACAAGAGCCACCTAGGGAACAATTCCGCACACACATACAAAGAACTACATTAGGTCTGAGATGTAGTGCAACTCTTAGTCATAATTTCACCATTGTGACAGCTGAGGACAGTCTAAACCCTCATTATGCATCCTTTTTTTTAAGGATTTAATGTTTATTTGAGGCTTTTGCAAGTTCATATTTCATTGCAAGTTTTCTAGCGACCTTGGCGATCTTGGTGGGACCTCAGAGTGACTAAAGGTGACTAACAGTGAACATCTTACGACCACTCATAGGAGGTTTCCTGAGATTTTCCGCAGACCTAGGCACCCAAAAATGGGCTTAGGGAGCCCACGAGTGCCCCTATCCCTCTGAAGATGCCCCACTCCAGCCTATCTCTCCAGATCTACATTTTTTTGGGTCTCTATGTGAAGATCCTACTGCTCTATTCACCTTGTTAGCACTTCAGTACACTCCAAATTTTATTACGAATCAGTTAAGTACCTTCTTCTTCTCCTTGCAACTAGGGTTTCATAATTTTAGTTTATTGGGTGTAATTTTTTTACTTAATTACATATTTGTTCTACTGCTACAATAACATCATATTAGGCATAAAAATCCACCTTTATCTTAATATTTTGGTGAGCCCCACTCATGATCGTTTATTTGGATCCTTCTTTGGAACATCATCTTTTTTATCATAGTTCCTAAAGTTACTCAAGTTTATCTGTATGATTTAATTCAAATACATCCTAATTTCCAAGTTATTATGAAAAATCCCTAGACACCATGTATCTCGCTAGAGATACACCACCTCATCAAGTGAGTGCCATTCTTGATCATTTATCTAATGACCCTAGTCTTCACGATCCTCCATCTAATCAACCCATGTTAAAGTCAGTTAAATATTTGCATTCTTTATTTCTGGACAAATTTTAGGCTATAGAATCCATGATTAAATCTCTTAAATCTGAAATCCAACAACTTAAGGATGCTTCTCAAGATTATGTTTATTCTCCTTCTACATCTCATCTTCATGTTATTTCTTCTACATGTGCTCATATCAGTGAGCCTCAAGTCTTGCCACTACCAGAGCCTCTTACGTTTAGTCACAATGCTAAGAAAACTGACATTCTTATTGAGCTCCTTAATCATCAATTGATCACTTTACCATCTACTCATGGCTATCATCCTTATCATCTTGCAAAATATTAGGGTCATCCATATTATAATTATCATCAAATCAATGGACATAATGACAATGACTATTATACTTTACAACAAAGAATCAACCATCTTGAGCATTAGGGATTTATCGCGTTTGCTGCACAACATTTTGTTGTATGCCCATATACAAATGCTACATCCAAATAGACCCCTAAATTTGTTGCTTTTATGGCCAATGAGTATCATGCCACTACTTTTAATGTGCCTTCTCTGATCAGTAAAGCACCGCATATTCAATCCACTCAAACTAAACAACCGCCTCTCAAAATTAGTCTCACTCTGCCTCCTCTCAAGTTATCTATGGAGCTACCAAGTCAACCTAAGAAGTCACCTCTAAAAATCAGTTTAACACCTCTTCCTAGTAATTCTTTTGCATCGTTATACAATAATCCACAATTTTAACATCAAATCATTTTTTTCAAAACAACTACTCCCTCTATTGGTGGCCTAGACACATCTCAAATTCCACCACCATCTCATGGTCATGCTATTGCTTCTGCCACACATGCTTCCACCACTTCATGCCAACTTGGTCTTTGGTAGTGATATCTTGCAAAATTGACAAGGGAAATTTGCAGGTAACTATACCAAAAATTCTATTTTGACCCCTAAGGAAGTTTGGCAACGTTCGAAAAAGCCCAAAACTTCCTTTCAAAAAATTACGATGTTTCAAGACTTAGCCACTTTTAGCTTATCCTTCAGCACACAAATTGTCGTGTTGACATGATTAAAGATGTGCACCTTTGGCTGGGTGCAATTATTCACATGTTGACATCAGGAATTTTGCACCCCCCCTGAAACATCCTTTGGCACTAAAAATTTTCTGTCGACACCAAGAAACTTGCGCTAAGCATTTTTCTAAGCACAACTTTTCTCATGTTAACGCTACCAAAATCGCACCAAAAGTAGTTGGTGAGGTCATAAATGCCAATTTTTCTATAAATAGAAACCTGCCACATGTCATTTTCATGAATTGAAAATTGTGAAAGGTGTTTTCTCTGTGTGTGTTAGCCATCCTTGTCAGCCCTCGCATGCCATTTTCGAGCTTGTGGACCCCGCGTCTTTCATCGTCTTTTATAAATCCGGGTGAGTGGCTCCTCTCCCATTTGTGGTTTTCATTTTGTTGTGTTGAATGTTAGGGCTTGTATCAAATAAACAAAAGCTAAAGAACCTAATAAATCCCCAACCCAGCTGAAGCCCTCTTTTCCTCCCCCCTCCAGATCTATAGATCTGGAAGGACTCTTCCACTGAAGTAAACCAAAAACCATCTATATTTGCTTACTGCCTTGCTAACAAACTTCTCTTTCTTGCCATCAAATCCAAATCCAAATCAAGAAATCAAGACATCAACATGAAATTAACTGTTAAAACCCTAGCGCCATTTTCAGAGATGTTACACACTTGGAAAGTGCACCAAACAAATACGGCACACTGTTTTTTCTCGCAACATATTCCAAAGATGCGCTTTGGCACACTTTAAACTCATGTAACACAAACCTTTTCTGCACCCAGCCAAAGAACACTTACCAGATTTTTATGAGGCGTGAGCGCAACTTTCACAACATCAACATGACATGTTGTCTGGTACAGACCCGTGCCATGCGCTTCCCCCTTTGGCACCACTTTTCTCATGTTGACACTTTCATGAATGTGCTTAGTGCAAGAATTTGCATGTTAACACCCCAGAAAGTGCGCCTAGCAATAAAAAGCCCCTGCAGCCTACTGTAAACTTGCGCCCCATGCCCTAAGGCTTAAAATTGCTTGTTCTTCCTTCTGCAAGCTAAACTTAACTATTTTCTCACACATTAAAAGGTGTTCTGTTATTCTTCAAACTTTCATTATGAATAACATGACGGTTGACATGCCTCTTCTGTGTTGGACCTTCTTGATTCTTCTTGCAGAACAACAGCATCCATCCTCAAGCTCACATATGTCTTCATCAAGCAAGAAATCAGCTAAATCTAAAGCTAAACAGTCAGAGCAAGAAATGAAGTACAAGTACCAGAGAGTCAGAATGCCTGACTCATATGCAGAGTGCAACCTTGACATCAAAGACTCTGAGTTGGGTCATATTGACATGGATGATTTCTGGGTAAGGACCACCAAGGCAAGCAGTGGCCCATGGATGAACAAATTAGTAGGCAGTGGAACTTTGCAGGGCTTCCTAGTGAGTGCCATAAATAATGAGTTCCATCATGTTGGTTACTCGATGTTATAACAAATACACTAGATGTGTTGAAAATAAAGAACAACAGACAATCATAAACCTCACAGCTCGTCACTTTGAGATGATCCTGGGCATTCCTCATCAAAAGTAATATGTGGAAATAAGTATTCAAGACTGCAGGAAGGCATGGGATGATAATGAAGATAAGTACATGCAGATGATGAATGAACTCTATCTAAAGAACAAGAAGCTGGTGTCTAGATGGCCACAAACCATCCACTGAAGTGATTTTAATGAAGAATTGAGTGATACAATCACATTCTTGAGTAGAGTATTCAGGCTCCCTGATGCCCATCATTTCCATAAATGGATGCTGAGATACCTGGAGAACATGAGAAAGAACACACCTGATCAACGCTTCGACTGGGGTGAAATCATTAGTGACACCATCTCCTAGTAGCTTCAACAAGTTCTAACAACTGGGAAGTTCTACATGAATTCCTACGTTGTATACACTACTGTGTCAAAAAGGGATTTCGTAGGGTTAACTCGAAATGGGGTATGGCCCCAAGTCAAGATATACGAGTTCTACCCAGAGCTAAGGCTCGAAGCCAGCATCTCCCAGTTCTCCAAAATAAATGATGCCTTCTTCTATGAGGTATTCTATTTGTTGAGACCAAACATGAGACACAGTTCGAACCAGCCCGAGTGTGATTGCTGCTACAAAGAAATGGGGAGCGTTGTTCACATAATTCCCCACATTCACATACCTCAGAGTTGTGAATTTTGAGGGAGAACCAATGAAGCTGCCAAGGTTTGCAGGGCCAAAGCTGGTCCTCCTGGAATTGTCAAGGCAGTTAATCACTTATCATGAAAAGTGCATGAAGAGAAAGAAAGGAGGAACTCCATTCCCCCTTACAGTTGGTCGATACACCTGCCCTACACTTGCTAAAGCACGGGAGATGTATGCTGAGCTAGAGCTGCTGAATTTAAAGCACAACTTCCCAGCAAGGCCGACCTTTGACTGTCAGAGTTGTCTTCCGAAGGTAAAAATTGATCCCATCCATGTTCCTGAGATCGAGGACATTTGGATAGACCTAACCCATGAGATAGACATTAGGCAGAAGGATCACTCCTGGCTGGCTCTGGAGGAAATCATCCACTATGGCATTGCCATTGTCCCAAAGAAATTCAAAGAGACTGATCAAGAAATTGATCAGGTTTACATTGACACAGATGGGGATAATTGGCCATTCGTAGAGATCGACAGAGCTAAAGCACCAAAGACCATTCAAGAAAGGGTTAAACCCACATTGCACGCACCAAACATTGGTGCAATCAGAATGGCCTTACATACCTCAGAGTTGACTTCACTACTTCTCCTTCAGGAAGTGCACCTCCAAGGCCGGACTGTGTGCCAAAAGGAAAAGGGAAAGACAAGGTGGGAGAACCAAGCAGACAAGAGGTACCCAGTGTTCCCTCTTCCACTACTCCTAAAGATCTCCCTCCTACTTCTGAGAAGCAAGTAGTCGACCTGGTGTCTCCAGGTAATGAAGAAACAATAGATGTTTCAACAGATACATCCACCCAGGATGTTATCACAACTGCAACTACTGAGGTACCCAACATTCCTTCTTCCACTCCTCCTTCTCCTCCTGTCATTGAAGCATCTATTCCTATGGATGTGTCTTCTCCTCTCCCTTCCTCCCTTCCATCTCCCACCTCTTCCATCTTCTCCTCTCTCGCAGATCTGTCACCCAATATTTCCTCAATCCTGATGAAGATCCCTTCCATTTCCATGTCCTTCTCTTCTATGTTAGTAACTCCAGGCCCCACAAGCATCGGTGCGTTGGACTCCCTGTCAATGCCACCACTGAGTGTTTCAACACACTTCCCTCAGGCCTCTACAGTTGCTCCCCCTCTCACTCATGTTTCTTCTTCTTCCTCCGCTCCCACTCCCATAAGTCCTGGTTGGATTTCTGACCATCTGAGCCAACATAAGAGGAAAGTTCCCATTGTGGCCATGGATTTCTCTGTCATTCCTGAAAAAGGGAACCAAGAAGCAGAAAGCGATAACTCACTTTTCTAAAGGCACTTCAGGAGAAAGAGTCATGGAGATAGCTTTCTCGGATCCCACCAAGAGAAAAGAAGATCTGTCTCCCACAGACTTCACGGTGACTCAAGTCACAATGGGGACCTCGTCTGAAAGCCTGCAAGGGGAAGCCTTGTCTACTGTGGATGCTCTCTGCAAGAAGCTCTAAGAGGAAAAAGAGGAGAAAAGGATACTCAAAGAACAAAACAAACATCTCCTACAAGCATTGCAGAAAATGGGCAACGCTCCTTCTGTGACTACTGCTGAACCCATTCAAGTTCCCAGTCAGGAGAAAATAAATGAATATGTTAAGATTGGTGAACAAGGCATGCAGAAGTATCATCCTGGATCGAGCGGATCCTCAGAGATGGTGAAGAAGTGCTTGGGAAGTTTACATTGCTCTATCAGGATATAACCCAAGCAAATAAGGAGCTACAAGCAGTAGCAAGTTCCCTATCCGAAGAGTTGGATAATGCCAGGTTGTAGCATGAAACGTTCCAAGCAATGGTTAACTACTCAGCTGACGACCTATTGAAGGTTGACATTATCAATCACCGCATGTGCACATAATAAGGCTCTCACTATGCATTAGATTATCGGGTTGATCAGATGGAATATATCCTGGAGAGAATCGATAAAATCAAAGATGAAGCCCTGAAGCACGATACAACATGGAGCAGACAGTTACAAAAATGGCTCCAGAGATGCTCAGTGAATCATATAACTTGAGGGAAGCAGATGATACATTCCAGCATTTCAAGGCTATCATCACTCAAGGTTTGACACCAGAGGTCACTTTCGACCGAGAGTCAATCAATAACCTCTTGGCCTGCCATGATTTCATTGGCTTTTTAATCGATGCATGCAAAACTTTCGCTGAGTTACCTGACAAGCTCAAGAATGAGAAAGAAACCTACGAAGTCATTCGCGATCATTTTAATGGTCCGAACCATGATCAACTTCAAGAAATGATCAGCAAGTTTGTAGAATATCGAGCGCAGTGTCACATCGACTCTCCTGATCAAAAGCAAGACACCAAGTTTGAGCAGAGGGATGATGAGGAGTAGTTTCTCCTTTCGTAGAATGCGTTGATCATTTTTGTAAAATATTTAGAAAAAGCATGTTGGCATACATGATGACCTCATCCATGTTGCACTATGGGATGTTGCCATCCAAAAACTTGCCCAAGTCAACTGTTGACCTTTTAGATATTTTCTAGATCTTTTGTAAATATCTTGTAAGATATTTTGTAAGTAGTGGGTTTGCTTTTGTCTTCTTTCCTCGTTTCCTTCTATAAATGCTTGAATACTTGTTGTATTCATGGTGAACATTTTTTGTATGAAAAGAGAAGTGAGGAGAGAAAGACTTTGTGTTTTCTTGCAACAGAAGAAATATTAATACACATATTCAGACTTTGTGCTTAATGTGTGTGTTATTTACATCAGATCTTTCTTGAGTTAGATCTATGCTTTTATTCTGTTAGATTCATTCCTACTATTCTCATCTATTCATCAGTATTGCTTTAATTGTTTATGCAAGTAAGTTTGGCTCTGTTTACTACCAGCCCAAAGCATAAACCTTCTGACCTTTCCGTCTTGGAATTCATTTCTTTTCTTCCTTCAGATCTACCCTCCTCCATTCCTTCCCTCCTACCTTTCTATTCGTTGTTGGAACTACCTCTACTGGGATGAGATCCCAAACCCCCTAAAGTTAGAATAGTGTAGATTTGCACAAATTCCTGCTTGATAGATTAGCAATAAACCAGTTTCACTTTGCTGTCTCAAAGAGGGGCTATGCCCTGCACACTGTTGGCCTGTTTCCCCATGACCTGTCCTAACCGACAAATTTTCGGACCAATAGGTAGGTAACTCCAATCACCTTACCTCCTAATGGAACACTCATGTTCTTGTGATTCTTACATGACTATTGAGGTATCTCTTACAATAAGAACCTCGTTTCATTTTTTCATTACATGTTTCATTGACATATCTATCTATTGCATAATTACTCATACATACATACATCTATTACCATATATTTTCATTCCCACATATAGTACAATCTTTCATCAATTATCACATCAACTATACACTATCCATTATACTTCATCATCTTCACACCTCACCTATCTATCTATTCCAAACATCATTCATCAAATAACACACTCGTCACCATATGATTGAGGGTGGGGGCATCATCAGCTATCTTCTTATTGATGCGTAATCACAACACCCCTAAATGTTTACAACTCGATAGGTTAAAAATGTCAGTGTGATTGCATAACATGGAGCTTTTCCCAAAGTGTGGGACTTTGAAAGTGGGAAATCTCTCCAAATGAATACTAGTTCTTATTCCTCTATTATAATGCACACATCCAAATTGTAGAGGATCTATCCTAAAATCTACTCTAACTTACCAAGGAGACATGGTTAAGAAGATTACAAGAAATTAAACCTAATCTAACAGAGGTGATGCACTACAAGGAATGTTGAACACTTGCTTTGCATGGAGATGGAAAACAAAATCAAACTAAGGAGGATGAAAATACACCACATATCAATCCACTAATGAGAATCCATTAACCATTAAACATGTAATGCAATCGCCATGCACAAATAACCAAGATTGTAATGAGAGATCATGAAGATGTAATGAACATAAGATAGGGTTGAAATTCATCCACAGACTTGTATTATTGCTCCAAATATTTGATACAGTGCATTACAATGGGCCAAGAGGCACAAACTTGCATTACAACTTGAATGGGAGGTTTGAACTCCAAAAATCCACTTACAAACAAGAGAAAAAGGGGAGGGTACAAAGTAAAATTATCCAACATTAGAACAATTCCCCTCCTTACAATATATAAGAAGAATGAGAGAAAGGAGAGAGAATAATTCAAAATCTTGCTCCAACCACCCTAAAATGCATTAAAATTTCCTGCAACAATGATGGGTGCCACTGCAAAACCCATGCCTCCTTGTAATTTGCCTTGTTGGGAAAGAAAGGAAGCCCATACTTCATCATTGTTGTAGGTGAAAAACATGTAACATCATCTAGAATGACAGACTATATTTCTTCATTTTGAATAACTTAGTTTGTACTTAAATTAATGCTGAGAGATTTCCAAAAAGTCCTTGTGCAAATTTGAGCTCCCAGTCAAAAGTTATGGCCATATGAAGATTAGGGGTGGCCATATTACATTAATGGTGATTAGTTGACCTTCTCCTTTCAGAGTCTGAAATTTCCTGCAACCTCCGAAATCCAAAAATTTGGAACTTCGAACCTTTTGACTTTAGAGGTTGGGTTACTATTCATCTACTAATTTGGCTTGAGAGTTCCGAAACTCCGAAGTCTGAAATTCAAACTTCGGGTTTCAGACCTTTGCCTTTTTGAGGGTTTCTATAATTATTCATCCACCTAACCTTTGAACCCCAAACCTCCAAAACCTCGAATGCAACCTCTGAAACCCCAAAAATTGGGACTTCTGAAAGTCTAAAATTCCTGCTGTGTTGACCTCGAAACCAAGTTTGACCCCCAAAATCTGAACCCTTTTGGACTTTGAACTTTTAGGATTTTGGGAATTTGGTTGCTTTTTTCCATTTTGTTTGGTGAAGACTTTGAACCTCAGAAGTTCGAAACCCCAAACCTCTGAAGTCTGAAATTCAGACTTCGGACCCTGCTATTACCGAAATTTCCAACGCCATTGACCCTGAAAGGGGAGTTGACCTCCAAAATGCCGAATGCCCAAAGTCTGAAACTTTAGGCCTGGGCCTCCATTTTTTTCACTCAAGCTCTCTGATCTCCTTTGACATTCTCTTGGCCAAGTTCTCTCTTTTCCATTCCTTTTTTGACCTTGCATTGTCATTGCTGAGACCACCTACAACCTGATTTTTGGAATCAAGATGTGAGATCCTATGGCCCAAACGGCCCCTTCAATTTCTCAGTGTGCAAGGTTGTGTCCATCCATTTTGGTTGAGGGGAAAAAATGGATAACACTTCCATATTACATACATCACATCTATTCTTTTACATTCATCATACAAAATTTCTATACATTTGCATCATCATTTACCAATTACACACTCTTGTGCTTTGGTTCACACTTGACTGTTGAGGGAATACTATACACATGAACCTCACACACTGCACACTACACATAACACATCTCACATTATACACTTAGGACATCTTCTCTCGCAACATCTTCTACACGTTTTTGTTACATATCTCTTGCATCTCCTTATACACATTTTGGTCATTACCCTATAACGCACTCTAGTTCAACGGTCCATAATCAAATTTTGAGGGTATACATCTCAAATGGAACTCACCACACTCACGTGTTTAATTAGTCACTCATTCACTCACACACTCTATACTTTTTTCTTTATCAATCACACATTTTTAGTACACACAATTCAAACCATTTCCCAATGACGCACTCTCCTTTACAGTTCATTCTTGACTACTAAGGGGACATAAATAAATGAACCTAATTGCATACATACACATCCACTCAAGGGACACACTTCTACTATCATTCAAACTACATTCTATTATGTCTCATCCACAACATGTTGCATATCTTGGTTGCATTTACGCTTGCTTACTTTTTGCTTACATATTCACTTTATTACACATGCTAGATATATATCTTGTATGTAATTTATCATACACACATGCGTGTTCACTTGTTTTTTTAGTTGTGATCTTAGATTCAAAAAATCCATTACAAAAAACATGGATGCTTGGCAGAATACCTATTACCAGTCCCACAATGGCTCCTAGGGGCATCCAATTTTGTACACTAAAGGTGTTATTGTTTCATTTTTGTTCATAGCATATTACTTTATCATCTTATACACGCTTTCACATACTTTTTATCTTTCTAACATGTTAATGGGTGCTTCATGTGCAACATTTGTTATGCACGACTATCTACTTCCATGGTTGTCTGTTACATTATTTGTCATTGCTTGCTCTTTATATGCTCTTGTTTACGAGATTTTCCCTTTGTCTTGTGTGCACACTTGTATGATTGCGGCCACTATGAACTTAATTGTCTTTTGATATTGTGAGTAATGTCCCATGTTTACAACCCACTTTTCATGGTCTACATTATCTTGTGTGTTTGTATTTTTTTGTACTATCATTTGTCATATAGCCATTTCGTTTATGTGTGCCTTGGTTTCTATCAAGAAAATTTCCCCCTCCCCTACAGGGCACAATTTCAGCACAACGACCGGTCCTCTTTTGGGTTGCATACTCCTTCAACGACATCATGTGCATCCCAAATGAGGGGGGCATCATTTTGGTGAACCAATCACCCCATACAACGTTATACACAACACAACACAATATCAGTACAACACAATTTTCAGTTTTAGACAGGACTTGGATTCAGACTTGGGTCTTTAGCACAATGATGTCCTTCCTGGATGCTACTAACCTAGGGGTAGTTACATAGCTGTTGGTAGTTCAACACAGTCTACATAACTCCAAACAAAAGATTTTACAGGGCATACAGTCCTTAACACATTCAACTAATTTTACACACCATTTGCATTGGTATCCTACATTGTGAGAAGCAGTTAAAGGTTGGAGGACAATACCAGTATTTTTTCCTTGCACTTATTCCATATTATTGGCATGAGACCTCCCCAAAAACTCACCACCAATGCAACTAGTGTGAGATTTCCCAAAAAACTCAGTTTTCTACAACATCTTCAAGATCCTTTCTACACCCTTTTTCTCATCATAGATTAGGTGCACATGTTCCTTTTTCACATTTTCAACATATTTACATACTTTTTACACATATACATGCATATTTAACTATTTATTCATTGATGTAGCCTAGAATCTACTATGAAAAACCCAGGTGCACTGACACATCACTCAGCCTAAACTAAGCACTCTCCCAAAGCAAGCAAAGGTACCAGACCCCTCTTTAGAGTTGCTTATGCAAGATGTTAGTGTGATGATGGAAAAACATATTTAGATATGTAACCAAATATAAACATTTCACAGTGCATAAACCAGATCTAGATCTTAGAGAATCATGAATTAAACAATAATTATAATAAGATTAACCATATATGAATTAAATTCAGTTATGTTCAACACCATTATCTAGCCAATATAATCCATTACATTAAACACTGTAAAACACAAAAGCTTCTTACATTATAAGGTATATCCATAAGTCATGCACGCATCAAATCCAACAACATAACTCTATAATAATTCACACACACTAAACTGAATAGTTTAATACATATTAATAGAGGTGGGGACTTGCCCTTCACCACCTATGCACTTCTCAAAATAGGTCACATGTTGATAATAGCCATGCGCCTTTATAATAACATGCATACATGTAAGTGTTCTAATAATAGATGTCTTATAGTGAACTGGAGGAATCAATCCTATTATTAGCTCAAACCATGCATGACGCTTATCAAATGCTCATTCCCAAACTATCATTATGTGTAGTGCAATTCTTCATCCTTATGTGTGCTCCGCGTGTTGTCTCCAAAAATAGCCCCTATGCATAAAAATGGCTAAGTCCTGAGCCAAAGTGTTATGGCGCGTGTTTCCTTTCCTATCTTCCTGCGCCTTCAAATGTGCCTTGTTCCTGCACACACATCCTTTGTGTGTCTACTCCTTAGAGAAACACTTTTTCTACTCAACATTACCCCACACTAAAGTAAATTATCATCTCGGTAATGGGAATTCTTTCTGATGTTCCCAAATAGTAAAGAATAAGTATTGAATGAATTAAAGAATCACTGTACAAAAGAATGAGTCTTTACTTTGTAGCTCCCACTTCTTCAACTGAGATGATTAGCTCTGGATGTTCATTCTTGATTTCAGCCTCCAACGTCTACCATTCATCTCGCGCAATCCTTCTCTTCTCTAGAATATCGGTGGCTATGGCTTCCAATTCATCCTGAGTAATATTTTCTTTCTCATTATGTAGTACTCAGAAAAAATTGGACATACCTGACATATTTCCTTCCATGAGGTCCATATTTTGTGCTATTAGCTTCCTAATCTCATAAATCCTCTCTTCATGCGGATCCTGGGCTATTGCGAGGGCTTCGTGATTTTGTTTCACCAGTGTCAATCTTTCTGCACACCCTAAAGTCTCATCTTTCATCGCTTCCAAAACTTCATTATCTTCAACTAGAGTTCTGGTCCTTATTACTGCCTCTGGTGCTGCACACAAATTGAGAGCTTGCTCTACTTTCTTCAGTTCATCCTTCAAAGTTTGGAGCAATGCCTCGTAATTTGAAATTTTTCTAAGCATAGAAGCTCATGCTCTCTCTGCTTCTTGTTCAACATCTTTTGGTGCAAGCATTTGAATTGGTCTGTCCTCTAACACCAAATTGATCAAAGTGTGCACATAATACATAGTAGAAGGAAAAATTTTAGGTACCTTAGGTTCTAGATGAGGCCTTGTTTTTGGAATTTGATCACCAATCTCCTCAGCCATGCCAACGAAAGCCTCATTCCTTTCTCATTCTTATTCATTCTCTTCCTTTAAGTGCATTATCTTTGCATTTTTATCTTTGTTATCCTCCATCAATGCTCGAATGGTGGTGACCTTATCAACATTTCTCTATGCCACCTCAATAGATACCTTGACCAAGGCATTGTTGACCTTCTCATTAGACATTAGAGTAGGTTTTATTATTATGTGCCTCCTTTGGGGTGCCTTCTTCACTCTTTTCGAGACACATGAATCCTCGTACATGTTAAAATCTAATTCATCCATATGAGTTTGCATGGACCAAAATAATTTCTTCCTTGCGCACATAGTGGCCATTTTTAGATCCATCAACTCCCATCTGTATAACTCTTTAAGGCCCATAGTGCTTTGAAATCAAGCGCAACCAATTTTTCTTTTTTCCTCAGCAGAGCCCATACTAGGGATAACATACTCTTCACTTCTCTTTATCCTTGACACCTTCGGAATGTGGGAGCTAAGGTATGAAGTTGGCCCTTCTCCTACCTGAGTCGTAACAGGTGTGTTGGGTTTCTCGCGCACAAATTCTTCTACTTATTTTACCCCTTCCTCATCATCTCTCATTTCTTCATCCCGGGGTTCCTCCAAATCTTCCGGTTGAAACGAGGGACCAGGCACGCTCTCTTCGGACTCCTCCGCCTGCTCGTTAAGCTTTAAATTTCTTCTTCTCTTTTTCTCTAGTGCTTCTTTCTAAGGGGAGAGTCGAGGTGACCTTTGTAAAGGTTGTGATGTTCTTACACCTTGGGTTCTAGTTCTTTTGAACACTTTCTTAAATTGGCACTCCTCATAGACTGCATCTACGTCCAAGTCTTCCTCTCCTCCTTGCGTCTATGGGGGAGTATTTGTGCACTCACCCTCCACTCTATTTTTGGGTTATCTCTAGCCTCTATGGTCCAAGCCTCCACTATCCTCATGTTCTTCTTCTTCTTCGATCTCTATAGTTGAGGCAGGCTTTGGAGTTGCCACATTTTCAACTGTGTGTTTGCCCTTATGCAGGCCTGGAAGCATGAACTCATTCTCCACGTACTTGTTATTTTATAACCTAGGCTAAAGTTGGAGACAGAAAAGTGCGGCTCCACTTTCCCTAATAGCCAAAATTACTAGATTCAGACTTATAACATCTAAAATGAGCCTCTCAATGTAGGCAGACCGACCTAGATAAACATAAGTTTTTTTGAGAGTATGATACTCACAATCTACCTTATCTGCATTAAATCTAAACCAGTGTGCATCAATAAACTTGTGTACTACTACCTAGAAATAGCGTGTTCTAAAGGCGTATGGTAGTTTACACTAGGGAATCCATGTCCCATCCTTCATTGCAAACCACGTGATGTAAAATTATTGGTACACCGCAAATTGCACCACCTTACCCACTACTGAGGGTAACTCCTTTGGAATGTGCCATTCCTCTTTAAAGGCCACACGCAGTCGATCATACCATAGTTCTTCCCTTTGTTTGAATGGGCCACTCATTATTCCTTCACACAAATACTTCTCAAGCCGCTCTACGAGGGAATTCTTCTCCACGGGGTATTCCTAGATTTTTTATTTGGCCCATCAGGCACTCTAATTTATACAAAAACAAGAGATAATAGGATAGCGCCAAAACTTATCTTTTCAACTGTGCGCGCTTCTTCAATAATTATTTCTGATATGTATCCTACTAAATTGTAGACTTCCCCTTGTGACATCTTCTTGGAAACATGTAGCCACATGGTATTTACTTGCGACCATCTCTCCTGATCATTTAACTTGATGAGAAGATGTGTGATTACTTGCACCAAAAGATACTTCCTTAATTTATAGATGTCCATTCCACGTGGACCCTTGGAGTATCCCAAATCCTTTCTTATGGCTATAAAACAGCCTTATCTGTTAGATCACTAATAACATCTTTTCCCGTGCCCTTCAATCCAGTCAATGTAGCAATTAGGGTCGTTATGATCCTTACCCTCCATCCAAAAAAATAGAAGAATTCCCCATGGACTCTTCTTATAAGCCATTGGTATTAAATTTCTAGTTTTCCAAAATATGGGAGTTCATACAGTTGATACACCCCTACCTTCTTGAGCAACTTCTCCCCAACATCATCAGATATTGTCATGTCATCCACCGTGTGCTTGTTGGTCTTCTTATTCAACAAAGCATCCAACTCCCCCTTGTTGTCAGTGGTGTGGTGGTTGTAATCACTTACTTTGTATCTACGGATATGGGAATCCCAATCCCGCTCAACGATCACTCCTTTTAGATACTTTATCTTTGAAAAATTACTCTCATGAGAAACTTTGACCTCAACTTCCACCTTCTTTATCCCCTTCGTACTTACTGCACGTGCCTTCCTCAGTGCCATTATAAAAATCTCACCTTTTGTCTTCTGTCGAGTAATATTTCGTGCCCTAGCTCAAAAACGCAAGCCTTGACTCATTCTCAATGCTTCTGCTTCACTTAAACCCTCCTCCAATGGGGATGCAAGCCACTTCTACACACAAATATTCTCTCCCCATCTGGTTTTGTAACTCTCTGCACTTTAATACGTTTCACTTGGCTCGATCGCAACTAGCTTGCTCAAATACTTGTGATCACAAAGGTAAAAACAAACCTACATCACATCCTTATATATATTTTTAAAAATTTATTGCATTTATTTCTCTTTTACCTACCACCAATCCTCTCATTAATTGACCATTTTCCCAACTTCCATGCGGCACAGCGACGCACCCTAGCTATAACCTTCTAGCGTGCTTTCCTACCTTCTGGCTACAGACATCCTTCTCCGTGCATCCATGTGCCAAAGTACCTCACCATTGTGCCTTCCTCGAGTAGTTTCTATGGCTGTAGCTTACCTCGCGTTATAATGTTCATTCATTTATTTCTAGCTTTGGTCTTCTCAAGGAGCAATCTTCTTTCTAGCAGCTCCTTTCCATACTTGAATAGAACCTGTAAAAGTTTGTTCTTATGTGTACCCATTTTTGAATAACAAATAACAACAACCCCACACCAATGGAATGTGTAGTCCTCTGCGCATCAACATACTTCAAATTGTAATTAACTTCCAATGCGCAAATGTGCTTACTACAAAAAACACCAAACTAAATTGACAAAGCATAGCCACGAAGAAGGAAATGCACTAAAAGAAATACAGAAAGGGAAATCTATACTAAATGGCAATATTGCCTTATTAAAAACACCAAAAAGACTTATTTATAGTAGGGATTTTGCCTACTCCCATTAAAGTAACCATGTAATAATATTCCATCAAGTGCCTCTAATTGGCAAGTGCTTGATTCAAGTATGTGAGTGATAACATACGGTCCCAACCAATGAACCTTAATTTTACCTGGATGGCACAGAAACTTGGAATCATAAAGAAGTACCATCTTTCCAACCTCAAGCTTCTTATCCTTGATGTGTCTGTTATGTCATGCCTTCTTCCTGGCCTTTTCCTTCTTTTGACTCCAACATGTTATGGCACGCCTCTCATCTAGATGTATTAACTTGTCGATTCTTTCTTCTAATACTTGCTCATCAGATAGACCTCCCATGTACATAATACACAAAGAAGGTAACATGAATTCCATGGGAAGAACTGATTCTATGCCAAACACCAATTGAAAGGGCGTGGCCTTACTCAACCTTTTGTAGGTTATTCTATATGCCCAAAGAAAAGGAAAAACTTTATCATCCCAATCCTTCCTTCTAATGTCACATTTTTTTGTTAAGGTTTGGCTCAATATCTTGTTGAAGGCCTAAACAGTCCCATTCACTTGAGGGTGATAAGGTGTAGTCTTGTGGTTCACAACCATAAATTCATCCTATAATATCCTGATTGTCTCATTCAAGAAGTGTGTGCCCCTGTCACTTTTCAAACTCAATGGACATCTTTACCTAGTAAGAATATTTTCCCATAAGAACCTTGTTGTTGTAGCCTCTGTACAATCCTTTGTAGGTGTTGCTTCTTCCCACCTTGTAATATAATATGTACAAGTGATGATGTAACACGATCTAGTTCTATACACGGCTGGGGAAATAAGACCCACAAAGTCGATTGCCCATTTTTCAAATGGCTCTACACTAGGAATAAGCCTCAAAGTAATTTCATCTCCTTGCCCAGATTTTCCAAGGTGTTGACAGTGATCACACACATTACAATACTCTTTACAATCCTTGTATAGGGTCTCCCACCATAATCCAATGATTAGAATCTTTTGCATTGTGGCATCACTTGCATAGTGCCCACATGCAATATTGTCATGAGCCTCTACCATGATATTTGTGCGCTTATGTTCCAATACACACCGATGCAATACTTCATCTTGTCCTAGTTTGTATAAGTTAGCACTAATCAACATGAAGGGTGTGGTTTGAATTGTAAGTTGTTTCTTCTCTAAGGCTTTCATTCCTTCTGGCACCATGCCTATGAGTAAAAAGACAACAATATCCTCCAATTCTAAAGGCACGCGATGTAACTTGTACAAATGTGCATCTGACATTGTATATTCAATTGTTTGCACGTCTTCCCCTAATTGAATCCTTGATAAGTGGTCTAGGATAGAATTACTTTTACCTGGTTTTACCACGACTATAGCGCCAAATTCTTAGAATAAGAGAATACATCAACATATTTGCCCATGTAAAATGAGCTTATTTACCAATTATTTTAACTCCATGTGATCTGTATAAAATACAAATGGTGTTTCTAGCAAGTACCGTCTAAACTTATGTAGCGCGTAGATCATTGACAAGGCCTCACGCTCTGTAGTTGTATAATTATGTTCTACAGGAGTCAAATTTACACTAGCAAAACACATAGGATGATCTATAATACCTTCTCCAGAATGAGCTAACATTGCGCCAATGTCCATGCCAAAGGTGTTCACATGTATGTGAAATGGTTGGTTCCATGAGGGAAAACATAGAATAGGTGCTATAGTAAGTATCTCCTTCAATGCCTCGAATGCGCACTGCTACAGTTCTCCCCAATGAATGTTCTTTTCCCTTTAGTAACTCCTCCATGGGAACAGAAATATTTGCATATCCTTTGATAAATTTTCTATAATACCATGTATGGCCCAATAATCTGCACCTCACTCTGACTGGTAGGTTCCTCCAGGCCTACGATAATTGTAACCTTAGCTAGATCTACTAACAAACCTTTCTTGCAGATGATGTGCCCCAACAGAGTTCCAAAAGGTGTATCAAACACACACTTCTTGATATTTAAAGAGATGATTAACTGTCTACATCTTTCAAAAATTAAGCGTAAGTTGTCACAATGATCCTTAACAAGCCCATACACCATCCAATCATCCAAGTAAACCTACAAGAATTTGTGAATAAAATCTTGGAATACTTGAATAACTATGCACGAAAATACATCACACGCGTTCTTCAAACCAAAGGGAATCAAAATATATTCAAAACTTCCAAATTCAGTGGTGAAAGTCATTTTATCTTGATCCTCCTATGCAATTCTAACATGGTGATGCCCCAAGAATCCACCTGTGAAAGAGTAAACTTTATGCCCTGTAATGCCTTCTAATATTTCCTCAGCGAAAGGCATAGGAAAATGATCAATCACACATGCAACATTTAGCTCCCTATAATCCACTCAAATCCTAATCCGACCATCTTTCTTTATATTAATTACCATGGGGCTAACCCACTCTAATTATTTTAGGGGCTTAATGATGCTATATTTCAGCATTTTTTCTATTTATTCTTTAACTTTTACACGCAAGTTAGGGTTCATCCTGTAAGGTCTCTTCCTGATTGGGTGTGCTCCTTTAGCTTAATCTCCATCTCACCTAATAATTCATGCAACCCCTTTAACTCATGGTAGCCCCTAGGAAATAAGTCCTAGAAATCACGTAGTAACTCAATTATCTTTGCTATTTCAGAATCAGACCAATAATCTCTAATTAATTCCTCCTTAAGTTCAACATTTGTGTCAATGTTCACTTTCTTGGTCTTTATACGTTCATGATAGGTGCATTCATTGCTATCCACACTATCTAAAACCTCGCGTGTACCTTCAAAATGATTAATATCCAAATTTTCTACTTCTTCATCATCCACTATGTAGACCATATTTCCTTTCTACTTCTCAAAGCAAGCATGCTTAAGCAGTGTGGCATATGTCTCATCTACTTCATCAAAATGTGATCCTGGTTCTTCCTCACTATATAACTCCTGAATGAGTGTTAGTGTAAAATCACAGCACCCCCGAATGGCCAAAGATGTGAAGTGGTTAAAACTGGGCATTCAGTGTGATTGCATAACATTGGATCATCTCTCAAGCTATGGGACTTGCAAACCTAATACGATCCTCCAGAGAAAGCTGATTCTTATTCCTAAACTATTGCCATGAGCTGCTCTAATGTAGGCAAAAACTAAAATATTCTAATCTAACCATTCCAAGGAACCAGAGAGAAAGAGAGGGTGAAAGAAAATATGACACTAAATCGATGATACACTAGAGAAGGAAAGGGGCGAGATGCTATGTTGAGGGAGGATGAAACAAGGGAGAAAAGAATATGGGAAGGTTAGACAGAAGCGACACAAACCCATATCCTAATCCATGATCAAAACTCCATGAAACACAATGCCCTGCACCTGTAAATGTGAAATACATGCACATAAAACAAATTTGGAAGGGAGAGGCAGGGAGAGACAACAAAATAATGCAAAGGGTTGAAGAAACACCACAAAACACATTTTATTTCTCTATATGGGTGCACATACCATTACATTTCTACCTAGAGGCACAAAAATGCTTGCCAGGCGTAGGAGAAGGTTTTCAACTCAAAATGGATTTCGAAAACAAATTTTGAATGAATTTCCCTGTGCCCAGAATAATCTCCCTTCTAAAACAAGAAGTGTTACAATATATAAAAAGAATAAGATAGAGAAGAGGGAAAAGTCGAATCCTACTTCAACTACCATGGGATATGCATTGAATCCTACCTTGAAGACTCAACCACTATCAATCAATGCCCCTTTCAAATCTGCCCCAAATCTGTCGATTCTAACTCCCTCTATTTGTCTGCCGTATTGAAGAAGAATGGTGGATCGAATCAAATCAGATCTGGTAGTTGGAGAAATCGGGCTCTGTATTAATGGCCTGGAAGATGTTTTCCCATTTTCACCCACCAACACCTACAAAAAATGATATTTTATGTTTGTAAGGCATAGAGTGCATCAAGATGGTTACAAAAAATCTTCTCCCACCCAAATCTGAGTTCTCAGTCAAAAGATATGGCCATTTGAATTTTTTGGGTCGCAGGCGCGTAATATTTAAATGATTCTGTTTGTATCAGGTCCACATGGAAGCTCTGTGCTCATTTGAGATTTGACTCTTTCCTTCACTCTTAGAATAGTGCCCATGTGACATGTGGTGGCGTCCATAGGTTTCCTTATTTCCTTTGTATTCTTCATGAGTCTTTTCCACAGGCAGAGGCATTGTATCCAACCCAAGACATGTGGAGAATTTGCACATGTTTAGAAACGACCCCCAAACTTTACCTTTAGATTAACACAGATACGACACATGGAGACCTCCGTGGGCCTTTGGAATTTTCAATGGTCACCCTCACCTTTTCAGGCTCTGGGACACATGGAAGGCCCGCACTCATTTGACAACCTGCTCAGGGTCCCACTTTTGAATGTGCATTGTTTGGACACCTGGCACCTTCCACCTGCATTCATTACTTAGCCATTTTGGACCCATTCTCCTTTTAGCCTCTATTGACCATTGGCTACATGGAGAGCTGGTGCAAGTTTGAGTCTCTACCTTGGGCTCCCATTTTGGAATTGCGTTGAGCCGACACTTGGCATCTTCCGCCGAGTTGAAGAATTTTCAATGGCTGGTGTAACTTTTGGAGCTCTAGACATGTGTAGGCTTGGCACTTGTTTGAGCCTACCCCTTTGGTTTTAAATTTTGGAGGTGAGCCATTTGGACACTTCGCAGCTTCCTTTATATCCTCCATACTTAGTCGATTTTAGGGTCCGTCCTAAACTATTTCAGAGCCCAAAGACTTTGAATCTTTGTCCTTTCTTTTCCTTTGAGTCTCTAGCTTCTTTGACACTATCTCTTCCTTCTCAGACCCTACTATTCCATTTTTGAGCCTGTTTGTAATTTGTTTAATGAATTTAAGGCACAAATTCACTCGACAGATCCATTTCTCAAATTTCTTCTTGCACGAGGTCATTTGATCTTTCACAGGCCCCGCCACTCCATTGTAAATTCCCTTTGCAACCTTGTTTTTTGTCTTGGAATGTGAGCTCGTGGGTCTGAGTCATTTCCTTCATAATTTCCTTAAGTGCAGGAATTGTCTTGACGAAATTTTCTGGGGGGCGAATTTAGGATAACAATTTGGTGACTCACAGGGACATCTACCTGCTAAATGAAGAGACCAGTAGCCTTGAAGTGTCCATTCAGCATGGAGTCATAGTTAATGGCCTGGTACTAACCCTTCCTTCAAAATGGACTCCCTAAATGGCTACACTTTCTATGTTCTTCATGTGCCTGAGCTAGCCCACGCATTTGCACTCTCAATTCTCATAAGAAAATCTTGAAATGGAGTTTCTGAGAGTAGAAAATTGTATTGACCTGGGGCTTTCATTTTTCCCTGAATGGAATGACTTAAAAACGTCCTTTGGTTTCTGTGCATTTGTTTCATTTTTTGGAACTAGCAACTACTATAGGCAACTATAGATCTTTCTGCCGTGAATACTAAAGAGCTTGGCGTTGGTCTGTCCCAAGAATAGATTGTTACAATGTTTACCCGGGGCACATTGACCTTCACAATGACATAACCTTGGAGCAAAAAAACACACCAACAACTCTATGCAAAAAGAATTAAATCATACATGCTCAAATGAGACATGCGGAGTGTGCACAAGCACTTCTTATACTGAAAAAAAAATTCTACTCCTCCTCCTATACTAACTAGAAAGAAAGAAAAGCTTAAATAAAGCCCGCTACAGGAAGGGAGAAATATATTCCCTTTCTCAAAAGGGGAAGCCATGTAAATGATTTGACACTGAATATGGCTGCCTAAATGAATAAAAAATTGACTTTAAGCTTGTCCTCCACCAAAATCATCAAGGTATCTACATTAACCAAAAATACCTCCTCAAGCTGATTGGCATTGGGCTCCTGGAGGTGTTGATGATGAACCTTGGTAATTGATGCTCATCCTCATGCCCTGAAGTAGGCATGACTGGTTTTGGCTTCTCCCTTGGCTCTAATGAAGCCAAATATTTGATTGGGCAAGGTATGGTCCTTTGAATCTACCCATGGTTTTGAACTCTAACTCTAAAAATGGAGTCTTTTTGTGTACCTTCTTGGATGGATCATGAGATTCCATCTCCTCGCTTTTTCTCTCCCTTCTCTTGTGAAGAACAAGGAAGACCATGATCTTCCAACCCTGGTTCTAGAGGGATGTGCTGAGACATAGGCTACTATATTTGAGTGCTCTCCTTTATGGCAGCAGGCTCATGTGCTTGGAAGATGGATGGACGAGGAGTAGATGATGTAACCTCCATGGGCTCCTCTCCATCAAAGAAATCCTCCAAATCAGGCAAATAATCTATCTCCTTGTTGTCATGTTGTATGTGGTCTACCTCCTCCATGGTATCCTCATGATCTGTAACTTGATCACCATGGCTCCCTTCATCCTCATACATGAAGTTTGGGTAAGTGCAGCAAGCTGGGGGACAAAAAAGGGGTCATAAGTGGATGTCATATTGCAAATAAAAACATAATATCAACTTGTAGGGATTATTAGCAATGCATACACTCAAAATTAGAAAAACATATATCAATATGAATCATATCATCTGGAATCTAGTTTCTAAACTACTAATTTTTTTAAAAAATGGACAAGTTTAGCTATATTAAACACTCAAAATTCAATGACTTGGCATTTTTTTTTTAAAACGCCTATACGGTTGTAGTCCGTATGCCCATGATTTAGACGACCAAAAATTGATAATTTTTTTTTTCCTTTGGTGAGAAGTTAGATGTCGATATCCATCTTGGGATAGATTTTATTTTGTATTTTTTTTAGCAATATTTTATTTTTTATGATTTTTTCCATGAAAGTGGTCTGAAAACATAAAGAAAACAAAGCACTTTCCGTTTGCCCACCATAACTTCATCAAAAATTATTAAAATCAAATAAAAAATTTTAAACGTGTATATAATTTCACCACGTTTATGATGGTATAAGTTTTATCGCATTCTGACAAGTGAAACAAAATTTGCAGTCTTAAACATAAACATAAACATTCACGAGAAAAAGTGTCTTAAAGACCTACTATTAGTAAAAAAATTATAAAATGATATTTATCCTATTCTATTCACTTTAAAATCAATATTTCTACAAAGCTAATAGTCTCCCCTACCTGATGGTACCATTTTTATGACATATTTTTTACTTTTTCGCATGGTTTAAGTTTGCAGAAGACTAAATTTGATGTTTTACAATTTTTGATGTAAAATTCAGGATTTGATGTCCACTTAATTGTCCCCCAACTTGCTACACTTACCAGTTTGAAAGCTCAAATTCTTCTTCAACATCAAAACTTGAAGGGGATGAAGTGGAAGGAAGAACTGTAGGTTCTCCCGTAGCTTGCTCCACACTTGGAAACTTTGAAACTATATGGTCCTCCTCCATCATGGGTTCATCAATCAAATTAGGCCCTTGAAATGAAAGCAAAAAATATTCAACGATGCCTTCTTCATTGAGTGGCCTCAACTCTGATTTGATCTCTCCCAAATACTCCTCTTCAATGGGACTTGGAGCTAGTTTTTCTTCCTCAACTGGTTGTGCAGCTTAGATCAGCTCAACATCCTCTTCAGACAAAGTTCCATCATGGACACTGCATCTGGAGCAGCCAGATTGTTGATCTTCTTCTTCTCGTTTTTGTTCCTTCTCTACTGCAAACTCAGTCTCAGCCACCACTGGCTCTTCAATTTTGACCTCCTCTATTGGCTTGACCATCAAGGGGATATTTATAAACCCAAATTTGGCAGCCCAAATCTTCAGATTGTCTGTCATTTCTTCTCTATTGGGATCCCCTTCTTGTTGTTTTCCTCTACTGGATTCTTGATTCTCTTCCCAACATGGACTTGGGAAAGCAAGAGGAGTGATAGGTCGGGGTTCAACCAGCTTTGCAATTGTTTGTGGTGGGGAGGGAGGTGAAACTTCTTGTTTGTTTAGAGGGGATGACTATTTGGAAGGGAGAGGGAGAGAGGAACTGAAATGGGGTGGAAGACTAGGGAATGGAGAAATGGAATCAACACTTGGGGAAGCAACTAGGAACCTTGGAAATTAAAGCTTAACATATATAAGGTGATCTGTAATAGGTCTTCAATGGCTTCAAATTATCTTTCGAGAGGAAATGCATATTAAAAAACATTGAGTGAAAAATATAATATATTTTTTGTCTAATATATTAGGGTAGAAATAAAAAGGGGTAAATAAAATTGTAATCAAAAAATGGGTAAGTAAGGTACATAGAAAAAATAGGGGGTATTTTCATTCTAATAATATAACAGGAGGGGGTATTAACAATTGAGTAATTAGAGGTAGAAACTAGAATTAAGGGTATTATTTAATACCCTTCGAACGCACATGCTATACCATAATTTTACTAAGTGAACCCCCCGTGCTTTGACCCTGCTCATATAGGTAAGCATAATGGTCCTAGATTTGATTATATTGCTGATTTGGAGGAGTTAGAGAAATGCATTGGAGGTGGATTGCATTGTTGTAAGTGTGAGTTCCATGAAGGGAATGAAGTCATGATTGCACAACCTCATGGAATGGGAGAAAATTAAAGAGATGGAAGAATAAAATGGATGAAAATGAGTGGAAATGGATGGAAAAGGTATCCAACTTAGAGAATGGGTTTTTGACCAGATGGAGTCACTAGATGTGCTTGCATGTGCCTCAAAAGGGTGAATCCCACCAAGAACACATCAACTTGATGAAATAAAGTGAAAGACCTCTTGTCCCACCGAGCGTGCCAAAATTATTAGTGCAAAATCACAGCACCCCTGAATGGCCAAAGATGTGAAGTGGTTAAAATGGGGCATTTAGTGTGATTGCATAACATTGGATCATCTCTCAAGTTGTGGGACTTGCAAAACTTGAGATGGATCCTCCAGAGAAAGCTGGTTATTACTTCCTAATCTACCTGCCACGAGCTACTCCAGTGTAGGTAAGAACCTATTCTATCCTAATCTAACCATTCCAAGGAACTAGAGAGAAAGAGAGAGTGAAAGAAAATCCTACACTAAAGTGGTGATACACCAAAGAAGGAAAGGGGTGATATGTTGTGTTGAGGAAGGATGAATCAGGGGAGAAAGGAAGATGGGAAGGTCAAGATAGAAGTGACACAAACCCAAATCCTAGATCCATGATCAAAACTCCATGAAACACAATGCCCTGCACCTGAAAATGTGAAATACATGCACAAAAAATAGTTTTGAAAGGGAGAGGCATGGAGAGACAACAAAAAAATGCAAAGGGTTGAAGAAACACCACAAAACATGTTTTATTGTCTCTATATGGGTACACAAACCATTGCATTTATGCTTAGAGGCATAAAAATTCTTGCCAGGCATAGGAGAAGGTTTTCAACTCAAAATGGAGTCAAGAAACAAATTTTGAAAGAGTTTCCCTGTGCCCAGAATAATCTCCCCTTCTCAAATGAGAAGTGTTACAATATATAGAAAGAATAAGAGAGAGAAGAGGGAAAAGTCGAATCCTGTCTTCAACTACCACGGGATATGCATTGAATCCTACCTTGAAGACTCAACTGCTATCAATAAATGCCCCTTTCAAATCTTCCTCAAATCTGTTGATTATGGCTCCCTCTATCTGTCTGGTGTATTGAAGAATAATGACGGATCGAATCGAATTAGATCTGGTAGCTAGAGAAATTCGGGCTCTGTATTAATGGCCTGGAAGATGTTTTCCCCATTTTTCATCCACCAACTGCCTGTAAAAAATGATATTTTATGTTTCCAAGCCATAAAGGGCGTCGAGATGTTTCCGAAAAATCTTATCCTTCCCAAATCTGAGTTCTATCAATCAAAATATATGGCCATTTGAAATTTTTGGGTCGCGGGCGCATGTAATATTTAAATGAGTCCTATATGTACCAGGTCCACATGGCAGCTTTGTGCTTGTTTGAGATTTGAATCCTTCCTTCGCTCTTGGAATAGTGCCCATGTGACACGTGGCGAGCATCCGTAGGTTTGCCTATTTCCTTTGTATTCTTCCTGAATCTTTTCCACGGGCGGAGGCACTGTATCTAACCCAAGACACGTGGAGGCTTAGCACATGTTTAGAAACTACCCCCAGACTTCACCTTTGGAGTAGCGTGGATGCAACATGTGGACCTCTATGTGGCCTTTGAAATTTGTAACGATGGTCACCCTCAACCTTTTCGGGCTCTGGGACATGTGGAAGGCTCGTGCTCATTTGACAATCTGCTCAGGGTTCTACTTTTGAATGTGCGCTGTTTGGACACCTGGCACCTTTCACCTGCATTCATTACTTAGTCATTTTGGGTCCATTCTCCTTTTGACCTCTGTTGACCGTTTGACTACGTGGAGGGCTGGTGCAAGTTTGAGTCTCTACCTTTGGCTCCCATTTTGGAATTGCGTTGAGCCGACACTTGGCCCCTTTCACCGAGTCGAAGACTTTTCAATGGCCTGTGCAACGTTTTGGAGCTCTGGATGCACGTGGAGGCTTTGTGCTTGTTTGAGCCTGCCCCCTTTGGTTTTAACTATTGGAGGTGCGCCATGTATGGACACTTGGACAGCTTCCGTTGTCTCCTCCATACTTAGTTGATTTCGGGGTCCGTCTTGAACTATTTCAAAGCCCGAATACTTTGAATCTTCACCATTTCTTTTCCTTTGTGTCTGTGGATTCCTTTGACACTACTCGGCCTCCTCCCCCGACCCTTGCTATTCCATTTCTGAGCCCATGCCTATAATTTGTTTGTTGGATTTGAGGCACGGATTCACTCGACATGGAGCCATTTCTTGAAACTCTTCTTGCACAGGGTCGTTTGATCTTTTGCATGCCCCGCCACTCCATTGTAAAGTCCCGCTGCAACCTTGTTTGTCATCCTGGAATGTGAGCTCATGGGTCTAAGTTATTTCCTTCATAATTTCCTTAAGTGCAGGACTTGTCTTGACGAAATTTGTCGATGGGGCGAATTTGGGATAACAGTGAGTTCTTTAGCCTTTGCACTGTCTCCCATAGTTAAGTGCTCTATAACCCGTAATGCCTCTCTCACTAAAGGTTTAGTAGAGAATTAGTCAAAGTATGGGTCATTCCTGCAATCAAGTCCTGCCAAATTTCTAGTCTCCTTATGTTGTTCCGCATAAATATACCAAACGCATGCACAACCTTGCAACATGGAATAAAGTTTGTCCACCCAAAGTGAGGGTTGTAAATCTTCCCACCCCCTCTATCTAGAGTATCTCACACTACTGAAGGTGGTGTTGAATAGGTTTATTACCATGATATATGCATATTTGAGTAGGTGCATTACTCCTGAAAAACTGAGTTGTTAGAGCAATTTTGACTTCGTTCCATTCTGTGAGATTATCCCTGTGAATCATTCACCGGCTCACTGTCATCCCACATAGGGTATATAATAGCATATATTCTTCTCTCCACTTGATCTTTCCACTACTCCTCCATGGGTTGCAGGAATACCATAGGATCTCCTTCTCCAGTGTACTGGGGTACAAAGTTGTTACCTATCCTCCTAATACAATGAGGTTTGATCCTTTGTGAAAATGCACTTCTTACCTCACGCCCAACAATCTCATAGGTTTCATGTGCCCAATTATCATAATAAATACTTGTAGTATCACTAATAGACTATGCATCTTCCCATTGGAGGATTCCTTCCTTAGATGGCTCAAGTACTTCCGGATCTCTAATGGCACACACATAAATTTTGTTAATGTCTTCCTCACTCAAAGGTTCAACATAAGGTGCAAATTTCCCATCTGTCAAAGGGATAATAAATCTTTCTTCCTTGTTCTCAAAACTTATATACCCCTTGTTGAGCCGTAGATAAACATAATTTGCATAACATCAAGGGTGCCCAAGTAGAGCTGGGAAGCTGTCTGTTTTGCAAGTGCTAAGACCTCAAAGTCCCTAATGAACTTGACCCTTTGTATAGTAATGGATGCATCCTTTACAACTCCAATTGGAGTGGCCTTAGTATTATTAGCCATAAACAATACATTAGGGGGTGGTTGTAATGGAGGTCTACCCATTTGTACCCATGCATCTAAAGTAAGCACATTCACATTCGCCGCCTGTGTCAATCAATATATTACTAAAAAGAAATACATCCACAATAACATTTAGAGTGATTTCCTTTTCATAATGCAAGCTATGAGGGGGAAGATTAACATGTAGGATTTGCCATCCATTCTCAATACCTGCGCGTGGAGTGTTTCCTCTTTAACCAATTCCATAGTAATTGGAATAATATTCTCCTAATGCAATGTCTTGCATACCTCTTTCAAATCATTGACATCTGACTGGACTGTCTTTGTTGCCTTCTTTTTTTACAACTTCCATGAGTGTTCCTTTAAACATTGTATTTCACCCTGAATATTTTTTAGTACCTCTATGGTTTCCTGATAAACCTCCTTCTGATGTGTAGGATTTAGATATCTTACATGTAAAACCTCCTCCTTAGTAATGGTAGGATTATGTTGTAATGTCTCTTTAGCACGTGTAGCTTCAACGCATGTAGTAATCTTCACAAGTACTACCTCATGTTCTGACGCCAACTTTGACATCCACTAATTTTCTATGGCACGTTGTATTCTAACCATCCATGCACACCTTGTTCTCCTATTTATGATTCTTTTTAAGATGCTCATATAAGTCTGGGAATTCTTCATAGTTATGATTCTTCCCATGAAAATAATAAGTAATATTATGAGGGCATTCAACACCTATAGTGGTGAGGAGATCTACATGTATATACATGTTCCATAAGGAAACTTGCCTCACCCACCACCACGGTATCCTTGGCCCCAAAATCCACCACGATATCCTTGGCCTCTACCATGACTTTCGTCAAAGCATCCCTCATTCCGATTGTAGTGCCCTTGAGTGTGATCACAATCATAGTGCTCACTTTTACTTTTAGAGTTATTCGATACTCTTGTCTTTCGTACACTAATATTGATGGCATCATGGATCTGGCCAATCAACCTGCAGTCTACTGTATTGTGGGTCGTGGATTTGAAAAAATATTACAATAGCAAGCTACATTATTTCTGATCGTTGCGTTGTAATAATGGGCAACGGTTTGAATTATGGTCTAAATGACATATCTCGTAATCTAGAAACAATGAATGTACTAACCTATGGGGAAAATTATCCTTGGTGTGACCTTCCACTTCACAATCTATACACCAAATTCTAGTGAATATCTCATGTGCTGAATTAACCGATAGTTTCTCTGATTGCTTCGTCATAACTACAATCCATGTTTCAAGGAATGGGCTCACTCAAGTGTTTATACTTTCAACTACCTTAGCGTGTAACGCTACTTTAAGTGCTTCATGCAGATCTGTATATGTCTTATGTGACAGTGCCCTCCTAAATGGCGTGATCAACCCCCATACGAACCATTGTGCATGTTGGCTTGCATGAATATCATAAGAAATTTTAAACAACAATGTCTTAAAATGGGCATCATATTCCTGAACACTCTCAGTAGTGCCCTGCTTAATATCCTTGAGCATGCTTATGCTCTTCTACTCGAACTCAGGGATATAAAATTCTGTAAGGAAAGCTTACTGTAATGTTGCATTATCTACAAAAGTCTGATCAAGGTCAAAATTCATGTACCAACTATGTGTGCGTCCCTGCAACGTAGTTGTGAAATAGATTGCCTTGCGCTAAGAATTTGTGATTCCTTTTGCATGCCACAGTATCTCACACATGTGCACATGCTCAGTAACATCTTCTATTACCCTATACTCTAGGAAGACAAAGAGACATCTTCATGTAAATATTCTAGGGTTGGTGAGAACCACGCCCAACCTAATCCAAAACCTCTTGTGTTACCTTTGCCTTCAGACCCACCAGATCCACTAGAACTAGAGCCACCTATGCCCCATGATCCTCCATTTGTAACTGGAAGTGGACCAGTGGATGTATTGACTTGTGTCCCAATAGTGGTACTAAACTAAACTTCTACAGTCTACGAGGTGGTACTACTCCCAAAAGTGAGTCCAAAAATTCTACGCGTTTGAGTTCTCTAGTGACGATACACCTAAAAAGGTACCTCCAAATAACAAAGAAGACATTTTCCCCGCCATAGATGTACTTGTTATTTGACTTACTCTTATTCTTCTACTACCCATACTAGTTTGCTGACTATTGGCTATATTAGATATTGGAAAACCAAACACATCCCTAGGTTCCTAGGTAGATTTAGATGCGCACCCGTGGCCCATGTCATCTCTACTGGTGCGCTCCCATATGAGGACGAGGAGGGTTCCCTATCATGCTTGCCCAAATGGGGGAGTTTCAGATGCTCTGGCTTCATGCCTTCTGTGTGAGCTCCAAATCCTTCACGAGCCATCTCTCTCCTCAACGTCATTCATTCTACAATATCACGTTACTTCTCTATTTCCCTCTCACGTGCTTCATTGTACTTAAGTCTCCTTTATTCTCTTTGACTCTCTAACGCTAGGTCTGCCATCCTTCACCAAACCTGCTTCTACCACCGTGCATGGTGGGATTTAACTAGCCATCAGATTTTCTTCCAAGTTCAGGGTTACCATCAAAATTTTGATTGCCAGTGGAATGCCTTGCAAATAAGTTCCCATGGGATACTGTAAAAAATGGAACTCAACTACCTTTGGGAAAGAGTAAGTGAAAATTGAGTACTCAAAAATATAGTTATTCAAAACACCAGGAAACCAAGTATCCACAGTGCGCATCCAAATAAGATCAACATCATAAAGGGCCTAAATTTCTCCCTGTTTCCAAATAAGTGTGTGATACCTCCAATTCCTTTTAGACGCATAAGCAACTAGCCACTCGTATAGCTCAACTGGAACGATAACAAAGAAAATCTCGTACAAACAGTCATACAAATTTTGCTCCACCCACGCACGTGTGTCAAACTCAGATCCAATGCTGAATCTCCAAGCGTACTCTTCTTCCAAATATTTTATCCACTCCTCAGCACTTTCTAGGTTCAACTAATACGTCTTCATCGCGAAACATCTTAAAAACAATTGAAAAAGAGGTCCTGACAATGAAACCAATGATGTAGCCTAGAATCTACTATGAAAAACCCAGGCGTGTTTGCACATCACTCTACCTAAACTGAGCACTCACCTAAAGCGCACAAAGGTACCATGTCCCTCTTTAGAGTTGTTTGTGCAAGATGTTAGTGTGATGATGGTAAAACATATTCATATCCATAACCAAACATAAAAATTTCATAGTGCATAAACCAAATCTAGATCTTATAGAATCATGAATTAAACAATAATTATAATAAGATTAACGATACATGAATCAGATTCAGTTATGTTCAACACCGTTACCAACCAATATACTCCATTACATTAAACAATATAAAACAAAAAAGCTTCTTACATTATAAGGTATATCCATAAGTCACGCGCACATCAGATCCAACAACATAAATCTACAATAATTCACACACACTAAACTACATAGTTCAATACATATTTATAGAGGTGGGGACTTGCCCTTCATCGCCTATGCACTTCTCAAAATAGGTCGCATGCTGATAATAGACATGCGCCTTTACAATAGCATGTATACATGCAAGTGTTCTATTAATAGATGTCCTATAGTTAACTGGAAGAAGTAATCCTATTATTAGCATAAACCATGCATGGTGCTCATCAGCTCCTTTTTCCCAAACTATCATTGTGTGTAACACAAGTCTTCATCCCTATGTGTGCTGCACACGTTATCTCCAAAAATATCCCCTATCCATAAAAATGGTTAAGTCCTAAGCCAAAATGTTCTTGCATGCATTTCCTTTCCTATTTTCCCACGCCTTAAAATGTGTCGTGTTCCCGTGTGCGCATCCTTTGTGTGTCTACTCCTTAGAGCAACACTCTATCTACTCAACTTTCATTCTTCTCTTTTACAAGTCCATCCGTATGGGAAGTGGTAGTCAAAATCATCAACATCATCATAATAACAATAACATCAACATCAACAATAGGTTCATCGTGACATCTACACACGTGTTTCTACCCTAGGTTCATTTTCATCATCATTTTTTTGCACTTTCTCCTCCTTAGCATCCACGCTTCACATTTTTATCACTCCACAATTTGTCTAGTCCCTCACTACGCTTTCATCATCAATATACATGGTTATCAGGTATGCATATCTATTTACTTTATGTTACCGAGCTTTTGGATTTTTTCTCACCAACATAAAGTGGGGGAAAATGTAGACACAAAATCACACACTTTGGGTAATTATCTAGTTCTGGTTGCATACTACTATTCATATTATTCCTACGTGAGAAAAGTATTAATTAACCCATGTATTTGGCCATCTTTATTTGTCTTCTGATGCTCCTTTTGGTCTTACATCTTGTAAATATTCATAATTTAATCAAATAAAAAAGAACACATTGCATAATAAAATAATAAAACCATAGATATTTTAATTCATTCAGGACAAATTCCCAATGGAGAAATTACATATAAATAGCTCAATGAACTCATATAAGTAAGGATTCAAGGCTAATCTCTAAGTCCTCTCAATATCCCAAATATCTCTCAACTATGAGTTGTGCATTACAACTATTTTGCACACTCATATATTATTTTATAAATATTAAAAAAAATATATTACTACCAAATAACCCAAACCACTCCTAAGTGTTCACACTATGAACAATATTTCTATAGCAGTCACCCCCTTAGTGTGAACATGGGGAAAGCTATCTCCTGTACCCACTCATGATCTACAAAGAAATGAAGGTTTTCAATGAGTACCAATAACTCAAACAATATGAGGTTTTCAAAAAGAACCTCCAACTCAGAAAATGGTTTTCTAGTGGAACCAACCATTACATAGCAGCGTACATTATTTTTCTCACATCATTGTTTCTAACTTAGAGGGCTTACAAAATAGAAATTATGCTCATGCAGGAGCTTTAAATAAGAATGTTACTTTTGTTCATTATTACAACATAAAGTAAACAGACCACAAAACAAAAATAAAAGGTCACCAATACCATGAAGCAATTTTTTTGTTGGTGACTAACAAGAGATGCCAATTTACCTCCATCCTCCTATGCATCCATCCTCCATCAGGCACTATTTAGTATAGGTATTCATATTCATTCTCCTTCTCTATCACTACAGATTTGGATATTACAAGAAGTCGCATCACAGCCAAATATGGATTCACCTGAGTGAAGCATCACCGTTGTTGGTAGATAAACATGTAGGTCACAAATTTGATTCCAATGAAACATGCAGGTTGTAGATTTGATTCCAATGAAACAAATTCATTCCAGATCTAAACGCCTCACAAAATCCTACAGGTTGTCATTGCGGTCTAATCCGCTCTGATACCAAATCTTGTAAATATCCATGATTTAATCAAATAAAAAAAATAACAGCTTGCACAATAAAATAATAAAACCAAAGATATTGTAAATCATTCAGGACGAATTCCCAATGGAGAGATTACATATAAATAGCTCAATGAACTCCTATAAGTAAGGATTCAAGGCTAATTTCTAAGTCCTCTCAATATCCCAAATATCTCTCAACTATGAGTTGTGCATTACAACTGTTTTGCACACTCATATATTATTTTATAAATATTAAAAAAACTATTACTACCAAATAACCCAAACCAATCCTAAGTGTTCACACTATGAACAATATTTCTGTAGCATTACACCCTTACTTTCTCAGTCTACATTTTTATACTCTAGTTTTTATCATCTTGGACACCAACACCCAGCCAGAACGCCAACGTCAGGCACCCTCATCCCCTCTGGGCACCCTTGGCCTCTTTGTACTTTACTCATACTTTTTGGGCCCTTTCTATCCATTTGAGCATCTTATATTTTTAGTAATAAGCCTTTTCGGGGTTAATTACGAAATTTAAGCAAAGGAATCATATAAATATAAAGTCACTTGATCATATTAAGGGACCCAAGTACTAAGCATTAGCTATCACCATCTAAGGTTACATCCATCTAGTATCTAGGAGATTCATTGCATCCATCTAGCACCATCACAAGGTACACAAGAGTTGGTTATTTTGCATACACTTCATAGGAGGGAATTTCATTCTATTCCATGCACACATCTATTACATTTCTTTACATTTAGCTACTTGTTCGCTATCAAGTGCGACTCGAAGAAGAGCCACCTAGGGAAAAATTACACACACACACACACAAAACTACATTAGGTCTGAGATGTAGTGCAACACTCAATCATAATTTCACCATTATGAAAGTTGAGGACAATATGACCCCTCATTCCTCATCTTTATTTTTTAGGATTTGATGTCTATTTAAGCGTTTTGCAAGTTCATATTTCATTGCAGGTTTTCTAATGACCTCGGAAATCTTAGTGAAACCTTAGAGAAACCAAAGGTGACTAACAATGAACATATTGTAACTACTTAGAGGAGGTTTCCTGAGCTTTTCTATAGACCCAGGCGCTGAGAAATAGGCCAAGAGTGCCCACGGGTGCCCCTTTCCCTCTCCAAACGCCCCAATTTATGCTATCTCTCCAGATATGCATTTTTTTGGGTCTCTATATGACACTCCTTCTCTGTTCACCTGGTCAGCACTTCAATACACTCCAGATTTTATTGTGAATCATCTAAGTACCTTCTTATCCTCATTACAACCAAGTTTTCATAATTTATTGCTTAGTTGCTTGGGTGTAATTTATGTACTTAATTACATATTTATTTTACTATTACAATAACATCAGATTAGGCATAAAAATCCACATTTATCTTAATCAATATCAAGGATGCTTCTCAAGACCATGATAGTTCTCCTTTACCTTGTCCTAATTTTATGTATTCTAGTGCTCATATCAATGAACCTCAAGACTCACTACTCCCTGCACCTCTCGAGTTTGATCATAATGCTAAGCAACATGATATTCTTCCTCAACTGCTCACTCATCAAGTGATCAACTTGCCATCTACTCATTATTATCCTCCTTATCGGATTGAAAAATATCAAGGTCATCCATATTACAATTATCATCGAATTAATAGACACAATGACAATGATTACGATGCTCTAAAATGAAAAATTGGCCACCTTAAGCATTATGGTCTCATTTCATTTACTACACAAAATGCTCCTACATGTTCATCTCCAATTGTTACATGCCATTAGGTTCCTAAACCTGATTCATCTATTTCTAATGAACATCATGCTATCACTTCTAATGTTCCTTCTTCGGTCACTCAAGCGTCACCTATACAACCCACTCCAACTAAGTAATCACCTCTCAAGGTCCGTCCTCCATCACCTCCTCCTACTAAGTATTCCATCATGTCACCAAATCCTAAGCAACTTCCTCTCAAAATATATCTAGCCCCTCTTCCTCTCAAGACTTTTAGAGCATTGAAAAACCCAAATAAGCAAGACCAACAAACTATAGATGGCCTCTTTTGGCTTCTTGTTTTCAACCCAAAATCTAGTCATGATCCTACCTACCATTGTGATAAGACTATGCTTTCTTACAATACATTTCAAACTCCACACCATCGCAATATATCTCTTGCATCATCACATAGGACTCCACCAATCACACACTTGTGGGGCATTGCACTTCCCCCCTTTAAGTGTTATTAGTTGTCTCTAGCACCTACATTCATAATTAACACTCCATGCTTCATGACTAAGATTTATAGGTAATGTCATACCCTTTGATACACACATATTGTATCATCACTACACTATGACACACTCTATTCTATGGTTCATACTCGACTACTGAGGGTATAAATATAAATTGAACCTCGCCTCATTCACTCTTCATGATATGTGCTTCATGATCTATCTTTATAGCATCTATTCTCAAACCATTACCCTATGATGCACTTTAATTCCCCGTTTCATGCTTGATTGTTGAGGGTCTAAATATGAAATGAACCTCACACCATTCACTCTTCACACTCTATGCTTCATGATACATCTTTTTAGCATACACTTTCAAACCATTTCCCGATGACGCACTCTTGTTATATGGTTCATTTTTTATTATTGAGGGGTCTTTTATAATTGAACCTCATCTCATACTCATCCACATTTTCTAGGGGGGAACAATACTCCTATCACATTCATATTGCATACCATTCAATCTCACCTATACAAAACATATTGCATATCTTGGTTGCACTTATTATTACTTGCTTATAATTACATGTACACTTTGTTTCCCAAGATAGACAGATACTTAGTATGTCAATATATTTTCTATATACACAGCATGTTCACTTGGTCTTTACTTGTGAATGTAAAATTCTTATAGATCTTTACACACTGAAATAATTCTTGGCACTATACCTCTTACCAGTCCCATTGAGACTCCTAGGGACATCTACATTTCCCACACTCACACATTACAGGGGCTATTATTTCATTATTTACTACTTGTACTTTCTAGCACACTAATTTAAATCAATCTATACATGATATGACATAATTTTTATCTTTATAACATGCTAACAGGTGCTTCGTGTGTAGAATTTTCTTTGCAGGACTATTTTCCACCATGGTTATCTATTACACTTTACTTATCATTGCTTTATACTTATATGCTATTGTTTGCGGGTTATGCCCTATGTCTTGATTGATCATTGCTTGTATGTTTTTAGTCACTTTGGACATGATTTCCTTGTGACATAATGAGCAATGTCCCATGTATGGAACCCACTTTTTCTGGTCTACTTTGTTCACACAATTTATTGTTACGCTATCTTTTATTACATGTTTGTTATCTTTTTCTAATAAAACATGTATCTAGCCACTTTGTTTGCATTTGCCTTAGTTTTTACCATGCACATCCCCTCCCCCTACATGATATTCACTTCATATTAGTTCCAGGTCCTCTCGTTTGGACCACATACTCCCATTAGCATTGTATGTACACCAAACGAGGGAGGGCATACATTAGGTGAACGAGTCACCTAAAATAACAGCTCGGAGATACTAGTATAAGACTGCACATTACAGGAATATAACAAAGATACAGTCACAAAACAGCCTAAAATCTGGCTTGGGTCCTCAACATAACACATACACCAGTGCCCAACACCAGAAAGCATTGGCTGAGTGTTCATGTCCTCCCTTGGGCGCCTATGTCTTGGGGGCACATATAATTTTTTTTTGAGATCAACACAGTCTATGAAATTTCATAGAGTAGTTTCACATCATCAAGTACGGACCTCAAAATACATAATACAGTTAATATCCTATAATCTCCTTTAATCGGGATAATCCTTACATTTGGAATAATATGGAACTAGATTGGAACAAATCAGGGATGTACCATCTACGATGGTGCTCATTCAGGAAGCAGTCATGGAAGGAGAGTAACACTATACCTCTCTCCCCAACACTCTTCTACATGGCGTGAGATCGCCCAAAAAACTCATGCTTGGCATGAGATCACCCAAAAAACTCATTCTTGGCGTGAGATCACCCAAAAAAACTCACACTTGGAATGAGATTGCCCAAAAAAATTGCTCTTCTACATAATTTTAAGTCATTTTCTATCCTTTTCACTCTTCAAAAATCAGGTGCACACTTTCCTTTTTACACATCTTCACATATTTTTACACACTTATACAAAAAATATCATATACACATATTTGACTACTTTTTCGCTCTTATTTTGTAGGTCCATCCTTAATATGCAACAAGAAGCAACCGTACATTAGCAGTTCAAGCACAACAATAGCTACAAATAAATGCATATGCTTCACCCCTAGGGTCACTTCCTCTTTCTTAGTTTCCACGCTTCATTTTTATCATTCCATGCTTCACTTCTCTCTTCAAAATGCTATCACCATCACACTCTATAGGAAAAAATATACGTATATTCTAACTACTTTATGTTATTGAGTATTCACTCAAAAACATAAAGTGGGGGAAAATGTAGACACAAAAATCACACACTTGGGTATATTTAGGTCATAAAAGCATACTAGCATTTACATGATTCCTAAGCGAGAAAACTAGTAATTGACAACTATCTTTGGTATTTTTGTATGTGTTTCTTATTTTATATTTGGTCTTACACACCCTACAACATAGTCAAAACTTTACTTGTTTATCTTTTATGACTTTGGACACTAGCGCACTGCCAGGACGGCAGTGCCCAGGCGCCCTCGTCCCCTCTGGGCACCCCTGACCTATTTCTACCTTACTAAATTTGTTTGGGCCTCTTGTATCTTTTGGGCCTCTTCTTTTCTTACGGGTCGACCTTCCAGTTGTCAATTATTAAATTCAACCAAGGGAATCATATAAATATATATCTATGTGATCAAAATAAGGGACCAAGCTCTAAGCATTACTACTATCACCTAAGTTTACATCCAAAGGAATCCAAAGCACTCAAAGGCATCCAAATAACATCCATACAAGGGACAAGGGACAAGGGACAAGGGACTGCATTTTCTACATACACACTACATAGGAAAAGGGGAAGTTCATTATTCCATCCACACATTCTATTTACATTACTAAATCTAGATCTAGCTTATTATCAAGTGTAACTTGCACTAGGCATCCTAGGCACAATCCTCACACACACTCATGAGAACTACATGGAGTCTGAGATGTAGTGTAACACTCGATCATAATTTCACTTAGTCGCGTGACCGCTAAGGTCAGTATGACTCCCCATATTACATCTTTATTTTTTTGGATTTGATGTGGTTTTGTGGGTTCTGCAGGTGCACATCTCTTTTGTAGGTTAGAGACATATCCAATGATCAGGGTACGACACATAGGATACCAACAACAAATATCAATGATAATTTTTTGACACAGGAAAAATAAAATTCTGACCACCTGCGTAGTCACGGGAGCCCAGTAGAAGTCTCTGACGCCTAGGCACCCTCACCCCAATCCAGGTGCCCTAGTCTAACCTTATCCGAAATTTCCATATTTTACAGTGCACCGTTGCGATGGTCTCCCCTTTTTGGTCATCAATTTCCCCAGTCCAGATCAATTTAAGGAAATTTGTAAATCAACTAAGTCCTTCTCTCTCTCTTGCACTTAGGGTTTCATATTTTATTAGCTTATTTCTTGGTTCATATTGTATCTAATAGTTGTATATCATAGTTTACATTCAATTACTCTACAATTATGGTTTTACAAAAAGTTTATTTTTGTTAAATCAATAAGAAAAGGTGCTAAAGGATCAACAACACCTGTAGGAGGGATGTCTTCATTACTGAATGATATGACATGTGATAGGTTTTTAAGGGAGTGAATAAGGTGTGTGAAGGAAACATGGGAATTATCACTGGAAATGTGAATGGAATGTAAGACATGCTCTAATGTATGGCGATAATATGGTGCATTGCATAAAAAATTATAAATGGATATTTTGGTACGTGTATTATTTAGTTTTTCAATGATATCGTAGCCTTTAGATGTGTCAGTAGGAATAGTAGAGGTAATGGGTCATGGAATAGAAACAAGTGGAGACATAGGTTACTTATTGTGGCAATTAGAGACCACATTAATAATTGGGTTAGTCATTGGAGGGTTGAAACGGGGAGGATGTTGGGTACGAAATTGCATAAAATCAATAACGATATCAGTTGTGCTAGGAACCCTAATGGGTACATATGATGAGTAAGAGGACTGGTCCATAAATTAAGAGGAAGGAGAGTGAATTCTATGTATGTTAAGAAGGTATGGTTCCAGCAGATGGGTTCATGTTTTAATAAAATATTATTTTAGAGTAACTTTATTGTACTTAATGATATACAAGTGATAATATATAGTAAGACACGAGCAATAAGAAAGAAATGTTATGAAACCCTAAGCAAGAGGGAGAGAGAGGGTGGGTTAGCTGATTTTGTAGAATTTAGCGATGATGTGGGCATGAGAACTATTGAAATAGACTGTAAGCAGTGTCATCAAGGCTCACTGGAGGTTCTGGGATTCAAAGATGTGTAGGATATAAGTACCCACTGGAGGATAGGAATAATTGGGCACTAGTGACTAATCTGGGTGCTAGTGTCTAGTCAAGTGTTAAGGTTCTGTCCTTTTCTATACAGGAGAATCTCCTTTATTAGTTTCCTTTTTTCTCTCTGGTTTCTCTCCTAGATCATCAATTGTACCTATAACTTGCAAAATAATTGTCTACCTGCACATGTCCACAAACCACATCAAATCTAATAAATAATCATATTGTGGAGTCTGACTGACCCCAAAAATTCACCCAAAGAGTGAACTTAGTACCAAGTGTTGCACTACATTTTAGATTCCACGTAGTTTTTTGTGTGTAATGATTCCCTAGGTTGCCCTTGCATAAGTTGCATAGTGATAGCGGGCTAGATCTAGAATGTAGCAATGTATAGAATGTGTGTGATTGAATAAAATGGATTTCCCCTCCTATGTTGTGTATACAAAGTGATGCAACCATTGTCCCTTGTATGGATGTGTTAGATGAATGCCTTTGAAGTGTTCATGTGCCTTTAAGTGCAAGCTTAGGTGATGATAGGTAATTCTTAGTGCCTGACCCCTTATTTGAGAGCCATAACTATGTATTTATATGATTCCCTTGTTTGAATTTCATAATTGATAACTAAAAGGTGAACCCAAAGTTGTAAAATATGACCTAAAAGTAAAAGAGACCCAAAATAATAATAAGAAAGCAAAGAAGTTCAGGAGTTCCCAGAAGAGAGAAGAGTGCTTGGATGCTTTTGTCCTAAATGGGTGTTAGTGTCTAAGGCCATAAAAGATAAATCAATCAAATACTAATAGATTTATAGGGTGTGTAAGATCAATAAAAGTATAAGAAACAAAGCAAAAGGCCCAAATGATGTTATCAATCAGTAGTTTTCTTGCTTAGGAATCATGTATATATTAGTATTCTTTAGGACCTATAAATGTACCAAATTGCATAGATTTTGTGTCTACAAACATAGATAATTCATAAGCTTGTTGTCTCAAACACATTTTCCCATTGGATATGAAGGAAATACACTGAGAAATCAAGCCGATTTTAAAGATTTAAGAGGTATGAAGACCCGTGCATATCATATTTTGATCAAGGATATTTTAACTATTAATGTCATATCAACTTTACAAAAAGGGCCCAAAATAACAATCATAAGGCTATGTTTGCTATTAAAATTATGAGTTTACATGTGTTAGATTCTTCAAATTTTGATTGTTTGAGGCAAGAGGTTGTTGAAGTCCTTTGTTTGTTGGAACGTGAGTTTCCACCAAGAATATTTAATATTTTTATGCATCTTCTAATACACATAGAGAAGGAACTTGAGTATATAAGATCACAAAGAACAAGATGGATGTATCCTATAGAATAATATATGAAGGTTTTGAAAAAATATATTTATAACAAGGCGAGACCTGAAGATTGCATGTTTGAGGGATATACAATGCAACAGGCCATTGACTTTTGCACAAAGTATATGAAGGAATTTAGAAGTGTAAAGTGGCATGCATGGGATGATGAAGAAGAGGAAATATTTTAAGTGAGTTTCTAAAAGGAAATGAGACTCGTTTTGAGATATCACATAATGATATAAATGTGATACTTTATTATGTTCTTCTAAACACTTCTATAATGGAGAAGTGGTACAAGTGAATATATTCTATATTAGTGTTGTTTTTATTATTTAATTTTGTAATGCAATTATTTTTTATTTTTTTTGAAAATATTATATAATGATTATGTTTGTAGGAAATATAGTCAAGATAAATCAATGGGAATGCCTCTTTCTCAAAAGTGTATACAAGATGTACCAGTTCAAGAATCTTCATTTCCATCATTTGATGAATGGATTATTGATGAAATGAATCAAGCACAAGAACAAGGTCGAGATATACATGTGGGGGGTATGAGCTTTAAAATCCTCCATCAATTATGGCTTCTAAATTTTGTGGAAAGCGATCATATGGTAACCATTTTGGAGTGGAAGATAAAGACCAAGGGAAGGTAAATTGTGATTATGTTGTCTGTGCTGAATTTTAATATAGTTCTAATAAGAATATTTATGTTGGTATCATAAATGAGATCATTTGAGTTGATTATGGGGGAAAATGCCTTAATTATCGAAATTTAAATGGGTCAAACCATCTACAACACACCATAATGAGTATGGATTTATACTTGCTAATACTCGTCATTTTTTTCACTGATACATGAACCATATGTGTTCCCTTCTCAAGTCAAACAAGCATTTTTTATTGATGATGTCATGAATCGTGGATGGTCTTATGTCATTCAAATAGAGTCTCAATCAAAATGTCATTTAATGGATTTTAACACAATGCACAATAGACAATATGTTGATACATTACAACAGACATTGGAAGTTGATGATGGTAAAGATGAGATTAGAGAATTTGAAGAAGTGAATTCAGAGCCTAATGGAGAGATTGAAATTGATGTTGGGTAAGGTAATAAAATAAATTATCACACCCCACATTTTCATTCTATTTTGTTGCAAAAAATAAGTTGTGATGTATTAAATAATTTGCAAAAGTAATTTGAATAGTACTAATACGAGGTTGAGTTTACAATTATACATGTGTACATATTACCATAAGGGATATATACATGTGTGTAGGAGTATATCCAGAACCATACCCACACTCGTCACCTCACATTTGCAAATTTTTAATAATCGCAACTTATTTTTGGTGTACTTGCTTGGATGATTTTACTTGTTTCTTGTATGTGATGATTTTGTAATGTTTGTCAAACCAGTTATAATGCTAAACTTGCATTATTTTGGTGTTGAAAATAATTGTTGTTTTGATGTTTTGAATAACCTTCTTGTGATTGTAATATCGGTCTTAGACCATAAGGCATTAAAATGGTCTTCATTGTTGTTTTGGAAATATTCTTGATCATCGAAAAGGTAAAAAAGTATAAGTTGTTGTTATCTTGCTTAGCAATGATTAATACCATAAATTATTATTTTTGATATGTTGACTTGATCTTGATGTAAAGAATAATGGTCATAGAACATAATGCAGTGTTAATGAAAATCATGGTAAGTTGAATATTTTCTCGACAAGGTACATTGTTTAAATTAAATGTTCACTAAACACGAATGCATTTAAATGGTTTGGATGGTGAAAACCATAATATCCTCCATGGTGTTTGGCATGAGGTAAGGTGTTATTTACTTGGTATTAGACCATAAAAAGGGGTATTCAAATGTTTTTAAATTTATAAATTACTATGATCCTACCATATCATTGAACAATGACAAAGTTTAATTGTTAATTGTTATCATATTGGGTCGATGACCGACTACCATGCAAACGAGGTAATAATTGTTAGTTTGATTATTGGCCACCATGAAAAAAGGTATTTGGATAATGTTTTAAAATTAGAAATGATTAAATAAATCTAAAACCTGACCATGCAAGGAAAAAAGAAATGCGCATATCGGAAAGATAAAGAAAAAGAGGGAAATAAAAGTTAAACTGGTAGAATTTATGGGCATTTATTCAAATATGTATGGATTTCTTGGATTTGGGAAACTTGCAAGACAAGTTTAGTGCATGTAAACCCCATAAACATTTTTGGAAATGGATATTTTTCTCTACTATTTGGGAATGGAGGTAAAATCTTGTAAAATAATTGCATGCAAAGATTTTTATAATCATCTAAAAAGAAAAGTTGTGCATTCTTTGGGTGTTTTGAGTCTAAACATATTGAAAGATTTCCTTTTTATCGAATATATTTATTTTTATGATTTGTGATTGGTTATGAAGAAGCAAATTGGGGAAAAACCATGCATATGGTATCAGGCATGAATATCTACCTTTTAATCTATTGCCTTGCTTTGAAATAATGGAAGATTGTTTGGTTTTCTATTATGCTTTCGAACCAGGAAATATATGTTTGTTAAATCAATAAATTTGATTGTAAAAATCTTTAAAAACTTGTTTATAAAAGTGGGTATTTTGTAATATGTTTTATTATTGTTGTCAACCGTTCTGGGTAGGCGTTGTTGCCATATTCAAGGTTGTTATATATATTTTAATTTGCATGCAAAAGTAAGGAAAACAACTTTACAGTCTTGAACCCTATTAGGTCATTAATGGACCCAATATTGTTTGTAAGTTGACTATTACATTGACAATGTTTGATTTATGTTGGTGCTTTTGTTGTTTGTGAGTCGTAATCACCTAGGAATTAACTGTTGAAACATTGGATCAATATCCTTTTTCCAGTTTTAAGTTCTGTTAAGTTTATTTTAAATTTTGGTGAAATACAAGTTTAGTATGTGTATGGAAATAAGAAAAAAAATTCCAATATTTGGTGACTGTGAGAGATTTCTCTCTCTCTCTCTTTCTTAAAAGTGAAAGTAGTTTATAGTGAAAGCTCTTGTTAAAACATTTGTTTGCAAATCTGGTTGTGAACTTTGAGTTGCTTTAGGTATGTTATTAGGTCTATTGAGAGTTGGTGAAATTTGTATCGAATTCTTTTGTTCTACTATGAATGTATTGTTTACTTCTGTATGAGAATTATCCTAAATGGATTAAGCTCATTTGAGATCAACTTAGAATCTATGTTGTTCACTATATTGGTTCAGCCGTACAGTTTCTTATTTTAATAAGAAACACATTTTGTGGTCTAAGTGACAGGGTTGATTTCTATAGATTACTTGGTAGGGTAAGTTCAAATCTATTGGAAAATAATTTGACTGTCATGTGGATTATTACTTTGTAATTGATCATTTTTTAGTCGATTTTTGTATGAAATTATCCAATTTTTGAAGTGCAGTTCAAAACTACTTAAATGGGAATTTGACTAGGGAAGGTTTATCTCCTTGTTCGTGTAGAAAATTATAATGGAGAAGTTTACTTGATTATTGGAAAGATTGAACTTCCTATTATTTCTGTAATAGATGATTAGTATGAATTGTCATTTAGAATATTATCTTTGTGATGACTGAAACCAAATTGTTGATAGTTTAATGCATAAAATACTCGTGGAAGAGATAATAAGGATTTACCTACATGGATGTCATTTTATATAACCTTCGTGTTAGGAAATAAGGGATAAAAAAATGCGGAATAATCCCTCACAGAATCGCAACAGTAGAAACTAATATGCAGAAATTATTACAGATCTCAAATAAAATTACAGAATAAAATAACACAACACAAAGAGACAGTATTTAACGTGGTTCACCCAATTTGGGCTACGTCCAACAAGAATCACTTGCTCAGATTTTATTACAAGCCACCACTCTCTCAATACAATACCCAGATCCGTTTGGACCTATGCTCAACAAACTCTACAGAATTCACAGCCGAATTCAAAACACATCTGTAATACATTTTCTTGTTCATCTATCATATGCATAAGACCATATAAATAGACAACTGCTTAAGCAGTTTTACAAAACCGTGGGTATCAAAACCATGGGCAAAAACCGTCCCATAAACCTATGGGTCAAAAAAACTCACCCATATGAGAAAAGCACGTTTCCCAATATGTCGGGGGCATTTTTCGAGGCCAAAAAATTTTACGCCTAAAAAAAAACCCGGGGGCTGCCGCCCCCGGACCCCTTCGGGGCTGCCCCCCCGAACCCCGGTGAGGATACATGAAAAGTGCACATTACTCTTAGTGTACAATCTTCAACACTTTCACACATGAAAAATAGGCTCCGTAACCTAACAATCTCCCACTTGGAGACTACTTTTCCTCTGAGCAAGCTTCTCAACCCTTCACTAGTTTCTGTGAATACCAACCAAAGCTGAACACAACTTCAGTTTTTCCCTTGTGACCACCTTGGTCATCATGTCTACAGGATTCTGACTGGTATGAATCTTCTCTAACTTCAACTTCTCTTCCTCCAAAGTTGTCCTGATGAAATGGTACCTTAACTGTATATGCTTTGTCCTAGAGTGGAAAGCAGAGTTCTTAGCTAGGTGTATAACACTCTGACTATCACTATGCAGCTTACATTCCTCCTACTTATGCCCCAACTCCTCAAGCAATTGTTGTAACCAAATCATCTCTTTGCTTGCCTCTGTGGTAGCAACATACTCAGCCTCTGTGGTTGACAAAGCCACCAGCTTCTGTAGTCGTGAAATCCAACTCACTGCTGTCCCACCTACAGTGTAAATATAACCTGTCGTGCTCCTCCTGCTGTCTACATCTCCAGCCATATCTGAATCTACATAACCACGTAAAGTGGTGTTTGATCCACTGTAGCACAAAACTGTCCCCATGGTCCCTCTCAAATACCGAAGGATCCACTTTACTGCTTGCCAATGCTCTTTACCTGGATCACTCATAAATCTACTCACAGCTCCCACTACATGGGCAATATCAGGCCTAGTGCATACCATGGCATACATCAAACTGCCAACTGCTGATGAGTAAGGTACCTTGGACATTTGGTTTCTCTCCTGCTCTGTCTTAGGACATTGCTCCTTTGATAACTTGAAATGGCCTGCCAAAGGAGTCCCAACCGGTTTAGCATCCTGCATATTAAACCTATCCAAGACCTTCTTAATGTACTCTTCCTGAGATAAAGTCAGCTTCCGCTCCTTCCTATCTCGAGATATCCTCATACCAATGATTTGTTTGGCTGCACCCAAATCCTTCATAGCAAATGATTCACTTAGCTGCTTCTTGAGTACTTTTATTTCCTGCATGTTTTTACCTGCAACCAGCATGTCATCAACATACAAACACAGGATAATATAACTTCCATCCTCAAATTTCTTTGTATACACACAATGGTCAGAATGACATCTGATATAACCTTGCTCCATCATGAAGCTATCAAATTTCTTATACCATTGACGTGGAGCTTGTTTCAGGCCATACAAGCTCTTCTTCAATTTGCACACCATCTCCTCTTTACCTTTGACTTCATATCCTTCTGGCTGCTGCATATATAGCTCTTCCTCCAAATTGCCATGGAGAAATGCAGTCTTTACATCTAACTGTTCTAAGTGCAAGTCTTCTGTTGCCACTATTCCAAGAACAGGTCTGATAGAAGTCATTTTTACTACAGGAGAAAAAATCTCATCAAAATCTATACCTTTTTTCTGTGTAAACCCCTTGACCACCAACCGGGCCTTGTATCTTTTCTTGCCTCCTTCTTCCTCTTTGACTCTAAACACCCACTTATTCTGTAATGCTCTTTTTCCTTCGGGTATCTTTACCAAATCCCATGTCTGGTTCTCCATGAGAGCCTGATGCTCCTCATCCATGGCTTGCTCCCACTTCTTCCTGGCATCTACCTGCATTGCTTCATCAAAGCTCTCTGGTTCTCCACTATCAGTGAGTAATAAATAATAAAGAGAAGGAGAAAAACGTTAAGGTTCTCTTCTTACCCTAGAAGACCTCCTCAATATAGGAGTTTGGGGTTCCTGTTGAGGGGGTTCCTGAACTAATTCATGTGTCACTTTCCCATCTGGAAGATCCTCTACCGCTGCATATTCTTTCTTGGATTCTTTCCTATTTTCCTGCAACTATTGCTTATACATGACTTTCTCATTAAAGACCACATCCCTAGATCGAATGATTTTCTTGCCCTTAATACTCCAACATTTATATCCAAAGTCATCACCAGCATAACCAATGAAAGTACATTTTTCTGATTTAGCCTCTAGCTTAGTCCTATCATCCTTGTCTATGTGAACAAACACCTCACATCCAAAGACTCTAAGAAATGAATAATCAACTTTCTTACCATACCAAGCCTCCTCAGGTATGCCTCCATCCAAGGCACTTGAGGGTCCTCTGTTTATCAAGTACACAACTGTGCTCACTGCTTTTGCCCAAAAAGAAAGAGGCAGTCCTGCATGTAACCTCATGCTCCTAGCACATTCCATTATTGTTCTGTTCATCCTTTCTGATACCCCATTCTGCTGCAGAGTTCCTGGAACCGTCTTTTGCCTGCGGATTCCATTCTTAGAACAATAATCATCAAATTCATTGCTGCAATACTCCCCTCCATTATCTGACCTGAGACATTTTAGCTTAAGACCTGTTTCATTCTCTACCAAGGCTTTCCATTTAACAAAAGTGTCAAATACATCATATTTGTTTCTAATACAATAAACCCAAACTTTCCTTGTTGCATCATCAATAAAAGTAACATAATAACTTGAACCCCCAAGAGATGATACCTGAGCTGGCCCCCACACATCAAAATGCACCAGCTCTAACTTACTCTCTTTCTTTGTAGGTCCAACCTTGAGAAATCTTACTCGCTTCTATTTCCCATATATGCAGTTCTCACAGAAATTGAAACATGTTTCTGTATATCCAGGCAAATTCTTCTTTATGATTTTCATGCCCTTATGGCTCATATGACCGAGCCTATAGTGCCATAATGTTGTATATGCATCTAAAGCCACAAGATTACAATCATAAGTACTATCAGTGGTTAAATACAAGGTTCCAACCTTCTTACCTCTTGCCACCACAAGAGCACCCTTGGTAACCTTCCAAGAGTCTGCTGTAAATATCACAGTACAACCATCACTTCCCAACTGCCCTGTCGATATCAAATTTTGTCTTAATGTAGGCACATGTTTGACATCCTTCAATAGCCAAGTATTCCCATTCTGCATCTTAACCTGAACAGAACATTTTCCAACTATGCTGCAAGGCTCATCGTCACCAAGAAAAACATGCCCAAAATCTCTTTGAACATAATCAACAAAATAATGCCTATGTGGAGAAGCATGGAAAGAAGCCCCTAAATCTAAAACCCAAGATTCAGTAATATTATGCAAAGAAAGAATCAAAGCATCCTGACATACATTACCCGTTGCCACATTTGCCTCCTTGTTTTCTTCTTGTTGTTTCTTCTTATCCCAAAGCTCCCAACAGTCCTTCTTTGCATGCCCAGGCTTTCCACAATTCCAGCATACAATCTTGTTCTTGGATTTTGACCTTGCCCGATCTTTTGATTTTCCATGGTTTCCTCTATTCTTCTGTCTCCCTCTAGTTTCCACTGTCAAAGCATTCCCTGAAGTAGAAGATTCCCCAGAGCTTTTTCTTCGCATTTCCTCACTTAGAATCACCCCTACAACATCCTCAAACTTCAACTTCGAGTTAGCTGGAACCGAGTTACTTACCGCCATTACCAGGCTATTCCAACTCTCAGGTAAAGAGCACAGAATTAATAAAGCCCTAACTTCTTCATCAAATTCTATTGTAACCGAAGCTAGCATATTCACTACCATATTGAAATCATTTAAATGATCTGCTACTGAACTATTCTCAGACATCTTCATATTAAACAAATTTTTCATTAAAAATATCTTATTAGAGGCAGAGGGTTTTTCATACAACTTCCCTAATGCATCCATTAGATCTTTTGTAGTCTTTTCCTTTGAAACATTAAATAATACCGAAGATGCAAGACTCAGCCAGATCGTTCCAAGTGCCTTCCGATCCAACAAATCCCATTCCGCATCTGTCATACTCGAGGGTTTGTTCACCTTCTCAGACAACGGAGTATAAAGATCCTTTTGATAAAGGTAATCTTCCATCTGCATCTTCCAAAGACTGAAATTCTACCCGTTGAATTTATCAACCCTAGATCTTCCTTCATCTGCCATAGCTCCCACTCAAGCTAAAAACTTTCCCTGCGATTCAACACTTCAGCAAACCAAACCAGGCTCTGATACCAATTGTTAGGAAATAAGGGATAAAATATGCGGAATAATCCCTCACAGAATCGCAACAGTAGAAACTAATATGCAGAAATTATTACAGATCTCAAATAAAATTGCAGAATAAAATAACACAACACAAAGAGACAGTATTTAACGTGGTTCACCCAATTTGGGCTACGTCCACCAAGAATCACTTGCTCAGATTTTATTACAAGCCACCGCTCTCTCAATACAATACCCAAATCCGTTTGGAGCTATGCTCAACAAACTCTACAGAATTCACAGCCGAATTCAAAACACATCTGCAATACATTTGCTTGTTACATCTATCATATGCATAAGACCATATAAATAGACAACTGCTTAAGCAGTTTTACAAAACCGTGGGTATCAAAACCATGGGCAAAACCCGTCCCATAAACCTATGGGTCAAAAAAACTTGCCCATATGAGAAAAGCACGTTTCCCGATATGTCGGGTGCATTTTTCGAGGCCAAAAAAAATTTACGCCTAAAAAAAAAAATTCGGGGGCTGTTGCCCCCGGACCCCCGCTCGAGGCCCGGCCCGGCCCCGAACCCCGGCGAGGATACATGAAAAGTGTACAGTACTCTTAGTGTACAGTCTTCAACACTTTCACACATGAAAAATAGGCTCCACAACCTGACACTTCGTGAATAGAGATTGTATAGAAAAACAATGAGGATGATTTCTTTGGATTGACCAAGTTATGAAATAAATTCCATTTGCTGATTTAAAGTAAACGTAACAATGAATACTCTTCCTATGTAATTTAGTTTATAAACTGGTTTTATTGAGATAATATTTGATCTTTAATATCTGATACATAATATTTCTTTACTAGACTTGTATTTAATAAGGTTATATGATCACAAGTTCAGTTTGTTTAATAGTTGTTTGGAAACAAAGATTACATTATGATGTTATAAGATCATTAATATGTTTATTGATTTAATGAATTATAAACATTAATAGATAGTTATCCTAATTATACTTCTTTGTTTCAAACTAATGCAACATGATCATGAGTGGATAATTCATGCCAGTTCATCGAACTGACCATGTATACAATTTTTATCTCTCCTACAACATGTAGTACGGAGTAATAATTATAAAGTTACTTAAAGGATTAGATACACATGATTTGTCATGTGTTGTTTGATATTAGTTTTTTTTCATATAATTTGTATTGAATGTAATTGTATCTTAATAAAATGCAAAATTAATATTTCATAGTTTGAATAAACGAAAAATGGCCTATTGTGATTTTCGATTATCTCTTGATAATCGTTTCAAAATTATGTATTATCTTTATTAAGTATTAAACAAGTGAGATAACCCAATGTGGTTATTCACCTATGTTGAATGTATTGAAACTAAACTAACTTAAAACAATAACTTTTCCAAATGATCTATGGTGTGTAGATAACCTCCTATAGATATTCTCTCCTTTAGATCCACAGGGATAGGAAAAAGGGGATATGTTACCGAGGGTTGCTATGAAAGATTCAAACCCTCTTGGAAATTAACTAATTACTTGCAAATGAAAGGAAATTGATTTCTACTCTATTTGATACAATGTAACAATGATAAATTGTAAGAATGAAGGAAATCAAACAACAAATCCAACCTGGAATTCACATAACAGAGGTAAATCAGGCTGTGTAGTAATTTTTCCCCTCAGTTTGTACCTTCTTTCTCTGTGTGTCCATATGAGTCCAAGGGATTGGGAATGCAAGAACAACAATAGGAGGATGGCACTTGAGTAATGGCAGCTTGATGGCATTCCGGATGCAATGTAGGTAGAAGAGAGATAACACAAGAGATCAGAGCTTGGCTATGAAATTCTTAGCAAGATCATAGCAGTAATACAATGCAAGATACACAAAATTCTTAGGCCCCCTTTTTCTTGAATATAAGCATGGAATATATAGGAATGGAGGCTAGGAGGTTACTTCATGCACAAGGCAAGAAGAGGCAGTTCCAACTAATTAAATCTTATTTAAAATAGAAGGAGCAAGGAGAACCAAGCAATCAAAGCTAATTTTATACAATTCAGCTCACAGATGCATGCAAAAAGCAAAATTAAGTGAACCGCTGCATGTTTAAAACACGCGTGAAGAATATGGAAAAAGCGGGCAGGACCGCCACCCTATGCAGGGTGATGGTTTTAAGACTACCACCCTTTTTGAAAGGATTTTGAATCATCATTGGGGATTCTTGTAACCGTTTTCTCGATAATGTAGCATGTGTAATTTTTGGGTGCGTACAGTGTTGTTTATGGTGAAAAGAAGGAAGATGATCATAAACACCCATATAATCAAGTAAAGCATCATCAGTAGTAAAGGTATCTAAGGTATCCCAAGTGGTAGAAACATCATCAATGATAAGTTTAGGATGTACTACGAGGAGTGAGCTAATATGAAAAATAGTATAAGCATCCATAGTCGGTAGAGAAGGAGGGTGATACCCTAGCCCAAACTTGTGTGAATGTGTAGGGAGATGTTAGGAATATTTGGTTTAGTGCTCACATTTTTTAGTATTATATTGTGTATTATTATTAAAATGAGTTAATATAAAAATAAATCATTTAATAATAATATAGTAGTTTAGAATAAATAAATACAATCTTGTATTGAGTTGTATTTTATTATTGTACGTGAGTTGTAGTACAACTCATTAGAGATATTATGGGATATTGTGATATATATATGGGATAGAAATTGAGTGATATGTGGAGCATGTTGATAAGATACATTCCTTATTTATAGGAGTTGTATTCTTATATATTTGTAATCAGTGCATATGAATAATATCTTGAATGATTTGATGAATTAAATGTTTTATCTTATGTGAATTCAATTGATTTCTTATTTTTAAACTGATCTAAATATAAGAGGATATCCCAAAGTGTTGTGACCTTATGTTCTTATTGATCTAAAGTTGTGTAAGAGAAACCATAGTGACACAAGTATTCATACCCTAACCCATATCTAGAAAATTCCTGAGTAACATCAGAGGAAGTGGAAGTATCGCTATATTGCTCAACATAATTACAATACTCAAAGGGTGAAGGATCGGTCGAGACATCATAAAAAATACCTTAATGATGGAATTTAAGTTGTGCATGTAATGTAGAGGGGAACGCATGCATAATATGGATCCAAGGCCATCCAAGAAGAATATTATAGTAAATGTTATTAGGCATGACATGACACATAATACTAATTGTACATGGATCGGTGGTGACATGCAAGCTGACAATACCTAATACACCGCTTGGGAATGTTATCAAAGCCTTGACTAAAGATGGAGGAAGGAACTAGAGATGCTCCTGACATACCTAAGTGATGAAGAAAGGTGATGTTACAAATTTTAAGGCTAGAACCATTGTCAACTAAAGCTCGTTTGACCCTGACATTGTTAATACAAACCTAAATATACAAAGGAGGGTCATGTTGTAGCACCGATTGAGAAGGTAAGTCATTGGTTGTGAAAGTTATTTGATCCTCATTAAGGGATAAGGAAAAATTGAACTTATGGTATACATACTCTGGTGACGTCTGAGGAGGAAGATAATTAGTGGTTAAGTACTTTTTGAGCTTACTTATACAATCAGGGTGATTTTGAAGGTAAGTGTGAATAGAGATATTCATGATGAGTAAACACTAAGGTGATAAGCAATACGTGAAGGCCCTATAAGCGTGAAGATCGAGTACAGGTTCACCAAAATGATTAATTAAAATGTATAATTTATTAAGTTAATCTAACTAGGAACAACAATAAATAAAATGCAACGAATAAATTAAAAAAAATGACCCAAACAACTAAAGTAATGATAATGTGAAACCCTGATTGACAAGTAGGATTGGAAGGAGCTTAGCTGGTTCATAAGATGACCTAGACTATGTCATAAAATAAACCAAATATTCTATAAGAAGGAATGACAATGCCAAGGTCCCAAAAATGACATGTCTGAGCTATTTTGCTAGACTGGGGCATCTGGGAGAGGATCACGCTGCATGCGAGTGCCCTAGTCTGAGTTCTAGGTGCCTTGGTCTATGTAAGAGGTCTTAAAACCATCTTTGGAGGTTCAGATGATGATATGAATCCTTCACTATGTGTCAAATGTAATTCACTCCTTTGTGTCGAATGTCGTTAATGATCAATGATGAAAGAAAGACATGTAAGACCCCAAAACAAACATCAAACCCTAAAAAATAAAAATGCAAATGAAGGGGTCGGATTGTCCTCAATGGCCACAATGGTGGACTTACTAACTGAGCGTTGCACTACATCTCAGACTCAATGTAGTTTTATGTGAGTGTGTCTATGAGTGTGTCTAATAATGCCCTAGGTTGCTCTTGTGTCAGTCACACTTTGTGAAAGTAGCAAACAATAACTATGTGTAGAAAATGTAATAGAATGGTGGATGGTATAGAATAAAATTCCCTCCTATGTAGTGTGATGTAGATGAACCAACCTTGTGCCTTGTGATGGAGCTAGATGGATGCAGATGAGATCTAGATGGATGCAACCATAGATGATGATAGTAGTTTTTTGTGTTTTGGTCCACCCATTATGGTCTCATAACTTTATATTTATATGGTTTTCTTCTTCTAATTTCATAATCAACCCCCAAAAATGCTGACCACCAAAAAGATAAGAAGTTCAAATGACTAGAAAGTGCCCAAAAGTGCAGGGAAAGTGTAAAAAGGATCAGGGCGCCACGACTAGGACCAGAGTGCCAACAGGCGCCCCAGTCAAGGCTAGAATGATGAAAAATGCTAAAAATAGACTAGGCATGTATGTAATGAAGGTCGGTAATTATGACAAGAAGTAAATAAAAAATGACCAAGAGATGAGGGTTGATTAGTACTTTCTTCACTCAAAAACCACATGAATAGTAGTATAAGACCGAGACTAAATAATGTCTAAAGTGCATGATTTTGTGTTTACACACACACACCTATAACTACATTGGGTTTGAGATGTAGTGCATTGCTCAGTGATAAGTCCATCAATTTGGCAACTGAGGAAAGTCTAACCCCTTCATATGCATCTTTTTTTAGGGTTTTGATGTTGTGTTTGGGGTTTTGCAAGTGATTCCTTTATAGCAGGTTTACAACGACATCAACGAGCTAAGTATGACATACACGTGACAAATGGTGAAGGCTTCACATCACCTCATGACTCTGTGAAATTGGCTTCTAGACTTCCCACATAGACTTGGGTGCCGAAATTGTAAAACAGGGCGCACTAGGTGCCCCTATCCCTTTTCTAGATGCCTCGGTCCAACCAGGCACCTTGGATCTGTATTTTTTCAGGTTCATGTGCGATGGTTCCCTTCTTCTGTTCAGCCAGTCTCCACTATGACATAGTCCCGTGACATCTTCAAACCAACTAAGGCTCTTCTAACCCCCTTTGCACATTAGGGTTTTCATATTTATATTGTTTAAGTTTGTCTAGGTATTGTTTCGGTACTTCATTGTTTCATTTATTTAATTATTCACTGCTCCTATAACATCTAGATTAGACTATTATCTTTCCATTTTAGTTTAATCAATTTCTAACAACCCTATGCTACTAAAAATTGCAAACAATAATTTAAAAGTGTGGAACATACTAATTGTATTACATCAAATGTATTGATGGAGGTACGACTTCTGTGAACAAGGAAAAATTTTGAAAAGCTATGGAATGAGGCAAGAACACTTAAGATGCTCCAAAGCTTTAACAACTTAACTATGAACCATCTATATAAGAGATAAATAAGAGCTATTCCTATGCATGCATTACAACTTTGACAAAAACATCAAACTAACATGTACATTACTCTCTACTCTTTGAAATCTATAAAAATATGAACCTATGGGGATACTAGCAATCAATTTTGATTGTTTAATGCTCAAGGGTTTAAGAATGAGAGCTCACCATTAATGACTACAAGGCCATATGGTTCTTCTCATTTACTCAAGCCTTGAGTTTGGAAAATGCAATAGATAGTGATAGCTCAATAACAATGAAGAATGCTCTAAATCCTAATAAAATACTATAGTTTAGCCTAAAGAAGGAGAAGTGTTCTTGTTGGTCTAATACCAAAAGATATATCAAGATTAAGAACTATTCCTACAAGACTCAGAGCTAGAAATGATGAGAGGGCTATGCTTCTATTTATAGGTTTCATATTCTAAGCGTGGAATGAATTTGGTGCATGTGGGACAAAAGGTAAGCCAAAATAGATTAGAATGCACTTTTTGATTAGAATTAGAAGCTAATTAATCTTTTAGGATTTTAATAGTCCAAGTAGGCTTAGGAAGCTTTCTAGGAGTATCTAGAGGGGGCTTTAATGGATTTTAAATGCATTGGAATTGGGATTTAGCCAATGAGAAGGTTTATTGGTTTAATGCAAAGATAAAAGGCTTACTTTAGGTATTAAAGTTGTGTAAGTGGATTTTAGGTGTTTACATTTACCCCTCTTTGGGGTGGCGTAAGCGACGTCACTTCAAAGAAAGTAGACAAGCACAAATAGATAAAATTTTGAAGGGGTGGAAGAAAAATTAGTAGAATGAAGGATGCCCCCTCGAGTGTCGGTGGGGTGATGGAAGAACTCGATCAAAGATCGAAAAGATGATAGAAAGAGAATAGAAGAAAGAATAGTGTGAAGAAAAGAAAGGGGATATAGAAGAAAAATAATGAGGATGGGATATTGAGCTATCAATAACCTAGTGCCATGTAAAACAACATTATTTTCATCACATTACTAGGAATCTTCATCATCGGTCCTTATAAAAAATACGAGCATACGAAAAAGGTGTAAAATGACACGAAAAGCCATAACACAAATAATTGTCCATTGCTAAAATGCCAACTCCATGTAACATACAAAATGTAATGCAATATGCAAAAGTAAACAAGCCAACCTAATAGGGAAATAAGTACAAACACACATACTTAAACAAACAACGTTCAAGATAGTTGCATAAATGTTTTGTTATTGAGCTTCAGTTCCTAGATGTTTGTGATTAACGTCAAGGGTTAAAATTGGTGCCCCAAGCAAGAGATACATGCAAGGGGAATTGATGAAGGACATAGGGTCCAATGATAAAACATTGTCCACTACGAAATAGTATTAGGCAACTCGTTGTGCCAAGATAGTATAAACGAAACATGCAGACTAGCTTTGTAAAATGGGGGTAGATCTAGATGATCCGCAAGTCATTACAGAAACAAGTGAAAAACACAAGCAAGATATGATATGAATACCATGTATGCGACACGGATTTTAGCTGCATATTAGCTTTTTACCGATTTTTGCAATTTTTTGAATTTTTAAATTGTTTTTGATGTTATCTTGAGACAATGTTCTATTTTTTTAGTTTTTTTATGGGAACATATTTGAATGTTTTGGTTTTTCCAACTAACATATTTGAATGTTTTGGAGTTTTCTAAAAAATTTATGAAGGTATGTATAGGAAAAGCAAAGAAGCATGGATGCCCCGGCGATAGATAGGATGTACAAGGCTAGAATACCACATGTATGTATAAAAAGGTGAAAATGTGAAGATGCCCCCAAGCGAGAGATGGGAATGTACAAAGGCAAGGTCTTCACACATATATACAGGAGGAAGATAAGTTGAGTCAAGGCCACGATAGATATGTTCAACATGAGGGTGAACACAAACCAATGAAGTGCTAAGAGGGAGCAAGGATGTCCCCCAGCATAATCGGGTTAAGAAGTCGCTGATAAATGGAAGATTGTTTATTGCAAGAAGGGACAAATCTCTTACGTAGAAAAAAGGAAACCTTATACACATGGATGTTCTAAATGAAGGAGAGAAATGACATGAATGTCACATAAGGATATGGAAAACGTTGCCAGAATAGCCTAACGAATAAGTGATTAACGCCAAGGCACAAATCCTAAGACAAGACATGCACTAAAGCAAAAGCCTAAACAAGGCCTAAACAAAGACACTTGGTAACATACTAATCTTGTTTACTCCTAGAGATCCATTGTGTGCATATGAAAATGAATTAACTCTTGAAGGGAATATTTAATAGGTAGAAGGTGAGGACAAACTAGCCAATGTGTAGGAATGATTTATATTCCAAAGTTGATTTTGTAAATGGAAGGTGGAAGGAGAGTTGTACATTGCTCCACTTCCAGCCAGGCGTCAATAGCCCCCAACAGAGATGTATTTGATTCTAATCGCAACATTGCTCTACTATTAGCCAGGCCTCCACAACCCCAGTAGAGATACTAGAAATACCCTAAGAGAGAGTTATGTATCAATTTGCCTTTTTACTTTTTGATTTTTGATTGATTCTTTTATCTCTTTCTTTTATTTTCTAAAAACTTATTTCAGCTCTCTTGATCATTTTTAACAAGGGGTTAAGAACCACTGATGGCTTGATGGAAGGAGGTGGAAGTGATTGTGATGACGACATTGGCTAGTGTCAAAAAATACATCCAAAAGTTCTTCATAACAAATTTATTAGATGTTGAATTTAATAGGATCTCTAAGAGGTCTATCATTCTTTAATTTACCAAGGTGATGAAAGACAAAGGTAAAATAGATACCATAGAGATAAACGCCACAAAATGTGTGCGAATGAGCTAAACAAAATATCATTGAAGGGATGAAAATGGTGGATGACTTGCAGAGGAATGAAAAGAAAGGGAAGAAAGAACATCCATGTGTATGTAATACTTGATTGCAATGTTTGATCTTTATAACTTTGATTTTTAATGTGTTTTTTATTTTTTTTTATTTTTTGCTTTTCTGGAAGTAGGACCAACAATGTCACTCGGTGCGATAGGATCCAACAACAATGTTTGTGATTTCCTTGATATAGGAGACTAGGAGGTTTTGCTTATCAAGAGTGATATTATCTCTAGATCTCAATGACTGTGGTGAGCTCATACTCAATAATTGACAATGATTTATCCTAAAACATGGATTTCATATGTGGGAGTTTAAGTTCCTTATCCATAGGTTTTTTGCACTTTATGCCATACTTTTGGGGTGCATTGGTGTGAATTCTTGAATCACGTCTGATTTGTAACTTTATGATGGTTAGAATAGTTGGGAGCTTTGGAGCTTGTGGAATGTGTGACCTGGGGCTTGATGAAGAAGTTGTTTGGGTTTCTTATAAGTGACTACGTGACCTGTCTGATCCTGAGAAGTGGGAGGCAAAAGTGTACATTTATGAGGGATGATAGTAAAGGCATGGATGATGCTGGGCTTTCCCAAATCATTGGTAGAAGGATGATTTGATGGACAAAAAGGATACGGTCCAAGAATTGAAGAGGATGGGCTACTAGGAGGTGATCCACAGATAGAATATAAAAGGTTACTAGGATGTGGCCTCAAGATGGAAGAACAAGGGCTACCTAGATGTGAACAAAAAATATAAGATAAAGGGGAGCTACAAGGGTGTGGCCCAAGTATAGAAGATAATGGGCTCCTAGGAGGTGTCCCAAGATAGAAGACGAAGGACTACCCGAAACTTGGTCTCATACCCCAATTAAATACGATAGTGGACTAGTAGTGCCAATGTAGAAAAATCTAAGAATAGAAGATAATAGGGGAACTCCTCAGGATGTGACACAAGCATAGTAGCTGAAGGCCTACTCAGCCTAGTGATCCACATAATTCATAGATGGTGGGCAAGTTATAGGAAATCCCAGAGGTCTTTTAGGCGATGGTGAGCTACTTAAGTAGGATACTGGTCACAAATTATTGGATGGTTACATCTCCACTGGACTATTTCCATATGTGGTAATCCACATAAAGAGGAATCCCAAAGGCAAATTCGAATGTGACCTAAGTATAGCCAAGAAGGTTAGCTACTTAGTGGTGACCCACTGAGTGATAATGACTGAGGAACATGTGAGAAGTCGGGATTTCATTTTGATCAACAGGAACATTGGGGTATAGTACTTTGGACATAGAAGATACAAAACAATTACTTGGACATGTGTAGGATGTACATTAGGGATGTGATACTCATATATTTTTATAGCAGTTTGCTTTAAGAGTAGGCCCTGGGGTATGGAATTATCTTAATCAATCCAAAACAACATCAACATTTAACCTCTTACATACTACATTTCCCTTTCACCAGCAACTTGGCTGAGTATGAAGCTTTAGTATTAGGACTGCAATTTTCCATCAAACACAAGTTCAAAGAGATAAACGTTTTTAGAGATTCAAAATTTGTATTCAATCAAGTTAGGAGAAAATATCAGTGTAAATAGTATTATCTCAAGAGGTATAAACATATAATCTATGATCTTATTAAATGTCTCATGTATAAACATAGAGTTTATGATCTTATTAAACCGTCTTTTCATATTCTCATGTCTCATCCTAAAGGATCGTGCTTCATTGATCTATTCAAATGTGACAATCCTTAGTTTGTGCATATGCATGTCATACATCGTATAGTAAAGAGACACCTTCTTCTACATTACACATTGAAGCAAAGAAAAATCTCTCACATCATTGTCTTCCCTACAAATCCTAAAGTCACAGTATTCATGTTTTTTGAACCGTGCTGGTTTATGTGCATCATCTGGATAAGGCACCGTTGCGGTTGGATACTGCACCATGTTTAAAACATCTAACTATTTAAGGATGGTAGATAATGATTTTGTCAAAGGTGTAAATGTTTGTTTCGGGGCCACTTCCGAATGAGGTCCTTGTGTAAGCTTTAAGAGTGGACTGTTTTGTACAACTTGGAATCTTTTAGAGTTTGTTATGCCGTTTCCGATGACATGCTTTTTCTTATTGAAGAACTTGGGTTTATATGAGGATTTTGACTCGTGTTTATCTTTGGAAAAGGGTTTAATAGTTTCCTTTTCTATGAGAGCCTTCTCGATTTGGCTTCCCTTCTCAATAACTTATTTGAAGTTAATGATGTAGTACATCTAGAGATGGAAGGCTATGTCTTAGTTCAAGTTCAGCACAAAGATATTAACCATTTGTTTTTCCAGAATGGGACAAGGGAAATAGCTTGCCAACCCCCACAATCGTTGTAAGAAACCAACGAAGGTCTCATTCATTTTTTGCTTCGCATTGCAAATATCTTCCATGGTAATATCATTATCCATGTTAAAAGAGAAGTGACACACAAACTTTTCAGCTAGTGTGGGCCATGTGGCGATTGTTCCCTTAGGTGTATGGAGGAACTATTCCAACACTTGTCCTCCTAAGCTGCGAGGGAACAAACGTATAAGATAATTGTCACTAAAGGAGACTTCCTGACAAGCCATATAGAAGTCTTTAATGTGATCACGAGGATCACATTTTCCTTTTTACTTGTCAAATTTAGGACAATAAAAAATTTTAGGGAATGACACCCGTAACATGTCTCTCTCGAAGGGGTAAGGACATAGTTCTTCATATTGGTACTTCTTACTAGGACCTACATTACTCTCTTGGAGTGTTGTGAGAATGTTTTTCATGGATTGAAACTCTTGTGTAACGAGTTACTCTTTCTTAAGGGATGATGGTATATTCACTTGATATGCGCCATCTAAAACTTCCTTCTCCTTTCCCTATCCAATTCCTCATCACTATTAGTTTTGATTCTTTTAATACCATCAATATCTAGAGGAACCTAAGTTCGTTACCTTGAGAATGTGAATTGAGTCTTGGAAAATGTATGGCCATCAACATTGAATCGTACAGTTTAACATTCTCCATAGATTTATTTTCTCTAGGTGGTAACTCCATATCTTCATATCCTAGGTATTAACTTCTTCATAGTGGTCATCCTCACATTATGGTCTTTGAGAACTCACTCTAGTTTGTCTTCATCTTTCACTTCTCAAATTTTTGGTTACGTCCTCCTGAAGTTGAAGACCTCTCCTTGGATCAAGAGCCTAATTTACCAAGCTAAATATTTGTAGGTCGTTGCTGGATCTTAAGAAATCACTCATTTAATATGTCCATTTTGATGCTCTAATATCAAGTTCTTGTGGACACTCCTCCTTCCCTCAATTCTAGTACTTGTGCGAGTACTTGATCTCTATTACACACAATAGGGGTTCGTCGAACCAACCATAGGTAAAGAGTATGTTGTGAGGTCAATTCCTGAATATCTACCATCATCTTCTTGTATACTTAAGGGGAATTTGTCTTAAGTAATGTAGGCAACGTAATGTCACAATACGGAAAAACTTAAACTCTACATTCTTTAAGGAAATAATATGTGGAGACTGCGTACTCCAAGATGTAGTCGATGTAAAGTGAACAAGGTAACATGTCAACCAGATGATCAACAACATGATTTCCAAACCCTGTCTAACATTTACAATGTCTCTCAATATGGGCACTGAGACATAGGGTCTACTAGGATGCTTATGAAGTCCCAAATTAAAATTTTCAGTACATATAATGCATTCTAGCCAGTACCAAACATATAGATTTCTTGCAAGAATGTGCTAAAAAATCTCATGCACAAGATTATTTCCAGTGGTATCCACGCATGTTATTTCTACCCATTGTCCCAAATGGTGCAACAAGATTCCTATGATTGTGGATCAACCTGATGATGAAACGAATTCCTAAGTATCAACCCTTTGATAGTCAGTACTCAATGTTTTCTTAGGGTAAGTGATTGTAGTCATTTCTTCATATACCTTATTTCTACCCCAAGCGCGTCAACCTATCACCCAGTGTGCATTGGGCGCTCACCCGAGGCACGTGCGTGGTGCGTCGAGCCCCTCCTTTATGTGAGCTTCATGAGAATGATCTATCATTGATGGAGAATGGGTTGTAAGAATGGAAATATAGACATTCACTCAAAAAAAAAAAATACATAATAACGAATCCGATGCACATGATGCATCATAAATGGGAATGAAACATTGTAAATAAGCATAATGAAACTAGATTTGACCCATAATAATATAAAGAACACAAGGGTTTACACATCTTGAACATGAATAACCAGAATCACACACCATATATTGATTTATAAACATTTATAGTGGCCTCATTACATCATAAGGGTCATACATACCGAATACATCAAGGAATATTATCTTAAACCCTACAAAAATACTCTGCACAGAAAGAGTTCTTAGATATTCTACCCATTACAACTTTTTTTTCATACCCAAACCCATGCATATTATACTTAAAACCTTTCTTACAAGCATTTTTGCAACGCCTTGTTTCTACTCAATACCCTCTCTAACCCTACTAGCATTCTAACAACACTTCATTATTACTCTCCTCCCCCTCTATTTCGGACCCAAGCACTCCTTTAAATAGGATTTGGATGCACCACCTTGGTTTCCTTCATGAACAAATCACACGCCAAGTGGAAGTGTGGTCCTCCATGGTCGAATGCCTATGCCGACTTACAAATTCCTCCACTACATGTAATGATTATCTTGGGAATATTCCTTATGTGGAATATTCTTTTCTTGACCTCTAAGGCTCCAGGCTGGTACCCTTATCCATTTTTCACACCTACTCGGGCTTTTCATGTGTTTCTCCTACGATAACTTCTTCAAAATATGGCTAAGTCACCAAACCTCTCCGCTCCCACGTGCGCCAACCTCTTTTCCCATGCGCCTTTTCCTTGTGTGCTTTTGCCTGAGCACCTTCCTTCTTTACTACCTCCCCCGCATGCTAACTTCTTCCTTGGGACTTAGTCAATTTAGGGCCCAACATTACCCCAAACTACGTGTGTTGTCTGTCCTTGGAAACACTCTGCCCTTCCAGCAAATAATTAAGAATAGAGGAAATGAAAGAATTTGCGATTGAATAAATAGTGAAAGAATGGAAGAATCCTGCTACTGCTACATGAGAAGTGGGAATTTTTTCTTCACGGGGGATTCAATTTTAACCCAAACATCCACCTCATTATGCACCTATTGAAGTAAGTTACCCACCGTCGCGATAACCTATTTGAAACTCATCTCATCCCCCTTAGCCTTCAGTGTATCTTCAATGCTTTCCATCTGCTTGCTGAGGTCTCCCAGCATGTCCATCTTGCGAGTGACTTGGGGCTACAACTCTTTAAGTTTATTTTTAATCGAAACCCTTAAGGTTTCAATCGCCTCTAATTTCTTCTCTACCCCGGCCAAGATCTTGTCCTACTCCGCCCTATTGCCCTTATTTTTCTCTTGAAATTATTTCAGATCCGCTTCATGGCTGACAACTAATATGCTTGCTACTTTGTCCCTGTCACCACAGTTGTTATGTACAACTTTTGTCATTTGCGCCGTGGTCTTCACTAAGGCAAGGAGCTCAGAGTACCAAGATAGTATCTCCCCAGTCTTCAACTTCTCTTCCTTCTTCTGGTGTGCCCATACTTCTTCCATTGATTCTAATGCAAGTGGCTACCTTTCCATGTCGAGTATGTGCGTTAAGTATTCCAAGCAATGCAAGGTTGACTCGTATTTTTGTTCAGGAGGGGCCAGGTCTGGGTGCTTCAAGATAATGGCATCTGAAATAGCCTCTACCTTTTTATGGACTTTGCACACCTTCGCCTTTCCATCCCTTAACTCGTGCCTTAACTACGCATTGATTAACTACTTTTCCTTTATCTCTCTGTCCCTCTCAATGATAAAGCAACTGCAAGGCTAAGCGCCAGGGTCTGGTCACCAGGTGGGCCAAGAGGCTTGCCTACAGCTCTCTTTTCTTCGCATGACAAACTCTCACCAGAAGCCAAGGGGGTAACTCTCCCACACTTTCTAAGATGGGGTATCACAGACTGCCCAGGTCCCATGCCTCTCGCTCAGACCTCAAATCCTTCCCGTAATGTTTGCCTCTGTATTTCTATCGCTTCTGTAACCTTGCGTTGTCTCCTCAACTCCCTCTCTCATGCTTCATCATACTTGAGTCACCTTTCTTCTCTCTCCTTCTCCTCTATAGGATCCTCCATCTTTCACCACACTTGCTTCCACGCCCCATGCGTAACAAGATTTTAGTAAGTCGTGGGAAAGGATTCCAAACTCAAAGTAATGACCAAGATCTTGATAGCCAGTGGAATAACATGCAAGAAAAATCCTCTAGGCTCCCTCAAGAACTAAGACTCAACAATCTTCGGGCAAGAATATGTAGAAATAACACATTCTAAGGTATAACTAGTCAACACTCTACTCCACCAGTGATTAATAACATAGGTCCATGTTAGATCGACATCTTGTAGCCTCTGATACTCATCCTAGGTCCATACACGAGGTCTACAGTACCAACTTGACCTAGATGCATATGCTGAAAGCCATTCATACAACTCCACTGGGATTGTTAAAAGAATGTTTCATATAACTCACGATACATGTGGTCCTCTACCCATTTACGTGCATGAAACTCAGGTCCAGTATTAAATCTCTGAGCAAACTCATCCTCGGTGCTTTTAATCCATGCATCAACGCTGTTCAAGGTCAAGCACTCCGTCATCACACCTCATTCTCACGACAACTTTGAAGAGAGGTCCCGACAACGGAACCAAACTGTAGTCTTTGTTTACCCCTAACTTTTCTTCAAACCCTAAGCATGTTGACATATCACCCAGCTTGACTGGGAGCTAACTTGAGGTGCATGTAGGTGTCGAGCCCCTCCTTTATACGAGCTTCATGAGAATGTTCTCCATTAACGAAAAGGTGTTTACATGGATAGAAATTAGTTACATTCATTCTTACAATTCCGATCAAGAACTAGATCTGGGTTTGAGTGCACCATATATGGAAGTAAACATGATCACATTACAACAATATCATAGATAAACCCTAAACAGTATCAAGAACACAAAGGTTTGAACTCATAAAAAATAAAGAAAACACATACATCAAGATCCATAACATAGATGTTCAGAACCACTCCATTGTATTAATTCATCACACTACAGTAGCCAAATATACATTAAAGATTCCATGGATGGAGATAATACAAAAACATGGCCTTAGTATGTTCTCTGTGATGGCTTTATTATAGAGCTTACAAACACATACTACCCTCTCTATCTCTCTCCTTCCCATCCGCACACCTAACCACTCTTTTCTCTATCTATCCTTCATCTCCGTTTCTCTACGTATATCCACTTTTCTTACCTCCACCAAGTCATCTTTACATGAAAAGGCCTGAAGGAATCTTTAATGATCGCCTAACCACTACCCAAGAACATGCCAAATGTCATCATACGTTTCCCTAACCGAGTACCCTTAACATGCAAGTTCCAGCTAATTCATACCAAACTCGGCTCCTTATCTTGTTATGATAAATGTAATGATGCCCTGGAATATGCTTTTCTTGAGTTACAAGTCTCCATAGCTTAACGTTATCCATAATTGTATTTGGTTGCCTTTCATTTGTCCCCTTAACATGAATTTAATCATAGTCCAAAAATGACTAAGTCCCGAATCCATCCTGCTTGGACGCGAGCCTTTGCGCATCCCCAAAGGTTACTTCCGCACGTGTCTTCGCACCCTGTTCTTGCGTGCCACAACCCTTCACGCCTCAGGTACTTGGTAATTTTAGGGGATCAACAGTGAAGAACTAAGCCAAAGTGACACGTCATAAGTCTGTAATGAATAACATATAGCTTCAACTTAAGTGGATTCTCACCTTGTTCGTAAAACAAGGTTTTGACTCCAAACAAGTTGTTACTTTGTGAGAGCTCTATAAAATATGATGGCTTGCTACGATAAAGTGGGATCCGAGATAATATGGCTTTCCTAGGTGGTTCGCTCAACTAGGTGTGTCATAAATTTATCTATTGCGAGCTCGATTTATCAAGAAAGTCACACTGACTAGTCTCGGAGTATCTCGACTTTACTTTACCCCCTTCATATATGGTGAACAATAAATGTGTTCACACGTATTCTCACTGGGGTCACTATACACATAACTTTGACTCTAACTCACAAATGTAAAACTAGTCAAGTGGGTAAGTGGAGCACTTCTTGTTTCGTCCACGAGGTTACTTAGCGGTGGACTACTTTAGGGTTCCCAGGACCACCCCCATTGTTGTAGCTTAAGGCTTGTGCCAAAGGGGTTATGTCCTAGTTTAAAGTGGATGGGGCATAACCTCCTAGTTTAAAGTGGATGGGGCGTAACCTTATCCAAACCTACAAATCAAGTGTGTTAAATATGGTATTTGTTTCATCTTTTAGACTTAATGGGGTTTTTATCGCACACCATTTGGCAACCTATAAGAAATGAGTTGGTTTTTGTTTCGACTCCGATTCTTTTGTAAGTGATTGTGTCCTACAAACAAGAGTAGTAATTTTCCAAGTGATCAAAACATCATATAAAGGAGATAGAATGTTGTTTTTGATTTCCCAGATCGTCCTAAGACGTAAGGAAAGCGCATACACAACAAAACATCTCACTAAGTCTTGTGAAAAATGGAAAATACTTAATCAAATTGCAAGAAAGCAAGTTCTTTTTAACCAACTTTGAAGTTAATTGCTTTATAATATTTTAGTTGACGTGTTTATGAAAGCGTAAAAGAAGGTATTTTGAAGCATTTTTTATTCCCAAGATCACCTAAAAGGTGCGACGGAAGAGCATACATGTTTCAAAACCTCACTAATAACAATGCAACATTCACTTAACTCAACTAAGGAAAGTTAGTACAAAACTACATATTTTTATCAAAGCAACCTATAAAACCATTGATTAGTCTTAAAACCCTGCAAAAGTGTTAGATATTTCAATGAAATTAACCCCTACAAGAGTTATAACAAAGTTTGCTTTTAGACATCGACACCTACGTGCCTTTTATGACATGTGCACGCGGGTTATGACAGGTGCGTGTCACCGTGGAAAAAGATAGTGGACAATTACACCTACGCAAGAAGAATGAACCCTGCGCATGAGTTCAATCACACGTGTGCCTAAAAAAAGGTATGCGCGTGCAAGGAAAAAAGTTGAGCTAAAACAAAGTTTATTTCAACATCTGTGTGTCCAGAGAGACAGCTGCATGCGGGTTTAAGCATGTGTGCGTGACAAAAGACATATGCGCGGGTCTGTGAAAATTCCTTGATAGGGGGTCAAAATACAAAGCAACAGCTGGGCGGCTAGGGAGATGTGTGCGTGTCTCTGCAAACATGTGCATGTGCTATCAGACAGGTGTGTGCGAGTTTCAACATGTGCGCGTTGTTCCAGAACACCTACGCATGGGGCTGAAAAACCACAAAAAAATCATAGAAAAAATAATTCTAAAACTGCAAACAGGTTAGAATTTAGCCTTTTAATGCAATTTCTAACACAAACCCAATAAATATGCACACAAAAGGAGGATTTAATACACCTAAGTTAATAAAATGTTTGAAGCCAAACTAGTTAACCCTAAAAAATGCATGAAAATAGTTAGAAACTGAAATAAAAAGCTTGAAAAACATCCATTACAGGACTATGGACTAAGGGTCCCACCGAGCGTGCCATATGTGAACAAGGAAAAGTTAGGAAAGTTATAGAATGAGGCTAGAACATTAAAGAAACCCCAAAGCTTTCACAAACTCAACTACGAACCATCTAGATAAGAGATAAACAAGAGCTACTCCTATGCATGCATTATAACTTTGACAAAACCATCAAACTTACATGTATATTACGCTATACTCTTTGAAAGCTATAAAAATATGAACCTATGAAGATCCTAATAATTAGTTTTGATTGTTTGATACTCGAGGGTTTGAGAGTTAGAGCTCACCATTAATGGCTACAAGGCCATATGGTTCTTCTCATTTACTGAAGCTTGAGATTGGAAAATGCAATAAATAGTGATAGCTCAATAACAATGAAGAATGCTCTAAATCCTAACAAAAAATACTATAGTTTAGCCTAAAGAAGGAGAAGTGTTCTTGTTGGTCTAATACCAAAAGATATATCAAGATTAAGATCTATTCCTACAAGACTCAAAGCTAGAAATGATGAGAGGGGTATGCTTTTATTTATAGGTTTCATATTCCAAGAGTGGAATGAATTTGGTGCATGCGGGACAAAAGGTAAGCCAAAATAGATTAGAATACACTTTTGATTAGAATTAGAAACTGATTAATCTTTTAGGATTAATTAATAGTCCAAGTAGGCTTATGAAGCTTTTTGGGAGTATTTGGAAGGGGTTTTGATGGATTTTGGATGCGTTGGAAGCGAGATTTAGCTAATAAAAAGGTTTATTGGTTCAATGCAAGATAAGAGGCTTACTTTAGGTATTTAAGCCGTGTAAGCGGATTTAAGGTGTCTGCAGCTTCCTTTCCTATTAATTGTGGAGCCAAGACTCCCTTGCTTTGTCATATTGAATGTAGTTTACTTCATCACATTTTGTTTCCAAGCTATATAAAATATTGTTGGACATTGGAGGAGAATAAAAGCGAATAAAACTTTAGAAGTTTTGAAACAAAAAATGATTGATTCTTCTCAATTTTTTTTTTTTCTTAGTCAAAATTATAGGGTTTACTCTAGAAAAATTGTCATGTCATTGTATACCACACAGTCACAAACAAATAACATATATAATGACTTATTTTTCTCTGTCAAAATAATATTTGCAAACTTAGGAAGATAGTTTAATTATTTCTCTTGTTATAATTTCAAAGCAAACTAGAACTTTAATTGTAAACAAGACTACTAGTCTCTGTTCACTAGACACTAACAATTAATTTATCTAATTGTGCAACCCTTAGACATGGCATATAACATGTTAAGTGGATATGAAGCCATACAAAAAATAAAGTTATAAGACATTACTATTTTCAAACAACTATTAATTTTTTCAAAAATTTGCTTATATATGTATTACAATGGTAGTCGTGGTGGTAGTAGTGAATTGTAATGTTTTTGAGTTAATTAACAATTAAATTAATTCATGACTTTAAATTTGACGTTCACTTGACCATCACACGACAATTTCAAACTTAAATTTAATGTCTATTTGATCATAAGTTAGAAGCTTTTTCTTTTTGCTTAGAGAAGTCAATTGAAAAATCATTATATTTTTACCAAACGGCGGAGTTTCGAGCCCTTTTTTTTCAAAAAGATTTTTTGGATTTCATATAGTGATGTAACTAAAGCTCGACTGTAAAGAAATTTGTGAAAAAGATAATAAAACTATTAATCAATGTAATATGTGAAAAATCTAAAATAAAAACCCTAAGATTGATACTTACCATATTTTTACAAATAAATATATTCTAATTAGGAAACATTAAAATTTTCAAATATGTTATTAAATATTTGATAATCTCCTTCATCATTTGCGTGAGCAAGGGATTAAAAATGGATAACGAATTGACTCATTAATATATTTGATCCCCGCGGGGTTTGGCAGTCAATTAAAAAAACATTAGACCTGCGGAGGGAGCGAACGATAATTTCCCACGAGGCAGGGCACCAAATTTCAAACCCCCACGATATATTTCCATATACCTATTTCCCGACAACAATAATACGCAAATCTTGTAATCGTCGGATCGAAATGACGTAAGGAATCTAAACGGGGTTGCAAAATAGCTGAAGACGTGGCAGATGTGCCACGTGCTCACGCCACGTGCATCACTAGACCCTGCTGATTGGCATTTCCACTTTCCTGAAACCCCACCCCGTTAGTCGTGACGGAGCATGGCGACTTCTCTTCACACCAAATCGTGTTCCCTTTCCGTTCCGTCAGGCAGAAGCCCGCAACGCCGTTTATGTATAAACAACCTCTCTCCTGCGCCTGCAACCTTCTTTCTCCTCCTCATCATCGTTATCAAATATTTCTCTGCAATACTATCTTAAGCGATCACGGGTACCGCGGTCGATTCCCCGCGAGCTCCAATTTTGAAAACGGGTAAGTCGACAGTATTTCTATGCAATGGTATATTACGTTTAAGTACTTGAGGTTCCTGTGTTGGTGTTCTCCACGTTAATTAACGCGGAAGCCCCTGGCAGTGGCAGTTGTCTGGCTTGTAATATTTAGTTTAGTGTGAAGTGAAATTGATGAAAATATATGCATAGACGGACTTTCCTGCTGACCCTCTGTCAAGTGTGCCTTGCACAGAACCATACGTTACGCTGAGGCGATCCTGCCGAGTGTCTATTTAGCCGTGCTGTGGAAGGTCTTACTTAGTGGCTTGCTATTTTCAAAGCAGGCCGTTGGACAATCGGCCGGAGTTAGGGTTTTGTGCGAATTCTGGATTATTTGTATAATGAGGGACTGAAATGAGGGTTTTGTCGAGGTGTAGTTTACCCCGTTATCAAGCCCGCAGCTCTGTGGATTATGCCAAAGGAAACAAACCACTGTTTTGGAGTCGGTTGGGAAAATATTCTTCAGGTTCCGTGGTGTCTGAGATTTTGCCTGCAAAGTGTATCTGGATGAGTTAGGGTACAGTTATTTTGGGGTTTGAGCAGAGTTTGGTTTAAATTGGTGGCAATTTTGGGGGCTGTGGCCATCTTGTTGAACTATTCTTATAAATTGATGGCAACTGGTGCAAATTGGATTTTGCGTCAAATTGTTTGAGTATTTACATTTATTTTCCTTGGAGAAAGTACTCTGCTTGTGGCAGGGGATTTCTACAGGTAGTAGGGTGGAAAGAACATTGCAGCATTGCAGGTTTGTTGTTGGCAGTAATTACACGAAAGTAAGTTGCTGGCTTAAAGGCACTCTGTTGCCTCCGCACATGTCCAAAGGGTATATCTTAAAAGTAGTTTGGAGGGGACTCTCTCTCGGCTGAGGGAGAGGATAAGAAACGGAGGCACGGGGATAGCTAAAGAGAATTTGCATGGGCGATCATGAAGGCTGGGCACAGCCAAATGGCCTCTTGCCTGGCGAAATAGCATTTGTCACACGATACTTAGACCGAGAAAGATGGACCAAGGCCGAGGAGAGGACTGCAGAGCTGATTGTCTGTATCCAGCCGAATCGACCATCGGAGGAGCGAAGGACAGCCGTTGCAGATTACGTGGAGCGCCTTATCCTCAAGTGCTTGAATTGCCAGGTGAGAACAGCTGCTTACTTTTTTCTCTAGGTTTGCATTTCCTCAGTAAGATAATCAAGAGACTATAAAATGAATATGATGGATGTTTCTTGATGGTTACACAGGAGCTTGATTTAAGTAATGAAAACGTGCTTTATCAAAAGTTTTGAATCATTATATGCACCACAACTAGGTTTTAATTATAGAGAAAAATTAATTGTGGCGTGTTATGTCAGCATATTTCTGACAATATCAGCGCAATTTCAGCACGATAGAGATGCAGATAGACCACACAAGCTATTCCATAGAGAGTAACAACAATGCATGCATAAAGAGAGCAAGAAATATTTGTATTGCAATGACATTTCAAGGGGGAAAAGTTAAAACAATGATTGCAATACTTCAGCACCACACACAACACTCCTGAGTCCTAACAATGAACTCTAACTCGTATTTGTAGAAGAATAGAACAGGGTTAGGTATTTTCAACACGGGATGTGAGTTGGCCCTACAACCAAAATAGAATACCTATGTAGAAGAAATAAATGAGAAAGAGTAGAAGAGAAGGTAAAGAGAAATCGGAGTAGAGATGTAACGCATTGCACATGTAGTGAATAATTTAATTCAGCACTCAAGTATGGTATTGATGGGAAAGAATCGGTAACATGTACATTAGACCAATGGAGGAAACAAGTCATGCTGTTGTTGCTCTACTTCCTTATGCAATCATTTTGTTTTGTCTGTGCACTTGTTTTCTGTGATTTTATCTGAATTCAGACCTTCTATATGTTTTCTGTGATTTTATCTGAATTCAGCCCTTCTATATGTTTTCTGTTTCTGTTACTGGTTACAAGTCAACCTCCAACATTATTAACAGAAACGTGCCTTTTCATACAATTATCCAGAAATATATTACAAGCAAATAAACTAACTTTTGAGATGGGTCATAGACAAATCATCACTTGTAGTGTGGAATACATTGTGTTGTGGACTCTAGGAGAGCATTATCTTTGTGTTATTGTCCTTAATATTGGCAACAACATCTGGATGCTGCAAATTTCTTTGTCTAAAACAGGTTAAATACCAGGACATTAGCTATAAAATTTAATGTCTCCTATATATATATAGGGGAGAATAAAGCTAGAACATAATACAGAGACTCCAATTGCTCGATATATATATCAGTTTCTTTACTTGGCATTTATTTGTGAAGGCTGTTACCTGAGATTGTTGACTGGGCTGTAATTGTCTATAAATGATTTTGTTTAAAGCTGTATGCCATTCATTTTGGTAACCGGTGCCTATTTGATGCCAATCTTAGCTCAGCAAACTCTACTTAATCAGATCATGACATATAGAACTCAAGAACATTCCAATTTCTCTATGCACCCACAGTCCTATATTGGATTCTTGTACTCAATGAAGGTCATAGACTACTAACTTGTAATTTGTCTCAGTATGCTCAATGATGTAAGAGCTTATTCATTGGAGATATTTCTGTTAATAGCTTAAGAAGCTTCACTTACCTTAACTGTCCTTATTCTTCATGAACCTCTGACTTGGTCTTTGACTGTGGTATCATGACTGTACTTCTCCTTCATGCATTCATCCTCCATGAACATTCATAAACTCTGATCCTGCACTTGTTAGCCCTGAGATACTATTGATCTCCTACCTCTGTATGCACTCAAGACAATTCACTCTTCCTCTTGTGATGACTGTACTTGTTCTCATGCACTCAAGACAGTGTAATTATCAATGGACTTGATCTCTGCCTAATAGCTAAGGATGGATTCATAATGAGAATAGGATCATTACAGAGCATCCATACCTGACCTATATTGCCTTTACCATCTTTGTGAGGTACCCAAGTCTATCCAACCTTTGTTTCACACAAGATTCACTTATATTTCCTTTAGGCTTCTAGGACAACTGAACTGAATTTTCCTCATAAAACAATTTTCACGTGCCTTAAAGAAAAATGGCTGAAAACTCATTTGGAGAATGGCATAATACATCTACAGTCAAAATTTTGTATCATTTGGAAATTATATGCAAAAGTTATCATCGCTGTCCCAAAACTGGCTTTGCACAATTTCCACGATTCAGACTTAGTTTTGCCTATAAAAACCATGATGATCTCTTTCTATGAAATCTGAAGGCATTGGGCACCCATTTCCATGTTTTAGATGTCTATAAAGTTTCATCAAACAGCCCCCAATGGGTTTCTCCCAGCTCTAAGTTCTCATTTTCCACCTAGGTCTTGTTGACTGTATTTTCCTTCCTCATATAGACTGTCATGTATATCTTTGTCTGTACGGCATATTATGATCTCAAACCTTTTTAGAATGCATTAGGGGTGTGTTTAGAACTTTAGACTATATGTTTCAAGTTTGAAGTCTTAACTCTTCTTGGTGACTGAGTAATGATGATTGCTCCTCCAAACCCTGAATTGGTTTATACAAACCTGAGAAGGGTAATTTTAGGAGTTTTAGCTTATATTTGTTCTCTAGTGTATTGACCATGGTCTAGATCCAATTCATGAGCTCTAGGAAACCTGTTATACCTCCATATTACCTTAAACACGCGGCATGCATAATGGACATACTCTTAAGTATACAGTTTGGAAGGAAAGCACAGTGTACAGTGCTCAGAACAGGGTAGTACCATACAAGTGTCCATTTCCATATGATCTACTCTTTCGATGAAACATCAAAAGCGCTATAAAGAATCAGAGAAAGTTAAGAATTTCACCAAATCATTTCTTCATCTCCATTCTTCTTGAAGCCTGCAGCATTTACATGGGAATTGTCTTCATACATTCCTTCTAGCTCATACTCCATCCCCCAATCCTCTCCTAAGATCCTAGCTCGACCTCTCTCATGCAAGATACATCCATACTACTGTCCTGATCTCCTATTCTTAACATCAGCCTTAATCTCTCCTCTTGTTGAAATATATCTCAACTTATTACAAGAATAGGCAAGTCTGTTTAAGACAGACTGCACAACTTATGACAACTTTTACATAGTTATAACAACTCTTATATAATCTCCACTATATCTTATGACACCTAATCTCCTTTCCTACGTAGTAAACTCGTGAAACAACTCATATTTACCTTGACACCTAACATTTGACTTTTACTCTCATGTAACTATGAGAGTTTACATTCAAATTCAAATATTCAAATATCAAAATTGTGGAGGGAAACTTGTTTGAACATCTAAACATATTATTCATGCCTTGTATGACTTATTCATGGTTCTTCAAGCATCTAGGAGATGCTTCTACATCACTATTGCCCTGGTCCTATCAGAGTGATAAACACTCTCAACCCAGATCTCCTTCAGCATGCCATCACGGCAGTTGCTCATGCAAAGTCATTGCACACACAACAAGCACATGCACAGTAATAAAGTCTCTTTTTATTCATAAGTGTGTATATAAAATACATTAGGGAGTCCTATACATTGTAGGATAAGTTTGTTTCACAATAACAATGATTAGTTGTTGTGAATAAACAAATAGCTGTAGTGACCAAATATGCACAAACAAATTGATATGTGTATATATCACTCAAAAACAAACTATCTCACTAAATTCAAGTTTAATCTCTTTTGTGAGTGTGAACACAACTAGAAACAAACATGCACTAACAAATTGATAAGTGTATATATCACTCAAAAACAATCTCCCTAAATTCAAGTTTAAACTCTTCTGTGAGTGTGAACACAACTAGAAACAAACTGGTTAGGAAAAAACCTGTACACCACGCCTAGTGTGAACACAAATACATCAACAACCTCCCTTGAGTGCAGAAATGAGGAGAGAGAAAAGAGGAAGGCGAAGAGACTGATGGGTCCCGACCTAAGTTGCCGCATTCGAATTCGTGTTCGAATTCGCCGATGATTAAGTTCGTGAAAAATTCGCCGGTAAAAAAATCAGCGCTTAAATTCGACTATGAGAAATATACATTTTTATTAAATATATAAAAACAAAAGATAAATTCACATTTCAAAAGAGAGATAATATCACATTTCATTGATTTCATTACTAATCTATCTACAGGCGATCAAAGCTCATGATTATTTCAGAAGATTGCAAGAAGTTGCTTGGTCGAAAAAGGTGCAAAAATGGATTTTATGAAAATAAGAAAAATATTGCCATCAATGCGTAGAGCTCGAGAAAATATGCACTTTTAGAGAAAACGACACCCGAAACGGAGCGACAGAATGAAAGTTATGGCACATGCAAGTTTTTGCTGCTATATCTTCCTGGACCCTTTCCAAAAATGGCAAATTTTTTCTTGTCCTTGTGTTTTTTTCACCAAAAATCCTAAAAAGGAAAAAATTGCCAAAAAAGGAAAAAAACACGAATTAAATCGCGATATTCAACGCGCTGTTAAAATTCGGCGAATTTCGAATTTTTTCCTTGAAGTTCGCCGAATGCGGCAACATAGGTCCCGACAGTTAGGCCCGATCAGGTACCCATCTACAATACATAGTGTTATACTAAGTGTCCCTATGGTCGCCAATCCATCTTATCAGAATACAAGGATGTTTAGTTTCTGTAAGCACCAAGTCAAGTAGGAACTAATGCTTTGTTCGAGGCTCACTTAGAAGAAACAATGATCAAATAACCGGGAAAAAGAGTCAACCATGGATGAAATGTATCAACACAAGGTTACTAAAAAATAATAAATCAACAAAGTGGAGGTGCTGCAAAATGCTGTAAGGTGTCCCAAGAAGCACAATTCAAGAAAACTCAACACAATGCTGAAGTGGGCGCACTAGATGAAATGAAGGCCATCAAACACAAATGCATTGGGTTGACTTGAAAGTCACAAAAGATTTGGTGAGAACAAGTGGTCTGAGGCTACTACTGAAGAGTCGATAGGTGCTAGATTTACAAACGTTGTCAAGTTCGAGTCCTCTGCTCTTCAATGAAGAGTTGACATGTGTTGGGGATGCCAAACTTACATAACTTTGTCAATAAAGTTCTACTAACCAGAAAGTGTTTGGTAGACGAAAAGTCACTTAAACTCAATTTTGCACTAGTGGTTTTGATCCACTGTTCAATCATTGAAAAACAACTGACATTGTATTTCACCAAAATAGCTACATTCAAGAAGACAATCAATGGTGTTGATAGTGAAAGAATTCACCAAACTTAATTTGATCAACCCAAGGCAAGGGACATGACACCCGAAGAAGCAGGATCAACACCAAACCCCACATACCGTTGATTGGGTGTAGCGACACAACATTTTGTATGAGTGGACGAAGCCAACTACTCAAACATGGAGAAGATGACACTATAGGCAATATAATTGCTCCTTACAAAAATAAGACTATTAACTGTCAAAGAAGTGCCAAAAAGATATAAATAAAAGATCTCTCAAGACGATGGCCTTGGTGGTGCTGGAAGTAGAGAAGAAAGCATTCATCTTGGAGCAGACACGCATGAGGGTAAATTGCAGTTAAATAGAAAAACCCTTCATGGTTCTATAGACTCAATGCGACTTCAAAATGATCCCTATTGGCTAGATTTTATCCACAACATAAAACCTAGGTAGTCATGAGATAAATCTCCCTCATTTAACAGTGAGGCTCCTGTGTAAGATGTTTATCAATTTGGTAAGAGTGAATTCTAATAACTATTTTTAGGGGTTTTACTTTAATTCCCACAGCTCGTGAACCGCAACTGGGCAATTTTGCAGCAAGTAGTTGTGTTGGGGTTATTTGCAGAAGAGGAAAAAAACAGAAGTAAGGAAAGAAGAAAGGAAGATGTGCTGATTTAACCAATAGCTATCAGAGTTGGTCTCATACAAATTAAATAAACAGATGAAAACTCACAACATTTAGCAGTAAGGGAAAGAAATAACTTTTAACCTAGATCTGAGATAACACAGTTTATCGAAAACCTCAAATAGAAGTGATTAGCAAAACACTGTAGACACAAAGTTCTCCGGAAATCCACCTTTTATTCAATTCCCCAGCTTTCACAGAAATCACACCAAGGGTTTCAACAAAAAAGTTTGAAAAACTCAAGAATGCTCTGCTAAACAAATTCTGATGAACAAGATTGTGATCCTTTAACCCGTAGGCTCTTCCTCTATTTATAGTGCATAGAGGGCAATTACAAATAGGAAGCTTTCAATGAATTGCCACATGTGGAAGTTATGAAAAAGGGAAGCAGCTGGCAGTATTTCCCCTAGACTTTCTCTTCCAGGCATGCTTTACAACTGAAAATGGAATCTTCTATTTTGCATGTCTGCCACCTATTTCCAAGTAATTGACTTCTTTCGGTAACTTGAAGTAACGGCTTTTAAAGCCAATTACCTACGTTTTACAATTTTAATTGATTACTCAATTGCTTTGTCGGAGAAAATAAGAGAAAGAAGAAGAAATAAAAGAAGTTATTCCAGCTGCAACACTCTCCGTTTTGTTCTTCTTCCATACTCTGCATGCTGATCCAACCTATATAGCACCTTTGCCTCATGAATGATATGAATGACATCTCTGCCTTGAATCTGAGATGCTTTCTTCTCCCATATGCTGTTGAATCCTTTCCTCTGATTCTCACCAAACTGGATCTGGAAGCAATTGACTGTGATTTGTTTGCAGGTGTTGCCTCTGACCCGTCTTCCCCTCTTATCCTTGAAGCTTTTGCAATTCTTCTCCAGTATATGCCCCGTGAAATGCTTGTAAGCAATTTAGACAAAACTCATCACCTTTTTATTTGTAATTGCATATGAGCAATTTTGAATTTTGGAAATCACTCCGGGTGAAGGCAAATATAAATAGATTCAATGCGGGCTTCAACTGGAAGATTGGGAGCACATGCACAAGCTTCTAAAAGGGATTTTGCATGCAATGACTTCCACATGGGCTGTGTTAGAAACAAGAGGATGATCTTCTTAAAATTCACACAACACAATTTACTCTCAAGAAATTGCGTGGATTTTCATAAGGGGCAGCAGGCAGCTAATATTCACGCTTTACCTTTTTGCAAACTTCTAATTTTTTGTGTAAAATATGAAGGAAGGGCAGCGTGAAAAATAGAGATGGAAGGCAACTAATATTCACGCTTCAATTTTGCAAACTCCTTTTAAAATTGCGTGAAACTTCATAAGTCATGGTAGTGTGAAAAATATGAAGGAAAGGCAGTGTTAAATTTGGAAGGGTCCGGGAAGATGTCACAAGCATTGAATAAAATTTTCCCATTTTGGAAAGGGTCCAGGAAGATGTAGCAACAAAAACTTGCAAGTGCCATAACTTTCACTCTGTGGCTCCGTTTTAGGTGCCGTTTTTTTTTCTTCTAAAAGTGCATATTTTCTCGAACTCTACGCATTGGTGGCAATATTTTTCTTATTTTCATACAATCCATTATTGCACCTTTTTGGACCAAACAACCTCTTGCAATCTCCTGAAGGAATCCTGAGCAAATCAACACAAGTCAAAAAGACCAAAATTTTAAAGGGGTATCCCAAGATTTCCTAGTGAAATTTTTGGGTACACCAATCCCAAACAAGAAATCCTACCAAGTGACACAGAAACTCTAGACCACAGTCAATCTTAAGAGGATGCCATTTGTAAACATGGGAGTAGCTCTTAAAAAATGACTGTCAAAGAATATAGCTCAACCAACAAAAGGAGCATCAAAAGGATGGAGGAGTTGGGAGCGGTCTAAGAAGTTGAATTGTGGAGGTGCCACACTTGTAGTGCCCTCTCAAAGAATGCTTACGATGCCGACACAAATGATCAGAGATCCATCCCAAATGAATATGGGCGGTCGAGGAAGATGCGGACATATGATTGGGGCAAAGTGCCCAACTTTGGGCATGCAAGGAAAAACTTGAATGTGTGCTAGGTTGATCAAGTTTGACAACTGTAATCTCAGGGTTCTTAGGCCCGAGGGAAGGTGCAATAAAAGTTGCGTTGCTCAAAATCCCCACGAAGAGTAGAACGTGCAAAAATTAGAGCTTTGTCATCAAGTGTCCTGATGAAATACCTACTTCATGACCAATGCCATGGTGAGAATTATAGTTAACAGGCTGGATAGGAGCAACAATGCCTTAAAGATGTCTACCAACACCTCCACTAAGATAACCCATGGAATGGAGTGTGCGAGAACAAAAAACATTGTTACGCTTCTCAAAAGAATCAAGCAAATAAGCAGGTGGAGTTGGAGTGGGACAAGGAGTATGTGCAATTACATGAGCAAAATGCACATAAGCAGAAGTTGCAAAAGGGGCATACAAAGCACGGTCAGTCGGTGTAGGAGCAGTGACTGTAGGTAGAGTAGGAGCAAGAGAATATATGTCGAGTGTGTCAAGAGGAAGCAACAAATGTGCGAGTCTCTACTGCAATGATAAAATAAAGTTGTCCTTGCTAAGAATGAGGGAGCGTGACAAGACAATTTGCTTTTTCAATTTCACATTCTTATCATACAATGTTAGAAATGAAGCCATGGCAGAATACAAAAAACCAGAAGCAAGAATAGTTTAGCTGTGGAGGGATTTGATTGCCTATTAGATTGGGCCTCACCATTCGGTCTTTGACACATGGAAGAACAAGTGCCTCGAAGTACAAAGTGCTTCCTTAGATATACTAGACAAAGGGCCAGGAAGTGAGGGTCTAGCGGTGACAACCCTCAACGGGGTCTGTGAGAAACACCCCTTGTGGAGCCCTTATTGTGATATAGGGCGGGGACGAGGGGTTTTGCCCCCAACACCAACTACAATATGTATATTACCTGGCCTTTGGAATGGTCAAGAAAATAGTTCCTACGAATCTTCCCCCGTACAATATTGCTCCTTGCTTTTTAAAAAATGTCCCAAAAATAAATAATTACACCTCGCTTACAATAGTTTTTCGCCACCTTACAATTATACTCCTTCGAAAAAAAAGGACCCAACTTATATAAAGCCTTTTTTGAAAGAAATTATAATTTGTCCCCCTTAACAAATTTTTTTAATACCCCTTTAGAAAATTCTTTGGGCCGCCTCTTGAGGTAATAAAGACTTATGGTAAACCGTAATATGCCTGCAAAAGCGACCTTCTCCTTTTAAGGAAATTATGTTCCATTCTCAATCAATATGGCACTTAAAAGTGAGTCTTGATCCCTAGACTGCACATATTATGAAGGGTCTTTTAAAATTGTATGTGACCATCAATTCCCTCAAAATATTCAATAATAAATACGAGCAATATAGTATTATTAATATTTAAGAATGACAATTTAGAACTAAAAGATAGAGATTGAACCTTGTGAGATTGCTTGATGGTGTGGAGAGGCGGTCCTTTTGGAGGCTCAAGAGCCCTTGCATATGGCTACCTGCTGGATAGACCAAACGGTTTTGCAGATTCGGCAGGTTTGTGGTGGCAGTCTCATAACACAAGCAGACCTAGTAGGTAGACCCATGGTAAGTATTAAAACAAATGAGTTTGTGACGAAGTTGGGTGATGTGTAGACCCAACAAATATGCCAACAACTTTTAACAACTTTTAATACTTCAATTTTTCATCATCCAACCGAATGTGATTGCACACGCGTCCAATGTGTAAACAAGCCACATGGAGAGGAGGTGATCGTGGCAGAAAACAAGGCTGCAATTACAACAAAGAAGAAGTCTTATGGTTAGCGCCAAGCTTGGCTGAGTAGAGTTGTCGCCTATAGAGGGATGCCCACGTGGATCGAGTGAGCAAATTTGGCTTCGAGTGTGGATCTAGGCCACTGAAGACCGAGTTGTAGCTAATGTTAGAAGACGACATAGCACGCTGTATGTTGAACGGGCCGTTTGGAGCAGCTAATGCACAAATATCAACACCAAAGAATTGTGTTGTAGTGGATCACGGGCTGTTGTATATCAACAAGACCATGATGTTGAACATGCCATGATTTTTGGAAATGTGGTGTATATTTTCCATGAGCTACCCCCTTTTGGACTGTATAGCTAGGGACAAACGTAGGGTCCGACACAACTAAATTTTTAGGGTCCCCTTTATAGGTTTTTGGGCCCATATAGGTGGTGTTAGTGCGAAATCACAACACCCCCAAATGAGTTCTACAGGTCTACTTTTCTAAGGCAGACTCATCTGTTGTGATTGCATAACATTGAACTTTCCCCAAGGCGTGGGACCTTGCAAAATGGAAAAGCTCTCCAGATTAAAGGCTGGTTCCTTATTCCTCTGTTCAGGTGCATGCGTGGGAGCTTGCAGAGGGTTTATCTCTATACCTAATCTAAAACTTGCCAAGGAGACAGGGATAAAAGAGTATAAGAAATAAGAAATGACTAAACTACCAGGTGATGCACCAAAGGAATGATGAACACTTATTTTGCTAATAGACACAAACCAACAAAATGCATACAATAAACAAGCACAGATAGCCAAATATGTAATGGAAGACCAGATGAAAGCAAAAGAGACAAGAAGAGGATCTAAAATCGATCATAGACGTGTTTTATTGCTCTGTAGATTGATACAGTCCATTACAAAGTAGCCAAGAGGCAGAAACGTAATGCAATTTTGATAGAAGGCCTGAACCCCACAGATCCCTTTGCTAGAAGGAGAAGGGAGCCTGCAAAACAAAGAATGTCCAACCCTTTACAATGAATCCTTCCCCCGTATTTATAGATTCGACCAGAAAGAAGAAAGAGAGAGAGAAGCGGGAAAAGCATGTCGGAAGTTCAACCACTGCTGTTAATGCTTCTGATAAAATCTGCCCCCAAATCCATCTTTACTGCATCAATCCTTGGTTCGGCGCCTTGAAGGAAGAGGAAACGGTGAAACAGATCAAATCTGATCTGGTTGTTGAGGCAAGAAGATCCTGCATTGAAAGCCTGAAGACGTTTCCTCCATTTTTCTTCACCTAACCTCCTCAAAATTAAAGTTTCAGACCTCCATGGCATGGGTGAGGCCGAGATCTTTCCAACGCCACGTCAGATTTGCAATATTTCGAGCCCTGAGTTGAAAGATATGCCCCTTCGAAGTTTGTATCGGGTCTATACAGGAGGGCGGGAAAACAACTTGAAAAATGGGTCCCCTTTTGATATGGGACACGTGGCAGCTAGATTGGAACAAAAATTGGGCCTACGGGTCCGCAATTTATCTTTTGCCCTTTCTTTCGATTCCCCGCTTTAGCTTTGACTCGGGCCCAAATGCTGACTTTTTCCTTGGGCGGAGTTGCGGGCCATTTTGCAACTTTTAACCCCTTTTGAGATAGCAAGGGGCAAAGAACCAACTTTTCTCCCGACGGCCCGCTTTCCCCCTGGGATACCACGGCAGTTTGGCGCTTGTTTAGAAATCTTTTCTCTATTCACTCCTTGAATCAACGCCATACTGACACTTGGCATTCTCCGCTCACCTTTATACTTAGCCAATTTTGAAGCCCTTTTCTGTCTGCCTTTTGACTCTGTTTCCTCCTATGCGGGATCGTGGTTGATCCAATATTTGGCATGGGGGCTAAATATGGATAACAATTTGGCGACTCACAGGGGTATCTGCCTTTAGAGAAAAGACCAATTGCCTTTTCATATCCTGGGCATTCATGAGTGATAACCCTGATTTGAACTTGAACTGACCCCTGGGCCGCTTGGAAACCCATTAGCCAACTGAACACTTGATCTTGACCAAATGCCAAGTCCAAACACTTGAGAGCAAAAAAAACAACACCACACTATATACTCATACTTACGCGCTCCAAATGGAACATGTAGAGCGTGACAAAGCACTTAGGAGAAAAACAATCTACACTACAACAAGACTGTGCATAAGCACTAGCCAATTTTGAAGCCCTTTTCTGTCCGCCTTTTGACTCTGTTTCCTCTTATGCGGGATCGTGGTTGATCCAATATTTGGCACGGGGGCTGAAATATGGATAACAATTTGGCGACTCACAGGGGTATCTGCCTGCTAGATGAAAAGACCAATTGCCTTGTCATATCCGTTGGGCATGGAGTCATGAGTGATAAGCTACTGATCTGAACTTTGAAAACTGATCTGGAAACCCTTTGAAAAACTGATCTTGACCCTGGGTCCAAACACTTGCAACAAAACAACACTCCCTATATTTCAAAAGAAATCTCGAAATGAATGCGCTCTATTGCCTTCTTGTACATTGAGCATGGAGTTGAGAAAGACGGTCCAATACTAATTCTACCTCTGATCCATGGGTCACTTCTTGACCAAATGTCGAGTCCAAACACTACATGAGAGCAACAAAACAACACCACACTATATAAAAATTTGAAATCATACATGCTCCAAATGGAACATGCAGAGCGTGCAAAGCACTTAGGAGAAAAGCAATCTACACTACAGCAAGACAATGTGCATAAGCACTTAGAGGAAAGAGAAAACTAAACTAATATGTACAGGGTGAGAACTCCCCTTTTAGTAGCAGTGTTTAAGATAGATCCCATTTACTGGAATCTGCAACTCTTCACCCTCCAATGTAGACAATTGGAAAGCATTGCTACTTTTGCATCTTGTGATCATATAGGGGCCACTCCAGATGGCGTCAAATTTGGAATGCCTTCCTGGTTTTGCTCGATCTGCATCCCATTTCAAAACCAGGTCTCCTTCCTGGAAGGTCCTTGCTTTTGTCTTCTTGTCAAAGCATTTCTTGATTGAAGCCTGATTCTTCTCTATTGCTTGGAGAGCATGCTCTCTGGTTTCTTCTAATTCTATCAGCTCCGCATACCTGGCCTCCATTGGTCCAAATTCAGACATCTCTAGTTGCTTCACGAGCTCCAATGCTAGCAACTCAAGTGATATAGGCAACACTGCCTCTTTCCCATAGACGAGCTTGAATGGAGAGCTGCCTGTAGATCTCTTGGGCGTTATTCTATCAGCCCATAAGGCCGTTTTGAGCTTTGTGTGCCAGGTCTTCTGATTCTCATCAAGAGTTCTTCTGATGATCTTTAGCAGGTTCTTGTTTGTGGACTCAACCTGGCCATTACCTTGAGGGTAATAGTTTGATGAAGTACTCAAATAAGTCCCATTCTTGACGGCCCATCCTGTGATCTTGGAACCTATAAATGCTAATGCATTGTTCTGATATGATGGTGGCTGGCACTCCAAATCTGGTCACTATCCCTTCATAGAAATCCAGGATACTAGACTCATTTGCTTCCTTGAGTGCCACTGCCTCGGTCCATTTGGTGAAATAATCTGTCGCTGTCAGGATCCATTTGTGACCTTGGCTTGAGTTTGGATTGATGACTCCAATGAAGTCCAATCCCCATTGCATGAAAGGTTGGTCGACTGAGATTGGGTGCAATGGAAGTGCTTGCTAGCCTTTCCTTGCCTTTGAAGAATGCACAATTCTTGCACCTTTTGATCCATGTGTATCAGTCACTAAACACTCTGGGCCAATAATATCCTGCTTTCATGATTTTGAGTGTTGTCACTCTTGGAGCAAAATGGCCTCCAGCTACTTCAACATGGAATTCTTGTAGCACTCTCTCCACCTGATCTGTCCTCAATGCATCTCAGCAGAATGCCATTGATGTCCCTCTTGAACAAGACACCATCAATAAGAACATATGGGATGGCATGTAACCTGAAATGCCTTCTTTTTGCTTTACTCATCCCATGAGGACACAGGCCTGTTCGAAGGAAGTGCACCATGTCTTGGGTCCAACAAGGAGCAGGTACATCATCTCTCCCTTCTTCTTGATCATCTTGTAGAACAAGAACAACCTCCTTTTCACTGTTTGTTTCATCTTGCTGACCTGAGGCTAGTTGTTCACACAACCCCTTCCCACGGACCAGCTTGGTGACCTTGATCTCAATGTCATATTCCATGACACGAGTGATCCATCCTGCACGCTTCTCATTCAGGTCCTTGCTGAGAAGGAATTCTTTAACTCCCGCATGGGAGACCAATAGTTGGATTTTGTTGTTTGAAACCAAATGCTTAAACTTCTTCAATCCTCTGATAACCGCCAGGACCTGCTTCTCAATGAAGGAGTACCTCACCTCATAATCTTCCAAACTCTGGCTGAAGAAAGCAATTGGTTGTTTTGTACTTTCTTTGTTCTGCTGCACCAAGATTGCAGAAATTGTGTCGCTGCCACCAAAGGCATACAGTATGAAGTCTTTGGAAAAATCTGGGTTCACAAGAGTTGGGGCTTGTGATATGGCTTCTTTGATAGCCTCAAAACTTGCTTTTCCTTCAGCTGTCCACTTGAATGTTAAGCTCTTCTTCAGCATCAACGTTATTGGCTTAACAAGGGCAGCAAAGTTTGGAACAAACCTGTAGACAAAATTGATTTTTCCCAAGAAGCTTTGAAGAGCCTTCTTGTGACTTGGCAATGGACAATGCTCTTATTGCTTGAACTCTTTCCGGGTCAATTGCCAATCCTTCCTTTGATACGATATGGCCTAGAAGCTTGCCTTCATGGGCCAAGAATATGCATTTTTTGGGGTTCAGTGACACCCCAAAACTCCTGCATCGTTGGAACACCTGCCTTAGATGGAAAAGGTGGTCTGCTGCATTCTTGGAAAACACTGTAATGTCATCCAGATAGATCAACACTATTTTGTTGATCAGCCCCTTGAATGCCATATCCATTGCCCTTTGAAAAGTGGCTCTGATGCATTGGATAATCCAAATGGCATTTTCCTATAGGCATAGGTGCCCCATTTGGTGGTGAAAGTTGTTTTGAATTGATCATCTTCTTTCACCATGATCTGGTTGTACCCTGAGTAGCCATCTAGGAGGGAGAACCTTTCTGACCCAGACACTACTTGCAAGATCTGCTCCATTGAAGGGAGTGGGTAGTGATCTTTGAGGGAGGCTCTGTTCAAATCCCTGAAGTCAACACACAACCTGATTTCTCCATTTTTCTTTCTGACTGGGACCAGATTTGCAACCCAACTTGAGTGTTTGATTGGAAATATGATGCTTGCCTCTATCAGCTTGTTCAACTCCTTCATCAGAGGCTCAATATGTGGGTTGACTGGTCTCTGCTTCTGCCTGATGGGTTGAGCAGCTGGATCTAGTTCTATTGTGTGTTGTGCTAGCTTTGGATTGAACCCTCTTAGGTCTTCATAACTCCAAGCAAACACATCAGGAAATTCTTGGGAAAGTTGTATGAATTCATACCTTTCTTGCTTGGTGGCCACTTTGCCAATTTGAAGTGTTTTGTCTTCTCCAACTGGGATTGACTCTGAATCTTCTCCTTTGATCTGTATGTTAGCCTTCTCCTTTCTGAACTAATCATTAGGATTGAAAATAGATTCCAGTGTCACTAAGCCTTTGGGAAGCTTGTTTGTATGCAGCTATACTATCTGATTCCCGTATTGCTACTCGAGTCAAGTTCTGGTATTATAGCTGAGATTTTTTTAAGCTTCTTCTTGCATATAGGGAAATGATCTGCTGAACATTCTCAAATAGTGGGGTAATTTCTAGTGAGTCTGGCTTTTTAAGGGCTAATCCCTCAATTTGAGTTTCTTAATGAGCCCGTAAATATTTGACCAATCCTTCAACTTTTGAAAAGTAGTATAATCATTTTACGGCCTTATATGAAAAGAGTAAATCAATCACACATGTCGTAAACAAAAATTGAACACTTTTTATAAAGAGAGATTTCATTTTTTTAGTATGGGTGATTTTATAAATTAAAAATGTCAATGTATCATATCTAATAAGAGTGTTTCCCCTTAAAATGTAATGAATTCCATTTCATAAATAATGTATGAATAAGTTATATTGTGAGATACAATAAAAAATTTAAAATTAAACATCGACAATTGACTATTGGAATTAGAAAGTGACAAACAAAATTTTTAACACACATGGAAATGAACCTAAAAATTAATGACAACACAAGGTTCTTTTACTCAAATTTAATTTGTTAAATATAAGAGAAAATAATAATTAGTTGTATAAAAATAAATCATGTTTCATCTAATAAATAATATTAAGAAAAATATCAAACTACCAAAAAATTATGTGATCTAAATAGAAATATTTCTCATAAATGTTCACCTCAATGTTATTCAAAACATATCACCAACACATTTTTTAGGCTCCCTTCAAAAAAGAAAATACTTGAAATGGCACAAAATGAGATACAAGTCATTACAAGACACATTGATCAACATTCAGACCTTTACTTAGAATCAAATGTTCTTGACAAGTATTCAGACAATTATTTTGAAAAAAAAATCTTATTAAATTAGTAGTAAAATATTGAAAACACTTATCTAAACTTCCAAATAAAATATTTTTTATAAATAGAAAACAATAAAGAACATATTTTATAGTAAAGAACTTCCAAAAACTCACCATCTATTTGCCTAATGGAAGCGAATTTTCAGAGCTCTTTTTTATTCATTCACGTGCATCATAAATAGTATTCCAATCTACCTCATTTAGAACATGAGGTGCACAAAGAGATAAAAACATTAGCATATCCAATGTGCTCAAAGAAAGCCTGGATCTATCATCATTCTTTATCCTATTTAACTTTGAAAAACCTCTTTCACATTATGGCCATTGTGCTTGCTGGAATTACAATGAATAGCTTGCCATAGTTACATCAAGCATGGAAACCCTTCAAACCATTCAGGTTCACCGCCACATAGATCTCATGCTCCAAACATATATTTTTTGGGATATCTATCTATAAATAGTATCTCACCCAAAAATAAATTCATCCATCTCACCCAAACATTTAACACTGTCCACAATAGGCGAGTTTCCAACACTAAATTTGTCACATAAACATGTTAACCATCTTTTTGTTTGACGATCTCTATCTTAGCATGTCTCCTCGTAGTAATTACGATGACTGAAAAATTTGGCAGCATTAAATATAGGTAAATCTGTGAATCTTGTATCAAGAGAATCAATTACCTTAATTATAAAGTTTTTCCCCAATTCAATGCAATCATCTAGTGTCCAGTTGATCTTTGTGACTAAAGGCAAGCTCTCAAATCTCAATGCATGTACATGTAATGTATTTTGTTCCATCTGCAAACTCAAGAGATCCTCCTTGTGCCCTGGTTAGAAAAGATGAATGTCTGTAGAGTACCTGCCCCAAATATGCCTCTTTGAAATCTCCTACGAATCCATGTCAATTGTGATATCTAATGTAGTCCCAATGGAAGTAAATGTCAATATGATCCTCTTGAAATTTTTTATTCAGCTTATTTAACTCAAGAAGCACATTTGCAAGTAAATGGATGCAAAATTGTACCTGAAATATTGTTGCCAAATCATACATTTTTTCTCCTCTGAAATTCCCATTCTTTCAACAAAGCAGTTATGAGTTTGACAAGTCTTTCCATGACCTTTCCTCTAGAAAGCCACCTAATTTGATGAATTTGTAACACCTCCAACCTATTGATTTGAAATGACTCCATCAACTCTCTCAATGCTCCATGCCTTTTAGCAGATTTTCAAAGCCATGAATATATTTTATTTGCAAATTTATCAATAAACTGCAACTCTGGTAAAATAAGATGAAGCATCATTTGTTGCTATAATGTTTCTCGATGAGCTATGCAATGAATATCTAATAAATGAGGAGCATCTCGATGAAGCTTTGTGGACAAACCTTCACGAATTCCCCTCATGGTAGATGCCCCATCAAATCCAAATCCAACTAACTTCATTAAGGATAAATTCATCTCTATCAAAAGAGTGATCACGACATCATACATAGCTTGAGCCTGTTCCATCCTTTATTTCAAGGAGTCGTATAAATTTTGTTACACATTGACCTCTGCCTCCATTTTTCAAGTATGTAATATAAACAATTAATGTGTTGTTCCATAGTACAATTAGTTATGAGGCTTTCATCAACTAAAATAGAGTAAAATGGACTATGAAATATAGTTCATCTTTACAACTTTTTCCAGTAAACCTCCTTAGCAGCTTGTAAAGGGAACTCTTTTCCAAATGTTGTATTTGTATATGCAAAATATTCATCTGTGAGAGGCATGCGTAGAGTTCCGTTATACCTGTTCAAGTCACAAATTCCGGCTTATAGAGCTCCAAAGATAAATCATGGTATGGCAAAAAAATACATATTTTCCATCACTGATATGATTCTCTCCTTCTCAGCATCTACCATTAGTTTTATGTGTTTAGTGATTGGAATGCTACTTTGTTTACTTCTCTACCCTCCACACATTAATGCCATGCAAATATTACGGGGCTAACAAATTTGGTTATAAGGTAATGTAGGCCACTAAAAATGGTGAATAACTGGTGCACTCCATCTTTACCAAATGGAGCCACAAATCTTATAATTGACACACCAAGAACATTAAATGCCTTTCTACAACCATTGCAATCTACTTATAGCATAAACTCATGTCAGATCCATGTTTTCTATTTGGAATAAGCATGATCCTTTTAGGTTCTCTTTAAATGTCTGAAAGTCTTCCACAATTTACTGCACCATCTAACTCGTGTTACATTCTTGTACAAGACACTATCACAATTGTTCATTTTGAGAATCTACAAGCCTTGACTACCCTGCTGAGAGATGCTAACCCTTGAACCCTCGAAGTGTTTATTTTTATTATTAACATTCTTGTGAGTAGGTCAATCAAAAAAAAAAATTGGGGGAGACTTCAACAAGAAGTATAGAGCCAAAGTTTTATAAAGGTTTTAGTTAAGCAATGCAAATAATTATGAAAGGAGTATTTGAGAATAGTGTTATGACATGAATTTCTGTGCATTATTTTGACATAGTTTAGAATTAGAGATTAGAGAATAGTGAAGAGGATAATTTAAATGCCATTTGAGATAAGGATGCAACAACTAAAATCTCAACATACATACATTACACAAACTAGTTAGGGTCCATGGATGTCATATTTCTGTGGACCTCTTAAAGATTGTTTTGATTGATACAAGTCCTTGTGGAAGCATAAATGTCCCTCAAAGTTTCGATTGTTACGAGTACACCATGTACATGAAGCTATCTTGACAAACTTTGATCTAAGAAAAATAGAGGTTAATTTCAGAGCAAAAAGCATAAGTCATGAGATTGGGCTTATAACTTTGGCAAAGGTTGATAGTCATGACTAACTTGGTTTATGTTTCATGGAGCACAAAAATAAAAAAAAATACAAACCTCTTGTAGAGATGTTAAAGCAAAGACAATTTTTAAGTGGCAAATAATTCTACCACTTATTTGTTTTCCAAAAGTGCAACTGAATGTTAAATGCAATAGCATACTCCTGAATTTTTACTTTCATCAATCACAGAATACCAAACAAAAAATTCATTCAATAGCTACAAGAATATTTAATTTTAAGATGGAAAGTGCTTACTCAATTCTTTCAGTAATGAAATTCTAAACTGTGCAAAGTTTATTCTATTTCTCAGTATAAGGTGGCTCACATGTGTATCTGTTTCAATGTCTGAAGCAAGATGAAAGCAATACCCCAACGGGTCCCTTTGATTCTGTACCTTAATTTGTATGAACCGGTCTGCCCCTTAGCGCTGAATGGAAATCTGAAAATGATGAAATACTTATTTTCCTTACAAACTCATACAACGTACTGGCCCTCTCCACAATCCAAATGAGATTTTTAATGTGTAGCTGCATATATTATTGTCTTCAACTCAAATCAAATTAATGTATAGTTGGAGTCTGCCCCATATTTTTGTGAAACAACTGTCAAATTAATAATCCACAGTTTTTTTAACAATTTTCATTGAGGCGCCCTGTCAATCATCTATTTTTTTTATGTACCACGCACAATATGGCAGCAGGCTACAGTTTGCCAGTTTTGTGAGCATCTAGATTCTAGACTCCTCTATTGGCAATGGCATTCAATACAATCTGCGCTGAATCTCCAATTAAAAACATTTTTTATTCATTTGCACATTGGATACAGTTAATGTTTATGTGGACCTTCAACTGTGGACGGTGTGAGGTGGATAGTAGGAGACTAGAGTTGTGGGACTTGAGAAGCACAAGTCTGTCATGAGTCATGACAGCCTACAGGATGGCTCGGAGCTCCACATTGATTACTGCAGTCTGCAATTTGCCCTCCCCCTATGGCTATTACTCCATTCTGAATTTTTGATACGTTAAAACTAATAAATAAATTTCTAAAACATATTTTACCCACAATTTACAACCACTACCAGATACAGCTGTCAGCGCCGATGGTGCAAGTCGGAGTTGGTGAGGTGAGTTAGACTGAGACAGCAAATTCAATGAGCCAAAACAAAAATGGTGGGGTATTAAATGTGGTGGCATGATGTGCCAAAGGAGGACTGCAATTTGAAATTTAGATGGATGAGATCACTGCTCGGAGCCTGGAGGAGTATTCAATACAAAACCAAAGTCAAGCGGAATCAGATAATACAAATCCCGAAGGGGATTTCAATACAAATCTTTACAACCCATAATTAATATGATGCAATTGCAAGCTTTTCTTTGTCAATGGTGTCGACTCTCGGGCCACTACCAATCTACCAAAGCCGTGTTCAAGCTACTTAAAAAGTTAAATGTCATCTTGCCTATCCCTCCAAATTCTCAACTAGCTAAGTGACATTTTCGAATTTTGCCCTTCATATGACATTTTTACTAAAATGCTAAGCTTCGATATTGTCAAACAATTTTTATATTTTGAATTTCTTTTTACGGGCCAAAATTTTTCTGCACTTTTCTGACGGGTTAGAAGCCCTTTGACGGGCTCTGACGGGCTCAATTTTGAACACTGCTGCCAACATGTATTATTATCTGGCACTGCTGGCCTCACAACTACATGGATATGTGGCTGTTCTTTGCCTCTTTTGATGCTGACAACCACATCAAACATTGCCCTCTGACTGCTGCAAGTCTATCAGTAGCTTCATTCTCCTTCCTAGGTATGGACACAATGCTGAAGGCCTCGAAATCCTCCATGAGATCCCATACCCTACTCTTGTAGTTCTTGAGCAGGTCATTTTTGAAAGCATTCAGTCCTCTGACTTGATTGGCAACCAATTCACTATCACCAAACACTTGCAAGTTCTTGATCCCTAGCTTCCTTTCCCAATGAATACATTGGAATAAAGCCTCATATCCAGGAGTGTTATTTGAGCAAGCGAACTGGAATCAAAAGGTTGAATGATATCTCATACCTCTAGGGGACACAATCATGGCACCTCCTCTAACTCCTTGTCTACTGTTTGAGCCATCAAAGAACAATTTCCATACCTCATTGTCATCATTGAATTATAGCTTAATTAGGTCAGGAAGGGGGTGGTTCTCTTCATGTAGATAGTAAACACCCAATTTAGATTCCTTCCATTTCCTTATAGGGATCAAAAGCATGTCTTTTACTAGCCCACTCATCAAGGGTAAAGTTTGGGATACATTCCACCTTGGTATCTGTTTCATTGAAGTGCTTAGGAGGTCATCTTGATCAAAAGTTGAGCAGTTGGCGTTGATTGGGCTAGGCACATAAGATTCAATATAATAATTAGCAATAGGTTCAAATTTCATTGTGGCCTTCACTCCATACCTTGTCCTAAAGAGCATATGTGACCAATCAGTAGATAGGTAGCCTCCGATTTTGGCAGTGAATTCTCTAGACATAGACACAAAGTAAAATGTATTGGAAAGTTTATGATTGACACATTTTGCAAAACAGTCACATTAGGGAAATCGTGTGTAGAGTGAGAATCAGATCCTTGATAATTCCCACAGTAGTCACTGTTGTCCCATCTAATTAGACATACTCCTCTAGAGATGAATTCATATTGGAGACCCAACTTATCAACTATTTGTTTGGGCATCTCAGAACTACTGGCCCTAGAATCAATCATATAATTGTGTACTAATTTATCTCCAATAATTAATGAAACATAGAAGGGAGGAGGTCTTAGGTTTTAACCTTGTTCTTCATGGTTCCTCCCTGGATGAATTGCATTAGTAAGCACTCTCTCTTGTTGATTAGGGGGGTGATTTAAACTTGACCAACTTATGCATGGTAGTCTACAACAAATCCCTCTGCTCTGGAATGGCCAGTGACTCCCATAGTGAAATATTCACATTTTTCCTTTTCATCTACTCAATAATATCGAATGTGTTGTCCTATTGCTACCCCTTCCTAAAAAAATTTATTTCTTGTACATGGGTTATTGTAACCGGTGCTTGACTAGGTTTGGGAGGTGGTCTTGGATTGGTTCAACATGTTTAGAATTGTACTTGGAGCACTAGGACCTTGTGCAGCGATGGAAGGTTAAGGGTTACCTGAGCTCAGTGGTTGGCCCTCTATAATACTTCTATTTTTGGACCGTGTATTGACAGCTAAACCTTAAGGAGGGGACTTATTCATCCCACAAAAGTTTTCAGTCTGCCAGTTTACTAGCACAGTTTCATTTTGGGGGTCACCTTGTTGAGATCCTTATTGTTGGTCTCCCTCTTGGCCAGGTTCTTATAGAACCATACCGGTTTGCACCATCAAGGCCTAATTTAGAGCACCATTAAAGTAGGTTGATTGATTATGTGGCTGCTCGCACGGAAAACACCAATCATAATCCCTATGCCATAGTATGTTCTATGTTAATACCAATGCTCTTGATGTTGAAGCTGTGTGTAGGATCATACGGTTTGAAAGGTCTAGCAGCTTGGGGATGTCCTTGTTTATGGCTCTGATTCATAATTTGAGGTGGTGGCCTATTCTGATGATACAGGGGTTTAGCTTGGTATTGAACCTAGGTCGGGTATGGCCTGGAACTCTGAGCTTATTGTCTTTTAATGGTCACTAGCTCATTCCCAAAGTTCTGAAGTTGCTTCATCACCGCTTCCTGAAACTCTTTAGAGGTATTAGATGATAAAGTGGAAGCTTCAGCTGAGCTTTGAATCCCGGGGGTGGGTATAAGAGCTAATATAGGTGCTTGGCTAGTATTTGGGCTTCCTAATTCAAGGAACAGAGGCAAAGATGGCCTAGGAGTGATTTTTCCAGCTTGAATCAAATGGTTCTCAGCCCTTATAGAGAGGTTATATGTTGCAGGTAATGTAGTGCCCCCCATTAACTGAATCATTAGAGAAATATCATAATTTAAAGCCCCTAAGAAAATATAAGAAGGCACCTTCATTAGTGGGCTTTACTGCTATTGGGATCATATTCTAGGTCTGTTGGAATCTGAGGTTGAAGTCTGACAGCTACTTGTTCAGAGGCTCTCTTGATTTTTGTTAGTTACTCTAATAAAGACAAGTTATCACCTTTTTCCCCAAACTGATTGTGAAGGGCCGTACACAGCGGGTTCCAATTCTGGATAGAGTTTGCTTCAAGACTCCTGAACCATTGTGAAGATTTCCCTTTGAATGAAGAGGTGAGTAGCTTGACTACAATTTCCATCTCATAGATCTTGTGGATTGTACATACATTTGTGATATCTTGGACATGGTCACCAGGAGAAGTTTGATTTTTTCCAATGAAATGTGGGATGCTCTTTAATGCTGCAATCATAACTAGGTTTTTGTGCAATCAAGGCAAGCGGACTACTACCGATGAATTTGCCATATGGATTTAGTTGTGCCATTCTGATTGGCCTCAAGAATCCTTGCAGACTAAAAGAAAGGCCTTGTAGGTGGAGGTGTTGACAATGATGTTCTACTTGGTGGAGATGAAGACCTCTGAATTCTTCTTACTCTCCTTTCTTTTCTTGGGGATAGACACAAGTATTCAAATATACCTTCTTTCCTTGCTCTAGACCAGGTTTTTCTCATGAACCTCTCAAGCTTAGGCTGCTGAAACTAGTAGATTCGTTTCTTTTGGAGTCACTAGATGTATAATTTTTAAGCTTCTTAAAAGCCAAAATCATAGCAAGTGTATATCAATCCCTATTATAATAAGATGGAGACTTCTCTAGTCCCACTGGGCGTGTGCTAAACTACTAACGCAGAATCATATCACCCCCAGATGATTTCTACAAGCCTAATTTTCTAAGGCAGAGTCATTTGGTGTGATTGTGTAACATTGAACTTTCCCTAAGGTGTGGGACCCTTGCAAAATGGGGAAAGCTATTCAAATTGAAGGTTGGTTCCTTATTCCCCTATTTAGGTGCGTATGTAGGGAGATTGCAGAGGATCTGTATCTCTAATACCTAATCTAAAACTTTACCAAGGAGATAGGGATATAAGAGAATACATAAATTAATACAAAGACTAAACTACGAAGTGATGCACCAAAGTAATGATGAACACTTATTGTTCTAATAGACACAAACCAATAAAATGCATATAATAGACAAGCACAAATATCCAGATATATAATGGGAGACCAAATGAAAGCAAAAGAGACAAGAGAAGATCTAAAATTGATCACAGACATGTTTTATTGCTCTGTAGATTGATATAGTCCATTACAAAGTAGCCAAAAGGCAAAAAGGTAATGTAATTTTGATAGAAGGGCCTGAACCCCACAGATCCCTTTGCTAGAAGGAGGATGGAGCCTTGCAAAACAAAGAATGTCCAACCCTTTACAATGAATCTTGCCCCCATATTTATAAACTCAACCTAAAAGAAGAAAGAGAGAGAGAAGCTGTAAAAATAGGTCGGAAGTTCAACCACCGCTGTCAATGCCTCTGATGAAATTTTCCTCCCGAAATCCTTATTTTCTTCATCAATCCTTGGTTCAACACTTTGAAGGAGGAGGGAGGAACAATGAAATAGATCAAATTTAATCTGGTTGTCGAGGCAAGAAGATCTTGCATTGAAGGTCCAACGAAGATGTTTCCTCCATTTTTCTACACCTAACCTCCTCAAACTTAAAGTTTCATACCTCCATGGCATGGGTGAGGCCGAGATCTTTCCAACGGCGTCATATTTACAATATTTCAAGCCCTGAGTCGAAAAAATATGCCCCTTCAAAGTTTGTATCGGGTCCATACAGGAGGGCTAGAAAACAACTTGAAAAATGGGCCCCCTTTTGATATCGGGACACATGGTCGGAAGATTGGAACAAAAATTGGACCTATGGGTCCATAATTTATCTTTTGCCCCTTTCTTCTAATTCCCCGTTTTGGCTTTGACTCGGGCCCAGATGCTGACTTTTTCCTTGGGCAGAGTTCCAGGCCATTTTACAACTTTTACCCCCTTTTGAGATAATAAGGAACAAAGAACTAACCTTTTCTCTCAACGGTCCCACTTTCCTCCTAGGACATGCATGGTAGTCTAGCGCTCGTTTAGAAATATTTTCTCTATTCACCCCTTGAATCAACGTGATACTGACACTTGGCCTTCTTTGCTTACACCTTTATACTTAGACAATTTTGAAGCCCTTTTCTGTTTTCCTTTTGACTTTGTTTCCTTCTTATGCGGGATCGTGGTTGATCCAATATTTGGCACGGGGGCGAAATATGGATAACAAGTGGTTTAAGCTGTGTTATTGTATGAGTGGTTAGGAAACTCCTAATTTATGGGGAAATGTTATGGGTTATATTCTTGGCCCATGGTTTTATTTTATTGGAATATTGCTATGACGGTTACCTATTGATGTGCTTACATATAGTTGAACATGCAGTAGGGTAGAGTAGAACTTGGAAGTACATTATTGTATGGTAAAACAACTGAGTAATACAATAAAGAAGATAAGTTATTGCTCGAAGTTTTTTCTCGAAAGTGTTATTCCAAGATAAATAATTACTGTGTTATCTTTTGTACGCCATTTTTCTGTTTTTTGTTTATCTCAAAGATTTTGTGAAGTATTGCTTCTCTTGTACTTGTTTATCAAATCAATTTTTCTTCATTTGGTATTAGAGTTAGGTTTTAACTTTGTGTGAAGAGTTAGGGTTCCTGAACCCTATGATAAACTTTGCTTGAGTGGGAGTTTTGCATGTGAGAATCTTTTCGAGTAAAGAAAAATGACTGGAAGCGCAAGGATTGAGATCGAAAAATTTAATGGCCAACGTTGAGTTATGGAAGCTCAAGATGGAAGTTCTTCTTGTGGATAGAGATCAATGGGTTGTTGTATTTGGAATCGTTTTTGCGCGTATGAAGGTAGAGGATTGGGATAAGATTGATAAGAAGGCAAATAGTTCAACTAGATTGTGTTTGTCGGATTCAGTTTTGCTGAATGTATCAATGGAGAAAACCTCTCATGCGCTATGGGAGAAGTTGGGGACTTTGTAGCAAACAAAGTCTCTGGTGATCAAACTGTTTCTCCTGAAGAAGCTATATTCATTAAGAATGAATGATGGTGACTCTGTTGCAGAACATATGAATGTCTTTGATACTGTGGTAAGTCAATTAAATTTTGTTGATATTAAGATGGAAGAACTCAGAAGAGGATAGATGTATTACTCTATTGTGTTCTTTACTTGAATCTTGGGATAATCTTGTTATGACTATTACTAGTACTAAACAAAAGTATTAGTTGAGGATGTAGTTGCGGCTTTATTGTTGGAAGAAATGAGGTGCAAATGTAATGTCCCTTTTGCACAATTAATTAATTCTGAATACCTGAAGCCTATTGTTATTATTTTCTATAGGCTAAGGGGAAATTAAAAGAGGAAAATAAATTAATTTAAGTGGTATAAGGATATTGGTATATTTTAATTGGAAAAGGACACTTAAATTCTATTTCAATCCAAAAAACATTATTAGAATAAAAGAATAGTAGAAGGTTGGCTTCTATTATTAGGCACTTAGAATTTCGAAATAAATAAAGGAGGGGTGCCAAAATTGAAGAGAGCTGCATGTTTTTGTAAATCCTAAGTTTAGGATAAGGGGTGGAAAAAATATTATTTAATATGTTCGATCCTATTTTTAGGATGGGGTGCCAACATGGAGGTGGATAAGGGATTATTTAAAGTGTTTAATCCTATTTTTAGGATGGGGCACCCACTTTGGAGTGCCTAAGAGGTATAAAGACAGACTTGTGGGTTCATTGTAACACATCTTGGAAATTTATGAAGTATTTTCTTTGTTTACAAGAAGCTTTTACTTGTACAAACAACAACAGAGGACGAAAACCCTCATTTACATACGGAATTGGGGACGAAATCCCCCACTTCTCAGTTGGGCAATTCCATTCAGAAGTTGCAGAGGTCTTTCACGGTGCAATTGTTACGCCAGTTTAGCTCCAGGGAATTGTATTCATACATTGGTATTATTTTATTGTATCTGGTTGGAAATAAATATCTGAAAGTATGTTTTATCCCGTATTGGTTCGCTGTTTTTATTTATAAAATTCAGATTATTGCTACTGTTGTAAAAGTTTATTTTTGCAATATTGCTGCTCTTAGGATTTAACGGAAATATCCGGATTTGCTAGAAGTTTCTTTTTAGGGATATTATAGTGGTATCAAAGCAAATTTCCTCCCAGCTTGAGGATGGGGAATTAAAAAAAATGAGGAAGAAAAAAAAATTGGCTTTGAACTTCATGCAGGTTAGTGACAGAGAAATCAGATACCAACAAAGGGAAAAGAAGAAAGCTTCAGAACAACCAGAAGTCATGGAAAACCTGGACCCAGAAGAGGCATGTTTTGATAGGCTTGTTCAGGGACAGGACATGTTAGCTGATACGATGGGTCAATTGATCCAAGTTTTGCAGGGCACAAATGTGCAAAGGACTCCTAACGGTGAGAGAAGTTCTTCAAGGGGAAGCAATAACCAACACACTCGGAAGATGAATGTTGGTTCTATTGCTAGGCCCTTCCAGCCCGAATTCCTTCGCAAGGAGGAAACAGTTCTAGAGGTGGAAATTTAGTGATCTATAGCAAATAACATTGCTACTAACTATGCGAAATACAAGGTACTTCCGGGTGAGATTAGAGAGGCTATATCGTTCAATAATTTCATCAATCTGAAGAAGATTAGGAGTGGACCAAGAGCTGATCCAAGACCACAAGCTACTCAAAGAGACTTGCAGCAGGCACTAGGGAAGTTGTCACTCCCCACTTTTGACAGATTTGGCAAGAGTATTACTCGTGCATGGATACAAAAGTTGGATACCTTCATATCACTCAGGCCAACGATGGAAGAGGAAGCCATCAAATTTGCAACCCTTTATCTACAAGGCATAGCGCATGAGTGGTGGTACCATGGGCTAATCACACAAGGACACAATCTCATTCGCTCATATGCAGATTTCAGTGACAGGTTGATAGAGTGGATCCAAAAATTCATTTTTGGGAATTAGCCCAACTCAAACAACTACATTCGGTAAGCGATTATGTAGCGATATTTCAGAAACTTTCTGTGATGGTACCTGATGTTATAAAGAAGAGACTGGTTGTTTTGTTTATTGAAGGTTTAATGAAATCTCTTAGGGGTTTAGTGAAAGCTTTCAGCCCTACTTCTCTACATGGAGCCATCAAAAAGGTTTTGGATTTGGAAATAGCAGCTCCTAAAGGGAAATTTTTGCCTATAGGATAGCAAAGAACTACATTTTTTGAGCAACAAAAAACAACGCCTTTGGGGCAGCTAAGGACAATACCTTCCGAGCAACCAAAAGCATCTTTTGTGGGGTAGCACCTGTTGAGCAGATGCGAACAAAGGGGGATGGGGTTCGAAATGAACTTAGGCGGAAGAAACTATGCTTCACTTGCAAGGATCAATGGGGACCCGGGTCATAGGTGTCTTCCAAAAGGACAAGTGCATTACATAAAAGTGATATCAGATGAAGATTTAGAAGAACCAGAGGTTGTAGGAAGCACTCTTGCCACACTTACAAGTATACTACAATATCAACCCTTTAGGGTTAGTGGAGTCCTTGGGTAAAACATTATCGTATTGATTGATGGTGGGGCAACCCACAATTTTATAAATGAAGGATTGGTGAATAAAAGATATTTGGAGACAAACAATGTAACAAGTTTCAACATCATTGTAGCCGATGGTTTTACCATAACATGTCAGAAAAAAGTTGAACTTAGCTTCACATTGGATGACCTTTAGATGAGTGATGATTTTTATGTTGTTGACTTGGTGCTAGGAGTGCAATGGTTGCATTAGTTGGGGGAATTCATCCAAAACTTTCGTAATATGGAGCTGAAGTTTAAGTTAAATGGGAAAGATTCAGAAGAACCAGAGGTTGTAGGAAGCAATCTTGCCACACAAGTATACTACAATATCAACCCTTTAGGGTTAGTGGAGTCCTTGGGTAAAACATTATTGTATTGATTGATGGTGATATCAGATGAAGATTCAAAAGAACCAAAGGTTGTAGGAAGCACTCTTGCCACACTTACAAGTATACTACAATATCAACCCTTTAGGGTTAGTGGAGCCCTTGGGTAAAACATTATCGTATTGATTGATGGTGGGGCAACCCACAATTTTATAAATGAAGGATTGGTGAATAAGAGATATTTGGAGACAAACGATGTAACAAGTTTCAACGTCATTGTAGCCGATGGTTTTACCATAACATGTCGGAAAAAAGTTGAACAACTTAGCTTCACATTGGATGACCTTTAGATGAGTGATAATTTTTATGTTGTTGGTTTGAAAGAGATTGATTTGGTGCTAGGAGTGCAATGGTTGCATTAGTTGGGAGAATTCATCCAAAACTTTCGTAATATGGAGCTGAAGTTTAAGTTAAATGGGAAAGAGTTGGTAATCCATGGGATCACTGATAGAGTTACATCAGTTTCAACTTGCAGAATGGAGGCTATTACTGTTGTTAGCACACTTTCCAGATCCTAGTTGATGCATGATTCCACTACTTTAGACTCCTTTATTGAGGCTATTGAAAGAGCTTCACCTAATACATGGTTTCCTAATCATATCAGAGAGGTGCAACAGAAGGCAACAACTTCAAGGTTTGGGAATTGCAATTTCCCAAGGTGGATTTGGGATCCCGGTATTTGCAGGGCAGTTTAGAATGAGAGAATTGGAATGGCATTGCTTGAGGACAAGCAATTCTAGGAAGGGCAAACTGTAACGTCCTCTTTTCAGAATTAATTAATTCTAAATACTTGAAGCATATTGTTATTATTGTCCGTAGGCTAAGGGGAAATTAAAAGAGGAAAATAAATGAATTTGAGTGGTCTAATGATATTGTTATATTTTAATTGGAAAAGGACACTTAAATTCTATTTCAATCTAAAAAACATTATTAGAATAAAAGAATAGTAGAAGGTTGACTTCTATTATTAGGCACTTAGTTAGAATTTATACATAAATAAAGGAGGGGCCCCCAAAGTTGAAGAGAATTGCATGCTTTTGTAAATCCTAATTTTAGGATAAGGGGTGGAAGGTATTATTTAATATGATGGGGGTCAACATGGAGGTGGATAAAGGATTATTTAAAGTGTTTAATCCTATTTTTAGGATGGGGCGTCCACTTTTGTTTTATTGTAGATGGTTGGAAATAAATAAATAAAATTCTTTTTTTTCCCGTATTGGTTCGCTATTTTTATTTATAAAATTTAGAGTATTGTTACTGTTGTAAAATTTTATTTTTGCAATACTACTGCTCCTAGGATTTAATAGAAATATCCAGATTTGCTAGAAGTTTCTTTTCAGGGATATTACACAAATCCATTGAGGATTATTAATCTAAGGATGCCTTGTTTGTGAGAGGTCGTACCAAAGAAAAAACCAAGAAAAGCAACGATAGCCAAAGTTCAGAAATAAATGGAAGACTACAGAAAAATATAAGAGGAAATGTTGGAATTGTAGTAAGACATGGCATTTCAAGAAAAATTGTAGATCTAAAAAGGCGGAAAAGGGTAAGTCATTTGATGATGCCAGATCTTCAGACATGAAACCCTCTCATGAAGATTTGAGAGATTTGTTCTTAGTGGTGTCTAGCTTGCATGCATGTGATGGTGCATGGTTGATTGAGTCGGGTGTCTCTTTTCATATTGCTCCTGATCGGGAGTGGTTCTATGAGTACGGAAAGATCAATGGAGGTGAAGTCTTCTTGGGAGACAACTCGACCTACTAGATCATAGGTCGCGGGAGAGTCAAGTTGAGGTTCAAAGATAGAAGGATTAAAACCCTCTTTGGTGTTTTGCAGGTTGTGGGTTTGACCAAAAACCTAATAATTGTAAGTAAGATGAATTATGTGGGTGTGTAGGCAGTCTTTACTAAGGATAGTTGCAAGATGGTTCGAGGAGCAATGGTGCTGGTAAGGGGAGTCTATATAGGAACACTGTTCAAGCTTGGGGCAAGCACTGTGAGTGATAAGTGCAATAACTTTGTGGTTCCAAAGCATAAGAAAGCTACAAATCTGATTCCTATGCAAAGAAGATGATATTGTGGCATCAAAGGATGGGACCTATTGGAGAGAAAGGCCATCGTGTATTAAAAACGAAAGGTATGGTTGAAGGAATTTTTGATTTTCCTCCAAATTTTGATTCCTTTGAGCACTGTGTGTTTGGAAAGAAAACTAGAGTAAAGTTTCCTAGCTGTGCTACAAGATCAGATTGAATTCTACATTTAATACACAGTGATGTGTTTAGACCTATGAAAGTTAAATCAATAGGAAAAGTTTTGTATTATGTTACGTTTATAGATGACTTCTATAAGGAAGACTTGGGTATATTTTATGCGGAACAAGTACTAAGGATTTCAATAATGTTCAAAGAATTTATGGCTCTTGTGGAAAATTAGACAGAAAAGAAGTTAAAGGTATTGAGAAGTGATAATGGCGGGGAAATATTGCTCTAGTGCCTTTGAGTAAATCTATAAACAATGTGCAATAGACAAGGCAGAAGACAACTCCATACACGCCACAACAAAATAGAGTTGCAGGAAAAGAATGAACTTTATGCTGACTTTGTTGGATAAGGGAAGAAGTATGCTCAGTGGTGTCGGTTTGGACAAGAAATTCTAGGCAAAAGCAATGACAACTGCTTGTTACCTAATCAATAGATCCCCCACATCCGCCCTTGAAGATAAAACTCCACATGAAGCATGGAGTGGTAAGAAAACCTCTATTCAGCATTTAAGGGTATTTGCTTGTATTGCTTATATGTATATCCCAAACGAGAAAAGAACAAAGTTTGATGATAAATCCACTAAGTGCATATTTATTGGATACTCTAGTTGTGTAAAAGGATACAAGCTATGGAATCCCAGAAACAAAAAAGGTTGTTTACGATCGTAATGGAAGCTTCAGAGAAGTTAAGGGGATTTTTTAGCAAGAAGCAAAACCAAAGGATGAAAATGAACAAGCTTATGTTGAACTAGAAGAGAGTGAATCTGTGTCTCAATTTGATGCAACTGTAGAAGATGAATCGGAGAAAGACTTGCAAGAGGAAGATTCAGATGAAGCATAAGAGAACCAGAAGATGTTGAACCAGAAACGCCAGTCTTGAGAAGATCATATCAAGTGAGAAGGGAACATGATAGGTATAGCGCTCCTGATTTCCGTTATGCTTTTCTTTTATCAGTTTTTGTCTATTATTGATGATGACTCTAGAAGACTATAAAGGAGGCTTTTGGCTCAAAAGAAACTAAAGTTATGGAAAAAGGCTATGGGGGAGGATATGGGTCCGTAAAGAAGAACCACGTACATGAAACTTGGTAAAATTACCTACTAGAAGAAAACTTGTTGGTTGTAAATGGGTATTTAAGAAGAAGTACAATGCTAGAAGGGAAAATGAAAAAGTATAAAGCTCGCCTGGTAGCGAAAAATGTTCTCTGCATGTAGAGGGACTAGATTTTGGTGAGATATTTTCGCTCTGTTGCTATGTTACGTTCTATTAGATTTATTCTAGTTATTGTTGCTTTCGACCTGGAAATAGAATAGATGGATGTTAAAACAACTTTTTTGCATGGTGAGCTTGGGGAGGAAATCTACGTGAATTAGCCAGAAAGCTTTAAGGTTAAAGGAAAGGAAGATTTGGTGTGTAAGTTGAATAAGTCTCTTATATGGCTTGAATCAATCACCAAGAAAGTGGATCCAGAAATTTGGTAGATATGTGTTAGGACTTGGACTTGGAAGAAGCAAAGCTTGATCCTTGTGTTTATTATAAACAAGAAGGTGAAATTTTTTGTTATTGTTGTATTGAATATAGATGACATGTTGTTAATTGGTAACAATAAGCAAAATGACCAGTCAAGTTAAGTCTCGTCTCTCATTTCAATTTGAAATGAAGGATCTAGGTGTTGCAAAATTTATTTTGGGCATGGAAATTATAGAGAGATTGAGTAAACAGGAAATTGTGGTTAAATCAAAAGAAGCACGTTGAGATGGTATAACAAAGGTTTAAAATGCAGGAAAGTAAGCATGTCGGTATTCCCTTTCTTGTTGGTCAATAAGTTATCTGTTAAACAATGTCCTAAAAATGAAGTAGAAAATTGAAGACATGTCTCAGGTGTCATATGCTAGGTAGTTGGCATAGTTTGATGTATGCAATGGTTTGTACCAGACCTCATATTGCTCGTGAAGTGGGAGTAATTAGAAGATTCGTGGCAAATCCTAGAAAGGAACATTCGACTGCGGTGAAGAGGATCTTCACGTATCTGCGTGGGACATCCGATTATGCAATATGCTATTAGGGTAATCTTGGTGAAAGCAATACATTGAATCTACATGGCTTTGTTGATTTAGACTGTGGTGGAGACGTGGATATGCGCAGATCCACCACTGGGTATGTTTTCAACTTGTTCGGTGGAGCGGTAAGTTGGGTTAGTAAATGTCAAGCAAGTGTTGTAATATCCACCACAAAGGTTGAGTACATGTCAGCTACTCATGCAAGTGAGGAAGTTGTTTGGCTTCAAATGCTGATTTCCACTGTTGGGTTCACTTAAAATGTTGTAAGGATCGATTGTGACAGTCAAAGTGCAATTTGTCTAGCAAAGAACCCTGAGTAGTATTCTAGAATGAAGCAAATTGATTCAATACCATTTTGTAATAGAAATGGTGGAGGAGAAGAAGATACCACTGGGGAGGGTGGACATAGAAGATAATCTTGTTTACTCATTGACAAAGGATGTAAGTACCGAGAAATTTTCTGGGTGTAGAAAATTAATGGCATGACTTCTCTGAGTTGTTGACCATATGGCCTTGGTACCCCCCTATGGAAAGTATTCAACAAGTGGGAGAATGTTGGAAATGTGCATGGGTTTCTCCCTCTTTTGGACTGTATAGTTAGGGATGATGTACAATTCAGCATGGCTAAATTTTAGGGTCACCTTTATGGGTTTTTGGGCCCGTATAGGTGGGGTTTAATCTATGTTATAGTATGGGTGGTTAGATCAACTCATGATTTACGGGAATCGTTATGGCTTGTATTCTTGGTCCATGGTTTTGGTACACATTATATTGTAATACCACTATGATGGTTACCTATTGATGTGCTTACATATAGCTGGACATGTAGTAGGGTAGAGCAGAATCTTGGAAGTACATTGTTGTATGGTAAAATAGCTAAGTTAATATGATAAAGAAAGTAAACTACTATGTTGGGTTTTTTTCCGAAAGGGGTTTTTTCAAGATAAATCTTGTGTACTGTGTTATCTTGTGTATGCCTTTTTCTGTTTTCTGTTCATCTCAAAGATTATGTGAAGTATTGCTTCTCTTGTATTTGTTTATCGGATCAAATTCTCTTCAGTGACAATTGCTGTGCCTAACCCTGACTTTGTTTGGGTCAGTTGGGTTCATAACAGTGGTATCAGAGCATTCAATAATTTTTAGACTTAGTCAATCCAGATATTAATTTTCATCTATGGGTTTTTCAAAAGGCTTTACGTCAGTTATGGCATGTTTTATTTGGGCTAAAACAGTGGTGTCGGAGCATTTTGGTTCATAACATCCTTACCTAATTTGTGTCTGTGTTCATGAATGCCATGTTAATCTATAGTAGGAACAAAATATATTTTGCAAATCTAAATTATACACAAAGCTCTTCACGAGCTTTCAAGTCACAATCATTCTTTCAAAAAGAAAGCAGTCAGAAAGTGAAGAATCTTTCAACACTAATGAGACGGGTAGTAATTCCCTATAGATAGTTTGTCCTAAATGTTTCTTACACAGCATTCCTCTTGATTGGGTGATTGTGGAATGAAGGAGGTTTGCATCTGGTCAAATGCAACAAGACAAGTTTGAGCAATTAAAACAAAAATTAATTGAGACAACCATTTACTCAGACATACTTTGTAATTTATTCAGACAAAAAATGAATTACAGGGTTGGCAAAGTAAATATAGTTGCAAATGCCTCTTCTCAAATTCTGCAGGTGTATGCAAGAAAATGAAGGGCATAAACATGACAAATGTGTTTGCAATGGTTATTCCTCCCATGTTTTGATTTATATATAAATTTCATATGAATTGCATGATGAACTCCTTTGGATAGCTAATGGGAAGGAAACAATTTATGATGATGCAAGAGGCCATGCTTAGTGAAAAATACATAGACTATATGAATTGCATGATAATACTTTGGATAGCTAATGGGAAGGAAACAATTTATGATCATGCTAGAGGCCATGCCTATTGAAAAAATACATAAAAAGAATATGGCCCAATACACTGACATTTGTGAGACGTGCATGCCAAGTAAACAAAGCATAAAGAAATATCTCAGTATGTATGTTGATTTATTTACTTATTTTCCAATAAATTAGTCTTTAATATATGACGTCGGGGATAGGGGGGTTTGATCAATTCATACTATGATAATACCTTTATTATAGAAAGGCGGGCCTTGGAAGTGAGGTTTGAAGTGCCAAATGGATGGTTTCAAAGGGAAAATAAATACTATAGAGAGTAATATCATGAACATCACCATGTATATGGAGGGGCACAAAAGTCCCAAAGGAAATAAAGAATTACAAACACTGGCATTCACAGGGATTTCTTCATTGGTTTCTCTCTATTTTTGTTTATTTGCTGAATGTTTTATCCATGAAGACAATAGTTTTTATAAATCTGCCGTAACTCTCATCGTAAGAAATTTGTAATCAAGCATTTGCAATAAAGCTTCTGTAAGGGAAGATATGATGCTGTCATGGGACCTTTCACAGCTGGGAGGGAATGGTTTGTAATTGCAACACTTCGCAACAATTGCCATTCTTTTGCTTTCAGGTTCTATATTTGAATTAGATAAATATTGATTTTTGCTTTCGATGATAGTCTGTAATTGCAATTCTAATCTTGTCAAGGAGTAGTATTATCTGGCAATTGCCTTATGCACGTGGTCAGGATCATTAGATATTTTGAAATTTGTATAAGAAACAGTGAAACATTCTAAACATTGCTACAAGATGGGTATTTACTCGTAATGTTTACTATCTATTAAGATAATTTGTTGTTTAACCGTAAATCTTGAACAGTCTCAAATGAGTGTAATGGATACTAGGAAAAGGGAAGCTTTAGACCTTGGATATTTTCCATCTTTTCATTCTGTTATTTTGGACTCCCACTCTATCTTGGAGTTGATGGGGTTGAATCTGCATCTTGACTTTACTGATGAAAAGTTGAAACCTATATGATCTTTGACCAAGGGATTATTTGGTTAGCAGTTTTTGAATATTAGAGACACCATTTTTAAATGCATATTTATCACATCTCCATAACCTGTTTTAAATTCCATCTCTATTATTTATGAGCAAATTGTCCTTTGTACATAGCTGGATTTGAACGTGAAGTTGATGCATAAACCAAAAAGAGTAAAGTTCTTGGATGTTGTAATTATTTTGTAGTTTCTGTCTACCATTTGTTTAAATTTATCTTTAAGTTGTCTGTGGTAAAGAGAAGTCATACAGCTATTTTGATACTATATGAGTTTTAACTGAGATCCTCTGTCTTTCAGGTTTTTACCTTTGGTTCTGTTCCACTAAAAACCTATTTGCCTGATGGCGACATTGATCTGACAGCTTTCAGTAAGCATCAGGCTTTGAAGGATACATGGGCGAATGAAGTACGTGATGTGCTTGAGAGTGAAGAAAAAAGTGAGCATGCGGAGTTTCATGTCAAAGAAGTTCAGTATATACAGGCTGAAGTATGCTTACTTCTCTTCTCTTCAGAAATAGTAAATTTTATTCTTGACCACTCCATGACACATTCCAATACCATGTTCCTACTTTATGGGGAGCACCACTTCAACTCCTTTTCATTTGCAAAATGTTTCTGAAACTTGATTCGCATAGAAACTCACAAGAAACCTTTCATGTTTAATGCAGAGAGTACAAAAATGAGGTATATTTATTTCACATGTTGGTCCTTTAAAAAAACAGTTCTCTTTCCTTATCCCAATTTGAGCAACAAGCTCTTCAACATGTCAAATTTCTTTCTGCTCTTATCCTCTATTGTTTTGAAATTTTGATGGTCGAACCCTTGTTTTTCGTATTTACAAAACAATATTTTTGGAAATTTACAAAGTTGCTTCCAACGGTGGTTGACATGAGGAGTTTCCTTTGTATATTTTGTGGTGGATTTTTTCTGTCTCCTTATGAGCTTCTTTATCCTCCTCCAAAGCAGCAGTCTAATGTGTTCTCATCCCCGCTATTTAATTCAACCGCTAAAATTACCTGTTTTTGGACCATAGTTAATAATGATTGTAAATGTTTATTCCACAACTGTCCAAATCCTGAGACAAGGAGAAACATGGTTTCTTGAGGTTAGTAGATTCCGAGTTTTCCCCATTTTTGCACACTATTTATGATTCATATAACTTGCATACTTTTTTTAATGTGGAGTTCACAATCATTGTAAATGATAAGACTTAGATTAAATATACATACACATATAAAGGTTAGAATATTTTAGTAAGGAATATGAATAAATATATGAGTGCCATGTGGATTTGATTGCACAATACAAGTGGTTATCTTTTAACATAGGATATATCTCTCTATAAATATGAAGAGGTTTAATGTGAAGATTTATGAACTAACCATATTGGAATCGACCATTTGTATAAACTAACTATACTATTTATAATAATACCCATTTTACACTATAGGGGTTAGAACACTTGATTTGGGAGTCTATGTATAGAGTACGAGAATGTCTTGTTTGAAGTCTTTGGATGTTGAGGAAGAGGCGAGCAAAAGCTATCGGCAATATCATGTTATGCTATTGGGTGCTTGTACCTAGTAGCGCCGTCTTGGTAGGTATGTTCCGAGACTGGTACAGGTCCAGTTCCTCTATCAATATGTCCAGGGTATCACAAAATAGGCATGGGTATGCAGGACAAACCTGATCATAATCAGGCCTGTTTTGTGGTACCCTGGACGTACCTAACAATATTGTTTTTTGTTAAAAGAGTAAAACATGGACTTTAAAAATAATAAAAAAACACAACAAATCCTATAAGACACTCCCAATTTCTTTTTAAACAACAATTTAGACTCTTGACTTGGATGCTTCCATTGGCCATCTTTCATTTATCAACTTGGCTTTAGAGGGTACTTTGCACGACTTGCATAGCAGAGCAAGCAGGAGTGGCACTGACACTGCTTGTGATTCTAATGAATCACATGATGGTGTTGATGCTCTTGATAAAGTCATTGAAGAGCAAGTTGATTATGAATATAATGAATATGCTGATTTATCACATTGTATCTTTTGTTGGTGTTGGTGTGTTCACACTAAGCTGGTAGTGGTCTTTTGTGAACCAACTTGGTTTTATCTTGGTGTACACTAACATAAGGGTTAAGCGTAAATTAGGGAGATTGTTGTTTTGAGTGATATATGATGAATCATTTTGTTAATGCATATTGAGTCACTCCAACTATTAGTTTGTTCACAACAACTAGTTTCTTGTTGTGAAACAAACTTTCCCAGATATTGGTACTCCCTATTGTATTTTCATCACATGAATGGGAGACTCATACACAAACATTTGTGCATGCCTTTGAGTTCTCTTGTTTTGTGTGTGCGATGGCTAAGTTCATTGTGGTGATGGCATGCTGAAGTGTTCCTTGATGTCGAGTTTTATGAAATTTCGCACAATGTGTTTGTTCTATGTTCAACCACCGAATATAATGACTTTTGGCATTGAATTATCAATATGTTTTGTGGATATTTAATGTAGTTTGCTTACTCTATGCATATTATATGCTTAATTTTTCTTATTTGGTTATATTTTAAAATATTTTAAACTTTATATATATATTTCGTATGGTCATTACCCGAAGCTGTATCCTGGCCCCAAAAAATTGCTATGCCTGCACCTGTTCCAGTGCTAAGATTGGCTATTAGGCATGATCTCTTGGTGCCTAGGAGAAGGACATCTTACTAAGAAGTCTTAAACTCATAGAATGAGGATGTCTTGATAGGATGCCCAAACTCCAAATTGTGGAGATGAAATATTATCTTGATAGGGCCTATGCGCTTACGAAGATTTTCGAGAGAAGTATATGCTGACAAGGAGGATGCCCTAGTGAGGGATTTATGTGCTAAAAAAGAGGATATTCCTTAGAAGTTTCCTAAGATCTCCAAAGACGGACATTTCAATGAATTACCTAAGTGCTGAGAAATAAGTCCAAAAAGTGCTCAAACACTATCAATTTTGTAGATTTGGATGTCCTATCAATCATTTGAATGCTGCTACCATATGATATCTCGTCAACAATTTTATCACAACTGACATAGTTGGCTGCTTTGAACAATCATATCAATCATGAGGAGGACATCCTACTAAAATGGTCAAATGAGGGAGATAATACGTCTAGATAACGAGTTCATAATATTTTTTTGAGATAACATCTTGTTGAATTTGAAATTCATTATGCCAATAGGTGTTCTGCAATGGCAGTTGGGGGTGGTGGTGGTGGACTGTAATGTCTAAGTTGTTAACAATTGATTATCATAGACTTTAAATTTGACATATGTTTAACTGTCACTGGGAAATAATAACCTTAAATTCAACGTCCATTAAACTGTCACCTAGAAGTCAATCAAAAAATTGTAATATCTTGGCCATATGTTGGACTTTGGATCTCTCTCTCTCTCTCTCTCTGTCTCTCTCAGAAAGATTTTTTTGAGCTTGACACAGTGGTGCAGCTAGATTGATGCTATTTGTCACCATTTTGTGGGAAATTTGTCGAGAAAGTAATGGAAATATTAATCAATGTGGTATGTGACAAATCCAAGATAAGGGCCTTGAGATTGATATCTCTTGGCATGTTTCAGATAGATGTATTTAAGATATTTGTACAAGTTTGTAACTTGGTTTAGCATCCTGAAAGAGAAAGCGAAAAGAAGAGACATCTTTTAGTAGTTGCATTGAACCCCATTAGTGGAACAACCTACGTAAATTCATTTGAAAGGAGTAACATTGGAAGACAATGTGACAAGCCAATACAAATGTACTTGTAGTATCTAATACAAGACATGAGTAGAACTCTTATGTCTAAAGGGTTGCTAGCCCACAATGAGTTCATTATAAATATTTTATGTTGTCAATTCGGATTGAAGAATAACAGTGTGATTTGGATCCCAAGAGATATCCAGGGGACAACACTGTAAATTGTTAAAATCTAGATGTGTTATATGTTCAAGAAATGTTAAAAAAATATTTCAGAAATAGAACCGAACATTCAACGAATGACACATAGTAAAGATAATAGAATTAGAGCACAAAACTTTGTTAAGTATGCATTTGATACATGGCATACTCTCAAGGGAGATGAATGGTTGCCTATCTTCAACTAGCCATGTCTTATGCTATGTTATGTGTTGCTAACTATCTTTATACATAATGCTACAAAGCCAACAAGGCTAAAGAATTATTATGGATGATGAAATGGTTGTTCTTCCATGTGCAACTCTTCAGCTTTTGTCAGTTAAGTTGAAAGTTGTTAGTATGTAATGGTTAAAGTTGGCTTACGGGGCATATGGGGGGCTCTACCTCATTCAAGATGAAGGCAACAACATTGTTGACACTCAACGATATTGGATTGTGAGTTAACCTTAGCAGTTTGGTTTGTAGCTGTTTGGAGCCCTAGCAAATCCAATAATAAAGACCGCATAAGATTTGGTGCATACTTGGATGAGACCATGTATGATGTATCCTTATTGCCGCGTGCCATTGGAAGTGTGTGTGGGGTATTTGGTGGAGATGGATTGATGATCTTAGAAGTAATGCAGACCTCTGTAAACATGCGTGTGGTATCTCGTGGAGATGTATCTTGGAAGTATTGCAAACCTTTGGAGGTAGTTTGGTAGTACGACAAACCATAAAATTTGAGTTGACATTACTGCAGGCCATGAGAATGGGCTGGAGACTATCATTGGAGTTGTATTTGTAGAACCCACCTGAAGCATTTGCCCCAACTTGAAAAGCAATAGTCTCGATTGCGTTTAAGTCTGGGAATCAAGTGTGGAAACTTGTCTTCCAGCTGAGCCTTGGCGAACCATTTTCCTTGGGGAGTAAGCTGACCTGCTTTGACAATTTTATAAAATGGCATAGAACAATTATGTGTATCAATGGTTTCTACAATCAGATTGATTTAAAGACGTGAGGTTGTTTTGCTATAAAAGGTGGAATTGTGAATGCAAAATATGCATAGCTATATGGCATAATCTTCTTAGGAGTTGGTGTGACATGATTAGAGGAAGAAATCACTTCAGGAATCTTTTATCTCTTTCTGCCTATTGATATGATGATACTTCTGGATTGGCTATACACACACCATGATACACCATGATGACTATGCATGTTTGAATGCCCAAAGATAAAATCACAAACATTGTTGGTTGATTTTCCCCCCTTCTCCAACATCCATATTACTATATCTTGCCACGGATTTTGCACTGCAGATAAGAGTCAACAGGGTGTGCATGATCATTGATGCACAGAACACTATCTGGTCCCAACAATGAGCCACCAAACACTTTTTACAAGTCACCCCTATTGGTCTCACATCTTGATCTGTGCAATGCACACAACTTACAATATAACTTTACCAGTCTGTGCTCAACCTTATTGAAATGCATGCACATATTAACTCCTACACTTGTTAGAATACATGCATGAGAAACACGAGCACTATCTATAAATCATAAACCATCCTATTCTCGATACAATCCTAATACAAACTGCTAAGGTAAACCTCCCTTGTCTGCACACTAATCTGCACAGACAAGGGGTCTGCCTATACAACTTATTTAAGCTCATGCTATAATCAACAATGGTTCAATGACTTACTCATCTGTTTTTATTGGATGATCAACTTGTCTTTTTCTTTTTCTAATATAGGGAGTGGGTTTATATAGTTACTTGACCCTCCCATTTACTATCAGTTCTAACCCTAGATCCACCATTTCTGCTAGCATGAACAAGGAGTGCTTAACACACCAACCCTGCATCGATGTTGGCATTCACATGCACCAACAACCGTCTCATTCCAACAACTGTTAGATCCGTTTTTCTTGCTAGGTCATGTCCTTCAACTACTTTTCTTTTGTTCTGGTTCCTTCTACTGGTCTAGGGCAGTCATTTCGGCAAGGGACTCTATATGCACAACACTTATTTCTTTGCTTGCAATCATGCACAACCCTTCTTTTGCACATAATGCATAGCCCTTTTACTGTTGTGACAATCATGCACTCTTCTTCCCCTCAAAGTTGATCCCCATTCCGCCGGAGTTGATCCCCATTACCCTTGTGTGTTGTCTCTACCGTGTCTTGCGCATAATCTCTAGTGTCTAGCACGCCATGTGCAATATTTCGTCTTAACCGAGATAGAGTCAAGGCTTCCCCTATGGGATTGATCATTCCTACACACCAATGTTCCCTCAGACCAAGTACATGTTGTGTCCTCATAGCTCTTTTTGTTGTGCCTATGTGCAACATTACCAAAAGATGGAGGTCTATACACCAATGTAGCTCGTGTGGTTTGAAGCATCTTCACATCGCACATCCTTCACGTGTGACGACCCAACCTGGTTGTGCATTCTCTTGTGCTGCCAATTGACTTCCCCATGTGATTGGACTTTAGTCTTTGTGCATCCACAATTTTCATTCATCTCCCGACCTTCATGTCCCACCCTTTTGGTCCATGGACGAGTGTTGGGTGAAGACGCCCCTAGCCCATAGTTTCAACCCCAATCGCTAACACCGCAAGGCCTTCTACGCATGCCCTTTGTATGGCTGGTCTTTAGCTTATCATGCCACTACCATCCCAATTTTGCCTATTTTCCATTAGGAAGCAAGCTCCGTTGTGCTAGCAAAACTCCACAATAACAAAGTTTGTAACGATGAGTAGACATTACAAAGAAAACACCTTTGGGAATGTGTTAGACATTCCACTACTCATAGTTAATGACACCACATTGTAAGGAGAAAACACTACACAAGGTCAAGGAGAATAATGGTCCTTATTTTCTCGGCTGGTGCACCAAAAAGTTGGTTGACTTTTGCCCCTCCTCTAGTGTCCAAAATACCATATATTGCTTCAAATTTTGCATCGGACAAAAGAGTCAAGAGGGAAAAGATAACATTCTGCACGAGACAAAACTTGTTCTTAACAATGAGCCATTAAGCACTTTTTACAATTAAATCCTATCGGTGTGCACGAGACCTTGATCTCACATCCTAATCGGCACAATATTGTGCAATTTTCAATATAGCTTTACCTATCTGCTTACAACCTTGTTGGAACACGTGACAAATTAACCTGTTTACCAGTCAAAAGAAGTGTAGGAAACATAACAAGATATTTAACCATAAAACATAAACCATCCTATTTTCAGCACAAGCCTTAGACAAACTACTAAGACAAACCTCCCTTGTTTGCACACTAATCTGCACAAACAAGGGGGCCACCATTATGGCCCCCTTAAGCTTGCTTCAAAACCAACAATTGTTGAATAACCTAAACTCATCCATTTTATTGGGTGATCAACTCGTGTCTATTTCTAGTAGAGGGGGGGGGGGGGGGGGAATTATATAGACACTCAACCCCCCCATTTACAATTAGTTTTAACCCTACATCCACTAATTTCGCCAGCATGGACAAGGAGTGCTTTACCATCAACCTTGCATCGATGTTGACATTCACATGCACTGACAAATGTCTTGCTCTGACATCCATCAAATCCACTTTTCTCACTAGGTCATATTCTTTAACTACTGTACTTGTCCTCTTCATTTGTTATCATTCCTTGTGATGGTCTAGCCGAGACCTTGCGTGCATGCGTGCAAGGGACTCCTCACGCGCAATGCTTCTTTCTTTGTGCGCGGCTGCACAACAGCCCGCCTTTTGCACAAAATGCACATCCCTCTTGCTATTGTAACATCCGCGCACTCTTCTTACCCTCTATGTTGACCCTCATTCTGCTGAATTGATCCCTATTCCCCTTGCACATCGTTTCTATGGTGTCCACGCGATCTCCACTGCTCTGCATGCCATGTGATCTCCATTGTCTTGTGTGCGGAACACAATCTTTCTTCTTTACCGAGATAGGGGCAAGGCTTCCTTTATGGAACTCCTCATTAATGTGTGCCGACAAACATCAATCGATACTACATAGGTAATTCTATTTTTAAAAAGATGTACGACAAGTGATCTCTGCACATGTACTTTTTCATTGAGTGATACAAGTTTTGATTCCAAGCATAGCTTTTGTTTATTACTATGTGTGGTCACAAAAGGAAACAATGACATGCTTACATTTTGCGCAGCTCGTAACTAATAGGGGTGAGAATAATATTTCTTGTTTGTGGCGCTTGATTGAAGCAAAAGGACAAGGTGGGATAGTCTATTGGAGAGGAGAGGTTCCTAATGCAAGAGGATCATGAATTAGAAGATTTAAAATGAAGATATGTGTTAATGGAGGTTACATTTGATGACATGCACACATGTTCCTTGATGACCTCTTGCGATAGTGTAAGTACCATATGTTGCAAAGCTAAGGTGCACTACTTCCTAAGGGGTGAGAATAATATTTCTTGTTTGTGGCGCTTGATTGAAGCAAAAGGACAAGGTGGGATAGTCTATTGGAGAGGAGAGGTTCCAAATGCAAGAGGATCATGAATTAGAAGATATAAAATGGAGATATGTGTTAATGGAGGTTACATTTGATGACTTGCACACATGTTGATTGATGACCTCTTGCGATAGTGTGAGTACCATATGTTGCAAAGCTAAGGTGCACTACTTCCTGCTTTATTTGCAATGCCAAGAGAGTAGGTATCCTTGACACACCTTAAAATATGCTTAGCTGTCTTACTATGAGGTTTCCTTGGATCTTGCGCGAATCTGGATACTAAAGCAACAATAGCAATTGGTTCAAGTATGAGTCAGGTAGAGAATTGCCAATGAACTGCTGATGTAAAGTGACGTCAAATTCATTATCATCATAATAGGCAGTCAATTTGACCCCTACCTGGAAAAGGTATTTTAGCATAATCCATATTGAGATTTTCACTATGTCCAAAGCATACTTGGGTTGAGAGAGGAAAGTCCCATCTCCCAACTTCCAAACCTGCATTCCAAGAAAATAATGCCAGAATATCAAAATACTTATCAAACTATTTCGGCAGCATGAATAAAACCTCTATGGGTGTTAGGAATGGCCATGTCATCAACAAACACAACAACAATTAAAATATGACCCATTAATATAATGGGTACAAATAACATGGTGTTTTGCAAACAAATCATCAATCTTGCTCTAGGATCTTGCTTGAGTACATATAATGATGTCTTCAATCTTCAAATGGGCTGTTCTTGATCAGGCTTAATAAAAACCAGAGGGTTACTACACATGTATTTCTTCATTCAAATTACCATCAGGAGGCTCTTTTAATGTCCATACTGATGCATTTCCTACTTAAATCTAGATAAAAATAAAATAACAATTTTAATGGTATCTGGTTTAGCAACAGGGACAAAGGTGTTAATAGTTCATTGTAATCGATACCTTTCCCCTAAGAAGTCCTAAGCAATAAGTCAAATGTTGTGATTCTTGATCTCACCATGAGGTGTAGGTTTTTGCTTGTAGGTCCATTTACAACAGACAAGATTCATCCCTAGAGGTAGAGTAGCCAATGTGCAAGTATTATCCTCGAAGAGTTATATTCATCCATCATGGCACTCCCCCCATTCCTGATTACTAGGAGCCTCATGTGATTGGGGATTGCAAGTGATCATGAATTGTGCCATGAGTGCATAATAAGCACACTCTTGTCCTCTGTCTTCCTTGGGTCAGCCACATCATCAACATCCTAAAGGTTTTGGAAGGGGGCATAATGAAAGACGAGCTTAGCTTATCATAGGAGCTCTAGTAGATGAGGATGCCACAAGAACATTAAGAACTACAATAGAAACATTAAAACCTGATTCAACATCCTTAAGAATCTAGAACTACAATATGAACATTAGAAGATCATTTAATGGGTGTGTTGAGAGAAGGTTGCTGAGAAAGTGGACAGCTCTCTTCGATCTACACAACCTTTTGAGTAATGACTTGTTGAAACTCTAAATTATACAATAGATATACCTTCGAATCCTAACTATTTCCCACAAAGAGGCATATGTTGCTCTTGAGCTCTAGCTTATTTTGGTTCTCAAACTGGGATACGAGGCCATGCATTACAACCAAAATTTATGAAATGAACAATTACAGGCTTTTGTTCAGTCCAAGCTTCTTTAGGAGGCATGTGGGGATGTGGACGTTTTGTTTTGTTCTTTATCTTTTTTTCACCATTAGTGAGCCTAAAACCCATCAAAATTTCTTCACAAACTACAAGGTTTCCCTAAAGCGAGAGGTTGATTTTGTTTCCGACACAATAATGCGACACCTGTAGCAATCGATCAAATTGCAAAGATATCACAAAACTTTTGTTTTAAACTCAAGCCTCAACTTCAAGCATGTGCTGCAATCTCTTGCTAAGTGGAGAAATCCCTTTTCAAGCAGGGATACTCCATTTATGACAGCCACAATAATGCGACACCTGTAGCAATCGATCAAATTGCAAAGATATCACAAAGACAGATGAATTTTGTACCATGTTAGGATAAAGTGCACAAAAAATAATGATAAAACACAAGTAGAGAATAGCATGGCCACAAAGAGGACACTCAAAATAAGGTGGTTAGTTTCCAATTAATCCATTAATCCTTAAGAATATATGCTACAAGACATAAATGCATGGGTGCACTGTGAGAGCAAGTGTTCTCAATATATAGACTTGCATACATGAGTGCAGTTTGAGAGCAGATGCTCTCAATATATACTGGAAGATCTGATAAGCATGCTTATTTACAAGTGGAAGTATGTACAAGCATGAACAAGTACAAGGATGCAAAAGTACATATGGACGATTCCAAGAGCATGCATATGCATATAAGTGGAGCATTCACAAGCACGGTTTTGCATAAGTACATAAAATATTTTTCAAGTAGGGGAAGAAGTAAACCAGGAAACAATATTCACAAGAACAAAGGTATCACACGGTAAGCTATGTGATGGCTATTTATGTTACCGAAGTACTTATTATCGCCAACAGGTGTGCAAAACCACATTTTTTGAACCAAAATAAACAAGGAATTGTTTGTTAAATCTGCAATGTATATATTGTGTTAGTTTACTTAATTTACATTTTGCATAGATTCATGGTAATCTTAAGGCTTTGGAATATAAAATGTGTCAGTCCAATTAAACTTCTCTAAACAGAGTTGAATTAAAAAATCTTTCTATGCCAGTGCGATGATTTTCTTTAACAGATTAAACAAGCTATTATTTTAGATATACGGTTTTCACAGTCCATAAAATTAACAAGAAAACAGATTTCTGGAAACATCTTTGTAGAGACTTTTTTAATCAAGTAAAAAAGGTGAATGTTCTATACAATTGTTTCCAGAAATCTGTTATCTCATTAAGTTACAATTTGTCAATACAGATGCTTTTCAAGTAGATTAATGTCATTTCCCTTTGAACGTGCCTTTTTGTTAAGGCAGAATCAGTGACTGCGTGCTAGTGTTTCTGATTATTTTTCTTTCTTGTCTTTTAGGAAGTGGTTGTTTACAGAAAAATGCTAAACAACTGAAAAACACCACTTGCAGAAATACAATCACATGCCATTAACATAACACAGAGGAATATAAGTGATCAATAACTTTATTGCATCAAGGAGTATAAGTATAATGCTTGGTACAAGGAATGGTCACATCAGCATTCTTTATTTGGCATTCAACATACTATTTATCAGACCAACAGTTTTTGGCTAAGACACAACTGTCGACCCAACTATGCATAACTAAAAACCTAATATGCTACTAGAGCCAATAATATAATAATTAACAAGGTTATCTAATGTTGGGTTGTGATAATCCCGCATTGATAATTATTGTATGACAAGAAAGGCTTATAAGGTTCACCCTCACCTGAATGCAATGCTAATGGGGAAAGATGCTAGAGGGTTAGAAGTCCAAAGTGGTGGATTATATTCACTGTTCCTTCCCCCACAAACATATGCTTAGAGGTGCTTGAGTGTTTTGTGGGTCCCCTTGTCTTATGATTATTAAACAATGTACATGAGTTAAAAGGTTATAGAGAAATGACTACTCATGGAAAATAGTTATCACAGTGACGATTTAAGTACTAACATATATTTCCACGTAGTGAAAATCCCACAAAAATAAAATACTAAACCTTAGCTAAGTTGGCTACAAAAACAGTTATTTTATTTAATTACGATGACGGACTGCATCTGTTACTTTTGATGTGATCAATGTTAAAAACTTGTTGTGTGTTTCACATATTCTTTGATCCATAGTGAAAAGATTTTTAATTTTTTTTTCAACTGGATAATGTTATGATTCTAGTTCTAGAATGTTTGGTTGTACTATTATGTTGGCTCATGTTTAGATGCAACTGATTTCAAACCATTTAAGTTTATATCAAGTGTAACAGATCACTTCTTCTTGCCGTATACATAGGATAGACTCTTCACCTTTGAATTAACTAGAGCAAGTTAAGTGTAACAAATCACTTCTTCTTGCCCTATACATAGGAGAGACTCCTCCCCTTTCAATTAACTGGTTCAAGTTCCAAGTGTTACCTTGGGTATATTTACACATTTGTTGCCATGCTAGAAAATTTTGTTAGATTTGAGATGGGAAAATTTCAAAATTTACGGGTTCTTGAAAAAGGCTTGAAAAATATAAAAACATGTAAAAGTTCAGATATCCCCACGAATAATCACAAAATTAAATAATATTATATGCAACAATATAGTGCCATAAAATAATAAATTAATATATTGAGATGTTGTGCGTGTTTTGGATTCCTTTTCACTTTTTTTCTTTTATTAATTAAAAAGATGTGGGGACTCTGAGGCCGCTGAATATATATATATATATATATATATATATATATATATATATATATATATATATATTCTGTTTTCACTTTTTATTAAAAATAAATTCTGCTTCAAGGTTTTTCATTTGTTCCACATCTCTTTAAAAGGTCATTCCTTTGCAAGGCTATTTATACTTGTACTATCTCTTATGACTCAGGGTTCAACCACTTTAGGTTTATCCCCTCATTATTTGTTAATTTCCTTTGTACTTTGTGTTTAGTTACATTTCTTAACCTAGGGTCTATTAACATCAATACAACTCCTTTATTACTGATTGTACTTTTGAGGAACACTGACCTATTTCGTTTATTCATGGACATTAATATGACACTTTTTCTTTCTTTCTACTATATGGAGGTATGCAAGGTTCAAAGTGATGCCCTCAGCAGCAATCTGTATGTCTAAAGGCCTGTTATTTAATCCCTTAGACAAACACAATTAGGTATACCACAATTGATTGTATTTTATTTGGACGGGAAAGTACTAGTCTTGGAACATGTAAGGCTGTTTATTGTTAAGGGGTAAGCTGGAGTGTCACTGACCTATTTTGGTTATTCATGGACATTAATATAATTCTTTTGCTTTCTTTCTACCATATGGAGGTATCCAAGCTTCAAAGTGCCTCAGTAGCAAGCTGAATGTCTAAAGGCCTGTTATTTAATCCCTTAGGAAAACACGATTATTTACACCACAATTGATTTTATTTTATTCAGACGGGAAAGCACTAGTTTTGGAATATGTAAGGAGCTGGAGTGTCACCATGTAAAGAAGGCATCGACAGAAAGATGTCCCGTAAAGGGGCTTACTCCAACTATGACTGCTCCCCAAGAATTTCAACCCAACAAGAAATTATTTTGCAGGATTCACAACTATGAAAACAATATCTCGGACTCTTGTAATTTGTGGGCATGCTTCAGCACTAATAGTTGACATTTCATTCGAGCAGTCTTTAGGCCTTAAACTGCAGTTGCCTTTAGTTTCAAGGTTTAGGAGTTCATCATCCATTTTTTTGGAACTTTCTATGTTTTGACAACAATTTTTTCATTAGCTTTTCATTTTTAAAAAAAATTATTGCCATCATGTTTATCACCCTCATAACAGCATGTTTGAAATGATGTATTAGCTTATCAGGTAATGAAGGATGCTGTGTCCTGATACTATTCTGGCATGTACAGGTGAAGATAATCAAGTGTCTTGTGGAGAACATTGTAGTAGACATATCCTTTAATCAGCTTGGTGGACTGTGTACTCTCTGTTTTCTAGAGGAGGTGTGGACAAGATGGTGACCATTTTCTGCATGGGTTGATTACATAGTAGCAAAAGGACAAATTTGTCAATGTTAATTATGTCTAGAATATCTTAGAAGGAAGAATCCATATTACTAATAACAGGATTCAATTTCTGCAGGTAGATCATTTGATAGGGCCAGAATTATTTATTCAAGCGCAGTATAATCCTTGTCAAGGCTTGGTGCTACTATGAAAGCCGCATCTTGGGTGCCCATCATGGGCTTTATATCTACATATGCTTTGGAAACCTTAGTCTTGTACATATTTCATGTGTTTAATAAATCGTTTAGTGGGCCACTGGAGGTGATGCTTACTTATAAAGCCCCTCATGTTTAATGAATTTGCATGACAATCTCAGTAGTTCATTTGTGGTGTTGGAGATGGCTATAATTTGCACTGTTTGATATGAAATGTTCCAGGTCCTGTATCGGTTTCTGGCATTTTTCAGTAACTTTGATTGGGATAATTATTGTGTTAGTCTTTGGGGCCCGATACCTCTTTCATCCCTTCCAGATATGACAGGTAGTATTTTTAATTTTTCTCATTTCTTATCTAGTGCTTACATGAAACTATATATGAAAATTCTTCAAATTTTTTAGTATCCTATATATTCAGAATTGTTGCTTACAAGTGTATGGTGACTGGCCCTTTTTCTCTCTACGTGAGCTTGTATGCAAGCTTGTCTGTAATTCCTGTCTAATATTTATTCTGAATTGTTAATAAAACGGTTGCTTTTTGTACTCTCTCCAGCGGAGCCACCTCGGAAGGATGGAGGCAAGTTGCTTCTTGATAAAGCCTTCCTTGAGGCTTGTCACTCTGTATATGCAGTTTATCCAGGTGGTCAGGACAATCAAGGCCAGTCTTTTGTATCAAAGCATTTCAATGTTGTAGATCCATTACGACCAAGTAATAATCTTGGACGCAGTGTAAGCAAAGGTAATTTAATTTGATGCTAGTGGCATGTTCAAGTGTGAGATATGGGGAGATCTTAAAATAACTGTGAACCCAGACAAAATGAACAGTGTTTATTTGTCTCATTTTGGGTTCTTAAGTTTATTATACATTACTTCTATGGTTTTGGTTTTAATCCCCAAGTACTTTTAGTGATTCTGAAGGATAATTTCATTAACATCTTCAACTGTCGAGTTTTGGCAAATTGACATTTATAATATCAATACTATTCATATATTCACTAGGTAGAATTTGTTTATCTCAAAAGGAAATTGCAGAAGCCCTTTCTGACCTACTTTGCTGCTTAATTTTGCTTCCATCCTCCTCAATGTCTCAATACAGAAAGTTACTTGGAAAGTAAACGGTTTTACGAGACTGAAAAAAGTTATCATTTCTCATATTTAAACTTTTATGCATCATGTAAATTCGTTTTATGTATGACCTGTAATCTTTTTCTTCCCTAATAAACATGTCCACTATTTACCGTCAGGAGATGCATGACCTCCGGCTCCAGCATGTATTCTCCACAATTGTTCTTCAGTCCCGTAGTCATTGCGACATTCCAATCCAGTGGATAAATGAGCGCCACCCCCAAAATTCAGGGTCCTATCTACCAGCCGAGAAAACACATATCCACATCACCTTATACTGGAAACTTTTGGGCTTGTTGGTGCATGTATTTTAGCAGATTATCTTGAGAGATCTAGCTGTTCTCTTGTGAGACTGCAGCCCTGAAGGATGGGGAGATTTTGAGGAGGAGACCGTTGCCTCCCCTCTGTGGCTTGCTGCAGGAATAAATAGCCACCTGATCTGATAATTGTTTCATTGCTATTTTAAGGGAGAGGAGGGATGGGAGATCTTACTGATCACAGTTAAGTCACGTAGCATTCTTGTGCTACGATAATCTCTTTGGAGGTATACCCATTGGTTCTTTTTATCATACCATACTCCTTACAATATAGACATGGCAACACTTGGGGCACTATATTAGGAACTCAAGCAGCCCTTTTGGTTATTTCCACGGAACATCATTTCTGAAAAACCAGGGTGCCAACTGTGTACATGTATAAAAAAGTAGGCCTTATGGTGTCGATGGATTTCCAAGTATATAGTTGTTGTTGATGACTTCCATAGACACTGCAGCAATTTGGTAGAAATTTCTCCCTAAATTGGCCTATCTCAGCCCTCTTTGAGGGCCCTGGGTAAGAAGAGAGTTTATGCCCGATAAACATGTCCGAGACACTTACTCCGCAGATCTAAGCAGCATAACCAGTCAGTGGAAGTTTCTAGTATGCATGGATGCTAAACTCACCTGCAGAATAATTGTGCTCTATACTTCTCTTCCTCTTCCATGGCTTCTATGAGTAATTGTGTAAGGCCAGTGAATTTGTTTTGCAGCTCTTCTTTTTTTACTTCCAAGTGAACAACCATATTTTTCCATTCTTTGATTTCCTCTTGAATTTGCTGATTAATATTTTAGAGCTCTTAGAGTCTTTTCCTTTTCAATTTTTCGCCCATGGTTGGACTATGCAACCAAATGGCTTCCAATTCCTTGTTAAGTATAAAATATGTAACCAAATGCACCCAAAGCAGAACTGTGTTAGCCAAAACCTTACAAGTCACAAGGAGACCTGCTTGATACCACCTGATACATAATTGCATTGGATATTCCAACGTTCATAGTTATGGGATATGTGATAATTGCTACAGCTATGGGCTGCCATGTACATATATCATTCAATTTGCAATGTGTACATGCTGGAACTGATGCCTATAAATCAATTTGACACCCTTGTATGCCATGAAAAATGAACGATTCGTCCGATTGACACATTAAATGGTTGTAACAAAAGAAGTATGTTGATTCTTGAACTTGTCTTTTTACTTGGATGCAGTGTTGTAAAGTACAGAAGCATTCCTTTTACTGTGGAAACTAAAAGTGTAATGGAATTCAATTACTCGGTATTAAAATGTGAAAAAGTCAGCAAAATAAAAAATGCTGAAATAGTCATAAAAATAGGGAAAAAAGACTCTTCATGATATTTCACGCCAAATATAGTGCATAGAGATAGAAACAAACATAATACATAAAAACAGAAAGTATTCAATGTTGCCCCAAAAAGTTTCTGTTAAAATCGTCTCGAGCCTAGACTCCCAATGAGTCTTAGAATCTCAGTTGATTACAGGTTACCTCTTACAATACAAAACAAAACACTATGAGGCAATAGAATGGACGAGTTTAAGCTCCCATATACTGGTTCTCCTGCATTTGATCGTAGTCATTCAATGCTCTTCCAAAATGGCCAAACCCTCATTTGAATAAATTGGCTTCTCTTCAGCTGCAGCCCATTCTGGTTCATGATTAATCTCTCCAAAATCATTTGGTTGATCATCTTTGGCACTACTTGATATTATGAATACACAAGTCTATAATTAATATGTAGGAAATTTAAATTAATTGCAAGTCATTAAAATCTAAAATGAGTGACGAAGTTATTACTTAGGAAGTTAGTAACTTTTAACCTCAATTGTTTTCAAGGAGAAGCCTCAAGTTGCGGTGGTGCATAGACACCAAATCATTTCATCTACTTTTTGCATTGGTGGTTACGTTTCTTGTAGCTTGCTTGCCAAAGTAATCCCACCATTTCCCTGACATTGTATTATTTGCCAAAAAAACACTATAAATACATATTTATTTTAATGACAAAAAAATTTAAAATTTCAAGTTTACACTTGGTTTCAAAGTCTTCCTCAAATCAACAACACACATCTGGGAAAAATCCCTTTCCTATTGGCACATTGGCAACTCTGCTATAGCTGCTTGCTGCTCCTCTATATTAGGGAAAAACATTGCATAGCATTTGAATATGATCACTGTCACCTCACATTGTCCTTGAATCTCTCTACAAAAACTGTTGCAATTAAATATTGTCTGATGACATGAAGGTAATGATGCATTCGTTGGTCCCGCCTAGCATCAATGTATCCCATATCGTTGTGTACTTATCCCTAGTTATTGTCTAACTTGGATCTTATTGCATTCTTTGCTCTATCCATGGCCTCATAAAGATAACCCATGGGGGTTTTTCCCCTATCAATCATTCCAACAAATTGCCTAAGCTCATGAACAATAGTCCAAAAGGACTCATAAAAAACAAGGCTTGAAATGGTTGAACCCTCAAATTTGAACAAACATTTGTTTTAGGTTCATCTTGTGTATGTAGATTTTGCAATCCATAAAAGTGGGTTGCAAATCTAGTCACACCTTGGCGTACAAGCTCTAAAACAAGGTAGGGTACTTATCGAATGTTTGCCCACAATCACCAATTATTAATATCATTTGTAATAAATTGCATTGCATATTATGGCCTAGCCTTGGTCACAACTTCATCAAGCAATTAAAAATTGTACTTGGCGATTTTCTTTTGTTTGATGCATCCATGGATTTGTGGAAGATCATGCCAATCTCTGTTGCCATAAAGAAATTGATCAAGCTACGGTTCCTTATATATGTTCACACATCGGGGCATAATAGTACAACTTGTCTTTACCCACTCTTTGTGATGCTCAACAAGTACAACACTCACAACTTGCATTGCTTCTTTTAACATATTAACCTTAAGGCTTTCATATGATGGGGCTTAAAAGCTAGGGCCTGAAACAATAATTGGATCAATCATCACTTGCAACATTGGAAGGGATGCTACAGTAGTACTAGAAGTTGACTATTGCCTTTCTAGCTTGAGCATGTACATTTTTCTTCCACCACGTGCCCTTCAAAGTTGGTTGAGATCTAGGTGTGGTACATGGCGCAAAAATGGCATCCACATTGTCTCCACCAGTATTAGGTATTGTGGAAGAAGAAGAAAGTGTCAATACATCAATATGATTATGCGGCTGCAAATTTATCCTCATTAGCATCACGCCTATGAGAGGACCTCATGGATGATCCAACAGTAGCATTTTTCTTTTGCCCCCTTGCTTTTTGCAAAGGCTCCAAGAACCACTAATGTTTGGTGGGTTACAATAGCAGGATATTATTTACAAATCACATCATCATTGCCTAGCAGCTTCGTCAAATGCCATTGAAGGCGATTAATGCCCCCACCACACTCATGCCCGCAAAAATTACATGTCATTTTGGGTAAGTTGAGCCACTGGTTTGCAATAGGCGCATGCGAAATCCCTTTCCTACGACAATATTTGCTAAGCAATAAAAAATGCATAGGGTTAGGGTTAGTAAAAGCGGAAAAAATATTTACAATAAATAATAAATTTATTCAAAGCAAAACCTAAAATATAAATGCCCTAACCCTAACCTTTAAGTATTTTTTGAATTTTCTTATTTTATGGTTAGTACATACTAAAAATAAATAACAAAATGCCCTAATCCTAATCTGAAACTAAATGTTTTTAGTTTACAGTTAGAGTTCATACATTCTAAATATAAAGCATAAAATGCCCTAACCCTCCCTAAACTAAAACATTTAGTTTAAGGTTAGGGTTAGTAAATACTAAAAATAAAGTAGAAATTACAAGGGTTAGGGTCCTAATAAGTTTTAAAAGCGACGAAAAATAACAGAATAATTAACTTTTGTGTGGCTTCCGTGTAGAAGAATGCAAAATAGTCCAAAATGGTGTTGTAAAAAGTGTAAAAGGATGTGCCCTAGTGAAGGGGGATGTGCCTTAACAATTCTGGATGGCGAGTGTGGCTTCGAATATCCTGTTTGAAAATATTTCAGTGTATCTGTGCTCTTTAATGTTTTGGATCGAAACACCAAAAAGAGTCTAAAATCCAAACAGGGTCATATAGTGAAAATCTGCAGTTTTCTCAAAAACTCACAAGTTATCGAGCAATTCGCAAGTTGTTCAAATTTTGCATGCAATCAACCATTGACCTGGATTCTGACAGGAACTTGGCATGGCTAGTGGAGGGGGGGTAGGCTCTAAAAATTCTGATGGGGAGTGTGGCTTTGAATATATTTGATTTGAAAATGTTTCAGTGTACCGGTGCTCTGTAATGTTTTGGTGAAAATGTCAAAATGAGACCAAAATCCAAAACAGTGTTGTATGGTAAAAATTTGCAGCGTTTTCAGAAAACTGGGCAATTACCTGCAAGTTATCTTGCGAGTAATAGGCGAGTTGTTCAAAAAGTATGCGTGAAATAAAATCTAAGATACAATTGTAATGTCTGTATAAGTGTTGGAAATGAAATCCAGATGAAAAAAATGAATAAATAAGGAAGCAGAAAACACAGATAATCACACAAGAGGGACTCAAGATATACCCTAGAGAAACTGATGTGGGAATTTTTTTGGTTGAAATTGTTTTGTGCCTCCTTATGCAAACTGAAATCAGCAAGGTTGCAAGCCATTTGCTCTTGTTAGGAGTCATCAAAAACATTGTGGGTTGCATCAACACCTCTACAATACTTCTCCTTGCTTGCTCTGCTTTTTGGTTTTTTCAAACTACTTCTTACACTCAACTGAAAAGTATTTTGCATTCTAGTAGATATCAATGGATTGAACCAATTGAATGATATTGCAAGGGCCCAATGGGCATACTTATGCACAATTTGGGTTACAAGCAGTTGCAGATGAACTATCAATCCACTTGTTCTGAAGTAGAACTTCATCTTCTGATGCGGGATTTTTAATATTTATATTTGGCAAAATTGGCAGGAGCTGAAATTGGCTGCTTTGTCTAATTCACACTGGGAAATTTGGCAGGTGTCAAATCCATCTGTTTCAAACTTGTTTGTAAGGATAGATTTGGCATGAGCCAAAGTTGACCACTAACTTTGTTTCTCAAATTTGGAAGGGTCCCTGAGGGTCTGAACCATCCTAAGAGCCTTCTTCAACTTCCTCCAACTCTATTTCCTTGTTTGCATTATCATATCCCTCATGCTCAACTCTTTGGCCTTTGCCTTTTGAAGGTTTAGTTTGAGTGTTTTGATGATCATACACACAAAACTCAAATAAAAAACACCGAGTTCAATTAGATCAGATGATTAATTTTTGATCATACCTACCCAATCCTATTGGTCCTCAAAAACTTATTCACTGAAAAGATGAGAAAATACCTTCTACCTTTTCTATGAGATTCCATGTTTCTTTGCTTTTACATTGAAGTGGATATGATTTTTTTCCTTTGGATTCTCATATGGATACACCTACTTCTCTTGAAGGTGCTCAGTGCTAGAGTGCTTACATTTGGAGTGGCATGCCATGCTTCTCTTGGAAGTGATTATACTTCGTCAACTTCCTCCAACTCTGTTTCCTTGTTTACATTATCATTTCCCTCATACTCGAGTCTTTTGCCTTCGTCTTTTGAAGGTGGAGTTTGAGTGTCTTAATGGTCATACAAACAAAACTCAAATAAGTACCACTGAGTTCAATTAGATCAGATGATCAGTTTTTGATCATAACTCGTAGGCAGGCTATTGGTCCTCAAAAGCTTATGCATTGAAAAGAACAAAAACTATCTTCTACATTCTCTATGAGATTCCATATTTCCTTGACTGTAAATTTAAGTGGATATGATTTTATTCCTTTGGAGTCTCTTATGGATACAATTACTTCCTCTTGAAGGTGTATGATGCTAGAATGCTTACATGTGGAGTGTCATGCCATGCTTCTCTTGGAAGTGATTATGCTAATTGTGTTGAAGCCTCTTTGCCTAAGTGATGTCTATGCCCTTCTCTACAACATGCATTTTCCTTGCACTTCTTTGGTATCTTTAAACTTTTTCCCATGTTTGTGGTGGCTTGGCTTCAAAACATCATACCCATCTATGGGTACTGTTATCCCAAATTCACACCCCTTGCAAATTTGGATAACTTATCAAAATGGACTCAGCTGTTTTGTAGGCTTTTAAAGTAAGATATTTTTTAGGCTAGTGGTCGCTAGGCATAATTTGCCGACCTATTTTTGAGGCCAGCGGTTGTTAGGCATAATTCGCCGACCTATTTTTGAGGCTAGTGGTCATTAGGCATAATTCGACGACCCATTTTATCGGTTCGGGACTTAGGCGGAACTTTAATGCGGATGGACCTTCACGGCACCAAATCAGTCTCGTGAGTCGAAGGTGGGTCAGAACATCATGGGGTTTTTATACCCGCGTAAAGTTTGAAAATCAGCTAGGGGTGAAAAGCCACGCGAAAGTCCGCGTAACAAAGGAAATGAAGGAAACGATTTCGTGCGCCCTCAAAGCAAATTACGAAAATGCTTTGTTTTTCTTTGCTCAAAATGCGGAATGCTATTTTTAGCACAACTCATTAAGAATGATGCATGACAAGACAAAGATAGATGAAAGCATAAGTTCTAATAATAGAACGACGCATGCAAGAATAAAGGAAAACTTTTTTCTATTTCTAGAAATGTAGATTTTATCTTTAAATGTAAAAAATAGAATAAAAGCAAAATGCAAAGGCTAGTTTTAGAATAGATAAGGCATGACGCGTGCTTTTTGTGCACAGAAGCTATTCTTAGCACAATGAAGCAAGTATGCATGTGCTTTCCTATTTTTAGAACTCAGACTTGCATGTCTGATCATTCTCCCTTTTCTCTCCCTCAGTGTTTCAATAAAAGCTTCAGAACGCATTGTAAACAATATCTTCTGCCTCTTCATTCATATTTCTGGAGCAATTCGGTTTTTTGGGTGAGAAAGCAAGGATCATGAGCAATTCTTTGTGCCCACCTCTTGGAGCAATAAAGGAGTTATTTTTACCTTTCTACAATATGTGTTTAGTGCATATTTTGTTTTAAATTGAGTTTAGCTTCCCGATACATGTTATCCTTGATTTAAATAGTTTAATCTTCATGCCTTCATATAGTTTTATGTCAATTTACAGTTCATAAATTGTGTTTTACAAGTTGTATGCAGGATTTTGTTGTGGAGGCATTTGCTGCCCCTTCTTTATCTTATCACAACTCAATTTCAAACCTTTCTATAAGACACTTTTTCTTTGATATAGTCACTTTTAGTCAGTGTATGGTGTGCATAGCTCCCGTGGTTCATCTGTATGATTCCAATAAGTCTGAGATCCTCAAAACTTTCTGGTGTATCACCACCCTTTTTTAGTTTTTCTCTTATTTCCTTCTCCCTTTTCCCTGTTGGTTTTGGTAGAATAGAGTAGTCTTAGAAATAAAAAATACTTTAGGTGCAACGCTAGGGGAACCAACACTCTCTGGAGATTCACTCCAACATACAAGTCACCCACAACCTAAGAGTGTTTCCACTTTGTCAATTGAAAGGAGAGATCACACCATTCTCCAAAGGGTGCATTTCAAAGTGACAACAGGAGCCTCGGTGGACGTTTCTGACACGCATCGAGAAAAATGGAAGGTCGAGGTTTTGTGCCGTTGGTCATTGATGAATAAGGTCATCAAGACTGCCATTGAGGGGAAACCTTGATCAATACCTTAAATGCTAAAGAGAAACCTTAATCACAGATGCACATGGAATCAACAACATAAGGAACATTAAACCCAAAGTTTCGGCATTTAACGTACATAAAGTTTGGGATTCAAACATTGGTGGGAGTCTTGATGGCTGTCCCTAACATGCATAAGAGAAAATGAGATGTCGATGTTTTGTGCTGGTGGTCATTGTCATACAATGTCATCATGACTGCTGCTGAGGGGTAACCTTGATCGCTACCTTAATCACCAAAGAGAAACCTTAATCACAAATGTGCATGAAATTGACAACATTAAGAACCTTAAATACAAAGTTTTTATATCTAACATATGCACAATTTAGGATTCAAACACGTGAAAGTTTCCCTTGAAAATATTCATCATTAAAAGTAGATTTTCTTAGTGACTTACACACTACACCCCTTTCTCTTCCAAATGATTAAAAAAGTAGAATGTGGTTCATATGCTCTTATTGTAAAAAATAAGAGTTTTCCCCACTATTTCCCCCACCGGTTTACTTATCCTCCCTCTCTACATCATCCCCTCAACATCCCTAGTTTATTTTGTTTTTATACCGGGACTTTGTGGACGAAGCACAGAAAACCATGGAGATTTATTTAGATAATTTGTATCTTTTAAATAACTAGGATAATGTCTGCCGCTCGACATCTCTCTCCATGCGGTTTTACAAGCTTACAATCCTTGAGTGCAAAAAATGTGAAGTTTATCAATAATTCGAAAGGCTTAAATGGAAAATCTGTGAAGTTTGTGAGGCTACTTGTAAGAGCAGAAGCACAAGGCAAGAAAAATGGATTAAAGGAATCGAAGGGTTTTATTTTTTCTGCACCGTCGCTGAAAAAATTGTTGCTGCAAGCTGCTGTGGGTGTCTTTGCATTGGGTTTTATCGATGCCGGGTATGCACTTTTTTGTCCTCTTTTTAAAGAAAATTCTTCTAAAATTGAATGATGGGGAGAACAATTTGGAATACCAATTTTGATTTACAGAGGTGGTTGTGCTAATTTAGGTCTAATTTTGTGTATGCTGTTCAGAAAACATTTTAAATTGTGTAAAATGAGCAGGTTTTTTCCCTTGGTGAATTTTGGGTAAATTATTGTGGGGATCATGTGAGGTAGTTTGGAATGTCAAAGGTCCCTAACTAAAAGTTTAATTTGTCAGAAAATCAATACATTCTGGAGCCTAGATATTTGAAGTTGTTGTGTTGGCATTTTTAAAAAGAATAAAAATGTTTATTAATTATTTTTTTAATCTAAAAGTGGGCACTGGGCTACACTATTACGCGTTCTTAAGATTTGTAAAGATACGTCACCTTGCAACGTGGGCCGAAGTTATGGGTCACCTTCTTGTTTGGAGACCTCGCAACATTTGTTTGGAGTTACAGGCCACTTTATTGTGGTGGAAGATTTGAATCAACTCGTTCCATAACAGCCTAGCTATAACTGGTTATGGCTGCATTTTAGTGTGGAATAAGCTTGGCCACGTTGGTAAGGGTTAAACTTGGCTTACACATTAATATGTACTCCCTTAAACCTTGGTGATACTCCTCTATTCGTTACACTGCAACCTGACATGACTTCAGTCATAGCTCAAATATACCCGATCTTCATTACACCGCAACATAACCAGACTGTGAAGGGAATTTGAAACTAGTTCACACTTTTACGAGTCTTTGGTAGGTGATGGCCACTATTAATGTCATCTGGAGTAAGATTGGACCACATCCGTTGTGCAGGATAAGCTTGGACTACATTCTTAAGACTTGTAAACATGTGCCACCTTCGAATGTATGCCATAATTGGTTTATAATAACCTTACCACGTCTTGTTGGAGTTATGGGCCACCTTACTGCGATGAGGGATTTGAACGAGGGTCATATTGTATGCACTCCATACTTGTTTATACTAGAACTTTCCCACATGTTTGGAGCTATGGGCCACTATATTGTGATTGGGGATTTGAAAAAGGCTGCGATCTTACAAGTGTCCCGTATATTCTTTTGATTTTTCACATTCAAATGTATACCCCTTAATTGTTACACCACACCAAACCGTCAATTTAACCCGAGGCAGCGAATGCTTGCCTACAACCCGACAGATGCTCATGGCAAGTTGTCAACCAAGGGGCAGCAGTTTGACTTGTTGAGAATGCTACTCAGTAATTGTGAACTTGGAGGCGTGTAACTTTGCAAGGTGTTTGCACTGAATATGTAGCACTAAATTGATTTAAAAAACTGAGAAGACTAATCCACACTCGCTTCGAAATAAACACTCATTGCAGAAAGTAAATGACAGGAAAATAAATCACACTTGCAGAAAGGAAAGTACAGGAAATGAAATGCTAAACTAGTTTGGAAGCTTCCCACACAAAATTGAAAGTACGCTTGCGGAGTTGAATTCCACACACAGAATTGAATTTTTGGAAATACATATCACACACTTCAATGAAATTACAGGAAAGAAAGAGTGCACACAACATAAAGGAAACTAATCTAACGAAGGGGAATCTTCACCACAACTCTTTGCAAGTGGGCCTTGCCATAAGATGATTAGGAAGCTTGAAAATTGCAACTTCCAGCGGGTTTTTCCCCACCTCGGGGTTTTCTAGACCAAAATCCTTGCATCCTTTGTTGCTCTTGAGTTTCATTCCTGCCTTTAAGACAGATTTAACTCAAAATAATAATTATTAATTCAGCTGGTTGAATTTCTACAGGTTGATCTGAATTACACTTCACTCAATACAAGAAATTACAATACTCTCTTCTATTCTGAATTCCAGCTTATCTATAGCCCGCAACTTCTCTTTTAAATAGAGAAGGCAGTTCTTTATTTTGTTGATCCTAAATCCTAGGAGTTACAACCATAAACTACGGTTGTGTCTAGGATAAAATAAGTTATAATAACAAATCTGAAAATACAAATAAGACTAAAGGTGGTTACAACAATAAAATCATGCTAAGCTGAAATAGCAGAGTGGAATACTAATGTTGCAACCATAAGAAAAATAGAAAGGAGGAAATAGTATATGTAGCCTGGAATCAATTATTCCATCCCTAAATTCAAGCAACCATATCTTTTGAAAGTCCCAAGAAACCATCACCAAACAACAAGAGCTTATGGCTACGAATCAAAGAATCCATGGACATGGTGGTTCAAACTTTAGTCAACTCATTATGGCATAGCCAGAAAAATGTGCACCATGGACAGACAGTAAGAGTTCATAGTTGAGCATTAGCTAGTTGCTACGGGCGACCCACAACACTGGCTACGGGTGTCTATAGCCAGTTGCTACTGGTGATCCCCAGCAGTTGCTATAGGATGGTAGCGAACTTTGATAGTTTCTTCTCCTTTATAGTTGTGGGTATTTCCTACATCCCGCATGCTTCATTTCCCATTAGTAATACCATAAACATTCAAGCCATTAAATCATACTAATCTGTATAAAAATAATTAGTTTAAACCAAAAACAACATGCATATACATCATTTATATAACATGTGCATATATCAACATAATATAGGCCAAAGATTGTGAATAGCTAAATAAGGAGGTGTTTAGGAAGGACTGAGTAGCAAGATGACGACCATTTTTGGGCCTCATCACTTGCCACGTCTTCCGAAGTCCTCCATTACACTTACATCACTATGTTGCCTTATTGCAATGGAGGCATTTGAACCTAGGTCACTTTGTCCTCCATTACACTTACATCACAATCCATTGGGACAAGGAGTCAAATTGGTGTTTAATTTTTTATTTATGGTTCGGGTCTCATTTTCATGTCTAGGGAGACGAGCTATTTTAAGTATGCCTGAGGATCCTTGATGAGGTGTGTGTCCAGAGTATTCTACAATGAAGAAGAGTAAATTCAATGAAAATGGGGGCCCTTAAGGCAAAAGTAGTCTCTTGGAGAAATGGATTGAAGAAATAGCATGGAATTGCTTTACAAGCTGTTCTATAAGGGTCTTTCTAACAGGTAAGCAGGATCATGCTACTGCTTAGCATAGCTGTAAGGATCCAAAGAACCATTCTAGCTATTCGGTGTTATAGAAGAAAATTATTTGCATGGTGAAGAGTTGACAAGAAACCATTCTTAAAAACTGTATGTGAATAATCCCTTTTTGATGGCGACGTTGAAAGAACAATGGCCAAAAGCTCTCAGATATCAGAATAATTACCGAGCTGCTGATTATAACCCTGCAAATCTGCACCACTACCAACACGACTGTTCTAGGGAAGCGACCTGAAAAATATGGGCAATCTACCCCACTTTTGAGATCTACATTCAGGAAACCAAGGTCAAATGGATCTTCACTTGATACTGGTTCTTAGTGTATTATGATATCAATGTTGTCAACAATCATGGTAGTGCAAGAAATCTGATGGTCATCATACATATCCTTTAGGTATGGGAGATATGAGGGTTTCATGAAACCCTTGTCTGCAGTGTTATTTGAATTGTAAAATTCATAACTCTAACTTAGAAAGCACCAAAAATCATGAAATTCTATGATGATTGACTCTTGATGAAATATAGAGAATAAGATGATAATTTTAGATTTGCCAAAATATCTTAGGGACACTACTTATCATTAAGATGGCTACCACCTCATATATAGGTCAAGCCCCACTTGAAATAAAATATAATTTGCACCAAGGCAATTGATAAAATGGAAGATTTCATCTTTATAAATCGATAGGGAGTCCAACCAAACAAAGAGAATAAGCAAATAAGCAATTTTGATTATTTCTTTTAAATCACTGGTTAAAATTTCTGAAATTTCTTGTGCTAACAAGGGATTGAAAAGTTTGGATGAATTGTTGCAAGAAGTGTTCCAGACTCTTACAAGTTTGCCACCAAAAAGGGAAGTAGAGCATGAGATTCAATTGCTGCCTGAATCTCCTTTACTTAACATTGGTTTGTACATGCAATTGCTATTCAAGACATAGTTTGTATATTCGCTGAGCACTCACCAAAATTTTTGCCCAACAAGTTTTTTTTAACTTTTAGGATGAGTTTTGGCGAGTTTTGATGCAAAGCTTGCAATGAGTACTGTGGAGCACTAGCCGAGTTCGACCTCTAAACTTGCTGAACACTTTTTGAACGTGGAAACACAATTTAACCCTCGATTTAAATTGAAAAACTTGCATTTACGTCTTTTTAAGCCCACATGCCCACACATTTATACCACACAAAATTTGAGCATCCTTTGAGCGAATCAGAGAGAGTTTATAGTGGATTTGTAGAGCAAATTTGAGGAATTTTGGGTTTCTAGGTTAGTTTTTCTCTTTTGTTTCCAAGCATACAAATTCTTTCTACAATGTTAATATTAGATTTTTAAATACAATTTATAATTTTATATGCATTCCATTCAATTTCCATAATTTTATTGGTTATTTATACTAATTTTTCATAATATGTGATTTCTTGTTCATATGGTTTTTTATAAAATGATTTTTTGTTTGAATTTGAAGTTGAACATGTTGCAAGTTAGCATACAATGACATCCAACTCCGTATCAGGCTCAACATCAACAAGTAGAAGATGTACCATTGGAAGTTGTGATGTTGCTTAGAAGTATGCCATTCTTGTATTGTCCTAGGGAAGTGTGATTTGCATGTTCTGCTCGAAGAAGGTTTTTGGACGCATCAACCACCTCAAACACCATATTGCATGCATTCCTTGTCGTGAGGTCAAGCCATGTCCCGAATCAATAGCGGAAACAAATGTAGACATGACAAAGATTGTGGGCTCTAGTCGTGGTTCATGCATACGAGGTGCATCGGTTCGGGTAAAGTTTAGCCCCAAGGGTTTTTTGTATCTAGAAACATACCTAGAGTACAACATTTACTGTAAGGTACAAGGTGGAAAAAATAGGCGCACAAGAAGCAGAAAAGGCATGCGTAAGTTTCTAATATTGTAACCTTTCTTTCAACGTGGCAAAGAGTCTGTATTGACAACTATAGGGAAAGGGTACAAGGCGCCCTTTGCAAAAGACTTAAGTGGTAGGCTACTTCAGAGTGAAAGAACAAAAGAAGCAGTGGTGAAAGTTTTGATTTACCATTTTTTTAGATGGGTGGATGGATGGAAGGAATCACACTTTTTTCAATTCTTAGTAGCTTCAAATGGTGAGATGAATTTCTTGAAGTCAGTCGGTGCCTCTAACAAACTAAAGAATGGAAAAGCTTTGATCTTGATGTTGGAGGAGGTTGTCTTAGAGGTGGGCATTGCAAATGTTGTGCAAGTTGTCACTAACAATGTAGTAGGATATGTGGCAGCTAAGACACTACTTCACTCTTTTGGATGTCTTGCTTGTCTTATTGCCTTGACCTTTGTTTGGAGGACATAGGCAAAAGTGATTGAGCCAGATTGGTTGTAGAAGATGCCAAAAACATCACAAAATACATTTATAATCACCCTTGGGTTCTCAGTTTGATAAGAGATGTTACCAAAGGGGAAAGAGCTGTGCAAGTGGGTGTCATAAGTTTTACAAATAACTTCTTAACATTACAAAGTATTGGTAGTTTGTTGACACCGTTAAAGGAAATGTTTGTGAGTCAAGTATGGCAAGACTCAACATTCAAAGAAAATCGACGGAGAGAGGACAACCAAAAACAAATTTTGATGATGCCTTTGCGAAGAGAGTTGTAAAGATCACCAAAGGTAACTTTGAACTTCCTTTTAAATTTCAAGTCAATTCGTTTATTTTCAATTTTGAAAAGTATTTACTTTAATTGTTAGTTTGTAATTTTAATTTTGTAGGCGTTGAAGCCTTTGGTGAGGTTTTTTGCGCTTGGTGGATGAGGAACAAAACCCATTGGGATACATTTATGAGGCCATCCAAAATTATTTTAGGGGGGATAGATGCAAATTTGATCCCATTTGGGAGATAATCGATCAAAGGTGGAATAGTCAACTCCAACTCATTCATGTAGTTGGGTGTTACCTCAACCCCAAGTTTTTCTTCTTCGACGGCTTCACCAAATGTTAGTGGGGAGGTAATAGAGGACCTCTCAACATTCATTGAGAGGATGACACATGAGGTTGAGGCAAGGGACCTCATTATTTTAGGGTTGCAAAATTATAAGCAGGCTAGGGGGAGGTTCTTTACTTCGCCGCTAGTTATTAGAGAGAGATCCACCTAGACACCAAGTATAAAAAATTGGAGGCTTTACTTATATCTTACAAGTTACAAATTTGCAATTATTAATTACTTACAAACTTTTGAATGTCTTGTTTGTGAGTTTTTGGTGGGAAGGTTGGGGTGGAAATACCCCAAATCTTCAAAAGCCATCCCTCCAAATTTTATTTCAACCTTGTAGCAATTCTGGATGTGAGTGCAATTGAAGTTTGTTTGAGGACATTCACATGAAGAAACACAATAAATTGACTGAATAATTCCTGACCTAGTTTTTGTGCTTTATAACCTTTAGCTTCACACAAAAAATGTGGAGGACACATCACATGAGCCTATTGATTTGAATGAGGTTGATCCCTATAGTGATTGGACTACACTGGATCCAAAGACCCTCTTGTTCATAGAGGATGATATTTTTGATTTTGAGAGGCAATCTATGGAAGTTGTCGACACAATAGAAACATTAGAGATTTGATTGTTTGACATCATCGTATATGATGTCAAACATGAGGCATAGGGAGAGTCATCACGATTTAGTACCAGGGTGGAGTTGTAAGTGCAACCTTCTAGGAGGAACTTGAGCCGCAATGGAGTGCAAAAATTAGACACAATCACCATTTTTTCAATAGAACGGGCAAGAGGAAATTGTAAATTATTGTAATTTTTGATGACGATTTTCAATGACAATCATCATAAATTCACAATAGTTATTAACTAGCTGTTGTATTCGCATGATGATGCGATTTTGTACTCTATTTGTACTCGAATCTAACAGAAAACACTTACCCAACATTTTACAAACTCATTTGATACATTTTGTAACTGTATTTGTATAAAATTAATGTTTTTTATAGAAATTTAAGTATTATTTAAATTGTTGAGTTTTTGCTGGGTCGGATTTTTTTTGGTTTGTCAAGTCCGAGTATATGAACTATGGTGGCTCAAGAGTAATGAAGTGAAGAAACATTTTCAAGAGTTGTTTGAGAAAGGGATCAATGACTAAGTACTTCAACATATGGGTCACCTACTGTGATGGTACAAAAGAAGATTCTCTTGGAGGATGTGCATAGACTACAACATTTAACACGATCACTATCAAGAATAAATATCCACTTCCACAGATTGATGACCTGTTAGACCAACTTTAACATGCTAAATACTTCACAGAGTTGGATCTCAAGTTTGGGTACTATCAAGTTTGTATGTAGGATGGGTTAGAAATATTTGTAATCAATTTTGTTAACAATGGATTGAAAGGTTTGGATGAATTGCTGCATTCTTTTTAGAATGTTTTCGAGACTCTTAAAAGTAATGTCCTAAAAGGGAAGTAAAGCCTGATATTCAATTGTTGCTCAAATCTCTTTTCCTTAACATTGGTTTGTATAGGCAATCACCCTTAGAGAGTAATAACATTGGCTTGTATAGGCAATCACTTTTAGAGAGTAATGAAGTGAAGAAACAATTTCAAGAGTTGTTACAACAAGGGGTCATATGCTAAGATCATCATGCGGGTCACCCATTGTGATGGTATAAAAGAAAAATAATTCTTGGAGGATGTGCATAGACTATATAGCTTTGAACAAGATAACCATTAAGAAAAGATATCTACTGCCATGGATTGATGACTTGTTGGACCAACTTTAACATGCTAAATACTTTACAAAGTTTGATCTCAAATTTGAGTACCATCAAGTTCATATGCAAGAGGATGTATGGAAGTCAACTTTCAAGACAAAACATATGAACGGTTGGTATTTCCATTTGGTTTATGTAGTGTACCTGCTACATTTATGAGATTGATGAATGATGTATTAAAGCCTTTCATAGATAATTTGTCATAGTGTATCTGGATGACATTTTAATTTTCATTGCTACATGGGAAGCAAATCATATTCATTAGAAACAAGCTTTGCGAATGTTGAGAGAAAAAAAGTTTTTGTACAATACGAAGAAATGAGAGTTTGTAAAAACAATCACTTGTCTATTTGGGACGTGGTTGGAAGAGAATTGAGAGTGGATTCAACAAAGATTGACGCTGTCACTAATTGACCCAAGCATACGAGTGCTACAGAGACTGAGAGCTTTGTGGGAGCATAAGATGACGGAAATTTATTCTAACGTTCTCCAACATTGTGGCACCTCTAGATTCCATTGTAGCAAGTGGTAAGAGTTTTTATTGGGGTTAAGGAACATGAGAATGCTGTAGATTCTTTGAAATATAAAAATCAGCCATGTACGAGTGCTTACTCTTCTTAATCTGCAGGATTCAATTGAATTTGAAACATATGCAAGTGGGTATGCTACGAGGGTCGTTTTGTTGCAAGGAGGTGAGTCAACTTGTTATCATTCAAAGTTATTTCCCTTATTAGTAAGAAGGTATTTTGTGTATGAGTGGTACAAATGTCTTAAATACATCTTTATTTAAAAAACGTCGAGAGATCTCGATCTCAAAACCCTTACCTTGTTTTTTTAGTATATACCATAATTATTTGTAACTTCATTACCTTCTTCACAAATTTACCGTTGAGTGGTGACAAAATGGTGTCAATCTAGCTACATTAACATGTAAGGCTCAAATATTATGATTTTTTGATTGAATTCTCCACGAAGGTAAAAAACTAAAATTAAAAATCTTAGCGATGGTCAAATGGACGTCAAATTTGAAGTCTGCATTAAAAGTGCACACACTCATAGACATTACAGCCCCTGCACGTCCAATCTCTCCTCCAGCTGCCATAGTAGAATGCCTCTTGGTGTAATAAGGAAATATACGCTCTAGTTAAAGTAACTAAGGAATAGAAACATTATGTGTTGGGTGAGAAAACTATTGCGTATACTGACCTCAAACCTCTTCAATATCTGCAAGCACAAAGTGAATTGCAGCAAGCAAAACTACAAATAGATGGGTTTTCTTGAAATTTTTTCATTTGGTGATAAAGGACAAGAAAGGAAGCACAAATGTTGTTGTATATATGTTATTAAAGCTACCAATCAAAAAGCAACCTTCGGATTTGGCAACACTTTCTTAAACTGACCATTTCACAAAAGAAGCTTATGAGGAAGCATATGCACATGATGCGGATTTTGGGGAGATGTTCTAACTATTTCAGGTCAAGGAAGTTGATAATAAAGGCAAGGATGAATGCTACCCCAAGATGGACTTTTCTACAAGTGGAATACACTGTGCTAAAAAGAGAAAAACTTATGTTGACAAGGGGAGCATACTTTCAAAGTTTTGAGTGACTTCGGTGACGATAAATCAGAAGACAATGACTCATTTGTGAAGGTATGTATATCGGCCCAATATATGAGAAGTATTTATATTCATAGGAGATGTAAATTATGTTGTACAAGCAAGCCTAAGGTTAAGAAAGTAGGATTTGTACATACCACTACTTGTGCCTACTAAATGAAGGGAAAGCATTTTTATGAATTTTGTAAGAGATATATCAATGTCTAAGCATGGCTATGACTATTGGTATGTTGTTGTAGATAGATTTAGAAAAATCTGTGTTTTGATTACATGTGGGAAGGCAATAAAAGGGCACGAAGGAGCTGAATTATTCTTTTCTAATGTTTGGTTGCATTTTGAATTGCCTAAGACAATTGTTTCAGATAGAGATTCCAAAATTTTGGGGAAGCTTTGGATCACTAGTGGAGCAAGATGGATACCAAGCTCCAAAGAAGTACACCTTGTTATTCTCAAATTGATAAAAAAATAGAAGTTGTAAATAAGACTTTGGTATAGCTGATAAGAGGTTATTATAAGTATCCGAGGACTTGGGATGAGCCTTTGGCATATCCAACACTCATACAAAACGTAGTACATTCAACCATTAACAAGTTATTGTTTGAAGCATGTTTGTGTTATTTGCCCACTAACTCACTTGATGTTGCAATGGCGCCATGAAAAGAAGTAGAAGAACAAGATTCAAAGGTGACAAGATTAGTAAGGTTTATTGAGAGGATTAAACAATTTCATTTCAAGGTAAAAGAACAATTGTAGAAGCTTCATGCTAACTACAAGGCTAGACATGATCAACACCGAAAGGAGCATAGAGTCAAAGTAGGAGACAAGGAATGGTTGTATTTGAGAAAGGAAAGAGTTCAAGGACATACTAGGAGGCTCAAACCCTGAAGGTACCGGTTATTCACCATTTTGAGCAGATTGGAAATAATGCTTTCTGGCTTGATCTTCCCCCATTCATGAGGATGTATTCAGTAGTAAATTGTAAGAATTTGTACCTACATGAGCCATCGATATTAGAAGAAGGGCGATTGCTATCCTCTATACAAGACTTTGTCTTCGGTGCACAAGGAAAATTTGAGGAAGATGTAGTGTTGCGGCGAAAAGTTAGAGAAGGTAAAAGGGAACAACATGACTTTTGGCAAGTCAATATCACCTCCCCCCACTAAGCTTTTGTAGGACAAAAGGCCTTCCAAAAGGGAGGCATGATTTTGGAAGGCACGATCTATAAGGATCGAAAAAATCAATCCACTCCAACATCTAACTAGAGAAAACGTGGTTTCAAACAACAACAATGCTCCAAATGGAGTATTTCTTGTATGGTGGAAAAACCATTGCTTCAAGCGCAGTGGAGGTTACGTAACCACTCATATCTATATAACAACGGTGTTGCAACTGCCAATTCAAAATGAGGGAATTTCGAAACCTCTGGCCAACATCAACCACCGGTTTCACCCATATTGTTTAGATGGGTATGGTAACGACATAAGAACCTATCACTTCGATTCTTAGACGGTTGGGAGTTGTTCAATACAAAAGGCCAGTATTGAGGCATGACAAATAAGATACACAAACTAGATGAATGCAAAGATGAGTGTGAGAGTGATAATTGTTGTTTAGTCGGTTGTAGGAGTAAAGAAGCAGAGAAGAGCCGAGTGAGAAGAACAACATGATTCTTGTTGTATTTGTTGTATCAAACTCTTTGTAATCTTTCTTTGGCTATAAGAAGATTAGGATGTTGGGTAGTTGCTACTTCTAACTGGTTTTTTCCCACCTTTGGGTTTTCCAGACCAAAATCCTTGTGTTCTTTGCTGTTCATGGTTGATTTCATTCATGTTTCAGTTCAGCAAGTTTTGTTTATGTTGCCAACAACACACTTCACTAATTCTAAGTTCCTAAGACATTTCCAACTGTCATTTCGAAGTTCAGTCAGAGTAGGACATGTTCTGCTTCTATCAATTCCATTAAGCATTTGATCTTAAGATTATACATATAAGGTGTAATCATCTTAAATAGAACTGAAAGAGTGAGTTACCAAAATTTAATCGTTGTGATGCAAATGCCCTAGAAACATGTTTTTGAATATGCTAAGTGAGATATATTCCCCCTTTTGAGATTTGAATTAAACTTGTGAAAGATTAAATCTCAAAGAAAGGGATTAGATGCACCGTTTGCAATATAAGACAAAATCTTTGGTGTAGAACATACAAAGATGTAACCTTGGAAGCATGTGCTATGAATAAGTTGCTCCATATGTGCCCATAAAATAAGCAATGCAGGATCAAGAACCATATGCACCATATGGGCTCTAGATATAAACAATATGACATCATCATCACAAGATATATTAGTGTAAATCATGAGTATCGAATCTTGTCCCCAACGGATGCATGCCAAGCAAGTAGTAAAGGGATTTTCCATTATATAGATCATGGCAACACAACACAAACATATAACATGCCAAGCACGTGAGTTAGAAAATCATCATGCAAGGAAGCAAACATACAAATAAGATTAGCACAATGAATATAGCAACATGAAAGCATAAGAATAATGAATGAAAGAGTAATTTGCGATAGATCAAGGACATTGCCCATTTGCCCTTAAGAGTTTCCCCAAAGCAAACATGGAAGTGCCCTTGACCAACTTATGAAGCCATAATGATGAATCTACAACTCGCTGAAAATAAAATCTGCATTTATCTCACCAGTCTCATCAGTAATATATATGGAAAGAAGTGGAGTAGAGTCTTTGTCTATAGGGATATAACAATGAGCATAAACTGTGTATTCTAATACAGTCACATGTAAACAATCCAATTTGTAAGCACCTTTCAACAAGATAAAGAAAAACTAATTTCAAGAATGACATATATTAATCATTATATGTTATGACATAGGTATGAAAATCATTAATAAAAATAAGAAAAAAGAGAATAACATCAATTATAGCAAGTGACATATGCAAGAACAAGAGACAGATGCAAGAGAAGGGGAATCCTTATCCACTGACAACTTCTATAAGAGTTCGTTGGATTACTGACCTATTGCAAAAAATCATGCCTTTGTCATTTAGAAGTTATTGTGGTCTTTTGGGATGGGACATAACAATCAAAATAGGAGAAGTAAAATAAAACAACACTAGGAGAGACAACCTAGTCAAAGCAGTGAAAGAAGCAAAACTGAGTAAAGACGACTTAAACGTGAGGCACAATGTGCGGCAACAATTCTGGAGGAGTAAACAATGCAGAGCAAGATGAAAATGAGGCGCGAAGCTCATGAAACATAGATAGAAGCCAAAAGCAACTTCAAAACATTGAAAAAATGTTGAACACAAATATTTGGAATATACGAAGCAATGTAAAAGGCAAAATATATGTTGAGCACTCATTAGAATTGGAAAGTGTGAGAGAAAACAAGACCTCGATTGGGTAAAACAAAAATTAAGAATTCTAATTGGAAGAACATTCAAAGAAGTTGGTATGCAACACAAAGCAACATGATGTAAAGATAGAAAGTACCAAATATTCGTTTGCAAGTGTAAGTCATTACTTTAAGCAATGCTAACCAATAATACTATCATAACCAAGTGATTCATATTAATCATTTGAATGTATATGAGACGAAATGATAAATCATCATTTTGTTTCATGATATTGTCCACTGAGTGACCTTTCTAATTGCTATTATTCTAAATAAATGCATCCTTTTTCTTCTAGAGGTGTAGTAGCTATGGGTTTGTGATATGCACACCCTTGTTGGGATAGACTTATGTACTTGTACATTATGCTCTCTTGCCTTAGATATAAATCTTGGCTCTTCTTTTGGTATTTCCTTGTGTAAGAACTCTTTTTAAACTTGTTTTGGAAAGTTGATATCTCTTTTAATTGTAGTTACTTGGCTTACATGTCCAAATTTTGAACATTGATGCAAAGTAGAAGGAATTGCTTTCATTAGATGTATTTAAAATTCACTAAGAAAAATATTGTAAATCTTTATTGGGTACCACATGAAATAAGCCTGGTACTGTCTTTGGGCCCACTCTAAAAGGAAAAAGAGCACAACGAAGATGCTTTTTACTATTACTATCATAGCCCATAATAAACGCTGTAGTGTATACCAAAATATTGTCATTTAATCCAAGACTATATATAAATTGTTTAGTGCAACTGTAAATGTTCATGTATGAACCATTATCAATCATTATTCCATGTTTTTCATTTCTACTAAGAAATCTGTCATGAACAAAGGTTCATGGTATAAACTATAAACTATCACTTGGAATCTCACTCTCATCAAACACAATTTGGGTAGGTGCTTTCTTTCCCTTAATTAAATCTACCACACTAATAAAACCATCAAGCCCGTGTGTCAGTTTCTACTGACACTTCCTTATGATTTTGTTTGTCTATGTCCAAGACTATAGATAAATTCTTCAGTGCAACTGCTTGAACCATTATCAACTATTATTCCATGTTTTTCGTTTCTACTTAGAAAGCTCTCATGAACAAAGATTCATGGTATAGACTATCACTTGGAATCTCACTCTTATCAATCACAATCTGTATAGTTGCTTTCTTTCTCTTAATTGAATCCACTGCACTAATAAAACCATCAAACTTATGTGTATCAGAGTCTACTGACACTTCATTGCGATCTTGTTTGTCTATCATATGGACATCTTGTTTGCCACTTGATTGGTGGTTGTGATTTGGAAGTGTGTTGGTAAGGCTCTTCAAGTGTTGATTTGGGAGAGCCATTGATTTGTTCAAATTGTTGTTTGCTCCCTCCACTTGAACTTGATTATTGTCAATGAGATCTTGTATTTTGTGTTTCAGAATGATGCAGGCATTAGAAGAATTCCTTGGATTCATATTATAATCACAAAATGCAATGGCATCAAAACTCTTAGGCAATGTTCTTGAATGATCAATTTTTCTTATTGGAGGCAAAGTAATCATGTCGTATTCAAGCAAGCTCCTCAAGACAATTTGCAGACTCTCACTAAGCCTAGTAAATTGCCCATACTCCCTTTATGGAGGTCATATGGGTTTCTGAGATAGTTGTTCTATAGCATTGACCACATTCTTAGCATCATTATTTGGTTGAAATCCATTCTCATTTCCTCTAGCATTTGACTATGCTTAATCACATTTGCATTTAGAAGTTTGACTTCAAAGTCTCTAACTACATGACAAAGTTTATCAAAAGAATGATAAGCGTTGAAAACCACGTTTTCCTTAATAATTGGAAGTAAACTATTTACAAAAATATTTTGAAGTTCACTATTTGGTGGTTGGTAATACATCTTAGTAATCATAGTCTTAAATCGAAGCACATACTCACTAATAGATCTAATTTGATCCTTGTTTGATTTCAAGCAATCATGCAAATGTGGCTTTCATTCCATTGTTGATTTGAAAATGGGCTAGTAAGTCCTCAACTACTATTTTTAAAGAATGTATAGATACACATGGTAAAGCATAGAACCAATTAAGTGCATAGTCCTTCAAGCTCCTTTGGAATAGCTTAATCAAAGGTATATTGTCATGAGAAAAGTCTATGCAAAAGGCATAAAATGCTCTAATGTGATGCGAAGGATCTCCCTTTCCATTGAACATTTAAAAATTTGGAGCTACAAAGCCTATTGGAAATGGATGTGCAAGCACTTTATAAGCCAAGCGGTATAAGAGAATATCATTAGTGTCACCTTGCCATTTGGATTTTTAAAACCTCGAGAAAGATTTTATATTTTATTTTGTAATTCATTCAAGATATGCATCATAGTAGTCATTTCGGGGTTTGGGATAGAAGAAGTATTAGTTAGAATAGATTTTTTTTTGCAAAATAGGAGGATTAACAAATTGGTGAACATTAGAAGCAAGAAGTTGACGATAAATAGAAGCAATATTAGCAATTGGAGGATTTTGAGGAAACATAAGAGGGAATAGAAGCATGCTGAAAAATTGGAAGAGCTTGAGAAGTAGAGGCATGTAACTTGAGAAGCAATATCATTTTGAGAAATAGGAAGGACACAAGAAGCAATAACATTTTGAGAAATGGGAAGAACTTGAGAAGCAATGGCATTCTGAGATGTTAAGGAAACATTAAATACAACATTGGAAGCAAGAGAAACTTGATTGTTGATAGGATTAGAATAAATTGAGAGAGTTCTTGGATGACATCAATCAAAGCACAAGCTGATTAGGATGGTTTGCAATATATTTTCTAAATTTAGGAGCATGATCAACGTTAAGAGCACTCATATATCCACTATCTATCTTATAAGGCACATTTTGAACTCTAGCCCTATCTTGATTTGTTAAATAAGTTCCATGACCATAAACACATTTATGCACATCATCAACTTCGGATCCATTCACAACATTATCATTGAAGGAAGAAACATTAGTATTTTGTAAAGACATCTTTCTCATCATTTAAACATAAAGTACATTTGGAGCAACTTTATATGCATTTTTAGATTCCATTGTATTTTTCAAGCTTGATCTAGATTTTACACTAGTTGTTAGGAGATGGATACGAGTACGCTATTTTTTTAGAAAAATAGAAGACGGGTACGAAGGGGATAATATATATATATATTTATGAAAAATTTAGAAAAATATATATTATACATATACAAAATCAAAAATGCACTAAAATTTAGAAATATGTTATAACTTTTTGAAGTAAGCAAATTAGGGTTGACAAAAGATGAGTAATTATATTGATATTTGATATCGCATCACATCGAGGGAAGAGTACATTCTAACACTGAAATGTCTACAAATAGGCACACAAAAAACAAAATTCACAAATGCGAACCTGTATCATATCATCTGATGTGAATCTGAACCTGAATGATTGAATAAATTATAATACCAAAACAAAAATATATTTCTTATTAATATCTACAATTATAATCTTATAAAAAAAAGTAAAACAAAAAAACAAAAAATAGTATCAAAATTTTAAATAACATTAACATTAAAAGTTAAAAACTAAGTAAAAAATTGTAACTTCTCATAAGCTATTTTTATTAGAATAAAATAATTAATTTGTGTTTGTAATAAGTGGTGTTAATGAGCTTGTTAGCCTGTTACACTATTTACTTGCCTATTGTTGGGTTTGTTGTTCGTACTACGTAGGCTTGTCTTTAGTCTTGAATAAGCTTAGAGTTTGCAGCAGTTCCTATTTTGTAGGGTTCCTACCATGTAGCTATGTTTTTCCTATTTAATACGCCTACGTATTTGTTATGTTTAGAGATTGCAATTAATCTTTTATGGTATTCAAAGTTCATGGTTGGAAGAGCCTAAGAGAGAAACCTGTGGAAGATAAGAAAGATTTTGGTGAGAGGAAGTGTGTGGAGCACATACCTTGAGGAATCTACCTTCATCTAGCAAGAGGAGAGGACTTGTATTGTCTATTTATGAGTGGAACGTAGCATCAAATGTTTGCCACTGTCATAGAGATATTCTTTTTTGTGTGCCGTGGACTTCTGTTCCATGGAAGGACGTGGCGGAGCATTCCGAAAGAGGAGGCGCAAGACCCAGGAAGAGCATTTCTTTGTTGATGTTGGGACACCATCTCTCGAGGAGTTTATATGCTTTGGAGAGACGCCGCTATTGTCATGAAGAAAGCTTGGTGAAAGAAAGAAAGAAGTGGCCTTCTGGTGTGAAGAAAGACGCCATTTTCTAAGGAACTTAGACATTTTTAATTCATTTTCAGATCTGAGAGGGTGGTGTGGCAAATAATACCTTTAGGTTGGCAAATAAGTACTTTATCTGTTGTCGAGGCAAGACAAAACCTGTGCAAAATGCCATTATGGAGTAAAGCACCATTCAAAGAGCACTCATTTATTCGTTTTTTAATTTGTGATATTATATCTTCTTATTTGAAGAAGTTCATTCAGGTCAAAAGATAGGTGTTTGCTGAGGGAGTGCCTGGGAGGAAACAAGAGGCGTGGAGTGGAAAACTGCTGTCCAAAGAGGCGTGGCGATACCTGTATAGAAAAGGTATGAGTGATGCATTGCTGGAGGAGAAGAAACACGTGGAGGAAAAGAAAATGTGGTTCTAATGTTGATTATTTAATTTGTGCAGAAATTTAAACATCAAAAAACACTATCCAAGAGGAGAATGCCATTTCCATTGCCTACACAACTTATTTTCAATTGGCAAAATGCCTACCATTCAACAGCTGCTATTGCTTGCCAACCAAATGTTGACTGGTAAAAATTTCAGTCTCTGGAGTCATAAGATACAATAAGTGAGTTCAAAAATATTGATCAAATAATACTTGGTAAAGAGTCACGACTTGATGATAAAGAGGAGATTAACGACTATGATAGACATCATAGGGAAGCTTTAAGAATGCTTAAACACTCTGTTGCTGACCATTTAGCTCCATAAGTTAGAAATGTAATGGTAGCTTCAGAATTGTGGAAAATTTTGACCTTAAAGTACTAGGCTTCAAAAGCCAGTAGGTGTTGCATTTGAAGAATATGTTATTTTCCACTAAAATGCAGGAACTGAAGGATATTTGTGATCAACTTGAAAGCATTTGAGAAACCTATAGATGAGCAGAATTTGATTGCTCTGATACTACAAAACTTGCTGCCATCTTTTGACTCATTTGTTGAGTCATTGCACATGATCACATAGACACGTGAAATCAATTATTAGTTGTTTGCACTTCTCATGCAAAAAAAGGAGGCTAGATTAGTCGGTTTTCTTTGTATCAGTTTTTATAGAGAATGCATTTTTCACAAGGTTAAAAGGCAAGGGAAAACAATGGAATGCAAACAAGGACACCTCCAAAAGCGAAAAAAACAATTAAAGTACTTCCTAGAAAACAAAATGGAAATGCCTTTATTGTAAATAACTTGGTCATTTAATGAAATATTGTTGTGACAAGAAGATATGGCTAATCGAAACAAGCAATCTAGAGATGCTCATGTTACAGAGGAAACTGAAGAGGAAACATCTAATGATTTTGCTTTTGTAGCATCACATAGCCACTGTAAAGAGTCACACATTTGGTACTTTGACTCGGATGCTTTGCGACACTATGTCACAAAGATTGGTATGTAAATCTCATTGAAGATGATAGTAGTAAAGAAATTGTTTCCTTAGGTGATGGATGGATACATTATGTTAGTGGATGTGATGTTCAAAGCACATTAAATAAGGATTACAAATGTACATTTTGCAGTGTTAGATATGTACCAAATATTAACAAGAATCTCCTTTCCATAAGTGAAATCACCAAAAATAAAAGTTTGATATTGAAATTTGAAGGAAACAAATGTAAAGTAACTACTCTCAATGATAAGATGGGTGTTATTGGTATTAGAGAAAGAGGTTTATACAAGCTTGTAGATCCTAAATCTGCAGTATACCATGTATTACCATCAATTGAACATACTAGTGTTCTTTGGCATGAAAGATATGATCATCTTAGTTGCGAATAGTTTAACATGTTCAGTAAAACTACAAAGGTGAATGGACCTCCATCAATTCAAGAGATTCAAAATGTTTGTAGAAGATGTCAGATGGGTAAGTAGATTAGGCATCTTTTTCCTACTGGTAAAGCATGGAGGGTAGAGAATGTATTGGAATTGGTTCATGCAGATCTACACGGTCCAATGAAAACCTGTACGACATTTGGAGCACTTTATTTCTTGTTAATTGTTGATGATTTTTCTAGGAAAATGTGGGCGTGTTTCCTAGATAAGAAATTGTAATGCTTTTCTAACTTTGTTGCATGGAAAGCATTTGTTGAAAAACAATCAGTTAAACAAGTTAAAACTCTCAGATATGAAAATGAAGGTGAGCTCGTCTCAAAACAATTAAAAAATTACTCTACATAGGAAGTTATACACATGCAATAAACTACTTCTTACACTTCACAACAAAATGGAGTGTGGAATGGAGGAATAAGACTATTATGGAGATGGCCAGATGTATGGTGCAAAGTGTTGGAAGACGTGCACAAGGAAGAAATAAAGAGAAGGCGGATTGCACACTATGGAGATAGTGTGTCTGTCAATATATTATGAATGAAGTAGTTACAAAACGGTTGATATAGTTACAACTGGTTACAACCATCTCATCGGTTAAATAACTAATGAAGTCCTTATTTAATAAGCCTTACATTCAAATACCCTTTCCTCTTACATAAGGCTTATCCTACATAAAGCAAAAACAAACATTCTATCAAAATAGAACTACGTAATCTTTAAAGGCTTTTACTTTGAAAGCAATGCTATGACTAGGTAGGGCTCCATCAAGCTGCTTCATGACCTTCATAGAAGGTGTAGCTCCCGAGCTGAATTCTGTAGCTCCCGGATTCCACCTCCTAGAACTCTCGAATCACAGATCTCCCGAATTATTGGACAACCATCCCTATTGAGCCATCCACAAACTCCATCAAGTTGTTTCATGACCCTTGTGAGGGTATAATTCCCAAGATCCACAGTCTCCCGAACTATTTGAGCAACCATCCATACCGAGCTTCATCTACCCTGTATCCTTTCTTGCCTTCAAAGTTTAAAGCATCTTTATATTGCTTATTCGTCACTGTTCTCACTATCTTTTGCATTTGGTGGGTCTTTAACCATGGCTATATTGGTTGTATTTGATATGCCTTTCCCCTTGAGCACATCATTGGCTCGATCATGATAATCCCATGTTTTGTGACCTCTTTTCGTACAATAATGACATTCAATCTCCCGGTTATCTTTATCAGATATTCTATGAGAGTTTCTGGTTCGAGAATTGAACGCACTTTCTTGTTGAGAATGACCTTCAACATCTTCTGTAGTTCATTTTTCTTTAGCTAGAAGAGCTGCAATCATAACATCTAGAGATTGAGATTGAATTTGACTGAGTGTAAAAACTACATTGCTGTATTTTAAAGACAAGACTATTTAATAGAATAGCTTTGGCATCCTCATTCTCAATCTCAACTTTGACTTCTGCTTGTTGTTTGATCAGGAACCTCAGATTATTGATGTGGCTTGACATAGAAACTCTGTCACCCATTTTGAACCTATATAACTGAAGTTATAGGGAAAGTTTGGCATTAACTACTTTCGCTCCAAAAAAATTATTTAGAGCATCCCAAATTTCCTTGGATGATTTGTCTAGGTCTACATGAAGTTTAGAGTCAGAGAGAGCAAGGCCAATAATAGCTTTCACTCTATAATCTCTGCTTGGCCAATCTAACAATTTTGATGCATCAATGGGTGTTGTCTCTTTCTCGTTTACAATGCCCCACAAATTTTTATTCATAAGTTGCATTTGTATTTTCACTTTCCATGTATGAAAGTTTAGACTAGAATATTTTTCTATGGGAATTTCCATTTTAATAAAATAAAATAAATATGACTGCGTATTTTATCGAAATGAGTAAACAAAGAATAAAATATCGGTTCTTTCCTGCAACTAGATGTGCACAGTTCTGTGCCCTAACGCAAACAATCTGAAACTTTGTTGTGCCCTCGTTTTGATTCGCGAATGTGACTGTATTTTCACCTTTTCGGCGAAAAATCGCAATTGTATGCTTCATGGGTACGTGTCCATGACTTTGGCTGTGTTTTAATGGCGGAAATGCCTATGAAATTGCAATGAAATGGACGGAAAATGGCTCGTAGAGTGTATTTTCTTTTGAAAGAAAAACAAACAGTGAAACCTGACAGTAAATGAATGGCTCGTGGAGTGTATTTTTCTTTGAAAGAAAAACACAACCTCGATTAACTCGTTGTAGGCCCTTTCGCGACTTTGTTTCCTCCTGATTTGCGACTTTAAACTTGGCTTTTCTCCTTGCACGAATGTGATATTGTGATTGATTTTTGCATCCTCATAACTTGTGAATTTTACACAATCTTGCTTGCCCTTTCGTATGCTTGTAGACTCTGAGACTCATGACTTTATTTCGTGCCCTAATTGGTACCCGTGACTACTTGTTTTCTGCCCTCATGAAAGATGTGAACTCAAAAATCAAAATGAAAATCTTCACAAACGTGCTCTTGGTTTCCGACTGTGCTCTTGATTTCATTCACTTCGATTCAACCTGCGTGCCCTAATGGGATTGATCTTCTTCGCTTCTCTCTTTCCTTGCTTGTCTCGCTCTGATACCAATGTTGGAAGATGTGCACAAAGAAGAAATAAAGAGGTGGTGGATTGCACACTATGGAGATAGTGTGTCCGTCAATATATTATGAATGAAGTAATTACAAAATGGTTGATATAGTTACAACCAGTTACAACCATCTCATCAATCAAATAACTAATGAAGTCCTTATTTAATAAGCCTTACATTCTAATACAAAGCAAAAATGTACCTTTTTCGGTAATTAGGAGAAGTTGTCAATATTGTGGTCAACATCCTGAATAGAAGTCCCTATAAAGCAATGCAGAACATCGCTTCTAAAGAAGTATGGTAAGGTAGATTGCTTGATATAAATGATTTCCGTATTTTTGGTTGTATTGCTTTAACATTAATTCCTAAAGAAAAAAGGAGTGGTTTAGATGTTAAAAGTAAAAGGCACATGTTTTTGGGCAACAATGAGCAATCCAAATCATATAGATTACTAGATATTTCTACAAATAAGGTTGTTATAAGTAGAGATGTGACAGTAGATGAGAAAATTCCATAGTTACCAAAGTCTTGGGGATAGGGGTACGGAAGGACGAGGTTTTCGAGACGAAAAAAAAATTCCCAAATTTTGGGGACGACAGGGGGACGGCGTTTAAAATAATACATAAAAATTAATATTTCAATATTGTAACTTTTTTCAATCACATTTATGGATTTAAACTGTATTTAATGTATTTTAGGTACTTTCAAGATTATATTTGATGTTCTTGGTAAAAATAACATCTTTTTACAAGTAAAAACATCAGAAAACTTTTTGAAAGATTTAAAAAAATTGGGGACATCCCCTCCAAGTCCCCAAAATGTTCGGGACGTCCTGAACGTCACCAAAATCTAGGGGACACGTCCCCGCGTAACATTGGTTCAAAATTCCATATTGCTCAAGCGATGGAAAACCCACTAGATATTAGTAGAAATCTAATGGATAGCTACTTCAGATGAATCTGAATCAAGTTCAAGTTCTAAAATGGAGCAAGACTTAAAATGACATAAACTAGAGAATTCTAGTCCCATGGAAAAATCTAGTGATTCACAGTCAGATCAAATAAATCAACATAAAAGACCAAAGTGGTACTATACCACATTGAAAGATGTAAAGGAGGATGAATATCCAACCATGGAAGGATGGTTTACAAGATCTGGGAAATAAGTAATGCGAAGTGACGAACAAGTAAATTATGCTCTATCAATTTAGCTGTTTCACAAATTTCTGAACCCAATAATTTTGCCAAAGCCAAAGGAAAACCAGAATGAAAATCTACCATGAAGGTGGAGAATGATGCATTGATGAAAAATGACACTTGGGTTTTGCCTGATCTACCTCAAGATAAGAAATTCATTAGTTGTAAATGGATTTCTAAGGTAAAATGTAAGTTAGATGGTTCTTTAGATAAGAATATACCTTGTCTTGTTGCTAAGGGATATGCACATGAAGGATTCAACTTTGAAGAAACTTTTGCTTCTATAGTAAAAATGGTAATGTTCATGTTGGTAATTACATATTGCCACTCAGTTTGGTTGGCAAGGATATCAGATGGATGTCAAAAGCATGTTCCTTAACGGAGGCTTGGAAGAAGAGGTGTAAATGGTTCAACCATAGGGATTTCAGATTCTTGGAAACGAGCATTTGGTTTGTAGGTTAGTGAAGTCCTTGTATGGACTTAAGCAGGCTCCTCGAGCCTTGTATGTTAAAATTGATAAATATCTTAAGAGTCTAATTTTAAAAGAAGTAATTCAGAAATCTACTCTCTATATTAAGTTGGTTGTTGATGACATAGTGGTTCTAGTTGTCTATGTTGATGATCTTTCCATCATCGAAAGCAATAATGACTTGATTAAACAATTGAAAGATGTCATCTATTCCATATTTGAAATGACCGATCTAGGACTGCTTCAGTCTAGGTGTAGCATTTTGGAAGGGTTACAATTTTGTTTATACTATTTTATATTTAAAACAAAATATGCCAAATCCTTGCTAGACAAATTCAGAATGTATGGTTGGAATCCAACTACACCTATGGAATGGGACCAAACTCTCAACGAACACGGATTCACCACTGATCAATGAAATAGCGTATCGACAATTAGTAGGTCAGTTTGATTTATCTTACTATGATTAGACCGGATTTGTGTTTTGCAGTAAGTTTATCTTTCACACTTCATGTCCTAACCGCATGAACAACGTTGGCAAACTATGAAACAAGTTCTCAGATACAACGTTCTTCAAATATGTCAAAGGAAATCTTAACATTTGCCATTCTATATCAGAAATTTGTTGATTTTAAGCTCATAGGGTACTGATTCATATTGGGCAAGATCATTTGATTCCAGAAAGTCTGCAATAGGTTATGTTTTCACTTTTAGTTGAGGAGTATTTTCATGGCAGATTAAGCTTAGAACACAATTGCCTTGTTCTCTACTAAAGCTGAGTACAAAGCAATTGTGAGTGCAGCTAATGCGTTGATGTGGATTCAAACTGTAATGAAGGATCTTCAACTTGGCTCATCTTGTACTGCCCATTTCCGGGCTGAGCTGAAAGAAAAAGAACTTGGCTCATTTTAGAGCAAGTATCTTCAACTTGGCTCATTTTAGAGCAAGTACCAACCAAGAACTAAATTTTGAGAACCCTAGCTGAAATGTAATAATTCATTTTGCAACAACAAAAAACCCAATTACAAAAATAGTTGGAAATAATGATTCCAAGGTCTAAATTCACTTCCGGAAAGTACAATCAGCCTCAAAAAATATGAAGAATCCAAATATAGGAGGAAAGTGACTTGTCGTGCCCTAGAAACCAATGAACTCCTCCCAAGGAGGGGTCGCTGCCCTAGGAGAGGGTTTGAAAATGGCCAAACAACTGGTCCAAAACCCTTGGAAACTCTAACACATACTTGTGTGGCTGTCCCACACTCAAAACCATGCAAATCTGGTCTCCCTAGCTGCAAATGATGCCCTAGCATTGACAAATCTGCCTTGAACGTCTGTAAATCTGATCGTAGCACAATTGTAACTTCTGTATGAGATCAACAATGAAGATGTGAGGGTTTCCATCCTCAAATCTAAGTGCTATTGAGGTATTTCGACCTCAATAGACCTCCTTGGAGGGTTTCCGTCTTCATTGGATGAGAGAGAAAGCAAAGCGTGTCCCAACCCTTCAAAGAAAACCAAATCATATGCAAAAATTAACTACCTCCATACCCTGACGTGTCCCCTTTAAATACTTGAGGCTGGTGCCAAACACCAAAAAGGAACCCAAGGAGATCAACCTCTTTTTTGGGAAGTTATGTTTCATCTTTAAATCCATTACCTTCTTTATTTTAAGTCAGCGTTTGCACTTTTTGACCTCCTTTTCACTTCCTCAAAGCCACTTAAAAATTTAAATTAATAATAATCCTAAGTGTGTAAAATAACTATTTTTGCACTTTAAATTATTATTAATTTTTAAAATTTTAAATGAACTTGAAAAAGGGGACATTACAGTCCTCCCTTTCTAACTGCTTGTGCTCAAGCAATTGCAAGTACCTTTTGCATATACTAGGATCCCAAAACAATCTTGGGAAGTCTGCAATCTCATATTCTAAATGAATTCTTCCTTATTATTACCTCAGAGAATCTGAAACTGAACTGTAAAACAACACTCTTGCTGTAGGAGTGATTTCCAAATTCTTCCATCAAAGTCTGTCCCTTATTTTGCGCAAGCTCACATCTGTTTTTGTTAGCATATGCAAAGAGAAAAAATAATACAGAGAAGGAAAAACTACACTGCTCAAATGTCACAGGCAGAGGTTTATTTATATGTAAAGAGTTGGTTACAGATTGGTTGAACAGTTACCAACCGAACAACTACATAACTGCATTACATGCTCTATATTTTAACAGTTTTTTGCTGATACCAGTCAGTCCTTTACCTGTTATTTCTATGACCAACAACATGAAAAAGGTACAACAGGTACCAAATTGAAACCTTTTTGCAAAAATCAACAATGCGGGCAATGTAGTGGCTGAGAACAACCATGTAATGATTAAAATATCATATTAGCTGTCACAAACTGAAAATGAACTCCTTCCCTTGACTGAAGGCACCTATAAACCCCTTCGTATTACCTTTGTTGTTATGCTATCATCTTGTTTCACCTTGTTGCCTTACTTTCTCATATATATGAACATGTTGGTCTAAATCACACTTATGCTTTTTCTTCTCTTTCTTCTCCATTCCTGGACTGCACACATAGAGAAAACACATTAAAGAGAAACAAGATCTCTCAACATTACTGTCTTCATGCCTCATAGATATGTGAACTAGCTCCCTTCCCTTGCTGCATTTTCCTCAAAATTCCCCTTCATATGATGGACTTTCAAAGGTCCATTCATGCTGCCCCAAGCATGGCTGTAGCCTTGCATTTCCTTCCTCAAAATCAGAATGATAATGGTTGGGATCCACCTTATGACAGATGCAAATGTTTCAACATTGGTGGTAGGCTGAAGATCCTTCCACAATGTGACCGGAAACTCTTTTATGACTGTCATAAATGTGTGAAGGGGGCTGGAACTGTTGCTGGCAGTGGATAAACAAATGGTACAACAGCTGTCATACTGAGAATACTTTGCAAAAATCAGTAATGTTAGCAACATAGGGCAGACAGTCTTTTATGACTGTCATAACTGAAGGGGGCTGGAATGGCAGCGGATAAACAAATGGTACAACAGCTGCCATGCTGAGAAACTTCGTAGCAGTAATGTTAGCAACATAGTGGCTGGAAATAGCCATACAATGATAGGAAATGCTTCAATTAGCAGAAACAAACAGAAAATCATTCAATTTCATGATTGAAAGCATCTGTATGGTTGCAAATGATGCAATGTAGCAGCTGGAAGTAGTGATGTTTTTAGCCTTCCAGCTGAAAGTTTGGGGCATGGCTGTCCCCATTATGTTCTCCTTTTCCTTGGGAGGTAGTAAATCATCACTCCTTGCTCTTACTTTCTCCCGAAACCACCTTAAGGGTGTTGGAACTTTTTCCCATGATGTTCTCAACTAGACTGCACGGAAACGCCATTATAGGTCCAATCGTACCAGCCTGGAAACGTACCAGGTACTGGTACAAGGATCATGGTACGCTGTGGGTACGTCTGGAAACGTACCCACAGACACAGGGTACGTTACGGGTGTGGTTTTGCCATACTCGTAACGTACCCTGTGTTTGTGGGTACGTTTCCGGACGTAACCATCCAAAAAAAACTTGCCAAAACTTAAAAACTCACCAAAGACAACATTTCTTTCTTTTTTTGGCAATTCTTTCCTTTTTTGGATTTTTGGTGAAGAAAACACATGTAGAGAATAAAATTTGCCATTTTTGGAAAGGTTCTGGGAAGATGTAGCAACAAAAACTTGCATGTGCCATAACTTTCATTATGTGGCTCCGTTTCAGGTGTCGTTTTCTCTAAAAGTGTATATTCTCTCGAGCTCTACGCATTGATGGCAATATTTTTCATTTTCATAAAATCCATTTTTGCACCTTTTTGGACCAAGCAACTTCTTGCAATCTTCTGAAAGAATCATGAGCATTGATCGCCTGTAGAGAGATTAGTAATTAAAAATACTGGATAGCTTGGCCTAAAACTCGGCGAGTACTCGCCAAAATTTTATTCGGCGAGTATTCTCTTGTGCTCGGACTAATCATCCCACCTGCCAGCTTGGATCCATATTTTTCCTGCTTAGTAATGATGTTTCGGGAAATATGCTAGACAAAACTATCGTGCTGAGTGGATCAAGGAAGGTCGCCATGAACAATCAAAACTCCTTGAATCTTATCACAGTCACTAAGATAAATAACTGTGATAGAGAAATATGAAGCAAATGGAGTTGCCATGTTCAACCCTTCCTTTCAGATAATTTTTATTACCGCACTTGTTTTCTTGATCATTTCCGTAGAATGTATAATCTAAATACTTATTTATTTTTAAAAGCAATGTATCAGTAATTTGATACTTCGTAAATTGATTTGTTATAGATGAGTGGTAAAAGACCTCTTCTGCTACTACATGATGTAATGTGAAAAGAAAGACTTCGCCAAATATAGGTGTAAATGCACCATGACTAAGTATTAAATTTCAGTAAGTATGCAAATGCTTATTTATATATATATATATATATATAAAATGTACCCAAAAGCGTACCGTACCCGCGATTTGTACAGCTAAATATTTGCTGTTTCAGTGTACCGAAAACCGTACTCGTAACCGTATCTGTGCTGGTATTTCTAGGTTTTCAACAAGTGGCTTTTTTCATGCATCAAAAACTTGATTGAACAATCTTGCCAATCTACAACTGTCCAAGGAGAGTACTATTGAATTCCAAAACATGAACTTAGAAAGATCATCATACCATGGCTGGAGCATTGTATTTTCTCATTCAATCTTGGGATTTTGGTGGCTGGAAACCATCTTGTACTGGCAGCCAAAGCCTCACCAATATCCGTGTATGGAATGTACATCTTTCCGGTGACAAAACCTTCTTCTACAGTTCTCACTTCAAGGTATAGGGGCAAGGTTGGCAATGTGATAAACAGCCGTACCCAAAAATTTGTGGCAACACCCATTCAAGAACCATGGGCTATAGTTCTTATTACCCATATTCATACCCGCCATGCACATGTTGGTTAGATAACATCTTGAATAAGGTAATATTTGTTTTGGTTAGCCTTAGTGGCTGAATTTATGAACTCACTACCTATCTTCAATGAAAGACTCCTTCCAAGAGCATGTTTATCAATTAGGAGCTAAAAATCTTTATGACATGACTCCTGTTTTGAAAATGAGATTGTAGGATCTACCTCATCATATGTTGATCCATGGGACCTGCCTCCTACGAGAAGTTGCCTCCATTATTTTTGCGAAAATAGGAATTGCTGAGATACCCTTAATACCTCCGTCCTCGTGACCCACAATTTTTGCCTCAAATGCATGCTTATCAGCTGAGTCAAAAACAATATAATAGAAGAATGTTGCTGCACTTTCTAGCATACGATGGACTTTGTTTAGAAGGAAGCCATTTATCCATTTATCTCCACTTCTCATAACATATGCATTGGTCCATACAAACCCATTTTGAATATTAAATATGAAGCTAGAAAAGATTGTATGAGTTGGTATTCCCTGATTTTTGAATTGTTCCATTGTGACTTGCTTTGATTCCATGTAGGACCCATTGTGGCTTCTTAGGACAATTAAGAACGTAAGGTTCTACCTTCATCTTTCTACCATTCTTAGAATGATGGCAAAACTGGAATAATTCTTTACTATCCTAAAAATCCATCTCATATGGTAATGGCTCAATTTTAGGAATGCTCGAAAGATGGATAGGGGCTTCTTGGAAAAGATTGTCTTTCCATTTGGTACCCTTCATCTTCTCATCATTGTTAGAATAATTCTCATGACAATCAAAACATTGTAAGGACATTGTGTGAGGGTGATGCAATAAATCAAATTGCTTACCATTCGTTGCTGATATGTAAATTCCAGCAAACTGAAAACCAACATGAGTATCTGGTGAGGCCCTCTTTTTAAGGGCATGCCTCTCAACAAGGTCATCCTGAAACTCAGCTGCATAAACCTCTTGCAAATCTGATTTTTCTTTCTTCGGTTCATGCCCCATGCTTTCTTCCTTGACCTCTTGAGGTATTGATGTATCCGTTACCTTTGCTGGTTCTTTTTCTTCTTTCAAGGGAAACTCCTTTGGGTTTGGCTCCTTGGCATATCCTTGTGGTCTAGGGTTTAACCCTAACATCTTCATCCATGCACCAATTGTCCCCTTGTTGGAACCATCAAATGTAGAGAGTGTCACTTTTCCCAAGGCATGTTGAAGTGCCTTCGGTGGCGCTTGATATCTAGGCTTGGGCCTTGAATCTACCCTTGCTTACTCGTATGAACTCCACAAGTGAAATGGCATCACGAATCTCTTTTAGAAGAGCCCTATACTCCTCATAGCTGGCCGCAATGTTGTGATCCACTGAATGCGGTGTTTCAACCTCCAGAATGACTTCTTTTCTTTGGTAAGAACTTAGGTCGCAATCCATGTTCTCTCTCCTAAGTTCCGTTTCACTTATGTGTCCATTGTAGATTTGCCTCAAATGTTAGCTTTCGACCTTGCAAGATGGGAAGATCAATGCTCTAATACCACTGTAATGCCCCTTTCTGGGCTGAGCTGAAAGAAAAAGAGAAATAACACCAACCCAAATTAAAGCAAACTGAAATTTATAACAGCAAGCTACAACAGTCTGAAATCTTATGACAACAAGAGGGAAATTGCAATTATTCACCACCAATACCACATTTACACCATCCAAAGCATGTAGGAAATAATAATAATTATTTTAGAGCAAGTACCAACCAAGAACTGAATTTTTAGAACCCTAGATGAAGTATAATAATTAATTTTGCAACAACAACGAATCCACTTACAAAAATGGCCGGAAATAATGATTCCAAGGCCTAAATACAATTCCGATAAAGTACAATCAGCCTCCAAAAATATGAAGAATCCAAATACAGGAGGAAAGTGACTTGCCGTGCCCTAGAAACCAATGAACTCTCCAAGGAGGGGTCGCTACCCTAGGAGAGGGTCTGAAATTGGCCAAACAGCTGGCCTGAAACCCTTGCAAGCTCAAACATGGACTTGTGTGGCTGTCCCACACTCAAAACCATGCAAATCTGATCTACCCTAGCTGCGAATGATGCCCTAGCATTAATAAATCTTCCTTGAACCTTTATAAATCTGATTGTAGCACAAGTGTGACCTCTGTATGAGATCACCAATGAAGATGTGAAGGGTTTCGTCCTCAAATCTAAGTGCTATTGAGGGGTTTTGTCCTCAATAGACCTCCATGGAGGGTTTCCGTCCTCAATGGATGAGAGAGAAAGCAAAGCGTGTGCCCCAACTCTTCAAAGAAAACCAAATCATATGCAAAAACTAACTACCTCCACCCCAAGCGACCCCTTTAAATACTTGAGGGTGGCGCCAAACACCAAAAAGGAACCCAAGGAGACTGATCTCCTTTTTGGGATGTTATGTTTCACCTTTAACTCCATTACCTTCTTTATATTAAGTCTACGTTTGCACTTTTTGACCTCTTTCTTTTCACTTCCACGAAGACACTTAAAAATTTAAATTAATAATAATCCTAAGTGTGTAAAATAGTTATTTTACGCAATCACTCAAATTATTAATTTGCTATTATTTTATTTTTATTTTTAGAACTTGAAAAAGGGGACATTACACATCTATACCCACACCTATCTTTTGCGACAACTAGAGTGTTCTAAAGTTGGTGAAGAATCCAATTTTTCATGCTAGAACAAAACGTATTGAAGTTCATTACCGCTACATTCGGCAGTTGGTAAATAATGAAGACGTCTTTGTTATTGTCCTACCTCTGAACAACTAGCTGATATAATGACTAAACCTTTGAGTAAAGATAAAGTTGTAAAATTCAGAGATAAGCCTGTAGTTGATTCCGGTTTAATCATTAAGGGTGGGTATTAGAATAAATAGCTAATATGTGTTTGTAATAAGTGTTACATGTTTATGAGCTTGTTAGCTTGTTGCACTATTTACTTGCCTATTATTGGGTTTGTTGTTTGTAGGCTTGTCTTTAGTCTTGAATAAGCTTAGAGGTTACAGTAGTTCCTGCTATCCTGAATTTACCCCCCCAGGGTAATTTGGATAACTCATTAAAAATGGACTTAGCCATTTTTAATAGGTTTGGGATGGTTAAACGATCATCAAATTCCCCTTTCCAAATGCACCGGCTGTTAGCTTTCAAAAACCTGCAGGAGACTTAGCCAATTCATTGACGGGTTCTATCAAAAGTCGACTGACGTTCATTTGGCCGTCAAATTCAAGCACCTGCGATGCGAAGGGCTACGTGGCGGGATTCCGGCTCTCCTCAAAGCATTTGGGCTTGTGGACCTCAAGCTCACGGAATCAACTAAGGTTGATAGCATTTCAAGTCCGTGGCGAAGACAAAGTCAACAAGGTCAAAAGGGGATAGGTGGCACATTTCTTATGAAGCCAAAAAGTTTCGAAGTTCCCCAAAGTTAAAAGTTGCGATGCGAAAGCAAACTCTAATAAATCTGATAGCCCGAAGCTACGTGAAGCCTTTTCATTGGCTCGTGTTTCGCAGTCTAACAACTTCGATAAAAGAAAGACTGATATTGCGAAGTGCGTGGAGCTTTCTCATTGGCTCACACTTCGCAATTGTCAGATGAGACTATCAAAGAGTCTGACAATCCGAGGTGCGTGGGATGATCTCATTGGTCCACATTTCGTGGTAACCAAAGTTTGTAAATCAAAAGGATTGACATTGCGAAGTGCGTTGAGCTTTTCTATTGGCCCACACTTCACAATGGTTAGTCAGGGTCTAAGGCAAAAGGGTAAAGAGCGAAGAAATGTGGAGCCTTCCTATTGGCTCTCATTTCTAAAGGAGCTGACAAGAGCAAAGGACAGTCTGACACTGCGAGGAAGTGTGGCGTTGTTTTATTGGCCCATATTTCATAAAGGCAGACCCGCTTGCAAATGAAAAGAAAAGCAAGGAAGGAAAGCCCGACCCCACGAGCCAATGAAGGACAAACACATGGCAAAAGACAAAGCAATGCACACGTTGGCAGAGGCCGATCCCCGAACCAATCAAATATTGCCACGTGTCAAGTTCCTGTGCTCCCTGACATGCAAATCTTCAAATCGCCATAACTTCCTCCACAGAGCCCCAAATCACGCAAACTTGATATCGTTGGAAAGGTCTCCTCGAGCCCTTCAATTTGACATAATTTGTTTCAAGAATCGATGGCGTTTGGTGGGAGAGAAGGAGAAAAAACAGTTTGGCCATTAATATACACCTCAATTAGCCGATCCATGGATCAACGAGAACGCGCCACATGTCATTGCGTGTTCATTTTGTGCTACAATCTTCAAACCACCATAGCTCATGTTGTAGAGGGCGGATCCATGTGTTTTTTGGTCTTGTTAGAGAGCTACCGAATGGGTACACTTTGGACCATAGTTATCTAAGACGGGGGGACGGCGGGATGGGGTTTCCGGGACAGCAAAAAATTTCTAAATTTTGGGGACGGCGGGGGGACGGCTAATTAAAAAATATATATATATTTAAAATATAAAGATATAGTGACTAAATTATATAAATAAGCTGAAATAAAACCATTTGAGATTTAAATAAGGTGAAACTTGAACTCATAAACATCAAATACATTCCTTAATACTCATGATTCTTTCAGAAGTTTGCAAGAAGTTGCTTGGTCCAAAAAGGTGCAAAAATTGATTTTATGAAAATAAGAAAAATATTACCATCAATGCATAGAGCTCAAGAAAATATGCACTTTTAGAGAAAACGACACTTGGAAGTTTTTAATTGTAACTTGTAAGTTTTTGCAAGCAATGTAAATTAAAAATCCGTAATTGTTTAAAAGTCAAAACTAAAATTTAGTGATTAATGAATAACACTAGTGTTTTTTTTAAGTACTATCCATGTGCCATGCCCCGAACCCTAGGACAGGGCATTTGGCTGCTATTTCCCTCGCAATCTCAATACATTTTACAAACTATCCGACCTTCCTTTGACTCAAAGCTGAGAATTGCAAATGATACATGTTATAAAATGATTTAGGTGAAAGACATCATTTGACTAGTAAGAAAAAAACGATTTTTGTGGTACATGGTTCTCCGATGACTTTTATTCAGCAATTTTGATTTTGGCGATTTTGAATGGTGCAAATGACTAAGTCCAAGCTCGATGGTATATTGATGCCTTTGCAACGTTTTTTTATAGGTGAAATGACATGTTTTTTAGGGTTTGCACGATGCGGGTTAGGGTTGTACGTGAAGAGACATCATTGTTTTCAGCAGGAAATGCCAGGAGATGTTGAAAGTCTCCAAAAGAGGTCTTTGGTACGGGAGACATCTTTGTACTTGTCTCCCATACTGAAGATGCTTGCCCATACTGGAGACACATCCTAGATGATGGGGGATGTGTCTCCCTGCAATTGTTTAAATGAATTTCAACAAAATAACTTGTTTTGAATCAAGCCAAGCACTCCTATTTGGATTTTAAGATCTTGATCAATTTAGGCAGCATAAACTGAAATCAAACACCAAAATTATTAGAAATAATTAACCAAAGGGCTTGGGATCAATCAAATCAAACACAATAGCTGCTAGAGAATTTAAGATCTAGCAAAGTAATTTCCACAAAAATTCAGATTTTGAAATTTAGCACAATATGGGTAATATCTAACCCTAGGAGGGGTGTAAGCTTGAGTTCAGTGCACCAAATGTAATATGGATAAATGGATTTCAATTAATTTGCACCACAAATACCCAATTACTATTAATTTGGCCTAATAAAGAGAGAGGTGTTCATGCAATGTTTAGAGGTGTATCTTGAATATTGTCGGATAAGATGATAGTTGTTAGATGTTGATAGTGCAAGATGTCACATACCTCGCCCAAAAATCTAGTGACGAATAAAGCTTTTTGTACGGAGTGTGGGTGATGCTCCTGGAAAGTGACACGCTGAAAATGGTTTAACGATTGAGCTCACATGTTCTTGATCTCCATATCTTTTGCTCCGATATCCGCATTGTGACACTTGTAATTTGTGAAACTGATCTCTCATCCTCCTTGCCTTTGTATGGCAACAATATTTGAACTTTAAGGGAAACAATGAATTGTTAGGGCTGTGTTGTGGGCGAGCTTGGGTTTTAAGCATCGTTGACTTATCAATCCCTCAAGCACTAAACAATATCTGAAATAACAAATTGCATAATTGAAAATAATTCTAGTGACACGCAACTCCTAGGTTGTGTGCAAAAATTGCTCCACGGGATATACTAGCTTAAAAAAATGATAAATGCTCAAATGAGTGCTTGATATCTCTAGAATGCTTGTGAGTCCTTAAGATTGCCAACAATATGTTGTGTATTCTAGATGATTCTTTCAGTGCTTATCCTTAAATGAACTACAATGGATGTGTATTTATAGATAAAATTGAATTCAAATTAGGACTCTATTGGTGTTTGAACTCACTTCCAATGGTCAAAAATAAAATAAAAATGATAGGAGGGATGCATGCATCTGAACCAAAAATTTCCACACAAGGGGACCAGAATTGTGAGCCATGCTTCTGACAAACCTAAGAGCGTGAGCTATGCTTCTGGCACAAAGCTCGAGGTAGGGGCGTGAGGAGGAGAGAGAGAAGGAATGAGGACAATCATAATTCTTTGGAGCCATGAAGAACATTGTGGATCATATCAACACCTATATTACTCTTCTCGTTGCTTGCTCTAGTTTTCAACTCACTCAAACTACTTATACTACCTTTTACACTTGGCTGGAATGCATATGCCCTTGATGCCTATGGATTGATTTAATTTGAACTAATTGATGATTTTACGAGGGCCCAATGTGCATATCTAAGTACAATTTGTGTTACAAACGGCTGCAGATGAACCCAATAGTCATTTACCTCAACATGTGGATGTAGAACACGTTATCATTTGAGTTATTATTCTTTACCTTTATTGTATTTGACAAATTTGGCAAGATTTGTAGGGTTTAACTGCTGCCTTTGTTTTCTTACATCCATAGTTACCATGTTCTTACAAACATGGTGAAATTTCAGTTTGGACCGCACTTTTTGGTCTTTGACCAAATAAGATCGGTTGAATTTTGATTTTTAATATCTAAATAAATAAGATTAAAACATTTAAATTAAAAAAACATCAACCTGAAACAAAAAGAAAACAAGAAAAACTAATACCTAAATGTATAAAGGAAAAACGTGTCTGCCAACTGCAAATGCTGCCTTGCATTTGAAACCATTCACGTTCCAAGCTTTTTGACTGCTCGACCCCTGTTGTGGCTGTTTGACCTGATAGGCTTAACCTTGGACCTCCTGCGTCTAGGGCCTTTGGCTGTCCAAGCCATTTTCTGGATTGTTCGACTTCAACATGTAGTATTAAAACTTCTGAGCCATAGCTCAAACGTCTGGCCATTGCCCTCACTCGAACATTGAGTCACATTGTAGTCCCCATTCATATTGTGGGGACAATAGGTTGTATTTAAATTTTAGAGTAAGATTCTTGTAGGATCTTAACTTGTATTTAAATTTAGGGTAATATTTTTTAATATATATATAGTTATTGGTTACTATTTAATTTTTATTTATTAGTTACTATTTAATATTTAATAATTGTTACTTCAATTTTTTAGGTATGGGTAGATATTAGACAGTTCACTTTTAGTTTTACTTTGTAATGTTAGAATGTATCATTTATCTTATTTTATTTATTATGGTTTATAAGTTATATATTTATGGTTATTTTAAATATAATTTATATAATATATTATATATATTTTCTTTTCTTATAATTTATACACAATTTAATGTAGATAACATATTTGTTTCCCTATTTGCATCATTTCTGTAACTCATGCTTGAGTCTTTGGCCTGTCTTTGAAAGGGCGAGTGCAAGTGTTTTAAGTCTTGTTAGAGAGTCTTACTGGTCATACAGACCATCTAGCTGAATTATCACTGAATCCAAGTATTTCAATTTTCAGTTCAATTTCTGATCATTCAATATAAGAGATGATGGTGGAGACTATATATATATATATATATGATTGCTCTTTGTGTGGAAAATGATGGTAAGAGTCTCTTCTTGCGGGAAAAGGGCTTTTAGGCACTCAACCAATTTCATTTAGGGCCTGCCTTCTTAGGAATATGCAATAGGTTGAGGTGCATAGAGAGAGGGCTGCCTTTAGAGTGTCTTTAGTCCATATACTTACATAGAAATGGGTTGTGTTGGAAGGGCAGCCTTGCAGAATGATAATTATATCATTTAGGACACATGACATGCTCGATGCCCATGCTGGGCTGTAGTAAATGATGGCAATATCAATGCTAGAGCAGTGATTGCCTCTGCGATCAGCACAGACCTCACATCACTGATTGCAATGTCATTTACTGAGCCTATCTAATTCGGTCTTTTAAAAGTTATTAGATAACGATACTTCCTCCTCCCCCCCCCCGAAAAAAAAAACAGGTAAAAAAAAAGATTATACTTGGCAAGATTAGGTAAAAATTTATAATCCCGTTCTTAGATTCTGCCAAGCATAAATCTAATCCTAGAAACAACCCAACGTCCAAGCTGTAGTATTCCGCATGGTCTTCTCTCGTCAGGGCTGTCATGTTTGTAAACGAGATCTGATACCAGTGTTTATTTATACACACATAAAAAATGAAAGTAATCAATGCATATGCACAAGGAGAGGAGAGAGCACATACCTCCAAAATGTTTGACGAGAGCTCAAACATTGAACATGAAATGTGTCATGTTGTCTTACGATCACTCAAGTTTTTGATACACGTGTATCATTGCACAAATTGATATATGATAAGCTCAAGGATACATGGGTGTGTGCAGATCGACAGTTGATCCAGGAGGATTCTCCAAAGGCAGTTCCAGTGATATCCCCAAGCCTATTCTCATAGCTTATTTTAATTGGAGCTACCACGAACCTCTAGATGTGGTATTCCAGAACCACATCTAGAGGTTCGTGGTAGCTCCAAGATCACCAAACCATCTCCACCAAATGCCGCACACACCTCTACAATGACCCAATGCATTCTGGATAGATTGGACATGGTGCCATCCATATGCGTGCCAAACCCTATGTGGTTTTCACCGATGGCTTCCTTAGGGTGTCACACACCTACATGCCACACTGCTAAAGTCAACTCAAACTGCACAGTACCGCCAGGTACCAACAACGTTGCTGCCTCTGCTCCAATGAAAGAGGAGCCACCGATATGACTCAATGAGTTCCCTCGTGGGGTTGAGGGGCAACGCCGTGCAAGCTAGAGTTTGACCGTCAACTGTTGGCGCTGACCAGCTCAACCGCCAAAAGCTCAACAGTTTCGACTTTCACAATGGTTCTTTAAGCCTTCACAATTTTTTAATATATGTATACATACTTGTAGCATAATACCGCAATCAGATAGTAGAAGATAGACAGCCATACATCTTTTTCGAGAGTATGCCATGCACAAAACACAGATTAATAAACTTTATGTTCCAGTTATATTATTTTCTCTATCGTGAATATCTGGATATTATTTCATATTGTTTCCACACACGCATACAACACATGTAAATTCTCATTTAGGGTGTTGTCCCCTAGATATCTCCTGGGATCTGGAATGGCAGGGTTGTGAAGCATCCAATGTGGGTGGACCATCAGTACTCGGGTATGCAGGTGTAGCACTGTGTATTATAAGGTAAAAATTAAAAAGCTGTTTACTTATGCCATATAAGTTATAATCAGTGTTACAAAAAACGAATCTAAGATAAAATTCTAATATTTATCATTATCTGTCTTTGTTTAAATTTTTGAAGCTTATTTTCTTTTTCCTTTTATTTGTCTTTCATGTACAATTCCCATTGTAGGGGCCTTGAGAAGGCTGGGAGTGCATAAAAAATTGCATGTTGCGTGAATGCATACCACGCGTCAAGGGCTTACCAAGTGCAACATGAAAAATTTAGTCTGTGTGCATCGATGCAAAGCCACATTCTTAATTCTGATGAAAGTACTTTGTGGTTGTACCATTGTGCTTGGAAACTGATAACACATTTCCATCGCTTACCCGAGTAATTTATAAGCACTCACAAATAATACTAGAACAAATTGTGAAAATGGGAAGCATTGATGAAGTAATTGTAGTTTAAAAGTTTATTAACTCCATCTAAAGTCATTTAGTGAACCATGACTCGAAGTGTTAATCATCATTGTTTTTTCATTTGGTAAATTCCCCTTTTGGGGTGACCTTTGGCTTAGATGCTATGACTGAGGGGTTTCTCTTCTATCAAATTCAGCAGGGGCTTGCCCCAGCCTTGTCCGTTGGGGTACCGCATACCCAATGAGTTGCATGCTGTATTTTACCGAATTTCAATTCATTATCATTCCGGGGATTTAACCTGGGGCACAGCTTTGGAGGCTTCAATATTTTTACCTTTTGAGCTCATCCCATTTGACGGAGTGTTGATCATCACTGATATATTTGTTCCTTAGGCATTTTATGGTCCCGTGTGGTTTCACTGGCTCGTATTCTGATTCTTTCCAGATTCTTTGCAGCTCTCTTATCTACCTTTCTATACTGGCTCGTATTCTGATCCATTCCAGATTTATTGTAGATCTCTTATCTACCTTTTCTATAATCAATCATATCATGGTGACAAGCACCGTAGCTATCTTTAAGTCTTTTTTCATTCTGCATTTTTTTATTTATTATAATGTTGTATTTTTTTATGGTTAATACATTCTTCGGAATGAGAACTTGGAATGTACCCCTCAATCTTTTGATCACAACAAATTATACCGCACTTTCTGTAGATAAGGATCTAGGTGTGAAAACTGCCAATCATGTTATAGGAATTGCTTTTAGCCTTGAATCATAGTTATTTTGTTCTTGCATCTGCATGGAAAGAGCACGCGTACGAGTCAGATATGAGGCATTAGAAAAAGGTGCATCTTTTTAAACTGCACTGTATTTGAATCTTGAGAATGGATCCGATTGCTTCTGGCGCAAAATCCGATATAATTCCTTAAGAATTTTTCCCATTCAGCTTCTCCAAATTTTTGTGCTTTAGTTTACATTTATTGTTGCTAAATTTAGATAACAGCTTCATTTACAGAATTTCACCAACAGCTACAACCGGCCCAAACATAGTATATCAGTGGCTTAACTATTAAAACAGTATGAACATAAATAACAAAAAACACGAATGTGAAAATCTCACCTAGTTTTGGGATATTTTGTTCCAATTGACTATTTGAGCATTGTAGAGTCCTTTATGTTGGTTTATGTTGGGTAAAATAATTGGTCATTTTGTTTTTGTAGGGAATTTCTTCAGGATACGCAGTGCATTTGGCTTTGGTGCCCGGAAGCTAGCACGGATACTTGAATGCCCAAAAGAATATTTTATTACAGAAATTGATCGGTTCTTTATGAATACATGGGAGCGGCATGGCAGTGGGCAGCGACCTGATGCACCCAGTCCTGATTTATGGCATCTTCAACCATCTAGATCAAATTCAATTAATAATGCTCACAACAGAAGCCTTAGTATCTTTAATAATGATGATGAAGAAAACACAGGGAAGCGTAGTGGACAGATAAAAGCTATTTCTGATCACATGCTTTCATTCAATATCCAAGGGGATGAAGGAAAACATTTTCAGGGGACTTCAAGTCCACCCCCTGGGCTTGTGACCCATTCCGCTGAAAACAATAACTTTAATAGTTCTTTTGACCAAGAAAGTTTGGTAAGGAAAGGTGTGATGTCTGCTGTTTCCAAAAGCAGTAGTATATCTGAAGTTTCCAAAAGCATGACAAATAAATATCATGGTCAGCAACTAATTTCAGATCAATCATCAAAGTATGCAACCCGTGAAAATAGAAATGCTACGAAAACTCAAAAGGGATTCAAGGCAGATTCTTCAGGCATGGATTCTGAAGAGAAAGCAAGGTTTCCTTTTGCAAGACCTCATTCAAGTCCTGAACTCACAGGTGCGCCCACTGAAATTTCCAGCCGAGCAAGGAGAAACAGAGGTGAAATAACAGTTGCTGGTAGAAATCAGGTTGCTTCTGCTAGAGTTGAACATGGTGCTATTGATCAGCGAAGAAAGAACACGAGCTCTGATTCCTCTAGTTCATATACATCAAAAGCAACATCAGTAAATGAATCACCGCACTTGAGACGTAACTCATCTCAGGAGAACATTGATACTGGTGATTTCAGTGATACTCCAAATTATTCCAACATTTTCTCTTCAAGTAACGAATTCCAGGATGCTGGTCTTGATGTTCAAAGAGAAGAGGTCACACAATCTGATGAAACCACGGCGACCCCTCTTCCTGCCAGTCAGAACATGCAAGATCCGGTTAGTTTGATAGGTGTCCCACGACCACAGTTTGTAAATAGACACGCCCCACAAATTCATTTGCCAATGAATTTCGCACCTGTACCTGTCCCTATTTCGCCCTCTGTTTTAGCTTCAATGACATATGCTCCAGCTAATCTCTCAGGAATGGTTCATACAAGCCTTTCCCTAAGTGAGCCAGCTTGGGGACCTGGTGGACAACCGACTTCCTATTCAAATCTTCAGTTTCCTCAGAGCCATCTTCCTCCTTCATTGCCATCTTATGTACCAAATGTTGGATTAGGCAATCAAGCACATTTAGAAGATCTGGCCATGTCTGAAAAATTAGGGGTATTGGGATCACATCATGAAGAAGAGGAAGTGCATTATGATCCTAATGTCTGGCAAAAAGTGGAGGCTCACGATGCACAACTTGGCCATGCTGGATTGGATATAAAGAGTGCAAGGGGTTTTCATTTGGCTCCTTCAGAACCACAGCCAACAAGTCATGAATGGCCTGCTTCTCCTCTGGCACCTGCAAGTCCATCCACTGGCCTATTTCTGAGAGGACAGGAACTTGTTAAAGATGGCAAAGAGCTTCCTCCAGAGGGGCAAACTGATTCTGCTTCACATTACAATCCATCCAGGTTTACACATGACAATGGAGTAGACCCCATTGAGAAGGCAGTGACAACAAGTAGTCAGGAAATTAGCTCCTCCAGAAATGTTCCCAAGTTGACTAAAGATAAGAGGGCCAGAGGAAGGGGAAACAATAATGTCGAGTTTTCAAATCCTAAGCCAAGGGAAACATTTTCATCCTCTTATGGGAAATCAAATAGTGTTTGGCAAGTGGAGAGCACATTGGATAGCACACATACAGGAGATGAGGCTAGTAATCAGGATAAACATTTGTTTGGAGCTGCCAATGCAGGTCCTCTGAACCATGGAGATTGCTTTCCATCATCTTTGCATGGAAGTAGATCACCTAAACAGACAACAGTGTCTGAAACATCTTTGCAAGTCATGGCGGCAAGAAATATTGGGCCCATTTCTTCAGCAATTCCACATGTTCAACCTTCCACATTGCCTGGTTATGACTCTGGGTCAACTGTCTCTTCTGATTCAGTTATTTCTGGGGCTAATATATCTCCTGGCATTATGGGACGGGGTGCCCGACAAAGGTCAATGGATAATGCCGGAGTAGTTCCATTCACATTTTATCCAACTGGACCTCCTTTTCCATTTTTGACAATGGTTCCTTTATACAATTTCCCTACAGAGGGGGTAAGCAGTGGAGAATCATTGAGTCCATTTGAGGGTATTGGTCCCAATGATGATTCTTTAGATAATCATATGGATCAACCTGAACATTGTCTTGATACTTCTTCAACCTATGATATGGGGGAAAGTTCAGAGCATTCCTTTTTTAGTTCACACATAGCAGCAGAGGGGTCACCCGTGGAGCATGGAGATGAGATGAAATCTCATATTCTTCATAGTGACTTTATTAGCCATTGGCACAATTTGCAATATGGACGTTTTTGTCAAAATCCACGCTTTCATGGCCCTGTGATTTATCCATCCGCCAGTTGTAGTACCTCCTATGTACTTGCAGGGCCACTTCCCATGGGATGGCCCCGGGAGACCTCTCCCTACCAACATGCTCACTCAATTTGTAGGCTATGGGAATAGAATTGTTCCTGTTACCCTCCTTACAACCCAATTCGAATCGACCAGGTGGAAATTTGCAGCATTTCATTGCACCTAACCGATTATTTGGTGAAGAATCGCCCAGATATCGTGGTGGCCACCGGAACATATCTTCCCAATCCTGTAAGTGAAATTCCTTTGGTTGGTTCACTTTTCTTTTCATGTTTTTTTTTAATCGCAGAATGAAAAGATTTTTAATGATATTGAATATCGCGTCACTTTAGAGACAGGTACCAATACAGAGACAGACAGTCATCAGGAAGCAGAGGCAAACCGTGGTAATTATGGTCAAGATCGCAAATGACCGTGGTAGTTATGGTCAAGATCGCAATGACCATGGGGATCGGGATGCAAGTTTGGTATTCAATTCCCAAAAACAGGACCGCTGGACGTGGTCAAAATAAACACGATGCTCGCAATCAAACTGAGAAGTCAAATTCAAGGGGTGAAAGAAATTTTGAAGGAAAGGTTGGAGATAGGGTATGGGATTCCCATAGGCACGATAATTTTCGGAGAAGCTCATTTCAAGTGCCACATGCTCCTTTTGCATCTGGAAATTCTTCAATAAATACAGGTAACTTCACGCCACATGGGTCTGGGGGAATATCATATGGTATGTATCCTTTGCAGCCTATAAACACAAATGGTAATGTTTCAGCCATGCAAGGAAATGGGCCTGCTGTTTCTTCAGTCTTCATGCTATAATCCTTATGAGCATAATATGGCTTTTACTACTGAGGCATTGGAGTTTGGGTCACTCGGTCCTGTACAGTTTGGAGGGACACATGAAGGGCCGGTATAACGATGGTGCTGCAAGGACTGAATGATGGACGCTTTTTTGAACAAAGACATAACACTTATCAGGCTAACTCTTCTCCTGGACATTCACCATCAGATCAACCTTCATCTCCTAAACAACATCAAAGGTAAACTTTAGTGCATGCCTGCGTGAAATGTTTTGTTGTTGGACTTTTAAAGGGTTTCTGTCAATTGTCAAAGTTTAAAGTACTTTATTTACAGTGGTCTTATTTTTTTCCCAAAGGATTCTGGCATAATATCTTAGCTGCATCTTAACAGGGACCTTTGATTATTTTTCCAGATCATCTACACAACACACTTATCAATTGAAAGAAGAAGATTTTCCACCACTATCTTTCCGAAATCAGTCTGGAAGAGGAGGAACTAATAACTTCAACACAGGAAACAGCTCTAACGACAGAGGTTCTCATTACCAGGCATTCTTGGTTACTCCATCTTCCTAAGGAATGTGCTTGTAAAAGAAGTGCTGCTGAGTATTATGTTTTAATTAAGATCTTACACTAGAAAGCTTGTTGTACATTTAAGTAATTTTTAATTTTATTTTTTTGCCTAGTAACATCTATCATTCATTCAATGGTACTACCTTGTATGCTAACAAATTTAACCTGGTGACGTTGCCTATTTTCCAGGGCATAGCAGCGGGAACATTTATTTTGTACTGTAGGTCTGCCTTTAAAAAGGCACTTTGAGATTTTGTCTAGTATTTTTGAAGGCCCTGTTTATCCATTTTTTTCAGTCCTGTTTAAACTGTAGCATATTGATCAACAAAGGAAAATCAAAATCAACTTTTTCAAGAGCAATAGTTTCTAGTATTTTGTCCTTATCTTTGTTAAATGCCATTTTTATGAATAATGTCCTTGTTGATATTCTGATGCAGTTGTCCAGCTTTGGAATGGTTATGTTTTTGCTTCCAAGCTGGGTGCATACGGAGATAGTGCTTAGTATTAATTGGATTTTTTCTGCAGTCTGTTACCCTCTTGTACATGTGCATAAATTTATATGCTCAGGTAGAGCATGTCTATGGATATGGTAGCATTACCTGTAACATGCCAGCATTGAAGTTTGAAGGGAATTTAAATTTGATAAAAGAAAAACATATGTCATAAATAGCATATATGCTAAGGAGCTTAATATGTTTTCAATGATAGCTCTCCTTTCTTATTACATGGAAATACGTTCATCTGCATGTTTTGAAGTAAACTTACAGAATAATATGTTATGAAGTAAACAGAAGAAAAATAATATTGCAACACGAATATACAAGTTTGGATGGCTCTTTGCCCCGCAATGAATTCATTTGAAAATGGGATGAAGGCTGGCAGAATTTTACGAGTAATTTCAGGTGACTGCCTGTTTACTAGATTTGAACTATGACTTAACGCCATTATTATTCATTTTAGCTGCAGAATTAATTGCCTTTGTTCACATTTAGTTGTCCGTGCAATGAGAGGGCTATAGCTTAGTTCAAAATTTGTACTTCAAACAGTGATGTATTCCCACTGTATTCTGATTGGGAGCCATCTTGTTTACCTGTGTATATCTATGTCATTAATATTTGACTAGTACTCGGTGTGTTTGTTGTTTATTTGACTGAGTAGAAGTTTAGAACCTTATGAATAGGAACCACATGACAGCAGCAGTACGAAGATTTTACATTACGGGAGTTTAATGGTAATATTTTTGCACTTATGGTAGTGATTAAACCAATAGTTTGTTAGTATTTGCCATGCTTTATTTGTAATTTCTAGCATATCTTCTTTAGACAGCTGGACACAAAAAATTGAAGCTTACTACTATTTAATAGTAAAAAAATTATGATAGAAGAGTGCACTAGAGAACTATGCAATAAATACGTCGACAGTACTCTTACCTAGGCTAGGTTACCTGGTTTACATTCAGACATGTGCGTGCACACACAAACATGAGGGGTGAAAGAGATGTCCCTAAACACACATGGAAGACAATTTTTGAAGTATTCTATATTAATGAAGAAATGCGATTCATATATCCGGGGCGAAAGTATGAGCTAAAACTGGAGTATAAACTCGCATATTCACAAGCCATCTATTTATAGTCTTACATTAAGGAAGTTATGAACAATTACTTGACTTACATGCGTAGTATGGGATCTTAGGTTTCATGGGTCTTATTCACAACATATAGTTGACCATGTTAATTTTATTTACTTTTTACACGAATTAGGTCAACATCACTCCTAACCCAAAAGCTGTCTGTCTCGAGGCAATATGTGTAGTATCTAAATTCTATAATGTTGAACATCATGATGGCAAGTTTTTACATATCCATTAGCTTATAGTTTATGTTGGCAAGAGTGTTGTTTTCTATCTTAAACAATTTGTCTAGTTTGTTGACAATGCTTTATGGTGTGATTGGTATGTGCACAAGTTTAGTGCTCGTTTGATCTCTTTCATTTCTCCTTGCAGCGCCAGTCAAACTAATGTCTCGTCCTATTCATGCGATGTAGCAATGGTATTTTCAAATCCATTAGCAGCATCATATAGCGGCATATTGCTCATCGATGAATATTCCTTTGAGGTTGACGTATTTGTTTGGTGTGTTGGCTTTGGTTTGCAAGAATATATTGTTTCTATACGCGTTGATCCTTGAGTTATCTTCATCTTATGAGGGAATACCATGAATGCAGATGTCCATGTATTTCTTGTATCTTTTCTCGGTTGGTGACTTGAAATCTTATTTTCTTCTTAGGGAAGAACATGAATGAAGATGTCCACTTATTTCTTGTATCTTTTCTCGGTTGGTGACTTGAAATCTCTTGGAATTTATTTATCCTATGAGGGCCGATACTTGTCATCTCCATCTTCTTAGAAAAGAACATGATGGAACTTCTCCATTCCAACTTTCAACAATATTAGACTAAATTGGAAGATTCCATTATTTGTGGACCTTGTAAATGATCTTAGTGAGCCCTTCTAGGAGAAATTAGTTAAGTTGCATTTACCTGCTTGATCTATTTTTTTTGCAATAGTAGATTGTAATGAACACATTGTTGCTCATTAATAACTACATAGATTAATAAAATTGATAAGAGAAGCAATGGCACAAAATTAATAAAGGTTTACTTGTTCCCCGAAATATACGAAGCAAAAGAAAGATCTATGGCTCAGATAGAAAAAACAAAATTGAGTGGGATAACAAGGTGTGTTTGGGCTAATTTTACTCTCTTACATTTGAGGTTGTGAAGGAGTGGTGGATCAAATTGCTAGTTGGATTTTTGGTGCTTGGGAAGAGGATGGAGTAGTTTTGCTGTTTAGATGCCAATAACAAGAAATTCCTTATTTGACCAATCAAATATATCAAAGCCCTAGGGTTTCTTCCACGAGAAGCGCTTGCATGGTAAAAGGAGAATGTAGTGAAGAGAACACTAATGTGTTGAATTTTTTTAGGGTCATCTCAAATAAAAAAGGGCCATACTTATCCAATCCTTGTAGTTGATTTGAGAAAAAATAAAGTCAACATTCTTCAAACAAATAATGCTATCTCAAACAAATCTCACAGTAAACTTGTTAGTTGACAATGAAGTGTCCATTTAACTTCAATTTCCATTGATAAAAGCAAGTCCTGGTTGTTTGGAACGTGATGATTTAGATCTACACAAAGCTTCTAAGTAGAAATTCGTAACAAATTAGCTATTGAAAATGTAGATGTTTGATTTTAGTTTCCATTCGCCAAAACCAATAAGCCAACTATTCATTTGGGATGCGATGATCTATAGCTAAGTAAAGTTCATGAGGGCAAAAGTTCCTAATAAATCTCATAGTAGACTAGTTATTGAAAATGGAGCGTTCCTTTAATTTCAATTTCCTTTGATAGACACTGTAAATTCTCTAGTCGTCTGGGATGTTATGATTTAATTCTAAACAAGTCTTGTGATGTTCTTTTAATTTCAATTTCCATTGATAAAGACAATAAGTCCTCTAGCCATTTGGGATGTAATAATTAATTTCTAAAACAAAGCTTGTGAGAAAAATTCTCAACTTCCATACACAAAATTACAACCAAATTGAAAGATAAATATTACTTAATAATATGTGTGCATCATTTATTTTAAAATAAGGTGTTTAAGGAATTAACACAAGAGTTTGAAGAACACCAATATATATATATATATATATATTTATAAACAAAAGCCATATCTACATATTCTATTTCATTTGCCTCTATTATTACATCTCAAAAAGATATGCCTATACTATAATGGAACATAATATTTCACTAGTGAGATATGCTAGTCTGTTTGGAACCGGTTTGTTATATTTAGAACATTTAATTGGCATTTGTTATATTTAGAACATTGAATTGGCAAAAATCATAAGACAAATAACCCCAAAGTACACATGCAACTTTATCTAATGTTAAAATGGAAAGATGAGAAATATGCTAGCAAAATCGAATTGAAAAAGCTTTTTTTGTTTAGTAGATCCTAAGAAACCTCCTTATCTCATAATTATTATCACTAATGTTGTATTCATCATGTCCATGCTTGAGGTTTGTAGAAAATCAATTGCTTGTCCCTGCGTAGCTAAAGTTGCAACCCTCATTAGGTATTCTAATAGAGAACTATAATACTAGGAATACATATTGTATTTTGCTTGAATATTAATTTGCAATGAGGAGATCTGGTGTGGAAACAATGGAGGTGAAAAGCAACCGATAAAGTTTTCCAATTATATCCATGCTCTTTGTGGGCATCCAAAGAACAACAATCTCTAAATGCGCCCCAATGATTTAATGCATACAAGACCTTCAAAATTCACAACCTCACAACAATGCCAATGTGCTTACAGTATCAAAAATCCTAGATGAAGAAATTGTGCTAAGTCTATATATCGCACTCTTCCGCTTGAACTGTGAGTGTTTGCTTTGAGTTTCAAGGTTTCATACCTAACTCAAGAAACAAATTGCTGCCACATTTACATTGAGATATATAAGCTTCAATTTTATCGCTAATGGTAGATCTTGTAGAGAGATTTGAAATGTTAGACCCTATATTGTCGATGTAGTTGATTACAAAAAACTCATAATATAAAACATTGTGAATTTGCTCTTAAGAGTAAAATGACAAACATATGTTTCTTATATTACATGTATTTCACGAAACTAATGTAATTATCCAAAATTAATAATATCAAATACAATATTCAATTACTTTATAACTTTTTCAATCACATTATCTTCACTTCCAATTATAATTAGACCATCCAGACAAAGCACAAGAAGTCTATAACCATATCAACTTTCACAAAATAATAATAAAATCAACAAGTAATTTTTTTTCAATATAGGTCATAAACCAAAAACACAATATTTATAATATAAATTGTAAATGATAAAAATTACTATTATGGTAATCATTTTGATAATAGCTTTCACTTCGCAAAAAACCCCTTGATAACATACATGCCTTTATAATTTTTAGATTTTCCTTTACAATTATTGTGGTTCTATAAATACATTCACAATCAACAATATTATTAGATTTTTCTTTCACAATCATGTAATTTTATAAACACTTTCAAAACTAACAATTTTTTTTTTGGGAGGAATCAAAATGCAAGTTTTGATTTTCATTTAACATCTTACTTTTTTGCATGGCATCCTTCCAACATGCAACATATTTCTAATATTTAACTAGAAGGATCACAAGGATATGAATCCTTTTTAATTAACAACACATAATTAATTATCTTTGTTCTCATTTTTATAGACATCCCAAAAACAACTTTTCATCATCCCAAGTCATTGAAGGCCATCTTGACCTTTTCGGAAAAGACCAATCAACTCCAATATATGCATATCTGTATGTAACAATTTATCATGATCAAAATCAAACAAAGAGACACCACTAACATCAAGTTATACATTTACAATAATAAGATGGTCACTATGTATTCATCATCTATTAAGATGATGGCATCAAAATATCAAGTTTTAAGGTTATTTATTGGTTACAACAACCAAAAAAAAATTGAACAAGGAGAATCAAATGTTAGGGATATTTTATTAGTACTCTCATTATTAATATTTGGTTTATTTTTACGTTTGTTATTATTTTAGTTTATATGTGAAGTAGTTATTAAACAACTCATGTATATAGGAAATTGGGATATATTTGTGGGACAGATAGTTGAGGCAATTTCCTAGATTCTAGGAATGTCTAAGCCTATATATGTGGAGATATGTATATGTTGTGTTTGTGCCTGGAATGAATTGAATGCAATAGCATTATTTCATGAATTTTTATTGTGTAAATATGGTCTCAAGCTCTCATTTGGTACTAGAGCAATGTCAATTAAGCCATGACAGATTTTTCGCGAGAAATTTAGATATAGGTCACAAACTTATGCATCATTGGGTAGTAGAGGCGAATCATGTCATGCCCTCAAATTTAGCACTAATAAACCAACAATAAACAAGACATTTTTTTTGAAATGAAGTGTATTCTATATCTCAAAAATGATGCCAAAGAGGGTGTCAAAACATTATATTTAGGTATTTGGCTGTGTTACAAAAGATGAAATGCAAAACAAAGCTCAACACCACAAACGACATCAAGAACAACATAGTGAATGGTCCATTAAATGACCGACCACATCCATTTACCAAGAAAAAAAAGTTCACATGACAACAATGGCGAAACATAAATTGAGGCACAATGATGTAGCACATGTTAGGTCCATGTATGCCACTCACTTGCACTCGATTGCCTTGAAACAATGTCAAACAACCTAAAACGACCCAATGGGGTAAAAAACCTAGTTTTTGTGCAATACAATTAGTTGCACAACCACAATAATAAACACAGATCTTGAGGCAATGGGTCATGGACCGACTATCCACCCACTATCATGGCATACTTCATCTCAGGAGGAACTGTTAGCAAAAAGGGGTTCCAAATGACCTAAATAACCAAACAGACCCAAATAACGAAATTGTCATGTTGTCCATTTTTGCACCCTTGCAAAAATTGAACAACTTTGAAAGCCACGGGTTGAGGTATGAGAACCGTAGAAGAAAATAACAAGCCATAGAGAGGTTTGAATGGGCCGCGACCAAAGGAGGGAAACCGCCAAAGTCTGGAGCATGCTGTGGAGTTAGAACGAGCCACAATGCATGAAATAGAAAGCAACGCATAACTAGAAGCTGCGGGATGAAGCGAAGGAGTTAGTAAAGCCGTGAAGTGAAAAAGATGAACCACACTACAATGAGCCGCAGTATCATCAAAAGGAGCCGCGCAAGACTAGAAAGCTACGGCCAAGCAACAAAATTCGTGACACATATGGAAAAGCCGCAGAAGCCAACAAAAGCCACGTATCAAAGGAAAACAACAAATCTCCATGGGGAGCTAAATATGAATATGACTTGTGATCCAATGATCTAATCTTTATAAATCTTATATCATTTGGAAAATCTCAACTTCCTCTATGTAATGGAAGCTATATTTCTTAATTCAAATAAAGGTAGGATGGCAAAAATGAGAAAAGCATCTCCAACACACAAAAGGACAGCTCCAGGTGGCACAACCACCAAAATTTAATGCCAGTATGGGCACCCATTTTGTATTCTAGCAAGGAAAAGGACGTGGAGTGATTGTATTTTCAGAAATGTTCAAACTTTTTCAGAGAATTTAATGAAGGTGGTTGGTTGGTGGAAGGAGGAATTCAAATTTCCCTCTATTTTCTTCTTCTTCTTCTTCTCCCATTTTTCTATATATTGTAAAATGATGCTTAGTTTTAATGTTGGATACTTTGGGAATGCAAGGGCATCATTTTAATGTTGCACAAGTGTTCTAAGAGTTGCATGCCTTGGATCGCGATTCTGTAAATGCGTTTGCACCTCCTTCCTTTGTTGTAATGATCTGTGCATAATTTTCAAGCAATAAAATCATATGTTTTGTGGCTCGTTTCTGCCTTAGCTGATATTTTATTGTGTCTCCTTGCTTTTTCATTCATTTGCAGGTATGTTTGTGTGTGTTATTACAAAACCCATATCTATTGTGCATTGTGAAAGTGGGAATTTACGCATTGTCTTGAACTATGGTTATCATTTCCGCCCTCTTCATCATTGTTTCCTCCCATTTTCTCTCTTTCAAAAGTATCTTTCCCCTTATTTTTGGTGTTATCACCTTCTCTAGTTTAGGGTTTATGTTTTATGCATCTCCTTCTCACCCTGGTCCCTTGGAATGTTAGAGTAGAGCTAGATAGTTGCATTTCAATTCCTAGGAGTAGTTTAGCATTAGAAGTAAGTAGAGGAAGCTCGGCCTTATTGGAGGTCTGTCTTAGTTCGAGTCCCACAACTTGGAGATAGTCCCATGTTGCCTCAAATCCCTAGATTCTTGTAATTTAGGACGGGTGCAATTTTGAGCTCCAACAATTTTGGCACACCGGTGGGACAAAAGAAATTAATATTTCCAGTTTTATCAAGTTTGGATGTGTATCTTGGTGAAATTCTAGCCTTTGGAGGCTCATATGCAGCAACACATCTGGCGACTCATTCATAAAATCAATTGGTTTCAATAGTACTGGTGGTTCAAGTTCATGAGAAGGATTCAAACACAGTCTAGAACAAGAGAGGGACTGGATATTTCAGTATTTCCAACTATCTCCAGGTAGAGGAAGAAGAGGAAGACAAGTTCAGAGATCTCCATCTCCACCAAATAGAACTCTTTCAACACCTCCTCCTAGGTAGGCCCTTCTTACAGTCAACTAGAGTTCTTAGACCCATTAGAATGGCTCAACAACCACCAAATCCATTTGTAAATTTCATGGGAAGCAATCCACTTTCCCTGAATGCTCATAATCCCATCCCAGTAGCAGCGTTGAAAAATATCCCATTCTTCACATGAGAAAATCACACTACTCCAACTGATCACATCTAAGTTATTGCAAATGTATGCACAATTCATGAAATTACTGAGATGGATGTGGTAGTGAAAATTTTAGCTTCATATTTCAAAGGAAATATTTACAATGGTTCAAGAGTTTGACAACAGGTTCAATTCAAAATTGGAATGCACTATGCACAATCCTATGTAATCAGTTTGGAGAAAGGGAAAGACAATCTATCTCTTTTGGAACAGTTAACTACAATCAAAAGAGCACCGAATGAGAAGATGATGGACTTCGACTTCAGATTTTAGAGGACATGGGACAGAATTCCAATCCCTGTTAAGAGCAACTATTGAAGGTGCATTTCTCTATTTCTTAAAAGCTTTAAATTATGATATAACTATTATGATCCAATCTATGGGGGAATAACATTACCAGGAGCCTATGCATTAACAATTAGAGATGATAATAGTTTAATACAAGCAGGGAAATTAGCCCCTAGGCCACCTATGCCCTTGTATCTTGAATTACCTCAAGGTGCTCAACCTTCCATTGCTCCTATCCCTGAGCAAAATCTGCATCTTGTTGCTTCCACATCTCAGACTCCCGCACAACAAAAGGAAGATGAGGATATGAAATATTTAATCATAAATTTTACCAACATCATTATATCCCTAGAGAAACATACAAACCCAATCCTATAGAAATTATCAAAATTAGGGACAATCCTCAAATCAAGGGCATTAACCATATATAAATTAGCAATCTAATCAAAGATATGCAAAAAATCAGACAAAAGTAACAGATGGCAGGGCCAAAATACTCCTCTTCCATGGAAAACAATTCCTCCTCCACAAGCACTTCCCTCTCGTAGCTCAAGCCAAGCATTGGTTCCAGTGCAAAACAATATGGTTCAAGAAATTGAGTGGTGTTTCCCATGCTATCTGCCACATAATCAATTCAGTTGTGAAAGAGCAATGCATCTTCAAGCTTACATGGTTCAAGGATCTTCTATTCAGAAAGAGCCACTTCTAGAAGCACCCAGTTCAAATGTGGAAGCAATTCAAGGGGCCAATACTGATGTCAATATCATGTTCTTCAGAGCTGAGCATTTTTTGTGCATTTAATCAAGTGGTAGGTAGCTCTAACAGTCCTCAAATCAACATTGATGATAATACAAGATACAAGAAAATGATGTTAGAATCACAACCTATATCTTCCGCGGGTCAAGGAAATGTCACGACTAAGGAGAAAGAGGTTGGATTGGACAAGAACAAACTGCCTAAAAGGCACCTAGTAAGTTTGTCTCAGAAAAGGAAGTTGTTGTTTAACCAAAGTTGCCTATTCAAATGCCACAACAACAGAAGAAGGAAAATAAAATGCCGCAAATGCAAAAATCTGTGGGTCTTTCTGTTTAATATTCTTGAAGCAAATGAAGAAGACCATAACATCAATGTGACAATGTGGGATGCATTGGTTATTCCATCACAACGTGATATCTAATGTGAAGCCCTCAAGCAACTACCTTAGGCGGATCCGGTGGTGCAAAGAACTCATGCCGCGGTCAATCATGTACGTCAAGAAAAGGAAGACCAAATAAGTAAAATTGTCAAGACCCCACCCTTCTACATGTCATTAATTGTGGGTAAACATTTGGTTCATTACTATATGATTGATTTAGGGTCCAATACCTCTATAATGCCCAAGAAAATTGTTGATATTCTAGGTCTCAAATACAATCCTGTGTCTAAGGGAGTTTTGCAACTTGATGGGTCAACCATGGGTGTGTTAGGAGTAATTAAAAATCTATGAATTAACACTTCATGCCTGCCCAAGTCTTACCATAACTCATGACATATCTATAATTGACCTACCTCTCATGTTTTCTATATGCTTATCTAGAGATTTCACTTCCGAGGTAGGCGGTTATCTATCTTTAGAGTGGACTCACATGTTGATGAGAACTAGATATGGTATAAGATTTAGAATACAAGTTGAACCCATCTCCCACCATATTGAGTCATATGATTCCACCCCCATCCAATCAAATTGCCTAATACAATAAAAAATTGAACAAGGTTCGGTTTTAGATGAGTAGCATGTCCCTCCTTCCATGTCTGATTTATTAGTAGATGAATGGGATGAGAGAGATCAAAAAATTGATCCTTATGTTGAAGAGCTGAAGACTTTTGAGACTGGTCTTGGCACTTATTGCATTCTCCAAGAAGAATATATTATACCCGCACCATTCAAGCAAGAAAGATAAAATGCTTTTGGACTATAGCGGATGTTCTTTGATAGTTATAGAAGTAGAAACAGAGTTGGGGCGGGTATTGTGTTGATTTCTCCATTGAACGAGATGTTTTTATTTGCTCATAGATTGCAATTTGCAATTTCTAACAATGTAGCTGAGTACGAAGCATTAGTGCATGGTCTTTTAATCGCTGAAAAGAGAAAGATTATAAATTTATATATCTTTAGACACACTGAATTGGTCATTCACCAAGTCACAGGGAAATGTGCAATGAAGAACAAGTTGTTAAAGGTGTACAAACATAGAGTCTAGGATCTGCTATAAAGCTTTGACACCTTCAACCTACAAGTTGTACCTAGAAAGTTTAACAAGGAAGCAAATCAAATGGTGGATCTGGGTTCTCAATTTTCACCTGTGGAAGACCTTGTCAAGGGAAATGTGCAACACATCAACATGGTGGTTAGGCCATCCATTTTAGATAATCAGACCAGCTGGTAGGTTTTTGATAGTGATGAACAAATTATCCAGTTTATACAAAATGAAGCCGAGTTCTGCTAAAAAATGCAATATGATTTGCCAGACGTCTATGGTGATCATATAATTCAACTAAAAATGAACAAATTTCTGAAGGGATTCGTCACTCTGGAGCATATCTTCAATCTAGATGATGAATTCAAAGGCATGGAGAAGAACATGGTGGTAAAACAAGAAGACTACCAACCGATCACGATTGCACCAGGTAAAGAACTTCTACTTGGGAAGGTATGTGGCAAGAATGAAAAGCAAACTTTATTTCCCTATGCCAGAGGTTTAATGATGTATTTTGTTAGAACTACGAAGATTTAAAATAATTTAATCCAAATATAGTTCAACATTGTATTGATCTTGAGCCCAAAATTAAGCCAACTAGACAGAAATAGAAGCCATTTAATCCTAGGATAGAGCCCCTTATGATAAAGGAGTTATCCAACATCATTCAGGAAAATATTATTTTTCCTATCAAGTACTCTACCTGGGTGACAAATCTGGTTCCAGTAAGAAAGAAAAATGGGAAATTAGGCTTTGTGTCAATTTCAGGGATTTGAATAAAGCTTCACTAAAGGATCATTATCCTTTACCTTCTATGGAGATAGATTTTGCAAACAATAGCGGGATTTGAAAGGTTTTCAATGCTTGATGGCTATTCTGGCTTTAATTAGATCAAAGTTAAGGAAAAAGATCAATATAAGAATACGTTCACAACCAAATGGGGAACGTATTCATATCAAAAGATTCCCTTTAGTCTATCTTATGTAGGGGCCACATTCCAAATACCTACGGACATTACCTTCAAGAGGTACATCAATGAATTCATATTAGTTTAACTAGATGCCATTATTTTCTTTTCAAAGTAGAGCATGGATCAAATGAAGCATATAGAGTGATTCTTTAAAAGATGTAGGGAATTTAGGGTGTCCCTTAATCCCAAGAAATGTAACTTTACAGTCCCTAGGGGTAAGCTCTTGGAGAAAATTGTTTCAAAAGAAGGAATTACTATTGATCTAGAAAGAATCTCAACCATTTTGGCTCTTTCCTTTCCAACTCACAAGAAGGCTTTACAATCATTCCTAGGAAAAATCAACTTTGTTAGGCGTTTCATTCCTAACTTTGTAGGTTTGGTAAAACCTCTTACTCTCATGCTCAAGAAGGATTCATCTTTCAAGTGGACTGCATTGGGGAAAGATAGATTTGATAGGATCAAACAAGATATTGCTCAAGCTCCTACAATGATCAACCGTAACTATGCCAAAGATTTCATTCTGTATGCATATGGGGCTGAATCTAGTATAGCCGTGGTCGTAACTCTACAAAATGATCAGGAACTGAAGTAGCCAGTGGCCTTCTTCAGTCAAACACTGAATAATTATGAGCTCAGGTACAACCACATTGAAAAACATGTGTTTTCCATCATGAGAGCCTTAAAGAAATTCAAAAATATGATTTCTACTAACCGCATTAAAGTTTTAGTATCACATTCCAACATCAGATACTTCATTATGGGAGCATAAATATGTGAGAAATGAGCTGGATGGGTGACTAAGGTCATGGAATATGATGTGAGTATCAAGGACAAAAAACCGGTAAGAGGAAGGGCGCTTTGCAAGTAGCTGGCTTTAGATGCTCAAGATCACCAAGAAACCTCCCTCATAAATGAATATCTTCCACATGATGCTGATTTTCAATAGGATGAAGGAGATTTAACATATAATCACAGCTGGATTAATGATATGGCTAGGTTTTTTTCTATCGGTGCATATCCTTTGGGATTAAATAGAGAAAAAATAAGACATTTGAGGCTACGGTCTATTCCTTATGCATTAATTAATGGTATTTTGTTTAAAAGACATTGATGGAGTGTTGCTCAGGTGCATTGAAGGTGAGCAATGTAACAAGGTTCTTACTAAGGTCCACAATGGTTTCTCAGGTGGACATTTTTCTGCTAGATCCACAACCATGAAAATCATAAAAGCAGGATACTTCTGGCCTAAATTGTTTGCAAATGCTCATAGATGGGTGAGAAAGTGTAAGGAATGTGCTCTATTCATTGGAAAGAAAAGATTGGCAGCTCTCCCACTTCATCCAATTAAGGAAGATCGACCATTTGTATAATGGGGTCTTGAATTCATTGGTATGATTAATCCTCCATCTAGTGCTGGTCACAAATGGGTTTTAACAACAACAAATTATTTCACCAGATGGACAAAAGCCGCACCATTAAAAGAGGCCACTGAATCAGCTATCCTGAACTTTCTTGAAGAAATTGTTACAAAGTTTTGTGTCCCTCAAACCATCATTTATGACAATTCAAAAGCTTTCATGGGATCAAAAATTTATAATTGAGATCTTGGACTTAAGATTTATCTTAAGACTTCTTCCAATTATTACCCCCAAGGTAATGAATTGGCAGAGTCTACTAACAAGAATCTAAATAGGATCATGAAGAGGGAAAATAATATTGATCAAAGGCAATGGCACACAAAGGTAAAAAAATCTCTCTGGGCAGACATGATTACAGTGAAACAAGTAATTGACACTTTCGCATACAAGTTGATATATGGGAAAGAAGCCAGATTGCCATTGTCATTAGAATTGCCTTCACTAGAATTAGCTCACCAGCATGAATTTGAAGGCGTGAATCAAAGGGAGATCAAGATGGCGGAGATGGTAGAACTTGAGGGGTCAAGGAATTCCGTAATGATAAAATTAGAGCAACATCAGAAGTCAACCAAACAATGGTTTGACATGAAAGCTATAAACAAGAGATTCAAGGTTGGAGATCTAGTCTTGAAATGGGACGCGGATCGAGCTAAACCAGGGAGACAATCCAAATTTGAGACAATCTAGAGTGGATCATACATCATCACCACTTGTAAGGTGGCTAACTCTTTTGAGTTGTTTGATCTTGATGGGAATGTATTCCAAATGCCAGTCAATGGGACTTAGCTCAAACCTTCTCCTTAAGATATTTCATTGCATCTTGTACATAGTAGTTTAGGTTTTCAATTCCTTTAAGTGCTTTCAACACATTGTTTTGTTGGTAGTATAGGTTTCTTCCCCTAAGTACTTTGCATAATCTTGTTGCTCGAAGTGTTCTTGTGCATAGTTTTCATTATATTTTCAAGGTTGCTAAAGGAAGAAGTTCAAGTTATCAAGGATTAGTTGCAATCATCTTAGAATATCAAATGTAGAGAAACTAAAATAGGTTTGGAAATTCAAGCTCAAGTTTAGATCAGTTTTCAAATTGTCAGGTTGACCCCATGCCCAAACGGATGCTTCAAGGCTATTGATCAATTCATCTAGCAGGCAGATGTCCCCTATGAGTCGCCAAAAATGTTGTCCATTTTTGCACCCTTGCAAAAATTGAACAACTTTGAAAGCCTCGGGCTGAGGTATGAGAACTGTGGAAGAAAAGAACAAGCCACAAAGAGGTTTGAATGAGCTGTAGCCAAAGAATGGAAAGCCACCAAATTTGGGAGCATGCCACATAGTTAGAATGAGCTGTAATGCATGAAATAGAAAGACATGCATAACTAGAAGCCGCGAGATGAAGCAGAGGAGTTAGTAAAGCCACAAAGTGAAAAAGGCGAGCCACACTACAATGAGTGAAGCTGCGGGTATCATCAAAAGGTGTTGTGCAAGACTAGAAAGTCATGGATAAGAAACAAAAGCCGCGACACATATGGAAAAGCCATGGAAGCCAACAAAAGCCATGTTTCAAAGGAAAACAGTAACTTTCCACGGGAGCTAAAAATAAATATGACTTTTGATCCAATGATCTAATATTTATAAATCTTATATAATTTGGAAAATCTCAACATCCTCTATGTAATGGAAGCTTTATTTCTTAATTCAAATGAAGGTACATGGGCGGAAATGAGAAAAATGTCTCCAACATGTAAATGAAATGCTCAAGGTGGCATCACCACCAAAATTTAATACAGTGTCAACACCCATTTCATTTTCAGTAACGCAAATGGCATGGAGAAGTGAGTTTTCATAAATGCTTAGACTTTTTTAGAGAATTTAATGAAGGTGGTTGGTTGGTGGAAGGAGGAATTCAAATTTCCCTTTATTTTCTTCTTCTTCTTCTTCTTCCATTTTTCTATATATTGTAAAATTATGCTCGATTTCAACGTTGGATACTTTGGGAATGTGAGAGCATAATTTTGAATGTTTCACAAGTGTTCTAAGAGTTGCATGCCTTGGATCGCGATTCTGTAAATGCGTTTGCACCTCTTCCTTCACTCTAATGATCTGTGCATGATTTTCAAGCAATAAAATCATCTATTTTTTGGCTCATTTCTGCCGTAGTTGATATTTTATTATGTCTCCTTGCCTTTTCATTCATTCTCAAGTATGTTATGCATGTTTTTACAGAACATATATCTATTTTTCATCGTGAAAGTGGGTATTTAAATGTTGTCTTGAACTGTGGTTATCATTTCCACCCTCTTCATCACCGTTTCCTCCCATTTTCTCTCTTTTAGAAGCATCTTTCCCCTTATTTTTGGGTAAGTGCAGCAAGTTGGGGGACAAAAAAGGGGTCATAAGTGGACGTCATATTGCAAATAACAACATAATATCAACTTGTAGGGATTATTAGCAATACATACACTCAAAATTAGAAAAAAATATATTAATATGAATTGTAGCATCCAGAATCTAGTTTCTAAAATACTAATTTTTTTTTAAAATGGACAAGATTAGCTATATTAAACACTCAAAATTCAATGACTTGGTATATTTTTTAAAAAACGCCTATAAGATTATAGTCCGTTTGCCCACGATTTGGATGACCAAAAATTGATATATATTTTTCTCCTTTAGTGAGAAGTTAGATGCCACTATCTATCTTGGGATGAATTTTATTTTGTATTTTTTTGAGAAATATTTTATTTTTTATAATTTTTTCCATGAAAGTGGTATCACAACATAAAGAAAACAGAGCACTTTTCGTTTTCCCACCATAACTTCATCAAAAAATATTGAAATCAAATAATTTTTTTTTTTTGAACATGTATATAATTTCACCACAGTTGGGATGGTATAAGTTTTATCACATTCTGATAAGTGAATCAAAATTTGCAGTCTTAAACGTAGACATAAACATTCACGGGAAAAAGTGTCTTAAAGACCTACTATTAGTAAAAAATTATAAAATGATATTTATCCTATTCTACTCACTTTAAAATCAGTATTTCTACAAAGCTAATAGTCTCCCCTACGCAATGGTACCATTTTTATGACATATTGTTTACTTTTCGGCATGGTTCAAGTCCGCGGAAGACTATATTTGATGTTTTGATGTTTTTAATGTAAAATTCAAGATTTGATGTCCACTTAATTGTCCCCCAACTTGGTGCACTTACCCTTTTTCTGTTATCACCTTCTCTAGTTTAGGATTTCCATTTTATGCATCTCCTTCTCACCTTGGTCCCTTAGAATGTTAGAGTAGAGTTTGATAGTTGCATTTCAATTTTTAGGAGTAGTTTAGCATTAGAAGTAAGTAGAGGAAGCCGACCTTCTCCAGAGGTCTTTCTCAATTCAAGTTCCACAACTTGGAGACAATACCATTTTTCCTCAAAGCCCTAGATTCTTGTGATCTAGGACGGGTGCAATTTTGAGCTCCAACAGGTCCAAGTGGCCAAAATTTATAAATAAGCTTGGTGCTCCAATTGAGCCTAAAAAACCTATAAGGGTTAAAAGCCAACTCAAGTCAACATGGTCAATAAAGTCCAAGTAGATTCATGACCCCAAATGGGTGTGACAACCTAAATGGGATAAATGATCCTAAAGGGGTTAATGATGCTCCTTTTTCTAAGTTAAGGGGTCTTAGAAGGTTGCACAAGAGCTAGATACACTTAAAGCACATTAATAGCCCATTCCTAAAGTTCTAGGGGTCTAATATTCTAATTTAATGTTCACATTACTATTGAGCCCACATTTTGTTGAAGTATACATTCTAGGTGGAGCATAAGGATATTTGATCAAGTCTTGAAGAGGAGTGAGGCTTGGGAGTTTTTGAACATCTTGAATTGGTGTGCACGTGGTATGGAAAAGGAGGCTGATAAGAAGCGCATACTTGGATTAATTGGAATACTAACAATCTGTGGACACACAAACTAAAATAAGTTATTACACTTGACACACACAACAAAAGGAGAGGCTTCTGACACTTTGAAAATGGAAGAACTTGAAAAACTTTCAGACACTTAGAACATGACATGGTGGAAAAAAATATCACGAAACAATGAGACTTCTAGTTGGGAATCAATTTCATAGACAACAAAGGAACTTTAAAAGTACATTGATGGGTTGATAATAGTTCACAAGAAAAGCAAAGCGCATTGAGGAATGCATTTGAACAATTATCATGGTGCAGGACAAGGGACAAAGTGAAAGTTAAAGGAGAGATAAACATAAAACACACAGTGTGTCCCCTCAAGAGACGAAAGATTTTGGAGCTTGCATGCCAAGCCCAAATTTGCAGGTGTATTTATGTAAACCATTGATGACAGCTAATGCAATTAATGATTAAGCTCGTGAAGAGCAATGCCCCACTAGTATAAATATCCCTTTGTTGCTTTGTATTAGGAGCTAGCTAAAGTATATACGAGGAATTGGTTATTAGTGTGTGTTGAGAATTGATGAATGAATATCAATTGATCTTTGTTGATTACTTGTATTGAAAAGCTATTAATTTCTATTATGTTGGGGTTGTCTTTTATGATGAACGTGTTCTCCTAAACTAAGTGATTGTTACATTGAATATCTTGAACCCATCATTACACAACCGAAACCGACCAAAATCGGTCTTCTCTCAAACCTCTAGTGATAACACAAGCTAACCTTGTGTGATATGCCCGGGTGAGGTTGTTGATTTCATCGGGATTTCCCTATGGTTCCTTAATGTTGCATGCACACGAATTTGAGGCTAAAGGTTAGGGTAAATTAGAGAAACATTTTGGTTTTGTTTCCGGGATATGTCGCTTTGTGTTGGCATGATGGTATTAAAGAATGATGTTTTGAATTACTTAAGAAACATTGAGCAGTGGCTAGAAAGGGTTGAAGAAATTTTTTCACAAAGATATCCTAGTCATAGGAACTATTCGCCAAGAAATTGGGTGGAGAAGCATCAATATGATGTTTTCCATGAGACATTTTTCAGTGAGCTCTTGGTACATTTGCATTCTTGGTTGGTTTTCTATGCTATGCATTGAAAATTGAACTTGGGGAAAAAATACAGGTTTCGTGGACCCATGAGATCGATGTTTGGTGGAGTGGAGAACTTCATAGTTAAGTCTCGGAGTACATTTTTTATACGTACTCTTTCCTTGAGGAAAAAAAGTTTAAATTCCTTTATGATCCATGAAGAACTTACTTGAAACACCTTCCTCTTGAGATTAAAAATCTAATGATACATTGGGATTGAGAATTTTCCTATGGCTGGCTGAATCCCTACACATGTGAGCAATGTGAAAGGTTGGAGGAAGGAGGGACATGATTAATTCTTGGTCCAACGTGGATGTATTAGGTGAGTGAGGTATTATTCCAAAATGTTATGAAGAAGCTTGATATAAGGTTCTAACTGAGAGGGGTTTTCAATAGGAAGGTGAGGAAATTTGTGGAAGTTCCGCAAAGATTTAGAGTGAGTGGGAATGGCACAAGGATGACCACCACGAAGAAGGATTCAGGAAAGAATGGACCAATGCCACTGGAGAGGAATATTTTTTTGGAGAATATTGAACCACAATACAATGCTAATGGTATCATTTCACAACCCAACGTTCATGCTCATGTGACCGTATCTCTTTCTATTGAAGGAATTATAAGTATTGAAACCGATGCAGGAGCATCATGATGTTTTCATGGTTGTGTCATGTTTGTTGTTGAGTCTAGGACAGTCTAGGAGTTTGAATGTCATTTCCCTCCAATTTGTGTAGTTTGAATTTTCAAATGTGTGTTTGTAAATGCCTAAAATAAGGCCTATTTGGGTATGAAGGCCAAATATGTGCAAAAATCAACTTGGAAATCCATTCTCACGTGGATCCAAGTGAATTATAAAAAATAAGGGATGTTTAAACTATTTTCTAAGCCTAGGGTATGGTTGAGCAATTTTAGGGTATGATTTAGGAATTCTAGGAAAGATGATTTGATGTGTGAATTTGGAAATTTGAAAAATTCATTAATAACTCTCAATGGAGAGGTTGTAGCACATGTGATTGAAGGTGAATAAATAAGTTGTGAAGTTTGCAGTAGTTTATGCATGTTTCTTGTATTTTTGTTCACTGTTTCCTTTACATATAAGAGAAATATTGTACAGGAAACAAACAAGGAGTTTGCAGTCACCCCCAGGAGCATGATGTATCGACTGTGAAGCATGGAACAACTAGAGAGGATCAAGAGGAACTTACCACCATTTATCAAGATTCTTGACATAATCAAATACGCTATGTAGGTCCAAATTTGCATGTTATGCCCTCGAACTAGGGATTTGTAGATCTCGAAACCTGTATAGTCAAAATTATTAAAATTTTGGAATCCTTGTGTTCTTGATGTCATCTATCTTCCCCTAAGTGTGCAGAAGTAAATTTGATGGGCAAGTATCAATTCCATTAGACCCATACTATCTAAGCTCGAAATTTCCGGTTTTTCCCGCTACAAATAATATTTCATGATGTTTTATAAATGATCAAGCATAGATAGTGTTTTGGATGGATTTTAATAGTCATGAAGGAAATTCATATGGATGATTGATAGTAGAATGAATCTCTGAAACCTATGTAGAACTCCTACAGTCCTCAAGAAGACCCAAATAGGCCTGTAACCGTCTTTGAAATTGATATTCCTTACAAAGTAACATAACGTACTCTTTGTATATGTTTTATATCTCTCTAATGGATGTCTGGATCCATTCTTGATTTTTCTATATGAGGAAGGATAGGGAAATTATCCTAAAAAACTAGGGTTTTTAGGGACTACAAACCACAAACTTGGACAATGAAGGAAGTGGGAGCTTAAGGCCAAATGCTACGAGTTTGAACCTTGTATGTCATTAATCTAAGTGTAGGTGTGAGGTGGCCAAGTGTGTTAGATGTGAGTATCATGTATTGATGTGTTGTATCCTTCCAAGCATAGGTACATGTTGTATAATCCAAGTGTGTGAGCCAAGACAAACTGAGTATGTTGGTTGATCAACGAAAGTAGCATCTTCTAGTAGAAGAGAGGATAAAGGCAGGTTTCAGAGAATAAGTAGTATCACCATCAAGTCAAGTCAAGCATGTTTGAATTGATAAAATAAAGGTGACATCATGAATAGGCATTGACAAGGATTGAAAGAGATGAAGGGTGTTATGAGACCTATACCAGAAACTGATAGTGACAAGTAGCTAGAAAAGGGAGAGAGAAGGAAGTTTTGGATGATGCATCTCCCTTTGTGTTACATCAAGTTTCAATCTTCAAGTAATCAAGTGGAGGAGTATTTAGGACTCTTGTGAATTCAAATAACATGCAAAATTTTGGGATGATGAGTAGTGGGTCCGTCAACTAGGACCCTAACAACACACATGTTTGAGGGTATGTTGTTGCAACACTATAGGCCATGAAATTACAGGTGGTTGGGACAGTGACAACCACACCAAACATTACAACTAATATTGTTGTTCCCATTGCACCTAGTAGCGGTGTTGAAGTGGGAAAATCAGGAGTAAGCTAGACATCGAGAACACCAGTATAAGGAAGAGTCACTATTGGAAAATTCACAACAAACTTTTGAGACTTTTTAGGAATATTGTGTTAGTAATCACATTAAGTGAGGTAGTTATTTAGTAATATAATTACACGTGAAGAAAATAATGTAATGAGTTGTTAGAAACAATTCATAACTTGAAATAGTATGTGTGTGAGTGATTATAGGTTAAATAATAGGCGTTACAAAATATATGATAGCAAATCTTATTATAGTTTTGAGGTGAGACTAATTATAAGAGGTTATGTTACATGATGTGGTCCTATACATGTTGTCTACTGAGATTTTGGTATTCCTCATGTCATGTCTTCATTGTGCTTAGTCCGTAACACATCTCCAAGATACAACTAATTGTTAGCTAGTATTGTTGTAAGGGAAAAAAATACATCCGAAGGCAGGACAACGATACCACAATGTCGAAAAATTTCAAATCCATACCTTCTAAAGGCACCAGCCTAGACTAGTCCATCCCCAACACCGACCTTACCCATTCAGTCCAAAGACCCCCCACTGGATATCAAATCATTCCCCTAGGGTGATTTAGGAAATTAAATCCCATCCCCCTAGGTGATTTAGGATCTATTGAAATATGCAAGTTTTTGAGTAGTTTTGGGAAGGGCCACCATTGGCCTTCCCGGGACTCATGCAACCCCCCTGGCGCGGAACATAGGAGAAAAATTCAACATGGATATGCAATCAAGTTCTAATAACATCAGGGAAAATATTTTGGAAGATTCAAGGAATATTTGGAAGTTTTGGGGTAGGTCCACCAGAAAACGGGTTCTCAGGCCTAGACAACGCACAATGTTAAAAAAAAATAGGAGCTTCAGGAAGCAACTCCGAGAGTTCTGTAAGGATTTAGGAGCTAAAAAATATATCAATGGAAATTTAATCAAGAGCACTATAAGATGGTGGAATAATATTTTTCACAACACCTAGGCGCAATATGATTACATCCAGTTTTCCTCATGCTTAGTCATATATTCAAAACAAAAATATGATTTTTAAGGATCAAATGGATAAATCAAGATTTGATACCCACACCATTGGATTTAGAAGGCCATTTATAGCTAGAATCATTTAATGTTTTGTTAAACAATTCCACTAGGAACTCCAGATATAACCTTCACAAGTTCACTCTCAAGGTAAGAGTTCTCGCAATTAGCCAAATTTTCAAGTGGACACGTGTCAACACCAAAAACCTAGTGGGATTTCATGTATCTTTCATCCCTTTAGAAAAGAAACATAAGGGAAAAAAAAGTTTTCCCAACCCTTTTTAGCCCTTAAGACACCAATATGACCCTCTACATTTCCAGTTCAGCCCCTAGTAGCTAGTCGGAGCCTTTCCTTTCATTGCATGGATGCTCACTAAGTGTTACAACCTGGCGGGATGTGGAAATTGATGTCCCTTTAGCTAAAGGGACATCAGGGAAACAAAAATTTTCCCAGCCCTAGCTATGCCTTCTGGTTTTCCACATGCTCGAAACTCAGCCCCCAGGTGCTTCTCTCAAACCCCCTCTCTCAAACGTACGTCCAGTCAAAACCTTCCAAGTGTCGCAACCAAGCGTGATGGGGAATTTCACGTCCCTTTCATCCCTTTAGAAAAGGGACATAGGGGACACTAAAATGATTCCATCCCCTTATGCTTGCTTCTTGCATGAACAAAAGCTAGACTTAGTCATTTTTCCATGTCAGTTCATCCCCCCACATCTCCACACTCTACCGAAACTCTAGCGAATTTTTCTCAAACATCCAAACCGCCATTTTTGCACTCAAAAATCTCCACAAAAGATTCATCACACTGAAAATACAAGGATCTCATAAGATAAATGGATCGAAATAACAGAGAATGAAGAGAAAATGAATATTTTTTGCTAGATAACTACGAAGTCTCCCAATTGAAAAATCTTCATATCTTGCAAAATACAAGTCGGATTGAGATGAAATTTTTTGCATACCTCCCAATTTTCAAAGGTCATCACGATGTAATAAATGGGAGGTCAATTGGTGCTCCAGAGTAGTTTCTATAATGAAAACTTATTTTCGTGCCCTAACTCTCATTCATTGGATTTCCCATCAATCCGGAAATGGAATCAAGCTAAAATCTTGCACACATTCTCCAAATGAAAAACCTATCCTAGTGGGGGTATTTTCATCACAATCGGAAGTAAAAACTAGACTTGTAAATTTCAAAGCTCCATTAATGTCTGCCATGGTAGCTCCATGCCCAAAGTCACTACCAGGTGAAAAATTCAAATTTTATTTCCAAGCATTCTGGTGGGTGAAATTAAGTAAAATTTGGGGGTACAAGATTGCGATGACGAGACGAGTCTAAAAATATGTGTTTCCTCACAAACCGAGCACCAGAAATTCACTTTCCAAAAATAGTAATATTTTCTATATAGGCTTGCTATGTTTGGAAATTCATCATCAAAAGTGTCTATGGCGAAGGCAGTGTGTACTGAAGATCATCAGGAAGATAGAATCGTCGTCTGAATCAGAAAACAACGAAAATGAAGACTTACTGAATATTGTAAGCCCCCTATATGGGTGCTTACTAAAAATAGTAAGTCACCCCAAGAATTAGATGAGGCAAAGGCAGTGTGTATTGGATTGAATGATGAAGTTCATCACATCAGGATGGTTAAGAAGAGGCAAAATTACCCGTTACCAAAAATAGTAGGTCTCCCATCTAGACTCCTGTTATTAATGGTAAGTCACACTCAAAGGGTAGTTTTGAAACAATGGGACACAAAGGGATGATCATGTAGGTCAAATTCATCATTCGGATCATCATAGACATTTCTCACCAGGTATTTTAAATCCATCTCAGGGAACTCAACACTATCTTTTGACACTCACTTCATGGTTCGAGACACAGGTATAACATGTGTAGGGTGGAAGTTGCAGTCATCGGTGAAACAAGTTCATTCAACTTAATAGAATCGGTTATGAGCTCCTATCTCTTTGGAAAGGATTTTTATGAGTCATTATTCGTGGTCATCACTGAATTCATTTAACTAGTGTTTTTTAACACTTAACTCAAGGTGTCCTTGAACCAACCAAATGAGCTTCTCGGGCTACAAATAGTTTGGGGATTTAGAGATCGTCGCATTGGGATGTTCTATCAAGCCATCTGGAAGGAAATGTGGACTTCATTAGAGGTGGATATTTTATCATCAACATCATTCTTCCCCCTCCTTCTTCCTTCTCTCTCTCCTCTCTTCCTCTCCCAAATTTCTCTCTTTAAAATGTTCTAATTCTTCGTTGCAGTTTGCACTTTTTGATATACCTTTAAGTTATTCGAAAAATAAACTTAGAAGCATAATGTAAATTAAGTCACCTTGATTATATAAAAGGAGCTTAATATTTTCTTAGGAATATCAAGATTCTAAAGTTAGAGAAATACATATAAAGTGTCATTAGGATTCTCTCTCTTCAAAATGTTCTAATTCTTCATTGTGGTTTGCACTTTTTGATATACCTTTAAGTTATTCAAAAAATAACTTCAGAAGCATAATGTAAATTAATTCACCTTGATTTTATAAAAGGGGATTAATATTTTCTTAGGAATATCGAGAGTCTAAAGTTATAGAAAGGCATATAAAGTGTCATTAGGAAGATGAAGAGGCACCGCTCTTCTATAAATTTTAATGAGCCCCTCATTTGGGCTTCTTCTTAGCTGGTTTTCAACTTGTAATCTCATGAGAGAGTAATTCTTGTGAAGGAACAAAGAGATAGCTGAAACTCTTATATTTTCCCACTCTTGCATTCCTCTATTCTTGCTATGTATAATTTCTGCTCGAGCATCAATACAAGAAGGAGTTTATAGCCTTTTTTGAATGAGGGATTTAATAATTCTTTGCACTCATAAGTCCTAATTTATCTTTTTGTTATTTGCAGGGGTGTTTCTTCTTAAATTTAATGCATGTTGTAAATTTCTTATTAATGAGTGTGGGACTCTGATTTCTACCCACAACATTAATCCCCTCATTTTTTTTTCTCACCCCCTTCCCCTTCTCTCTCAAATTACTCTCTAGCAAGAAATTTCTAGCTTTTCCGCAGGGTCAGTGGAGTGCCCTTGTTGGATACCCGGTCAAAATACCACCACATAAAATCACTTTTCATGCACATGTAAACATGGAAGTTGCATCGTTTAAGTAGAGGGACTTAGATTCTCAGAGCATTGGTAAGAAACTCACAAATTTTTCCACCCGAAAAATTTTCTCACCAACACTACACTTACCAGTGATGACATGATCATACAACCACATCAAGACATGGTTGGCTTATGGGGCGATGAGGTGATAACCTTGGTTACATTCAGTTCTACTACATAGTTAATGGATAGGACCATCAAATTAGAGGTCCATCCAATTCATAGGGTACCATAGCAGATTGGATTTCCCTACCTCACCCTCCTAGCAGTCCCGATAGTATACAGAGGGATCTGAGAGGCTAGATCTTTCCCAAGGGGAAAGATCTAATGGACCATTGTTACACCTAGATTTTTTTATCAATACTCCATAGATTGTACCAAATCTAGCTAGATCAAGGTTTCACCCACACATAATGGGGAGGAGGAGGAGGCTGAGACAGAGGCAAAGGCAGATATGAAGGTTGAGGAGAGAGGAGATGAGGAGACTGAAAAAGAGTGGATGGCAAGTGGAGAGGCCTCTGTGGTAGCCAGGGACGAGGCTGAGGCTGAGGCCATGACTTTCCATTGAGAGGATACTCTTCCCCCTGGAGGAGGAGGAGACGAGGAGTAGTTCTATGGATGGGAGAGAGGTGCATGATAGATAGTGGTTGAGGAGGTTAGAGTAAAGGAGATACCTGTTGCATCTCTTGCACCACCACCAACACTAGTTGATCCATCCTGGATACCAGGAGATTTGAGTAAGTAGAATACTCTTCTCTCAACTCTACTTTTAGACTAGATTGTTAGTTAACTATGCACTTATATATATATATATATATATATATATATATATATATATATATATATATATATATATATTTGAGAGTTTTCTAACTCGTCATTGCTTTACTTGTGTTTTGTAGCTATTGGGGATGTATAACGAGATGGAAAGCTAATGAAGGTTGGTGCCACACAGATGTGTTTGTGCCAGCATGGCATGCTACAATAGCTCTGACCCATATGAGAGCTGAGATTACTAGATACTAGTTGGCTAAGAGGAGGCAATGATGAGGCCACTCTCGCAACAAGGCTACTACTACTTGCAGATCACCTGCCCCATCTCATGGTCACTCTCACCGATTGGTTCTCTCACCGATTGGTTCATGGAGGATCTCACTCCCACCATAGGATTTTTAGTATGAGCCCTCATCCTACACCTTTATAGGGATCTTATAGAGATGGATATGCTATATGCCTTATTGCTTTGAGATCATTTTTGCGTATATATGTTTTTTTTGGATTTTTGGCTCATAAATGAGCATTTTGACCATACTCGTTAGAGTATGATGGCATTGTACATGAAACATGATGTTATTGATATATACATATATAAATTTATTTTTGGTTTGGCTATTTTGTGTAAGAGTTGACTCAATCATGATTTGTTTCACTTATGTACTCTTAGATGGTTATAACTTCCGATGTTTTATATACTTTTATGGATGTATGTTGTGGATGATGGTGACACAAATGTGCAAACAAGATGATTTATATTTTATTTTTATAAATGATGATGCATATGAAGAAAAAATGTAGTTTGATACTTTGGTTTTCAAGAAATATTTAACACTTTCATTTTATTGGTAAAAGATGGTGAATGTGTTATAATCATTAAAAATGAACTCACTCGAATATTAACCCTATGCAATAGTTAAGATGTGATGGCTCATCACTGAGAGCCAGGAGGGATGTGAGTTGTATGATTTTGATGAGTGAAAATGGTGAGAGGAATACAATATTTTGATAAAGATCCAACTAGAACTTACAACCCAACCCTAATCAAAGTCAACTAACCAACCCAAAATGTGTTTACTTGCAAGATTAACTAGACTTGGATCCTTAGATGGCCTTTTTATTGAGAAAATATGGTTTTAATGATTTGAATCTCTTGTAACATACACATCTAACTCATTTTCTTGGGATTTTTAACATTTCAAAGTACTTTTTATTCATTGACTTATTTATAACTCGTTGACTTATTTGATGGGACCCCCTTCATCTTTCCCTGTGCTACTAGTAAGAAGCATGAGATCATCACCAAGGAAAAGAGATAGGAGAGTAAGGGCACTTCCCTCCTTTCCTAACCTCATGCCACCAGCAGGAAGCGTGTGCTCATCACCAAAGGTTGGTAGGGCAAAGAAGTGTAGTTTTATTTTGAAGGAAATCATTTTTGCATTTGATATATATATATATATATATATATATATATATATATATTGTTTTGACTTTAGACTTGTTATTTTGGGAAGGATCACTTTCCCCTAGCCTCAACCCCACATAACCAATAAGATGCAAGGGCTCACCACTGTAGGTTGAGATAGGTGAAAAAAAGGTCTGAGAGAAATGTTTAGATTGTTTATGTCATAATAGGTGTTTTTATGGAAAGATGTGACATCAAGAAGCTTCTAGTACAGACTATGGGAAAAGATACCTAAGCTAGAAGAAACTGTGAATAGAACTAGGTGTGCAAGTCTTGGTAGGACCGATGTCAAAATTCCATCTAACAGCTGAAATGATGAAGAGATTATAATAACTTTGTGATGATATGATGGATACTCAGAGAGGTATGATTGAATGTTTTTACCAAATTTTGAAATTTTCTTAAGTTTTCTCAAAAAGTAAGTTCCAGTTTACAATTTCACAATATGAAAATGTAGTATGGATATAGTATGAATGCAATATTGTACAAGTGGAGATTCTAACGAATTATGCATAGAAATGTTTAAGGTGAAGAGAATTAACATATTCTTTAAATTTCTCACCATCCAGAGTACATAGGTGATATGCACCATTTTTAAAGGCTTTTATTACTTGGTACGGGCCTAACCATTTAGGTCTGAACTTTCTTCCTTCACCAGTATTTTTTTCAATCTGGTTATCGAGTCTCAATGTTAGACCTCCTACGTGTATTTCATGCTTGTATACTTTCTTGTTATATTGACAACACATCTTGTCAGCATAAACACTATGATGTTGTTCAGCTCTAAGTTGAACTTCAGCAAGGGTTTTCAATTCAACCAACCATGCTCCTCAGTATGTGTCTTCATCCAAAATGTCGCGCAAAGATATGTGAAGACTAGGTAACTTGATTTCTAATGGTAAAACAACTTCAGATCCAAAGACTAAAGAATAAGGGGTTACCCCGTGGGAGTTTTAACTGAATTCCTATAGGCCTACAAGGCTAGAAATAACTTGAGATGCAAATTCCTTTTGTTCTTCTTAATCATCTTAAGGAGGATGGAATTTAGGGTTTTGTTTGTAGCCTCAGTTTTTCCATTAGCCTGAGGATAGTACAAAGAGGTTTTGTGATGGGATATTTTAAATTACACACATAATTCTTACACCTCTTCATTCTTAAAAGGCATGCCATTATCTGAAATAATGACTTGTGGGAATCCATACCTACAGATAATGTTATTTAAGATAAACTTGGCAATTACATATCTGGGTACATTAGTAAGATGCATGGCCTCAACCCAATTTGTGAAATACTTAGTAGAATTGATAATAAATTTATGGCCATCCGATGATGAGGGAGAGAACTTCCCTATCAAATCAAAATCCCAAGTAGAGAAGGGCAAAGGTGTCACAATGGGCTGTAGAGCTTGTGCAAGGATGTGTATTTCATGTGAAAACTCTTGACATTTTTGACACCTGCGTACATACTCTACAATGTCATGCTCTAACGTGGGTCCATAAATAACCCATGAGATGAATCTTGCAAATAGTCGCATGCCCCCAAAAGTGACCCCCACAGACTCCACTATCGGCCTCGAAGAGGAACTTCTCCGAATCTTCTTCATCAATAGATTTTAACATCATACCTTCGAAGGATCTGCAATAGATCACTTCTTTCATAATTACATACTTGGTGGCTATGAAATGTAGTCATCGTCTTTGTTGCAAGGTTGCTCATGAGTCCTTTGATATACGTTCGGTTCATAATGTGATTGAAAATATAAAAATACCATGGATTCGAAGACACAAAGGGCTTAGCCTATACATAAAACATGCATTCATCAGGGAAATCAAAATCTACTAGATCTCCATAGTCTATAGGGTTATTTGCTAACCAATCAACAATAATTTGTCCTTTTATGGTTTTTTGGTTAGTAAAGGTGAGTTCAAACTCACCCATTAGTAGAATGAAATGGACCGACCTTTTTAGACAAGGAGGCCCTAGTTAAAAAGTTTCACAATTGATTGGATTTAATTGTCATCCTTGTTTCTTGATTAAGCATGCAATGGTTTAACCTCTTCATTGTGAAAACTATAGCCAAGCACTCCTCCACATGAGTGTATCACATCTCGTAATTAAGAAGAGTATGACTAATGAAATAAACTGCTCATTCACGACCATCATCATCCTCGTGTGCTAACATGTACGTAATGGAGACATCAGTGGCTCGAGATTATACAATCAACAGATGATCAAATTTCAGTGGCATGAGCGTAGGCAGTGACATAAGGAAGTGCATCATAGAATCAAATGCTTCGTGACATTCAGTTTTCCAATTTTTGCAACAATATTTAATTAATAAGTCATTGATAGGGTGAATTTCATACATTAATTTAGGGATAAAAACTACGAATTTCCCCGAGATTACCTAAGAAAGACTTGATGTTTGATTCATTGGTGGGTGGGGACATCTCCAAAATTTCTCAGATCTTTGTGAGATCAACATTAATGCCCTAATATGAAATGATGTATCCTAACAACTTACCTCCTGTTACTCCAAACATGCATTTCTCAATATTTAGCATTACTCCATATTCAATTAGGCATGAGAGAATGACATGAAGCACCTCAGTGTGATCACCACGTGCCTTTGCTTTTTACTAGCAGTTCATCAACATATGATTCTATGATCTTATGAATAAGATCATGAAATATGTACGTCATTGCCCACTGGAAAGTGGCTCTGACATTATTCAAGCCGAAAGGCATTACTGTATAACATAAGATTCCCCAAGGAGTTATGAAGGTAGTTTTAGTTTGGTCCTCCTCAAAGATCCTTATATGGTTGTAACCAGAAAAGTCATCAATGAGAGACAAAAACTCGTATCCAACCGTTGTGTCTATGATAACATCAATCGAGGGCAGTGGAAAATCATCTTTAGGAAAAACTTTGTTAATGTCCCTGAAATCAATGTAGATGCGTATCTTCCCATTATTTTTAAGAACTGGTATGATGTTTGATAACCATATGGAATAATCTACAGGCTTGATAAACCTTACTTGTATGAGTTTCATCACCTCCTCTTTAACCATTAAATCCATCTTTTGCTTCATGGGTCTCACTTTTTGCTTCACGGGTTTCGCATTCAGATTCATAACCAGATTGTGCACTACAACATCAGGGGTGACATCTGTCATCTCCTTATATCTAAAAGAGAAGGGATTTTGAATGCTCTTTAAGCACCTTTATGTGTGCTTCTACTTATTCTAGAGACAGAAAAGAACCAAGTTTCAAGATTTTGGGTTCCTCTTCCGTCCCTATGTTTATGTCTATCATTCCTTCGATTAAAGAGGTGTTACCCTCTTTAAAATCAGGTGGGGCTGGAGGAAGCTCCAAGTCTTTCTTGACTTCATAGATTTCAAAATATTTATAAGAAGAAGACCTCATTGTATGATATCTGAAGGAAGAGGAAGAGTGAGGTATAAGGGAAAATCCCTTATTGTTGTGCATGAGATGAAGGTATGTATAAGAAGTGAGGTATCCTAAAATTTCCTTGTCATTTTACACAAAATATAGTGTGACGGGATCATTATTAATTTCAACATATGATAAAATAACATTGGTTGGCATCCTTCAGACCAAAGGCTCAACTTGGATTGAAATGGTGAATTCATTTTCCTTTAAATCCTCACCCAGACAAAAACGTGAGGAAGAAGTGGCCATAGAATCAGTTAATAGGTTTTTCTCTCATGGAATATATTCTATGGATATGAAGTCAAATCCTTTACAAAGCTCAAGAACGGAAGATTTGTAGAATTTTAGGTGCTCTTCTTTGGTCTCATAGACTTCTAAAACTTGGTTCGGGCAATGAGGTGAGAGTCACCCAAGACTCTAATGTTATTCACACCCATTCTCTTGGCCAAGATAAGACCAAGAAGAATATATCTATACTCAATTCCATTGTTCATGCATTTAAAGTTCAACTTGAAGGCAAAAGGCATGATCCTCCCCTCAGGGGAAGTGAGGATCACCCCTGCCCTAGCACCAAAATGACATTTTACACCATCATAGTTGAGAATCCAATAGTCGTCAGGGAAGATAGAAGCTTGATCGTTCTTGAATTCTTCTTCCTTAAATTTTGAGACCTCAACCATAAAATCCTTGTCAAATACACTGGATGGAAGAGAGGTAATTCCAAGAGTATGACCTATGCCTAAATAATCAAATGGCAGACCAATTGGAAAATCATTCTCTAAGAGCTTAACGATTTCGGCTGTGGTTTTCGTTGACATGGTTTCTACCACACTGGCTTTGTTTTCATTAGCATCTACCCCTTCAATCAGGGATAATTTTAGTGGTGAATATTCGTAATATGGTGAATATTTCATTTTTGAAAAATTTCAAAAGGTGAATGTTCTGGCATGGGTCAATGACCTGTTTACCTAAAAATTACAATTTAATTTTTCTAGGGGTCAGCTTCATCTACCCTTGAAACTATCCCCTATATAATCCTATATTATTTGCCAGGTAGAACACTACTAGCTGACTCATACCACTTGGGGGCATATGTATTATCAAGTATAGTAAACGCGCGACAGGAGGGCAGAGGCTAGAGACGCATGACAGGAGGGCAGAGGCTGTAGATGCATGATAGGAGTGTGGAGGAAGTAGATGTGTGATAAAGAGTTTGTTGATGCGTGACATAGAGATTTTGTTATTTTGCGACTATAGGGAAGAGGCTGAAGACACGCGACAGAAGATTTGTTTTCGCGCTTCAATAAGGGTGTTGACGCACGTCAGCGAACCTCGTTGACGTGCATCAACAAGGTTGTTGACGTGCGTCAGCGAGGTTTGTTGACACACGTCAAAAACCTTGTTAACACATGAAAACAAATATCCTGTTGTATGTCTGCAGCCTTCTGTCACACCACTTAAAAATCAAGTGAAAATTTTGCTATTGGACCCCCAAAAAATTCACCTTCTCGTGAAACCGGTTCCAAGGATATTCGCTAAGTATTTTCCACCTTTGATTTCTAAGAGGTCTCTTAAAATGAACCCTACCTTCAATTTCCTTAGGGTCTTCCAACTCAGTTGTAGGAACAAGATTATTCATGGGGACGGGTTCCCCTAAAGGATTAGGCTTCTTTAATTGGTTAGTTGGGAGCTTGAATTTAGTGTGAACCCCAAGTTTCTTCTTCAAGTTGGCCAAATGGATGTCAAACGGCTTCAGATCACCCTGAGCCATAAATACCATCCCTAGATGAAAGAATATGACTTGGATTAACGTGGAATGGATTAGCTTCATTCTATGAATCTAAGGTCGATCGAGAATCATATTATAGTTAGTTTCCTGATCTATAATATAAAATTCAATCAACACGGTCCTGGCTCCACGGGTGACTGGAAGGACTATGGTTCCAATAGAGGTTACCTTGAGACTATCATAGAATCTCAGTGTATTTTGGGTGGAGGAACAGTTCGTTTCTCCATAACCTAAATTTTGCAAAAATGAGAAAGGGAATATATTAACAATAGCCCCATCATCTAATATAGCTCGCTTAATGTAATTGTTATAAATCCAAACTTGCAACTATAATGCATTAGCACCTCTCCATGTTAGCTCAATGTCACTAGGCATCTTACTGATTTCAAACACAACTATAATATCTCTCTCAAGTTGCCTTAATGGATAGACATCAAAGTCTATATGATTGACTTGGGACTCCAAAGGAGGTGTCTTGGATAAAATTACCAAGACCTAGTGCTTCTAAGAAAGTGGATCAATGCACTGGGGAATTCTTTAACAAATCTAAAAAGTAAATGTGGGAAAAGGTTTTAGTCAGATATGTGATTAAATCATATGCCCTTACTAGCTTAGAAGCTATCATTGTATCATCTAACATGGAGGGATAAATGGGGAGAGATTACAAAGAATAATAGTGTGTATGATTCATCACATGTACTTCTGATTTGGTTTCTAGCTTGACTAAGCCTACGATCTTAGTTTGATTTTATTGGTCCACAGGAGGAGCTACCTGAGGATCTAAGGATGTAGATGCATCGTGGTCATTGTTCCCCATGGGAATCCCTACATGAATCCCCTTATTAGTACAATAAGGCTTAAGCTTTCTATTTTCAGGGCGCGTTGGGAAGGGGTCTCTAAAGACCCTGAGAGTAGCATTTTGCATAACAATAGGCCCCATGTGGGTATTCTGCACAGATTCCATGGAATTATCCAAGAACATTTCAATGAAAAGATAAATTTGGTCTTCTAGAAGTCGTTGTATGAATTTATTGCAATCATGGCACGTTCGAGCATCGTGTTTTCTAACCCTATGGAAACCACAATACAAGTCAAGTTCATAGTCGCGAGGTCTTTGGTTCTGGTTTTATTGTGGCCCATAGATCCTGATGTTATTCTATTATTAAGTATTGTAGTTGAAGTTTGGAGGCCTTTGGCCTTGGTTCTGATAGTGATTTGTAAATTGAATCAGATATTGGTTTGGGTATTGAAATGGGCCTTGGGCCTAGACGTATTGAGGAGGAATGGGAGGATGACTAAAATAAACCGCATTAATGGAAGGAGTGAAATTGTTGCTCCTTTGGTTGTTTGCATTTGCATTTTTATTATCATTATTTACATTGTTAATGTTAACAACATTGGGATTCTTAGATTGGTCAGTTACACCATCCGTTGTAGCACCATGATTCTTGTTAAGGACTTTGGGTCTGTAGTCATTTTTTCTAACCCTTTGATTCCCAGGTGTGTCGGCATATCACCCTGCCTAAACTGGGAGCTCACCCGAGGTGTGTGAAGGCGCCATGACCCTCTTATATGTGATTTTTTTCAAGAATGCTACCATGAATAACATAATAATGTACAAACAGAAATACATACATTCATTCTAGCATAGAGGTAAAGAAATTAGATCCAAGCACGGATGCACCATAATATGAATGTAAACATCACAATAACATAGAATAATCAAGTTTGAACCATGAGAAATATGAAGAACATGAGGTTTTGGACCTATAAACATAGATATTCAGAATAATCCATCAGATATATTGATTCATAATTGTTTATAGTAGCTAAATTACATCAAGAGGGTCATAAAAGACTAAATACATCAAGAAATAGCATCTGAAACCTACAAAATGACTCTACCCAAATAGTTCTTAGCCATGCTCTCTCCTAGGCATCTAAAGTCCCTCTTGCATCTCTTGCCTCACATCACATATTCTTACCATCCTCTTTTTTAGATCCAAATGCATTCTTAAATAGAGTGGGGGATTCTCCTTTACCACTTCAACATCACTCAAGAGTTAGTTTCATGCCAAATGTCATCATACCCCACCATACATGAGTATTCTAAACATGAAAGTGTCAGCTAAGCAATAAATATATCTAATTTATAGCTCTTAATCCCATCATGATAGCCATATCCTAGAATATGCTTTCCTTGAGTTACAAGTCTCCATATATTAGTCTTATCCACAATCATATCTGGTCGCATCTCCACGTGTCCCTTTTCAAAACTTTAACCGTGGTCCAAAATGCAACTAAGTCTCAAACCCTTTTCTACTCCCATGTGTAAACCTCTGCATGATCCATCTCCAACTCTATCCCGTCATTCTAAAACTAGTTAACTGTTTAAGGTGTCGGTGCATAAATTAGTTATGCATGCGTGTGCTTCCTCATGTGCCTTCTTCCTAGACTATTTTCCCCACGTGTTGATCCTTTGCTTTGGGACTTAGTCATTTTTTTATGCTCAACAGGGTCCTTGATTATTATTATTTGAACCGTTTTGGTAATTTGAGTTACCCTAAGAGGGAGTTACCAACATCCTATTTGAGCCATACATCTTTCATCAACTATCTATCGTTATTTGGTCAATGCGGAGAGTGCCCTCTAAGACCTCCTCATAACTCCTAAGAGGATTTTTTTTACTTCCTCCTTAGTTTCTCGATTGATGGAGTGGAAGAATAGATCACAAAGCTCCATTTGATCCATGTTGGGAGCACTGGTAGAAGAATAGAGGACTTACTGCCACCTCTAGATGAAATAGGTCGAGGATTCATTATGCTTGTGTTTGATGTGAAGGAATTATTTGATTCCCATTCTTGTGAACTTGTTCATGTCAAAATCCTTTATGAACTCGGATATGAGTTTTTTGAAAGAGTGAATTGAAGCTTTCGGTATTCTATAGTACTAGTCAAGAGCAATCCCCTCAAGGTTCTCAGGGACTATATTCACTACAACCGCATCACATGGGATTAGATCTCTAATGGCGGTGGCATACACTTTGATGTGTGCATTGGGATCCCCCTCCCCTTTAAATTTTGGAATATCTGACAACGGTTGTGGGAGAATTATACTTTGGAAGGAGAAATTTAGGATTTCTATCTTCTTTCTCTTCTCTCCAAATTTCATATAAATTGTAAAGGGGATGCATTGTAAATTTTGTTCGTCAATTATCCTCCCCATGATCCCCTTTATCCATAGATGAGATGTTATAAATTTGGGGCTTCAAGCCTTCCTTATAGACATTGTAATGGCATTCTCTTTCATCTTCTTGCTAAAGTGATGTACTATGCATCTTTATGGAGTAATGTAACTGGTATTCTATGATTCAGTTGTCAATTATTTACATTATTTATGTTGCTTTCACTTACCTCTTGTCATGCTTGCAGGATCTGTGCATATTCTTGTGTCATTGCAGCATTTAGTTTTGTTGTGCTTACTTGGGATGGTGAAGTGTATGTGATTTGGTCTATGGTGTATGTCCACCCTCTCCAAGTTCATCCTTTCTCCGTTTTGTAGGCTGGGAAGAGTGTCTAAAAAATCATTTTCTTCCTGTATCACCATTCTTAGTGTAGATTTCATTTTTATTCATATCTCCCTGTCTCCTTGGAATGTTAGGATAGGTTTAGATAGGTATTTTTTTACATTAGGAGTAGTTGTGAAAGGTAGGATTAGGAAAAGGAATCAGCCTTCTCCAGAGGATTATCTTAAGCTCACAAGTCCCACAGCTTGAGGGATAACCCCATGTTATGTAGATTACACTGAATGCCCCATTTCACACTTTGGCCATTTGGGAGTGTTGTAATCTTGTGATAACAACATAATATTTCTAAGTGAATAAATATAAAATTAATGCATAAACACATAAGCTTATATAACTAACTTCTTGTGCAAATCCACAAGGATAGGAAAGGAAGAAGCTTTCAACAAAAGCTTTGCTCATGTGCAATCAAATCTGAATATTGAATGCAGTGAACTTTCTAAACAATTTAATAATGAAGAAATGATAACACATTATGGCAAGAACCTCTTGTGAATTCTTCCTAGGAAACTCCACAAGGATGAGCTGAGAAGAAATCCTCAATGGAAGCTTTGCAAATGGAAACTACCGTAAATTCTACTTCCTTAAAACAAATGTATTCTAACATATTACAACTTTAAATCTATCTAAATAAACAAAAGAAACCTCTAGGAATTTAATGACACCCCCAACCTGGAAATGTTGTACAAATATAAATCCAGCGCTTGCAATGTTTTTTGATATCCCCTCAGCTTCTTTTCCAACGAGTATCCAAATGTATCTAAAGATCAGTGCTAGAAGGTGTGCAGAAAGAATTGGAGAGTGTTGGAGCTAGCTTATTTGTAGGTAGTTTGGTAGAAATGTGAGCAAGAGAGCAACAAGTTAAAAGAAGTAGTTCACTTGTGTACTTCTTTACAGGATTTTGATAGCATAACAATACAATTCCAAATCAAGAGACTCCAACCAATGCTTCGGGAAGAAGCTTGGTTCTTATAGAAAATTGGTAGAGATGTGGTCCAACCCACTTGGTAGCCAAGAAGTTCCACCTCACTCAGAAGGGGAAATTAACTTACTAATAATAGTAATTAGGGAATAAGGGGTTTGTATGCATCTAACAAGCTCAATAATAGGTGATTCGGTTAAGAAACATGCACAAAATATTATTTTGAAGAAAGTGACATGCATTCAAAATCACGTCGTAAAAGACTCGGTTGAATGCGCATGGCACCACCGGTCTGCGTAGACCAGTGGTTACAAAACCTTCGTGGCGGTTGCGTAACCGTTAGCACGGTTTTGTAACTAAATGCTAACAAGCTAAGGAAAAGATGCAAATTAACTAAGGAAAACAAGAAAAATAAGTAAAGCATAATGAGCTACAAGAACAAGCTACAATCTAGGAAATTGGACTTAAACATCATTTGAATTGATATTTATCATAATCGAGGATTTGAACTATTCCAACAATGTAGCACCATGTAAATTTAGGTGCATACAACTACGTTTTTCCTATCACATTCACACATTGCATATTACATATTTTTGTTGCACTTACTCTTGCTTGCTTATACTACTTACATGATGCACTTTTCTTATTATGTTAGTCATATACTCAATATGTCATTATCTTTCTATATACAGACATGTGTATTCACTTGGTTTTTTAGAGTGAATACAGATCTCTTACATATTTTCACACGTTGCACTGATACTTGACACTGTATCCTTTTCTAGTCCCATTGAGGCTCCTAGGGGCATCTACTTTTACTACTTTCACACGTCACATGTGTTATTGTTTCATTATTTACTACTTCTACTTCCTAGAACATTACTTTCCATTGATACATACATGCCTTGACATACTTTTTATCTTTCTAACATGCTAACGGGTGTTTCATGTGTAGCATTTTGGTTGCAGGACTATATGTCCCAATGGTTGTCTGAGTCATCTTACTTTCCATTTTTTTCTATTGCTTGATATTATATGTTATTGTTTGTGGGTTATGCACTATGTCTTGTCTGACCATTGTTTATATGATTTTGGCCATTTTGGCCCTGATTGTCTTATGACATTGTGAGTCATGTCCTGTGATTGAAACTCACTTTTTCCAGTCTATCTTGTATGCACACTTGTTTGTTATATTATTTTTCTATGAAATTTTTGCTACTTTTTCTACTAACGCATTTATCTAGCCACTTTATTTGCATATTCCTTGGTTTCTACCATGCACATCCCCTACCCTCTGCAAGTATCAATTTCAAATCAGCATTTGGTCCTCTCTTTTTGGCCGCACGCTCCTACAATCATCACATCCACCCAAAACTAGGGGGCATACAATGGGTGAACAAATCACCTCTACAGCAGCTCAGAGTTACAGTTCAAGACAACACAATATAGTAACAACACAAGAACATGGTCACAGAAAGGCCCAGAATCAAACTTGGGTTAGAATCATAACATAGACACCAATGCCTAGACTCAAACAACAGTGCTTGGGTGTATGTGTCCTCCCCTGAGTGCTAATTTCCTAGAGGTACACACAGTCACCTTATCATATCAACAGATTTTAGAGAAGCCTTCATATTAGGTTCACAGTTATAGGCATAACCCTTCAGTTATAGTATGCATCCAATATCCTATAATCAAATTCAATCAAAATAATCAGTACAATCAGAGCTAATTCATGACAATAGGAAAAAATTAGGGATGTACCATCTGCAGTAGTGCTTATTGGGCAGAGTCATGGATGAAGAGTAATGCTAGATCTCTCTCCCTAACACTTTCTCTTTGGTGTGAGATCACCCAAAAAACTCGCACTTGGCATGACATCACCCAAAAAACTTGTACTTAGCATGAGATCACCTAAAAAATTCACTCTTGGCATGAGATCGCCCAAAAAAATCACTCTTCACAACATCTCAAGACACATTTCTATCCTTTATATTCTTTTACATCAGGTGCACACTTTCCTTTACTATTACTTTTACACATTTTTATAAACTTTTGCATACTTTACTTAGATTTATTGTATACATGACTTTGACTACATTCTTACTCTTTTTTTACAGGTCCATCCTTACAAGAAGCAGCAACCACAAGCTACAACAACATGGTACAATGCATACACTTCACCCCTAGGGTCACTTTATGTTCTTAGTCTCCACGCTTCACTTTGTATCATTCTATGCTTCACTTTTCCACTCGGCATGCTATTTCGCCACACGATCTACAAGATCATAAGGTATGTATCTCTTATCTTCTTTTATGTTATCAATTATTCACTCAACAACATAAAGTGGGGGAAAATGTAGACAAAAAATCACGCACTTGGGTACATTTCTAGGTCTTAAAATCATACTAGCATTCATATGATTCTTAAGCAAGAAAACTAGTAGTTGACAACTATCTTTGACCTCCTTTCTTTATCTCTTGTTTTCTATTTAGTCTTACATACCCTATAGCCCATTCGTAACTTTAATTATTTATATTTTATGGCTTTAAACACCAGCACCCAACTAGGACAACAATGCCTAGGCACTTTTGTCTCATTTAGCTGCTCCTAACCCTTTCTTACTTTACTCACTTCTTTTAGGTCTATTTTTATCTTTTGGGCATCTTTTTTACTAATGGGTTAGCCTTCCAATTGTCAATTATGAAATTCAAACAAGGGAATCATATAAATACATTGTTATGTGTTTAAAATCAAGGACCAAGCACTAAGAATTACTATCATCACCTAATCTTGAATTCAAAATGCACCTAAAACACTTTAAAGCATACATCTAGCATCCACTCAAGGGACAAGGGATGCATCAACGCTACATATAGAACATAGGAAGGGGAAGTTCATTCCATTCCATCCACACATTATACTACATTGCTACATTTATCTACATCTTGTTATCAAGTACAACTTGCACAAGGGCATCCTAGGGCACAATTTTTACACACACTTATAAGAACTACATGGAGTCTGAGATGTAGTGCAGCTCTCGGTCATAAGTTCACTCTCAAGGTGACCATCGGGGTCAGTCTGGCTCCCCATTCTACATTTTCCTTTTTAGGTTTGATGTGTTTTATGGGTTTGTGTAGGTGAACTCTTCTTTTACATGATATGTGTACCCTTAGCGGTCATTATGCAACTATCTGGAGATTAACAGAGAATAAAAACAAAGACCCTGCAACACACTAGAAAGTTGATCTTGAGCTCTTGTGTAGTCACTAGTTCCCAGAAGTGGTCTCCAGTGCCTAGGCACCCGTGTTCGCCTCATTCATGTATTTTGGAATTTATACATAGCATTTACGACACTATACCCAGTCTGTTTAGCACTTTTCCTTGTCCAGATTCAGCGTAAATTAGCTAAGTCTCTTCATTTATCTCTTGTGCTTAGGGTTTCAAATTTACATGTTATTTTTCTTTTGTCATTTCTTTATTTCAGTAATAAATTTGCAATATTATATATAAATTCAAATTAAATTAAATCGGTCTCTTGATTTAGGAATTTTATGTACTAGTTAAATGGATGGAAATAATAGTAAAATGTGGCAGTTTCCTCGAAAATTTGATGGAAAAAATTATGATGTTTATTCAAATAAAATGAAGACCATTTTTGTTGTTAATGATTTGTGGGAGCTTGTTGTGACTATATTTACAAATGTGACTAACCTAGCAGCCTATTCAACACTCACAAATGCTCAAAATAATCAATTGAAGGAAACTAAAAGGAAATATGCAAAGGCATTAAGCCTAATTGAAGTAAAAATGGCGGAGCCCATTTTTCCTAGAATAATAACAACTAACTACTCCAAGAAATCTTGGGATATTCTACAAATTTCCTATAAAGGAACTAATAAGGTGAATTTGGTTAAATTCCATTTGCTTAGGAGAGAGTTTTAAAATCTAAAAATGAAAGAGGTTGAATTTATCTTTGATTTTCACACTAGAGTTTATGAGTTATTAAACTAGTTAAAAGTTAATGGACAATCATATGAAGATCAAAGGATTGTTGAAAAAAAATCATAGGAGATTTCCTGCTAGATATGACACAATTGTTATAGTGATTGAGGAGTCCAAATATCTATCCCAATGACATTGTATATGTTGATTTGTTCACTACAAAGCCATTATAAAAGGATAAATAGATTAACCCCTTTTCCCCTACAACAATATTTTAAAGCTTAGGCCAATGTCAGAGGTAGGGGAAGAGAAAGAGATAACAGGGGAAGAAATACTAGAGGGAAAGGAAGAGTAAGAAACTACTCTGGAAGATGCAACTCAAACAACTAAGAGGAAGAAATTGTTGGTGTGAGGATTTATTTTTTCCTTTTATTAGTTTATTAGAAATTTTCCACCTCACACATGGTGAGACATCTTACTTAGGTGAGTCATAATTATTTTAGGAGTTATATGACATATGACATATTTCGTCATGGAATCTATCATATGTGTCATAATTGTCATAAGTTTCATACAAGAGTTACAATATATTTTTGAATTATAACTCATTTCTCCCTTGTGGAGGTATGATTAGACCAACATGGGAGTTACACATCACTCCCAATATGTACTTTCTCCATTTTATCTATGAGTATGAGTAGATGATTTATATTTTTACATTCACAAGTTCCTTGAGTTCAATTTTGCTTGCTAATTACTTGGAGAAAATTATATCTTTAGAGAGTAACTCCATTGATGTGCATGTCATTCGATGAGATCTTTGAGCCCTCTTTCATGGTATCAAATATTTATCTCAGTATTTATGTCTCTCACATTGCTAGTTGTTAATTACTCTGATTTCATGCTCATTTTCTCTTATAGTGCAAGTTTTGAACTATACTAGAAAACATGCTAGATTTTATTGATTTTGGTCATTTTAGTGTATTGGAATGTATTGTTCTTGGTTTTGTGTGGTTTCATGTGTGTGTAGGTCTACATTTTAGTGAAAATTTTTAATTTTGTGAATTTTTATGGCTTGGAACTAGGGCCAACTTGCCCCTAACTCGACTGGCCTTCCCAGCTCACCCAACAAGCTACCCTACAACTCTTTCCTACTTTACAGATTCGTTGACCTTCCCAACTCACCCACTAAGCTATCCTTTTGCTCTTCCCCACTCTATAACATTGATCGAGAGACCTCAAGCTTGGCCCCTCCTCCCTGGCTCACTCTTCGAGCTTTCTTTTGGATTTCTCCATTTCCTCTAACTCACCGTGGTCATCGCTATGGTATTCCATCACCCTACTCACCTCACTAAGCATCCTTCACTCTAATCTCAACCCTTGTACTAGCGCAAACCCTCCTTAGTTTATCCCACATGTGTTTGTAACCATATCAATCCTGTCATTTCCTTACCTGCCACATTTAGCCATGTCTCGCTATAATTACACATCCAATATTTCCATTTATTTTACTGATCTTGTTTAATCTTATTTGCTGCATGCGTCCCTGATCATTTTGTTTTGACTCGTCATCATGTGGATTCCTACCCCAACTCGCTACATGGAAGTAAAACCTTGCTCGATCGTTCACCTCAAACTACCAACTCCCCAACTCATGATCGTTCACCCTAGATCACCCACAAAGCTCCTTGTCCAGAGCTATCTCACCCACAAAACTCTTTTCCCAGAGATATATTTCCTATAATGATCCTTGTACAGATCCAAATCACCTACAACACTCCTCATCTATATCCATCTCACCCATTGTTTATCATCCAGAGATGATTTCATTTGGTCTAGAGACATACATTTGGTTCAGAGATACATACATTTGGTCTAGAGCTACATATTTTGTCTGAAGCTACATACATTTGGTTTGGAGCTGTTTGTATTTGGCCAAAATTTTCTTGTATTTGGTCCAAGGATACTTGTATTTAGTCCAGAGTTGGCCATATATTTGGTCTAGAGTTGTTTTGCACTGATTTTTAAAATCTCTTTGTAATCAACTTTTTTTGCTTATAGGTTAGTGAGTGCATCCACCACAACCTTGTGGAAAGGAATATTTTTTTAATGTGAGATAATTTTTATCACATAGAACTCTCTTTTTCCCTTCTCACTTTTTTTAAAACTTTTTTTTTTTGCTTATTACGATGTTATCTCATTGTGCACCGCTTGAAACTTATTGTTGTGTCCACACTTGTGCAATTTTTTTCACCAATTTCAAGGTGAGTGGCCAACTATTTCATGTCACATCAATGCATCAGATTATAATCAATGCACTAAACTATAAATTTTCATAAATGGGGAGGGGGTAAAAATATTTTTTGTGGTGTGTGTTAATTTCCTTTCTTTTCCACATTCTTACTTTCTCTCTCCTTACGATGGATACTAGTGTTGTTCCTTTGCTCATGTCCTTTAACTTTTTGAATGGAAATATTAGATGATAATCAAACTAAGGGGTAAATGATTTTATCGCATCACTATAGGAGTGGAAAATGAACCTGGAAAATCCAAATGGTTTAACTGATATGATGAATCCTTAGGTCTTCTTTATCTGTATTTTTCTCCCAATCTTCTCTTCCACATTAAGTCTTCTGAAATGCCTTATGAAACCTAGAAAACTTTAGACAATATGTTTGGAAAACAATATGACATGAAAAATCATGAGTTATAGAATGAACTCCTAGGTTTTAACCCCTAGTAACTTTGATAACCTATAGGCCTTCTTCTCAAAATTTGTTCATACTAGATTATTGTTAAAAGAATGTGGAGTTACTAAAAAGGATTCCCAATTGATCTTATCTATTCTCTCTAAGATTTTCCCCAAATAATTTGTCTTTGTTTTTATCTTTCATGCCACAAAAGAAGATTTAGAGACTACTTGGAAGATGCCCTCATTTGACAATTTTTCGTCCCAACTCAATCGATAATAGGACAAGTTGATTCAAATGGGAGAAATCAAGTCCAAGTTGTATGCCCTTATAAAAAGTAATGGTATTTAGTAAAGGAGAAGAGACATGAGAATAACATAGAGAAAAAATACCAACCTAAGAAAGAAGCTAAGACCACCCAAACCAAACCCAATACGAACACTTCTACTTCTGAGCCTAAATCGAAGAAGGAAAAGTGTAAGTGTTCCTATTACAAGAATTCAAGTCATGAAGAGCATCAATGCATGATAAAAAAATTGACCACCTTACTCATTTACTTGAGAAAAATAATATACGTGTTCTTGAGTCTATCAAGTAATATGTTATGAAACTTGAGTCTTCTAAGGCAAAGGAAACTATATATGAGAAGAAGAAAGGAAAATCCCTCATAACAAGAGTTTCTCCATCATTGAAATGGGTTATAGATTCTAGTGTCTCACACCACATGGGTTCTTCACATGTTGATTTTTCTGACATTGAAATACCTAGTATGTACCAAATCACTTTGGGTGATGACAAATCTGAGTCAGTTGCTGGTAGTGGATTGGTAGAAGTAGATGGTGGAGCCTTTAACAATGTTCTACGTGTTCCCAATATTTCTAGCAATTTCCCATCAGTTTACCAAATCGATCATATTGGTGAGGGAATGTGTGTGGAATTTAACCCTAAATCAGTGATCATTAGAGAGCTACATAGTGAGACTACATTGGTAGAGGGAAAGGTGGATCACTAGGCCCTATTATACACCTTTTCCCACTTTAATCCATGCTCTTCACCCACTTCCTTACTTACTCACATAGATGAGGTTAGTAAGCTATGACATGAGCATTTTGGCTATTTAAATTATCACCACCTTGAAAAATTAAGCCAATATGAGATGGTCAATGAGTTACCTTGGGTCAATTTTTTAAAGGGTCTTTGTGAGGATTGTACCCTTGGGAAGCACCCCAAAGAAGAATTTGGAAATGGAAAATCCTAAAGAGCTTCTCATCCCTTGGATATTGTTGATAGTGACATTTTTTCCCCCTTTCCCTCTCCTTTGTTCACTAGGGATCTTTATATAGTTACCTTCATTAATGAATTTTCACGTTATACGTGGGTTTACTTTCTCAAATAAAAATATGAATTTTTTTTTATCACTTTTGCGACTTCAAGGCTCTCACTGATAAAAAAGATGAAATTTCTATCATGGTTCTTAGAAATGAAAATGGAGGTAAGTATGTGAGCAATAGGTTCAATGATTTATGCACCTCCGAAGGGATTACTTTGCTATGTATAGTTACTTACAATCCTTCATAAAATGGAGTTGTAGAAAGAAAGAATAAAACTCTTAAGGAGATGACCACTTGCATGGTTCATTCTACATCCCTTCCTCCATATTATTGAGTTGAAGCCATGAATTATGCTTGTTACATTCAGAACCGCATTCTACAAAAATCAATAAAAGGGATGAAACCCTTTCAGGCTTGGTATGGATGAAAACCTGATGTTGAGAACTTTCATGTCTTTGATTCAACTGTCATGGCTAGAATACCCAAGAATAAATGCAAGGCCTTTGAACCACAATCCAAACCTTGTATCTTTTTTGGGTATTCCAAAGGTGTGAAGGGTTATAGAATATTGAACCCCACCACTCATCAGATTTATAGCAAGAGAAGTATGAAATTTGAAGAATCGTCTTCTTCTTCCACTTCTCTACCTGGTGAGGTCCTTCTACCCCTCTATGACCATTTGATTCAAACTCTTTTTCTGATGATCTTGTTGAGCCTCCTGCTCTTGATCCTCCTACTCCTGCTACTCATCCCATTCTAGACATCTACTGAATTACTGATAGTATTAATGAAGAGGACTATGTTCCTTTCTCAGTATAGTGATGATTCAAAAGATTTTGAGCTTGACTCTCTTCCTGACTCTCTTGTGAGGATAGGAAAACTTTATAGAGTGTTGAAGATTGGATAGGTGAATCCTTTCAGATGAGAGAAAAAATCATTCATAGTTTCACTAAGCCCCACACCTTCTTCTCCTCCGCTTTCTGACCCTCAATAGTCTCTTCAGGCAGGCTATTGAGATTCTTGAGTGGGATTGTGCTATTGAAGAGGAATATTCCTCTCACATGAATGAATTATACTTGGAATCTCACTCCCCTTCCTAAGGGAATAAAAATGGTTTGGTATAAGTGGATATATCGAACTAAGTGTGGTTCCAATGGGAACATAAAAAAGTATAAAGAAAAACTAGTAGTTAAGGGTTTCTCCCAAGTTGTTGGGGTTGACTATTCATAGATACCTATTCCTACCATTGCAAATATGACTTCTATTCAACTGACCCTAGCCTTTGTTGTCTTCTACCACATGGGAAGTCCATCAAATGGATGTTAAGAGTGCCTTCCTTCACGGGGACCTAGAGGAATAAATCTATATGTAACAACCTCCGGGTTGTGTTCAAGGTTCCTCCCTCATTTGTAGACTTGAGAAGTCTATCTACAAGGCCTTAAACAAGCCCCTTTATGCTTGGTATACCAATATTGACTCCTTTCTTCTCACATCAGGGTTCACTAAGTGTTACTTTGACCTAAATTTTTACATTTTGCGGCAAGATGAGTCTATGTTTATCCTTATTCTATATGTTGATGACTTCTTGATTACAGGTATCTCTTCCTCGATCATTAATTTCGTGAAAACTACCTTAGCCAATAAGTTCTCCATGACCGACTTGGGTTTTCTTCACTACTTCCTTAGGATCCATATTACCCAATATCACTCGACAATCATGATTGCTTAACCCAAGTATGTCCTTGATTTAATTGTTAAGTTTAACATGTCTAAGTGTAAGCCATCTCCCAGTACATTCCTTTCTAGATTCAAGTTAGTAATCAATTGATCCACTCCCTTAGTCGATAATATCCTTTTTCACCATTAGTAGGGATCTTGATTTACCTAATTCATACCAGGAAATATATTTCATTTGTTGTTGGCATCGTTTCTAGATTCATGCAGGATCCTCATGAGTTACATTAGAAAGTAGCTAAGCAGGTCCTTCACTATGTTAGAGGCATGTATACCAATGGAATTAATTATTTAGGAAGAAAAAATATTTATTTAGTTGGATTCACATATTTTTATTGGGATGACGATCTCAATCATCATAATTCTACCTCTGGATAAAAAAATTCTATTTGTTTGGGTCTTGTCAAGTGAGAAGTAGAACACAATTGCTATATCTTCTATAGAGTTGCAATGCAAGGGATTAGTCAACCATACCATGTAAGCTATTTTGCTACATGGGATTCTGAGAGAGTTTGGTATTAAATTTTAGCATCCTACCATCATCTATTATGACAACCTTATCACTATCTCGATTTTCCAAAAATATCTTCCAAAATCAGCTAACGAAGCACATTGAGATACACATGAACTTAATTCTATATTTGATTCATGGAGACATCATTGATTCATTTTACTTACAAACTTCATATCATGTTGTAGACGTCTTTACCAAACCCTTCACCAAAGCCAAGTGTTTTCACTTGCACTCTCTTTTTACAGTGATGTCTACTGCAACCACTCACTTTCTTCAGTTTTTCTAGTCATCTCCTCCTCCTCCTCTTTTTCTAGAAATATCACATATTTTACATGGACACCTTATCAAGACTTGTTGCGGGACCCATATGACACATATTTATTAGTTTGTCTAGGGGATTCCTATTTCTCTTTCTAGCTTTACATGCCTCTACCTAGGCTTTGATGAGGGGGGATGTTGGTGTGAGGATTTATTTTTTACAATTTATTAGTTTATTGGGTATTTTCCACCTCATGCATGGTGATTCATCTCACTTAGGTGAGTCGTAGGTATTTTACTAGTTATATGACATATGAAATATTCTATCATAGAATTTGTCATACTTGTCATAGGTGTTATACAAGAGTAAAATTATATTTTTGAATTATAACTCCTTTCTCCCTTGTGGAGGTATGATTAGTCTAGGCATGTGAGTTACACAACACTCTCAATATGTGCTTTCTCTTTTTAATATATGAGTATGAGTAGACCATTTTTATTTTTGTATTCACAAGTTCCTTGAGATAATTTTTTCTTACTAATATTTGGAGAGAATTCATATCATCATTCGATTTCAACTCCGTCAATGTGCACACCATTCTGTGAGATATTTGATCCCTCTTTCAGAAAGCAACTCACATTCATATTCCCATGACAAGAAAAGGAGAAAAAACTCAAATCCATGACAAGAGAAATGTATAGTGAAACTACTCTCAAAAGTATGGACATTATACAAGTGAATGTAGAAAAAGGCAACGCAATCAGTCAAGGAAGAGTGCAAATGTAGCAGATGAAAAGGTATGTGAATCTAATTAAAAGATAAATTTATTTATTATGTACAATATTTCTGAGAAAAGTAGCTATGAAATTTGGTACTTGGATAATGTTTGTAACAACCACATGAGTGGTAATGCAAAATTATTTGCATTCATTGATAATAGTATTTAGTTTGAGATTAAGATGAAGAACAATGAAAAGGTTCTAGTTATGAGCAAAGGAGTTGTAACAATGCACACTAAGCATGATTATAAGAAAACAATCCATGATGTCTATTATGCCACTGACATAAAATATAATTTATTGAGCATTAGAAAACTTGTCCAAAAAGGATATAGAGTCCTGATGGAGAATGGAGAGTGCATAATTTTTTAGAAATATGGGAGAAAAACAAGATTGCAGTTGTGTAAATGACTAAAATTTGGATGTTTCCTCTTAGGATGCAATCTGATTTCTTTGCACACTCCAGAGCTACACCTTCCAAAAATATAGAACAATATGGAGCTACATAACAATAGGCAACGTACAATACTATCATCAAAGATCCCTCTATAATATGGCATTTGAGGTATGGACATTTAAGTTTCTCTAGACTTAGTATTTTGTCTAATAAATACATGGTTAAGGGTCTAGTGCCTATTGTAGATCTTGAAAATAAATGTGAGGCTTGCATTTTAAGAAAGCAATATAAGAAAATATTTCAATTAGGGAAATCTAATATAGAAAGAGCACAATTGAAGCTAGTGCATTCAAATTTGTGTGGCCCAATGCAGAACCCCACTCTTCCTAACGGTTTATATTTAAGGACCTTCATAAATTATTTCAACACAAATACATGGGCCTATTTTTTGAAGAACAAGTCCAAATATTTTGAGAATTTAAAATAGTTTAAGGCTCTTGTAGAGAAACAAAGAATACATTTCATCGAGGTCCTCAGAAAAGACAGGGGGAGAGAGTATATCTCCAAAGAATTTATGATTTTTTACAAGTCTGAAGGAATTTAGAATCCATTTATAGCCATGTATACACCACAATAAAATGGTGTGGCTGAGAGGAAGAATAAAACAATCCAAGAGATGGAAATAAATGCGATGAAAGCTAAGGGATTATTAAATGAATATTGGGGTGAAGTTGTTGCAATATCATTATATTTGTTGAATAAATGTCCCACAAAGTATGTGTGTGAAAAGATTCCACAATAGGTGTATACAAAGATAAAATACAATGTATAACACCTACGAATATTTGGGTGTGTGGCATATGCATTTTACATAAATTTATTAAAACTCAAGGTATGGATATTTTGATGAAAATATGAATTTTCCATTGTTTTCTCATGTTGATCATACTCATTTTGAAGAAGAAGTAAAGTAAGAGAAATGGTGTAAGGTCAAGGATGAGCCATAGAGAGAAATAAAACATGGGAGCTAGTTGATCTACCTACATGTAAACAAGTTATTTAAGTTAAGTGGGTCTATAAGACCAAGATTACAACTTAAGGTGAACTAGAAATGCACAAGGCAAGGCTAGTTGTTAAAGGATATAAATAGCATCCTATAAGAGACTATGAAGAAACATAAGCTTCAGTTGAAATAATGGAAACCATGTAATATTTCCTAGAAATAAAATACCAACATAGGTGGAAATTATTCCAAATGGACATGAAGTATACATTTTTGAATGGATTGCTGAAAGAAGAAGGTTATATTAAACAACCACCTAGGTATGAGGTTTCAGGTCAAGAAGACAATGTGCATAGGCTGAAGAAATAATTATATGGACTCAAGCAAGGACCAAGTGAGTGACACAATCATATAGATGCATACTTACTAAGCAATGGCTTTAAAAAAAGCAACAATGAGCCCACACTTACATCAAGGCTATAAATGGTAAGGTTTTGCTTTCTATTTTGTATGTATATGATCTAATTTTCACATGCAACAATGACATGTTGGTTACTAATTTTAAGGAAGTAATGAAGAGTGAATTTGAGATGATATAATTGGGCATGTCAAAAAAAATTCTTGGTATTGAGGTAAAATAAATGGATCGTGGCATATTCATTTCTCAAACTAGGTATTCCTAAGAAGTTTTAAAGAGGTTAAAAATTATTAATATGAAGTCTTCACCAACACCAAAATCTACAGGTCTGAAATTAAGCAAGGAAGATTGTAGCAATGAGGTGATAAAAGAGCATGGTTGGAAGTTTAATGTATCTGAAAAAAACTAGGCCTGATTTAATGCATGCAATAAGCTTGATTTCTAAGTTTATGGAAACACCTAAGGAGACACATTGTCAAACAGGAAACAAAATAATGAGATATGTCAATGACATGAAATGCCATGGCCTTTTATATAATGTGGCAAGTAACTTTGAGATGGTTGGTTATATGGATAATGATTAGGAAGGTGGTGTAGATGATATAAAGAGTACATATAGATATGTGTTCCACATTGGGTTAGGAGCCATTTTATGGGCATCTAAAAAATTAACCCATAGTTTCTCTCTCCACAACAAAAGATGACTATATTGCAGAAAATGTAGTGATGTGTCAGGGTAATTGGCTAAGGAGAATCCTATCATACTTGAACAAGGAAAAAAGAGATGCCAAAACCATATTTTGTGACAATGTATTGTCAATAACATTGAAAAAAAATCCAGTCTTCCATGGTTGAAGTAAGAATATTGAGATCCAATATTATTTTATCATAGAGTTTGTAGATTATGGAGAGATAGAAATTTACTATTACAGATATGAGAAATAGCTCATAGATTTCTCCACCAAACCTTTGTCAAAATCTAGTTTTGAGCACCTAAGAGAAAGATTGGGTGTCATATATGTTGTAGAAACAAGCTCTATACTAGCTTTGAACTTTCACAATCGATTTCAAAGCCATACAAAAATCTCTGGACTTGTAAAAAAATTTCTACATTGTCTGCAGAAGACTATGCACTCACACATAATTTCTCTAGACTCATATATTCACCCCTATAATTTATCTGGACTCACCCAAAATTTCTATAGACTAGTGCAAAAATATTTGGACTCATAAATTCAGATCCAAAACTTCTTTGGACTCATATAGAATTTCTTTGGACTTGGGAAGAAAACTATGCACTCATATATTTAACTCTAGAATTTATCTAGACTCGTACAAAAATCTCTGTAATATCAACAAACACCAAGCTACTATTTTTACATTTGAAAATGCTTAAAGTGACAGTTATGAATTAAGGGGGAGTTTTGGAAAACTAATCACAACCACTCACATTAACTATTTGACTTGTGCAGCCCCCAATATTTATTTTTGATTTACATGATCCCAAGTAAACTCCAATGCCCAGATCTCGTCTGCAAAATTAATGTTGATTTGTACTTTGGTAGTTGGAATTTTTTGGGGTGAAGACAAAATAGAGGGAAAAAATACTTGCCCATTTTTATTATAGAGAATGTATCTAAATAAAAAATAGAGCAACAGTTTTGAGAGAGGAGAAGAAGAAAAGAAACAGAAAGAAAAATCTTCTCGAAATGAACCGGTAAAATTCTAGAGCATCAGATTCATAGATGAAGTCTATAATAGATAAGGAAGGAGAAATGAGTCCATAGTATATCCATAAGAGAAGTACAAATAAATAGAAGAATGAATATACACCAATAGGTGTTTGTATATAAGTTTTTTGTATAATTTTTGTAAACTCCTTATTGTTTTAAATAAAAAATATTTTGGTGTTTCTAGCTATGCAACAACTCTATTTTTTATTTTATGCTAATTTTTCCTTGCAAAATCTCACTCCCTCTCTATTTTTTCTACATTTAGTGTCTCCACCTTTTATAAAACTTCTCCTATATCCCATATCTTGTGATATGATAGTATTAATGTCATCTTCCATCCTTGTCAATCTAATCATAATGTTGAGAGGGAACATCCCCAAAAATATTCTTCCAAATGGAGGTCACTAAAGAAGTTGTAAATTGCACATTGATGCAGAGAAAATGTACATGGTACAAACAAGAAGAACGAATATGCTAAAGGTATGAAGTAGGTATAAATCATATGTGTTCAAGTCTGGATTGAATCCTTAATGTAGATACACATGAATTAACTAAGAAATCAGCACAAATAATTATTTTCTTGTCAAATATGGTCTTTCAATTATCCACATACTCTACACCACATAGTAGTGACATAATTTAGATGTGCACATATTTGAAAATCATACATGTCTAGATCCATAAAAATATAATCAATTGATAGCAAGCATCAATTTGACTAGATCAATTGAACTAATCCACATACCTTGTGATATGGCTTAACAGAGAGAAACAAGTCTACTTGAGCAAGGTTGAATATCAGTTTGTAGATATTTAGGTGCATGAAGGATGGAAAATGAAAAAAATTCATATATATAAGACAAAATATCTTATCCATCACATTTGTTTGTAAGGTGTTGTCATGCATTTTCGCTAGCCCAAAAATTCAGATTTTGAAGCATGACAACTAAGCCAAATGTGAAAATTTTCTCCAATGCTTCCTGAATCCCTCTCCTGGTCAGTATGTATCCTGTGAATGATCATATTGACCTTCTAGGTTCTCCTAATGTAATAAATAAACATGTTAAATATTGCAAGAAGGTGTGATAAGGTGCATCATTTCATTCAACAAAGTGCAATTGAAGACTAGTCCTCCAGCAAGCTCAAAAAGTCTAATTTTAGCCATTTCAAGGTAGGTGTGCATCCTTAGAGAAGGTTTTAAAATATCATAATCATTTGGATGTGGTATTGGATAACTAAGGAGGTATTGGAAATTATTTAGAAATATTTAGGGAAGATTTGGTAGTTTAGGGACAAATTGTGCAAAAGCGGGTTTTTCAGGGGTAAGGAATGAATGGTATAAATTTGAACCTAAACTTCCCCAGATGATTCTAGGATATCCATAAGGATTTATAAGGAAAAAATATGAATTGTAAATCTTTTGGAATCATCTTAATGGTGGAAGAATCATATTTTACATAAGGCCTAAGTATTTCTCAAGATAATTCAACTTTGGTAGGTGCACCTCATTGTCCTTATCAAAAATGAGGATTGATTTTAGAGTTTCATGAAGCAGTAGGTTCTAAAACCTATGCCATTGATCTTGTAAGATTCTTGGGAGTTATAATAATATACTATTTCACTTAAAAATACATCTCCAAGCTCTAGGAACTGATGCAGCCTACAGGACCAATGATGCAGCCTAGAATTCAATGATACAAGCCCAATAAAACCCTAGACACGCTGAGACATCACTCAGCCTAAAATGAGCACTCACCCAAAGTACACAAAGGTACCAGGTGTCTATTTAGGGTTGTTGTTGCAGGATGTTAACATGACAAAGACTTAACATATATAGCTCCATTACTAACACATCATTCTACAAAGCATACCAGATCTATACCTAATGAAAAATAGAATTAAGTACAAACCATGATGAGATAAAAAGCTTACTAGATTCAAATACACATAGAACTAACACTTAGATTTAGCCAATTTCCTTCATTATATTCAATGCAATAAGTTTACAAAATCTTCATTACAATATCAGTAGTATGCACTTAGCAGATTTAACAACATATCTCTGTATATTTCGATCCCCCTCTATTACACAGTTTACTACACACACACACACACACACACACACACACACACACACACACACACACACACACACACACACACACACACACACACACACACACACATATAAGGGTGGGAACTTTCCCTTCACCACTTATTGATTCCAAAAATAGGTCACATGCTATTCTTAGCCACGCGCCTTTACAAAACTAGCCACACATGCAAGTTGGCTAACAATAGACTACTACTAGCTAATTGATAGTAGCAGATCTATTTCTGGCATGTGTCCATGCAAACTGCTTCGTATCCAATCCTCAAAAAATAGCCAATGTGTGGTGTGCACGTCTCTACCTCGTTTGTGTGCTCTGCACGCCATCTCTAAAAATAAATCTTTATGAGTGAAAACGGCTAAGTCCCAAAAATTGAACTTCTATTCCATGTGCGCGTTCTCCCTATCCATTTACACCTTTGAATGTGACTCACTTCCCCTTGTATAATTCTTTTGTGCTTTTTTTTCAAGTGTTATTTGATCAACATTACCCCACACTAATTTCATTGTCACCCCGAAAATGATCATCTCCAAAAACTGAAGTAAAGAATAAAAGAATGTTTTTATTCCGCAGTATCTGTTGAGTTATGGAGCTCAATTACTTCAATTTAGCATGTAATGGAAACTTGCTAGAAAATACAGTAACCGTCATTAGTTTTAAGGGGGAACCAACATCGGTCACCCAGTACCAACATCAGTCAGGGCTAACCGACATTGGTTACCTATGCGATGATGTTTTAATTAAATCTCAAGATTTAGATCTATTTTTAGCATTAAAGTATATCTATTGATTGTAATTGCATGGCTAAGTGCCCTAAGTCTGTAAATGACTATATAAGCATAAAATTTAGGGTTTAGAAGTAAAAATGATTAACAAGAATTAGAAAGAACTTGCAAAAATTTGGTGAGAGGGAGAAAATTCTTGGTGATGAAGAAAAATATTGAGAGAAAGAAAGTACTGTACATCTTATAGGTGTGGAAGATTGAAAATATTCATTGTATATCTTGTCAAAGCTTTGGATAATAGATTGGTTTGTTTCTTGGTGGACATATCCCATACTGGGTGAACCACGTTAAATATGGTGTTGCTTTATGTCTCGTTATTTTATATATTTCTTCTGGTAGAAGATACAGATTTTAGTTGCATGTATGCTTAGATCTGATATATTATTTATACAATTGGTGTGACTAACCCCAAAAAATAGTATCAGAGCTTTGTTTGAGAGGTTTTATGTGTTTACAGGTTTAGTCACAGAGGGTTTTCTCATTGAGTGGGAGCTACAACAAAGAAAAAAGAAAACAAATACAAGGTAGAGAAGTTTGACGACCAAAATTATTAATTGTGGAAGATGTAGATTGAGGATTATCTGTATCAAAGAGATTTTTATCTACCGTTGGATGTGAAGGTCTAGACTTACAAAGATAACTGTTGAAGAATGGAAGATTCTTGATCCAGAAAGGCTTTGGGATCTATAAGATTGAGCCTAGCAGCATCTGTGGCTTCTAATATTACGGGATGCGGCTTCTACGGTAGAGTTAATAAAATGTCTTGCTAATTTATATGAAAAACCTAGTGCTTCAAATAAAGTTTATTTGATGAAGAAATTATTTAGTTTTAAGATGCATAACAGGTGGATTTGTATTTTGTCATTTGAATGATTTTTGATCTATTGTAAATTAGTTAAAATCAGTTGCAATACCATTGTGATGATGAAGTAAGAACACTTTTACTCTTATGTTATTTACATGATAGTTGGGATAACTTGGTAATGGATATGTTAGTAATACATCACCTCCTAATAATATTTTGAAGTTTGATGATAAGATTAGTATAATATTAAATGAAGAAATTTGCAGGAACAGTATAGAGGAATCATCATCTAGAAATTCTTTGATTGTAGAAAACAGGAGCAGGCAGAAGGAGAGATCCAAGAGTAAGAGTAATGGTAAATCAAAGTCAAGGGAGATAGCATATCTAAATCAAAAAGTAAGAGAATTACTTGTTGGAAATGTGGAAAGAAATGACATGCAAAGAAAGATCTTGTTGGTAAAAAGATAAAGAGAACCACCAACCAGAAAAAGGTAAAGAATTAAATCTTGCTACATTAGAGGTAATGCAAGATCCTCTTATTCTTTCTTTAGATAATATAATTGAATCATGGGTTTTAGATTCAGAGAGCTTCTTTCCATGCAACCCCTAATAAGGGTTATTTTAGAAATTATGTCCAGGGTAATTTTGGGCATGTTTATTTGGGTGATGATGAACCTTGCAATATTACTGGTAAAGGGGAAGTTCATCTAAAATTGATAAAATGGAAATACATGGGTATTAAAAGATTTGAGGCATTTGCCAAGCCTCATGAGGAATCTTCTTTTTGTAGGGAAACTAGGTGAATCTAGCTGCATGGTTACTTTTACAAGAGACTCTTGGAAAGTCACCAAGGGTGATTTTATTGTGGCAAGAGGTAAGAAGGTAGGAATGATATATTTATCTACCTGTATTACTGATTCCTTTTTTGTGTTATCTACTTCAGATTCAGATGCATATATTGTGGCATAACTGGTTGGGTTATATGAGTAAAAAATGAATGCAGATCTTAAAGGTTAAGGGTAAGTTCTCAAGTTTGAAAGATTCAGATCTTGATTTCTGTAAGCATTGTATCTTTGGAAAAGAAAAAGAGAGTGAGATTTCTCAAAGTTGGGGCAACTAAGAAGGAGCAAAAATTAGAGCTTGTACACTCAGATGCGTGGGGACCAGCTTAGGTAGCTTCTCATGGAGGATCCCAGTATTATGTTACTTTCATTGATGATGCTATAAGAAAGGTATGGGTTTATTGCATTAAACATAAATTTTATGTTTTTGAGACTTTTAAAAGATGGAAAGCCCTTGTTGAGAATGGATCAAATTCTAAGTTAAAGTGCTTTAGATATGACAATGGTGGTGAATACTATAGCAAGAATTTCAATGATTATTGTTCAGTGAATGAAATACCATAGAGAAACAACAGTTCCAAGAACACCACAAGAGAATGGTGTTTCAGAAAGAATGAACAGGACAATCATGGAACGTGCTAGAAGTATGAGGATACATTCTGGATTTATCTGATAGTTTTGGGCAGAAGCAGTTGATACAGTGGTTTATTTGATTAACTATGCGAGCCTTAAAGTTCACTAGATGGAGGAATACCAGAGGAAGCTTGGACCGGAAAAGAGGTAGATATTTCTTTTCTTAAAGTTTTTGGTTCAGAATCTTTTGTGCATGTTGATAAGGAAAATAGGAAAAAGTTGGATGTAAAATCCAAGAGATGCACTTTCATTGGTTATGGATCTGGTGATTTTGGTTTCTATTTTTGGGATTTAGAGAATTCTAAAATTATTAGGAGTCGTGATGTTGAATGGAATGAAAAGAGAATGTACAGGGATCAAATTTTGGTACCCAAGGATGAACTGGTTGAGAATTTTGTGAATGAAAATGAACTCTCGGATTTAAAAGAATTACCGACAGGGTTACATAGTAACCGAGTGTCGGTTGAACCCTAACCGGACACCGGTCAGACAGAACCGGTATCAATTACAGAAGATCCAAACTGGCATCGATTAGTCAGAACCAATGTCATAGTTAGAGGTGACCAGCATTGGTCACTGTCAGATTTGGATAGGAATGTCCTAGGAGGTCTAGATTGAGCCTCTGGTACCCCAAACTCCTGTGAGAAGGTCACAAAGGGTAAGTAAACCTCCAGAAATATTTACACCTTCTCTATTTTATTTATTATTGACTAATAATGGTGAACCAGAGAGCTTTGAAGAAGCAATGCAGGATAAGACGCACGTCCAGTGGGAGCATGGCATGGATGAGGAGATGGACTCCTTGGAACAAAACCAGACTTGGGATTTGGTTAAGTTGCAAGCAGGTAAGAGAACATTATAGAACAAGTGGGTTTATAGGATCAAGGAAGAAGAGGGTGGACAGAAAAGGTACAAGGCAAGGCTTGTAGTAAAGGGATTTGCACAGAAAGTAGGTATTTACTTTGGTGAAATATTTTCTCTTGTTGTTAAGATGACTTCTATTTGTATTGTATTAAGTTTAGTTGCAGTAGAAGATCTAGCATTTAGAGCAACTAGATGTGAAGACGGATTTCCTTCATGGTGATTTGGATGAAGAGATTTATATGTAGCAGCCTGCTTAGGTATGAAGTCAAGGGTAAGGATAAATTACTGTACATGTTGAAAAAGAGCCTATATGGGCTCAAGACAAGCTTCCAAGGAAATGGTACATGAGGTTTGATAAGTTTTATGCATGAGCATGGTTACTTGAGATGTGAATCTGACCATTGTGTTTATTTCAAGAATCTTGAAAATGGGAGCTATGGTATTTTGTTACTATATGTGGATGATATTCTTATTGTAGGATCTAGTATTCGAGGACATTGGTGAGCTTAAGGAAAAGCTAGCTCACACATTTGCTATGAAGGATTTAGGAGCTGCAAAAAGAATCCTTGGCATGCAAATACATAGAGACAGGAAGAACAAGAAATTATATTTGTCTCAGGAGGATTATATCTGCAGGGTGTTAGAAAGGTTCAAGATGCAGAATGTAATACCTGTTAGTACACCTATGGCTAGACACTTCGAATTAAGAAAATATCAGTGTCCATCATCACATGAGGAGGTCAAATACATGACACAAGTTCCATATGCTTCAGTAGTTGGGAGTCTCATGTATGTTATGGTTCGTACCAGACCAGACATTGCATAGGCAGTGGGATTTATGAGTAGATATATGGCCAATCCAATTAAAGAGCATTGGAAAGTCAATTCCAATGGATACTCAGATATTTGAAGAGGGACATATAGCATGCAGGTTATGCTATGGAGGTTCAGATATTTCATTAATGTGGCTATGTTGATCCGGATATGGCTGGAGATCTAGATGGTAGGAAGAGCACTACTGGATATATTTTCATAGTAGGTGAGATGACAATTAGCTAGATTTAAAGATTGCATAAGCTTGTGGCTTTGTGATGTAACCTAGAATTCAGTAATATAAACACAGGACATGATATGGCACATCACTCAGGTTCCTAGACTGAGTGCTCACCCAAAGCAGCACGAAGGTTTCCAATTGTCCCTCTTTAGGGTTTATGTTAGCAGTGATGTTCAGAATGATGAAGAACTTAATACATTGCAGTTCTATTACTAACGCATCCTTCTACATTGAGAATACCACTATCTATACCTACAGGTAGAATATGATTAAGTATTAGACCATGATGAGATCAAGAACATACTAGATTCAGATACGATGTAAGAACTAACACTTAGATATGCTAACCAATATCCTCCATTGTATTAAATGCAGTAAGTATACAGAAGCTTCATTGTAATAATAGTAGTATGCACGTAATAGATTTAGCAGCATAATCTCCCTGATGTATGCACACCTATCTCTTTGTATTTATCTAAGATGAATGATCTCTAAGAATGATGTCTATATAAATATCATGTCTATAATCTAATACCCATTTCAACACATATTTATAAGGGTGGGGAGCTCAATTCCCTTCACCGCTTATCTAATCCAAAAATAGGTCACATGTTATTAATAGCCACACGTAACCATTATCAGTTAATAGCTACACATGAAAGTGTGTCACCCATAACAATATACTGTTGTTAGTTGACTAATGGTAGTCAAATTTACCTGGCCTATGTCCAGGGCAAAGCGCTTCATCGGTTGATCCTCTAAAAATAGACAATGTGTGTACGTGCAAGTCTCCAGGATCAGTTTGAGTGCTCTGCATAGCTATCTCCAAAAACATATCTATTGATCGTGAATTGCAAGGCTAAGTCCCAAAGTCTGTTTTTGTTCTTCGTGTGCGAGCCTTTTCCGATACGTCTGTGCCTTTAGAATGTAAGCTCTGCTCTCCCATGAATTAGAAAGACCTTGCTATATTTTCTTTACTGAGTGAGTAGAAAGTTCTAATTGATCAACACTTTGTCTACTGATAGAAGGCAGAGTATGTGTGCAGCTACAGAGGCTAGCAAGGAGATTGAAAATATGGATTGTAGTAGGTTCATGAAAGAGTTGGGAAAAGAGAAAGATGATTGAAAATTGTTCAGTGACATTCAGTAGTGCAATTCATTGGGTGAACCACGTTAAGTCAATGGTGTTCATTCAATAATGAAACACATTCAATTGTAGGTATCACTTCTGGTACAATAGCAAGTATTGGAGGATGGACAGTTGAATGCTTAGAAAATATATCCTACGAGTAAAAACCCTATGGATATGTCGTCGAAACCATTAGAAAAGGAGAAGTTTGAGCTACACTCCACTTTTGTTGGTATTTGATTTTGAGACTTGAAGAGGAAGAAACAAAGCTAAGAAAAGGATCCAAGAATGACGATGTACAGATATAGTGTAGTAATTTATCTCCAAGTGGGAGATTGTTGAGTTGTGGAGCTCAATTACTTCAGATTAGCATGCAATATCAAACTTGCAGGAAATACAGTAATCGGCATTAGTCACCTATGACCGACATCGGTCAAGCAAGGAGGAACCAACATCGGTTAGGGCTAACAGGTGTCAATTACCTGTGTGTAAGTGTTTTAATTGACTCACGGGAATTAGATCTAATTTTTAACCTAGAATTTACCAAATAACACCCTAGTCATGTTGGCACATCACTCAGCCTTGACTGAGTGCTCACCCAAAGCATCCAAAGGTACCAGGTCCCTCTTTAGGGTTGTTGTAGCAGGATGTTAGCATGATGAAGGAAGAAACATATAGATTCATAACTAATCCATCATTCTACAATGCATGCTACATTCAGATCTATGAAAGAACAAGTTTAAATAGTAATCATGATTGAATCAATAACATGCACTACTCAATTACACACAGGAATGACACTTAGATTCAGCCAATATCTTCCATCTATTAATAAATACAGAATCTCCTTACAATAATGTCAATCTATACCAATGTGCGTATGGATCTGATACAGTAATTCAGTCATATGCGTATATCTCTATACCTCCATACATCCATCACATCATACATACACACTCATTCTCCTCTTTACTATGTACCTAACATCATATATATAGGGTGGGGACTTTCCCTTCACCGCTTATCTATTCCAGAAATAGGTTGCATGTTATTAATAGCCACACACCATTTACAGGCATAGCCACACATGCAAGTGTGCTATCTATAGACCTCTTACAGTTAACTGAAGTGTCAATCCTATTCTTAGCTTGTCTCCATGCAAAAATGCTTTGATCCTGATCCTCCAAAGATAGACAATGCATGGCGCGCACGTCTCTACATCGTTGGTGTGTTCCACATGCCATCTTCTAAAAATAGGTCTTCATGCTCAAAATCGGCTAAGTCCTGAAAGCTGAACTTGCCTTCCACACGTGGGTCCTTCCTGTCCCTCCACGCCCTTGATCTTGGCCTTCTCTCCCATGGACTCCTTGTGTGTTCTTTAACAAGTATTCTCTGATCAACATTACCCCACACTAATCTCATTGTCATCCCGATAATGGGTATCTCCAAAAATTGAAGTAAAGAATAGAAGAATGGAAAGAATAAGAATGAAAGAATGTAGATAAATAAAGAATTTTATGAGGTTATGAGGCAACCTCCTCTGTATCAGTTTGAAGTATCAACTCTGGATACTTCTCCTTTATTTCGGCCTCCAAAACCTACCATTCAGTGAGTGCTTATTCTACTTTTTCTAGGATGTCCACAACAATGGATTCCAACTCATCCCTCATAATCTCTCCTTTTTCATTCTGTAGAACCAACACAATGCTGGACATTGATGTCATTCTTCCTTCTAAAAGATCCATCTTCTACGTAATTAGCTTCCCAAGCTCTTCTAGCCGAGTCTTGTGTGGCTCTTGTGCTTCAGGGCCTCAGGGCTTCTGCTTCTTAACCATTGACAATCTTTTCTACATGGCCCAATGTCTCATCCTTCATTGCTTTTGGACCTCATTGTTTTCTTCTAGGGTCTTTATGTTGATAAGCACCTCTGGAGCTGTGCATATGTTTAAAGCCTGGTCTACTTTCTTCAATACTTCCTGTAATGCTTATAACAACCCTTCATAAGATGCAATCTTTCACATCACTGATGCTTTCTCTCATTCGGCATCTTTCTCTAAGCTTCTTGGCACTGGCATGCGCAGAGGTTCATCTTCAAGTACCAAGTCCACCAACTTTCCTACATAGTGTATCACTGAAGGAAAATGTCTGTGGTACCTTGGCCTCCAAGTGTGGCCTTGCTCTAATGACATTGTCCCCAATCTCCTCTGCGATGCTGATAAATACTTCATTTTTCTTCTACGTGAAGTCCCTCTCTTGTGTTATGTGTGTTATCTCTGCATCCTTTGTCTTCATCTCCTCGTGCAACACTCTGATTGTTGCAGCTTTGTCCATGTTTCTTCTAGCCACTTCAGCAGAAACCTTCACCAATGTGTTGCTGACCTACTCATCTAACATGATAGTAGGCTTTACTGTCATGTGTCTAGCTTGGGGTGCCTTCTTCAGTCATCTCGAAATGCATGACTCTTCACATACATCAAATTTAGGCTCATCCATGTGGGTGTGCATTGACCATGATAGTTTCTTTTGAGTGCACACAAGTTGCCATATCCTCATCCATTAGCTCCCAGCCAAATAAATCCTTTTGTGCTATCATGCTCTAGAAGTGGGCGCAGAAAATTTTTCCTGCATCCTCTACATACCCCATGGCTGGTGGAATGTGCTCTCCACTTGTTCTTCTAGACCATTGCTGCTTAGGAACTTTAGCTTCCAAATTTGGGACTTATGTCTCCATGTCCTGAACATTCTCTGTACAGCTATCTCCTCTGGTCTTTTCTCATCCTCTTCTTTTTCCTTTGATTCCTCACCCTGTTCTTCTATGTTCTCTGGAAGTGTAGGAGAATTAGGTGCACTTTCCTCTGACTCTTCCACCTCCTCATTTAACTTTCAGTTTCCTCCTTCTTTACATGGTTGCCTCCTTTTGTGGAGAGATTCTGGGTGATCTACGCACCATGGTTGGAGTAGCACCTTGGGTCCTTGTTCTCCTAAACACCCTCTTAAACCTATGCTCCCCTTGGACTGCATTCAAGTCCTCATCATCCCCCTCTTGTGGCCTTGAGGTGGTGTAATGGCATGCTCAACTTCACCCTTATTTGTAGGATGTCTCCTACCTCTATGCTCCAAACCACCACTATCTTCATGCTCCTCCTCCTCATCCTCCACTTCAATTGGCTCTATGGGCTTAGGCACTGGATGTTCTCCATTGTATGCTTTCCCTTTGGTGGTGCTGGAAGTACGAACTCACCTTCCACATACTTGTTATTCTCCATCTTTGGCTTCAGCTAAAGATACACCAATGCTGCCCCTACATCTGCTACAGCCAGACTTATTGGCTTAATATTCAGCACCTCCGAAATGATCCTCTCGGTATAAGCACTTCTTCCAGGATACACATACTTCTTCCTCAATGTATGGTAGTCGCATATCTACCTTATCTGCATTGAATACCAGTCGGTGCATGTCTGTAAATATATGAACAGATGCTTGGAAATACCTTACAGTGAATGCGTAAGGAAATTTACACCAAGGGCTCCAGAACTCCATCTCTCATTGGGAAGCGTTGATGCAGAAATGTTGATATACAACAAACTAGAACTTGTTTCCCTACTACTGATGGTAGGTCCTTTGGGATGTGCCACTCTTCTCCAAATGTCCATGCGGAGCCTGTCATACCATTTCTCCACCCTTTTCTTTATGTCATCTATCATGGCCCCTTTACATAGGTACTTGCTGAACCTTTCAGCTGGTGACTTGTTCTCCATGGGGTATTCCCATAATTTTTCCTTCGGTCTATCTAGTACTCCAATTTCCATGAATACCAGTGATAGTAGAACAAGCCCCAAAGCTGATCTTCCCTCCTGTGTGCTTCCTTGACTATTTGTTCTACAATATAGCCCATAATGTTGTAGATTTCCCCTTCTGACATCTTACATGTAACATGTGTAACCACATAGTATTTACCTGTGACCACCGCTCCTGATCATTCAACTTTGTAACAAGGTGTGTTGTTGCTTGCACAACTAGACAGTTCTTCAATTTGTCTATATCCATACCGCATGGACCCTTCAGGTACCCCAACTCCTGTCTGGTCTTTAAAATCATGGCTTTATCTGTGAGATCACTTTTTATGTCCTCTCTTATGGCCTTCAAACCTGTAACTGATGAGATAAGTGCAGATGAGATTCTAACTCTGCATCCTACAAAGTAGAAGAAGTCCTCGTGCACTCTGCTCATGAGCCACTGATACAAGGGCTCATACTTCCTAAAATATGGAAGCTCATATAATTGGTAGACCCCAATTCTCTTCAGAAGCTTCTCACCTGCATCATCATAAACTGGCATGTCATCCACCGTACGCTTGTTCATCCTAGCAGTGAGCAAGGAATCAAGCTCCTTCTTGTTCTCCTGAAGTCCTGTGATTGTATTCACTTACTTTTCTCTTTCTGATGGGTGAATCCCATTCTTGGCTGATGATGACTCCTTCTGGATATTGCATTTCTGAAAAATCACTTTTAGGTGCCATCTCTTCCTCCTCGACGACCACCTTCTTCTTTCCTTTTGCTACTACTGCAGATGCCTTCTTAGGTGCCATTTTTACCTTACAAATGTCTCCTCTTTAACTCTGCAACTTTTCGAATCAAACCCTAGCTTGATTCAATCGTTCCCTAGGTGGAAAATTCATGTCCTAACTCCTTTCTATCTCCCTGCTTCACTCAAACCCTTCACCACCAGGGATGCAAGCTTCTTTTCACACAGATCTGGTTGTCACGCTTGGTTTCACACCCTTCACACCTTAACCCAATCACTCGGCTCTTCACACTTGGCTCTTTCCTCAAATACTCTTAGTCGCAATGGTAAAAATGAATCCACATTCCATCCTTATATAATTTTTTCAAATTTTGATGCATTTATTACTCCTTCACCTACCAAATATCCCCTCATTCATTGACCAAATTCATTCATTCACGTGTGGTACATCTTCACACCCCAACTATAACCTTCTAGCGTGCCTTCCTACCCTCTAGTCACAGACTTCTCTTCAGCATGTGCCCTTGTGCCTGAGTACCTCATCACTGTACCTTCTCCTGGTAGTTATCATGGCCTCTGCTTACCTCATGTTATACTATTCTTTCATTCATCTCCATCCTTGGTCACTTTTGAGAAGCAATCTTCTTTTGACTTAAAGCACACCCGTAACAGCTTATTCCTTTCACCTTTCAATTCCCACAGTATTTTACTTGGATAACTACAACCACCCCACACTAAAGGTATGTGCAGTCCTCTATGCATAAACATTCTTCACATAGTAATTAGCTTCATGCGTGCAAGTGCACTTATTACACAAGAACAACAACTAAATTGACAAAGCATAGTGATAATGAAGGAAATACAAAATTGAAAACCTAATCTAAATGGAAATACTACCTTATTACAAACACCAAGAAGACTTATTTATAGTAGGGCTTCAGCCTACTCCCGTTAAAGTAACTAGGTAGCCGTGTTCCATCAAGTGCTTCTAACTAGAAAGCACCTAATTCAAGTATATAAGTGATGACATATGGCCCCAACCAATGTACTTTGAGCTTTCCTGGATGGCACAAGAACTTTGAGTCATAAAGAAGTACCATTTGTCCAATCTCAAACTTCTTATCCCTTATGTTTCTGTCATGCCATGCCTTCTTCCTGGCCTTTTCCTACTTCTGACTCCATCGTGCTATGGCTCATCGCTCATCCAGTTGAATCATCTTCTCGATACGCTCTTCTAAAGCCTGTTCATCAGCTAGACCTCCAGCGTGTGCAATGCACAAAGAAGGTAACATAAATTCTATAGGGAGAACAACTTCCATGCCAAACACCAACTAAAATGGTGTGGCTTTGTTCAATCTCTTGTAAGTTGTTCTATATGCCCAAAGAACAACTGACACTTTTTCATCCCAATCCTTTCTTCCAGCATCACAAATTTTTGTCAAAGTCTGGCTCAAAATCTTGTTGAAAGCCTCAGCAGTTCCATTTTCCTGAGGATGGTAGGGTGTAGTTTTATGGTGTGCAACCATAAACTCATCTAATAGGATCCTGATTGTCTCATTCAAAAAGTGTGTACCCCTATCACTTGTCAAGCTTAAAGGACATCCATATCTTGTAAGAACATTCTCCCATAGAAACCTAGCTATTGTAGCTATTGTACAGTCCTTCGTAGGTGTTGCTTCTACCCACCGTGTGAGATAATCTGTGCAAGTAATGATATAGCGTGATCCATTCCTACGCACGGCTAGTGAAATAGGTCCTACAAAGTCAATGGCCCATTTCTCAAATGGTTTGGCACTAGTAATTGGTCTCAAAGGCATCTCATCTCTTTGCCCTAGTTTTCCTAGGTGCTGACAATGATCACATGCCTTACAATATTCTTTACAGTCCTTATACAATGTCTCCCACCATAATCCAACAAGTAGGATCTTCCAGGCAGTCACATCACCTGCATAATGGCCTCCTGCAATACCACCATGGGCTTCTTCCATAATATCCTTATGCTCATGCTCTAATACACAACAATGTAATACTTCATCTCTACCTAGCTTGTAAAGGTCACCACTGATTAACATAAATGGTGTCATGCGTATAGCAAGTTATTTCTTTTCTAATGCCTTCATTCCTTCTGGTGCCATACCTGTTCGTAGAAAGACAACAATGTCTTCTAATTCCATGGGCACACATTGTAACCTATATAACTGTGCATCTGGCATGGTTTCTTCAATTTCTATGCTTCCTCTCCTGAATTGATTCTAGATAAATGGTTTGGTCCAGAATTGCTTTTCCCTGGCTTCACCACAACTGTGAAGTCAAACTCTTGAAATAGGAGCACCCATCTGCATATGCCCCTGTAAGATGGGCTTATTTACCAAGTACTTCAATGCCATGTGATCTGTATAAAACACAAATGGTGTTGCTAACAAGTACTTTCGAAACTTGTGCAATGCATAGATCATTGACAAAGCTTCACACTCTGTAGTTGTATAATTCCGTTCAGCAGGAGTCAGCTTCCTACTAGCAAAACAAATTGGATGATCTACAATACCTTCACCAGGTTGAGCTAACACAATGCCAATGGCCATGCCAGAAGTGTCCACATGCACATGAAATGGTTTATCCCATGAGGGAAAGCACAGAATGGGCATGGTAGTAAGTTTCTCTTTTAATATCTCAAACGTGCACTACTGTGGTTCTCCCCAATAAAATGTACCTTTCCCCTTCAGTAACTCTTCCAAGGGTGCAACAATTTTGGCATACCCTTTGATGAATTTTCTATAATATCCTGTATGACCTAAAAATCTGTGCACCTCACTTTGACTGGTAGGCACTTCCAGGCCTAAAATGACTGCAACCTTAGCTGGATCAACCAGCAAACCTTCCTTGCAGATTATATGTCCTAACAGTATCCCAAATGGCATAGAAAATATGCACTTCTTGATGTTCAAAGAGATACTCAATTGTCTGCACCATTCAAACATTAAGCACAAATTGTCACAATGATCTTTCACAAGCCCATATATTGTCCAATCATCTAGGTAGACCTGTAAGAAGTTGTGAATAAAATATTTGAATGCCTGAACAACTATGCACGAGAATACAACAGGCACATTTTTCAATCCAAAAGGCATCACAGTATAGGCAAAACTACCCCATTCAGTAGTAAATGTTGTCTTTTCTTGATCCTCTCCTGAGCAATCCTAACCTGATGATACCTGAAAAACCCATCTGTGAAGGAATATATTTCACGCCCTGCAACTCCTTCTAGTATTTCCTCAGTGAATGGCGTAGGGAATGGATCTATGATGCATGCAACATTTAGCTCCCTGTAGTCCACACATATTCTAATTCATCCATCCTTCTTGATACTGATCACCATTGGGCTAACCCATTCTGACTCATCAAGGGGCTTGATAATTCCAGATTTCAACATTTTATCAATTTCTTCTTTTACCTTTTCATACAAATTAGGATTCATTCTGTAAGGTCTCTTTCTAACTGGTCATGCACCATCCTTAAGTTTTATCTTCATTTCCCCAAGTGATTCATGCATGCCTTTAAGTTCATGATACCCTCGAGGGAATAAGTCTTGATAATCCCTGAGTAACTCAATGATCTTTGCTACCTCCGAGTCTGACCAGTAGTCTCCAATTATGGCCTCCTTAGGCTCAGCCTCTGAACCTATATTCACCTTCTTTGTCTTCATGGGTTCATGATAGGTGTGTATCCTTGTCTACACTGTCCAAGACCTCTTGCACACCCCTTGTGAATGTTCAATATCCAGGTTCTCAACTTCCTCATCATCCATGATGTAAACCATCTTTCCTTTCTCTTTCTCAAGGAAGCACGTTCAAGTAGTATGGAGTCCATTTCTTCTTCCTTTTCAAAACATGCTCCGAACTCTACCTCACCAAATAATTCCTGAATATGCTCTTCTTCTTTTGCACTATCTCCCATAGTTAAGCACTTGATAAATTTTAATGCCTCTTCTATTGGAGGTTTAGAAGAGAAGTAGTCAAAGGTCTGGATCATTCCTGTAGTCAAATTTTTCTAGTTCCAGTCTCTCTATGTAGTTCTGCATATACATACCAGGTGTGTGTGCATCCTTGTAGCATAGAATACAATCTATGCACCTAGAGTGAAGGTGGTAATGCTTCCTGTCCTGTTGTCCAGAGTCTCTCACACTGCTGAATGTGATGCTGAACAGGTTGATCACCATGATAAGTGTAGATCTGCGTAGGTGCATTGTTCCTTACAAACCTAGTAGATAAAGTGACTCCAATCTCTTCCCATTTATAAGATTATCTCTGTGGACTACCCACCAGTGCACCTGCTATCCCGTGCAAGGTATATACTAACATATCTCTTCTCTTAATTTGATCTTGTCCACTGTGTTTCCATGGCCTTCAAAAATGCAGGAAGATCTTCTTCCCCTGTATACCAAGGTATTGTGCTACCTATCCGTTGAATCAAATGAAGTCCATTCTTGCATGCAACCACACTTTTCACCTCGCACCCTACTAATTCATATGTACCATGAGCCCAATTGTCACAAGAAATACTCATAGTATCACTAATAGAATGAGAATCCTCCCACTGTAGGATGCCTTCTTTTGATGGCTCATTGACCTCTGGGTCCTGAATAACACGTACATAAATTTTGTTTAAGTCCTCCTCACTTAGAGGCTCAACATATGGTGTAGACTTCCCATCTGTCAAAGGTATCACAACCCTTTCCTCCTTGTTCTCAAAGCTGATATACCCCTTATTGAATCTCAAGTCAGCATTATTCGCATAACACCAAGGGCATCCAAGCAGGGCTGGAAAATTGTCTACTTCTGCAAGTGCTAATACCTCAAAATCCCCAGTGAACTTGGCCCCTTATATAGTTATAGATGCATCTTTCAAAACTCCTATGGGAGTGGCCTTAGTCCAGTTTTCCATAAACAACACATTAGATGATGGCTGCAATGGAGGCCTCCCCATTTGTACCCATGCATCTAATGTAAGCACATTTACTTCCGCACCTGTATCAATCAATATGTTTCTCAACAGCCACCCATCCACAACAACATTCAGAGTAATTTCTTTGTCATAGTCAATGCTATCAGGGGGAATATTTACATGCAGAATCTATCGTCTAGTCTCAAGACTTGCACGTGGAGTGTTCCCTTTTAACCAACTTCCTAATAGTGGAATAATGTTCTCCTGGCACAACATTTTGCACACCTCTCGCAGATCATCGATATCAGTTTGGACTATCTCTGATGCTTTCTTCTACTCCTTTAGGTATTGTATCTCACCCTGAAGATTCCTTAGCACTTCCATGGTATCCTGGTAAACTTCCTTCTGATGAGTAGGATTTGGGTACCTTGCATGCAAAACCTCCTCCTTGGTGATCGTAGGCTTCTGGTGCAATGCCTCTCTTGCATGCACCACTTCAGCATGTGTAGTAATCTTCACTGTCAATGCCTTAGGTCCTTCTACTATCTTGGGCATCCACTGATCTTCTACCACACACTGGATTCTAACCATCCTGATGCCTTTGTTTTCTTGCTTATGTTGCTTACTCAGATGCTCATATAAGTTGGGAACTCTTCATAGCTATGGTTCTTTCCACAGAAAGAACATGCAATATTCTAAGGACATTCACACCTATAGTGGTCAGGAGATCCACACGTATAACATGTTCCATGAGGGAACTCACCTCTTCCTCCACCATGGCCTCATCCTCCATATCCACCATGATATCCATGTCCCCTTCCATGACCTCCTTCAAAACACCCCTCATTCCTGTCATAGCGTGTTTGATTATGATCCTGATCCTGGTGCTCATTCTTACCCTTAGAATTATCTGTTACACTTGTCTGTCGTACCCCAATGTCTATAGCATCCTAGATCTGACCAATCAACTGAAAATCCTTAGTATCATGGGTCGTGGACCTGCAAATCTTGCAAAAGCAAGATACATTCTTCCTTATCACGTGTTGTAACAAAGGACAATGACTAGCATCATGATTCAAATGATAGATCTCACAGTCCAACAGTAATGAGTGTACAGATCTGTGAGGGAAACTATCCTTGGTGTGACCTTCCACTTCACAATCTGTACACCAAATTCCTGAGCACATTTCATGGGCTGAATTTTCTTGATAGCTTCTCTAACTACTTTTCCATAGCTGCAATTTGTGCCTCTAAGAATGGACTAATGCCAGTGTCAATGCTCCCAACTACCTCAGCATGCAAAGCTACTTCCAGTGCTTCACGTGGATCAGTGTATGTCTTATGTGACAATGCCCTTCTAAATGGTGTAATCAATCCTCCAACAAACCATTGTGCATGTTGGCTAGCGTGAATATCATAAGATAGCTTAGATAGAAGTGTCTTAAAATGAGCATCATACTCACGTACACTCTCAGTAGTGCCTTGCTTGATATCCTTGAGTGCACTTATACTCTTCTACTCAAACTCAGGGATATGGAACTCTTTCAAGAAAGCATCCTTCAATGCTACATAATCCATGCAAGTTTGATCAGGGTCAAACTTCCTATACCAGCTGTGTGCATGTCCCTGTAATGTAGTAGAAAATTGACTTTCCTTACACTCAGCAGCCATGATCCCTTTAGCGTGCCACAAGATTTCACACATATGCACATGTTTGGTAGCATCCTCTATACCTCTATATTCCAGGAGATGAAGAGACATCTCCATATAGATATTTTGTGGTTGTTGCGGACCTTGACCACCTGATCTAGAACCTCCTATGTTCCCTCTACCTCCAGAACCACCAGATCCACTAGAACTAGAACCACCTATACCTCCTGATCCTCCACCTGTAGCTGGAATAGGACCTGTAGATGTACTCCCCTGTGCTCTGACAGTAGTACTATACTGAACCCCTATAGTCTGTGAGGTAGTTCCACTTCCAGAGGTGAATCCAACATTCTACGTGCTCACATTCTGTGTGGATGATGTGCCTAAGAATGTTCCTCCAAATAACATTGAAGTGTCTATCCTGCCATTGATGTACTTGATCCCTGACTTACTCCTGCTCTCCTACTTCCCAAGTTAGCTTGTTGGTTACTTGTCGTACTAGATACTAGAAAACCAAGCGCAAGGGCTAGGTCACCAGGTGGATTAAGATGCATGCCCATGGTCCAGGTAGTCTCTACTGGCACACTTCTGTGTGAGGCTGAGGGGGGATCTCTATCATGTTTTCCAAGATGGGGGAGTTCCTGATGCTCTAGCTCCACGTCTTCTACGTGAGCTGTAAATCCTTCACGAGCCATCTCTCTCCTCAATGCCATACTTTCTGCAATGGAACACTGCTTCTCTATCTCCCTCTCGCATGCCTCATTATACTTAAGCCACCTTTCCTCTCTCTGCCTCTCTGCTAGGTCTTCCATCTTTCACCAAACCTGTTCCTACCCTCGTGCGTGGTGAAGTTTAGTTAGCCATCGGTTTACTCTCTAGGTTCAAAGTTACCATCAAGATCTTGATCGCCAGTGGAATACCTTGCAAATATGCTCCTCTTGGATACCACAAAAACTAGAATTCAGCTACCTCTGGGAAAGAGTACGTCGAAATTGAATATTCCAGAATATAACTATTTAGAACACCACAAAACCACATATCCACAGCATGCGAGTCCAGATCAGATCAGCATCATAAAGGGCCTAAAATTCTTCCTGTGTCCAGACAAGTGTGATACCTCTAATTCCATTGAGATGCATAAGCAGTAAGCCACTCATATAGTTCTACTAGAAAGATAGTGAAAAATCTCTCATATAAGTTGTCATACAGATTCTGTTCTACCCAAGTGCATGTGTTAAACTCAGATCCACTGCTGAACCACCGTGCATATTCTTCCTCCAGATCATGTATCCATTCCTCAATACTTGCTAGAGTTAACCGGTATGTCTTCATCGTGAACCATCCTAAAAACAACTGAAAAAGAGGTCCCAGAAACGAAACCAATGATGCAGCCTAGAATTTACCAGATAACACCCTAGTCGCACTAACACATCACTCAGCCTTGACTGAGCACTCACCTGAAGTGCACAAAGGTACCAGGTCCCTCTTTAGGGTTTGTTGTAGCAAGATGTTAGCATGATGAAGGAAGAAACATATAGATTCATAACTAATCCATCATTCTACAATGCATGCTACATTCAAATCTATGAAAGAACAAGTTTAAACAGTAATCATGATTGAATCAATAACATGCACTACTTAATTACACACAGGAATGACACTTAGATTCAGCCAATATCTTCCATCTATTAATAAATACAGAATCTCCTTACAATAATGTCAATCTATACCAATGTGCGTATGGATCTGATACAGTAATTTAGTCATATGTGTATATCTCTATACCTTCATACATCCATCACACTCATTCTCTTCTACTATGTACCTAAGATCATATCATATATAGGGTGGGGACTTTCCCTTCACCACTTATCTATTCCAGAAATAGGCCGCATGCTATTGATAGCCACGTGCACCATTTACAGCATAGCCACACATGCAAGTGTGCTATCTATAGACCTCTTGTAGTTAACTGAAGTGTCAATCCTATTCTTATCTTGTCTCCATGCAAAATGCTTTGATCCGATCCTCCAAAGATAGACAATGCATGGCGCACATGTCTCTGCATCGTTGGTGTGTTCCACACACCATCTTCTAAAAATAGGTCTTCATGCTCAAAATTGGCTAAGTCCTGAAAGTTGAACTTGCCTCTTCACGGATGTCCTTCTTGCCCCTCCGTGCCCTTGATCCTGGCCTTCTATCCTACATGGACTCCTTGTGTGTTCTGCTATCAAGTATTCTCTTATCAACATGATCCTTTAGCACTGTCATGCACAGAGGTTCATCTTCAAGTACCAAGTCCACCAAATTTCCTACATAGTTTATCACTGAAGGAAATGTATATAGTACTTTTGGTCTCTAAATGTGTCCTTTCTCTTGATGACATTGTCACCTAATCTCCTCTACGATGCTGATAAATACATCATTATTCTTTTCTGTGCACCAAGTCCCTCTCTCTGTGTTAGGTGCATGCTATTTCCGCATCCTTTGTCTTTGATCTCCTCACACTGAACACTCTGACTGTGTTAGCAACTTTATCCCTGTTCCACCCTTGTTAGCAACTTCAGCAGAAACCTTCACCAATGCATTGTCTGACCTGCTCATCCAACATGATAGTAGGATTTACTATCATGTGTCTAGCTTGGGGTGCCTTTCTTTAGTCATCTGTGAAACACATGACTCTTCACATACATCAAAGTCAGACTCATCCATGTGGGTGTGCATTGACCATGATAATCTACTTCCTCGAGTGCACACAGTCAGCCATATCCTCATCCATTAGCTCCCAGCTAAATAAATCCTTCTGTGTTATCAATGTGCTCTGGAAACGGGTGTGAGACAATTTTACCTGCATCCTCTATATACCCCATGGCTATTAGAATGTGCTCTCCACTCATCCTCTTCTAGATCTAGGTTTCTTGGGAACTTGTAGACTTCCAAGGTTAGGAGCCTATCTTTTTACATCCTAAGTCTTGTGCACATGCATGGATGTGTAGATTTCTCCTTTCTTCCCTTTCTTCTCCATCCTTCATCTCTTCATTTTTCTAATCTTCCTCATTCTATGGCTTGTTCTTCATTACTCAAGTGGTAGTACAAGATGCAGGTGCTCTCTCCTCTAAATGATCCCTCCGCTTCTTTATTCAAACTTCAACTTTCCTTCTCCTTTTAGTTCAGCAGTCTCCTTCTGTGGAGAGAGACGAGGTGATTTTTGTACACTATTTGTCAGAGTATCCATATTTAGTCCTTGTGTGTCCTAAAGACTTTCTTAAATATATGTTCCCCCCTGCTCAACCTTTGTATCTAATTCCTCTTCATCCTATCCTCTTATGGTGGAGGTGGTGTAGTAGCACACGTCACTCTTCATCCTATTCGTATGGATTTCTTCTGCTTCTACACTCTAAGCCTCCATTATCTTCACGCTCCTCATCTTCACCCTCTACTTCTAAAAAATCTGTGGGCCTTAGGCACCGGTATGTTTCTCTATTGTGTGCTTACCCTTCAGTGGCCCTGAGAAGCATGAACTCATTCTTCCACATACTTGTTTTTATCCATCTTGGGCTTCAACTGAAGTTACACCAATGCTTCCCCTACTATCTACTACAACCAAACTTATTGGCTTAATATCTCAACACCTCCAAAATGATGCTCTCGTTGTAGGAACTTCACCCTAGGATACACATGCTTCTTCCTCAAATGTATGTTATTCACATTCTACCTTATCTACATTGAATACCAATCAACACATGCATCTGAGTACCTATATAAACATAATGCTTGGAAATAACTTGCTAGTGAAGGCATAAGGAAATTTACACCAAGGGCTCCATGACTCCATCTCTTCATTGGTGAAGCGCGCGCTATGCAAAAATGCTGATATACAAAAAACTTGAACCGCCTTTCCCTATGACTGATGGTAGGTCCTTTAGGATGATGCATCACTCTTCTCCAAACATCCATGTAGAGCCTATCATACCATTTCCCTTCCCTTTGCTTGATTTGTCATCTTTCATAGATCCCTTTACATAATTACTTTCTGGAAACCTTTTAGTTGGTGAATTGTGTCTCCATGGGGTATTCCCATACCTTTTTCTTCGAGCCCGGTCTGGTACCCCAATTTCCATGAATACCAGTGATAACAGAACAGCCCCAAAGCTGATCTTCCCTCATGTGCACACTTTCTCAACTGATTTGTTTTTGCAATGTAACCATGACAATATTGTAGGATTTCCCCTTCAGAACATCTTACACGCAATGTTTAACCACATAGTATTTACCTGTGACCACCACTCCTGAGTCATATCAACTTTGTAACAAGGTGTGCCAACTACTTGCACAATTGGATAGTTCTTTAGTTTGTCTATATCGATACCATGCGGACCCTTTCAGGTAGCCCAACTCCTTGTCTGGTATTTAAGATCATGACTTTATCTATTAATATCATCTAGTTCATGTCCTTTTCCTATGGCCTTTCAACCCCTTTCACCATGGAGATGAGATGCGCACATATGTAATTCCAACTTTGCATCCTGTAAAGTAGAAGAAGTCCATGCGTGCACTCTACTCATGATCCACTCATATAAGGGCTCAAAATTCCCAAAATATGGAAGCTCATATAATTGGTAGACCCCAATTCTTCTTCATAGAGCTTCTCACCTGTATCATCATAAACTGGCATGTCATCCACCATACACTTGTTCATCTTCGTGTTCAGCAGTGAGTCAAGGAATCTTACTCCTTATTTTTCTCCATGCTATCTATGATTGTATTCACTCACTTTTCTCTTTCCTTATGGGTCAGAATCCCATTCTTTGCTGATCATGAACCCCTTCTGGATATTGATATTTCTAAAAAATCACTTTCGGGTGCCATCTCTTCTTCCTCGAAAACCACCATCTTCTTTCCCTTCACTCATGCTACTACAACTGCCTTCTTCGGTGCCATTTTTACCTTACAATCCTTTGTACATCCATGCCTCTTTAATTCTACAACTTTTTGAATCAAACCATAGCTTGATTCAATCATGCCCTAGGTGGAAACTTACGTTCCCTAACTCCTTTCTATCTCCCTGATTCTTCACTCAAATCCTTGAACACCAGGGATGCACAAGCTTCTTTTATGTACAGATTATAATTGTCATGACTAGGTTTCAAATGCTCTCACACCTTAATACTGATCACTCTGCTATTTACACTTGGATCTCTTTTCTCAAATTCTCTTAGTCACAACAGTAAAAATGAATCTCACATCACATCCTTATATAGATTTTTCAAATTTTTGATGCATTTATTTCTCCTTCACCTACCAAATATCCTCTCAATCATTAAAAAAATTCCATTCATTTCCGCATGTGGTACATATTCGCGTGCCCCAGCTATAACCTTCTAGCGTGCACATTCCTTACCCTCTGGTCATAGACTTCTCTTAAGCGCATGCTTCCCTGTGCCCGAGTACCTCATCATTGTACCTTCTAGTAGTAGTTGTCATGGCCTCTGCTTACCTCACGTTATACTGTTCCTTTCATTCATCTCCATCCTTGGTCACTTTCTGAGAAGCAATCTTCTTTTCACTTAAAGCACACCCATAAAAACTTATTCTTTTCACCTTTAAAGTCCCACAATATTTTACTTGGATAACTGACAACCATCATCCCATAATAAAAGTATGTTCAGTCCTCTATGCATAAACATTCTTCATATACTAATTAGCTTCATACATGCAAGCATGCACTTATTACACAAACACAACAACTAAATTGACAAAGCATAGCGACAATAAAGGAAATAAATTAAGGAAATATATAATTGAAAACATAATCTAAATGTCAATACTGCCTTATTACAAACACCAAGAAGAATTATTTATCAGTACGGATTCAGCCTACTCTCTGTTAAAGTAACTAGGTAGCCATGTTCCATCAAGTTTTTCTAACTAGAAAGAACTTGATTCAAGTATGTAAGTGATGACATATCAGCCCCAACCAATGTACTTTGAGTTTTCTTGGATGGTGCAAGAATTTAGAGTCATAAAGAAGTACCAGTTGTCCAATCTCAAACTTCTTATCCCTAATGTTTCTATCATGCCATGCTTTCAGCCTGGCCTTTTCTTGCTTCTGAATCCAACGTGTTATGCCTCATCGCTCATCCAGCTGAATTAGCTTTTCATATCCATTCTTCTACATCTTTCTCATCAGCTAGACCTCCAGTGTGTGAAATACGCAAAGAAGGTAACATAATTTCCATAGGAAGAATGACTTCTGTGCCAAACACTAACTGAAATGGTGTGTTTCTTTGTTAAACCTTTTATATGTTGTTCTATATGCCCAACGTACTGCAGATACTTTATCATCCCAATCCTATCTTCCAACATCACATATTTTTGTCAATGTGTGGCTCAAAATTTTGTCGAAAGCCTCAGCAGTACCATTTTCCTGAGGATGATAGGGTGTATTCTTATGGTGTGCAATCATGAACTCATCCAATTAAATTCTGATTGTCTCATTAAGAAAATGTGTGCCCCTATCACTGGTCAAACTCAAAGGACATCCATACCTTGTAATAATATGTTCCCATAGAAACTGAGCTGGTGTAGCCATTGTACAGTTCTTGGTAGGTGTTGCTTATTCCCACCTTGTCAAGTAGTCTATGTGCAAGTTATAATGTAGCGTGATCTAGTTCTGTGCGCAGCTAGTGAAATAAGACCCACAAAATCTATAACCCATTTCTCAAATGTTTCTGCACTAGTAATAGGTCTCAGAGGCATTTCATCTTGCTGACCTAGTCTTCCAAGACATTGACAATGATCACATGCCTTACAAAATTCCTTACAATCTTTATAGAGGGTCTCCCACCATAATCCAGTGAGTAGAATCTTGTGTGTTGTGGCATCACCTACATAGTGGCCTCCTGTAATTCCACCATGAGCTTCTTCCATAATGATCATGCGCTCATGTTCTAATACACAATGGCACAATACTTCATCCCAGCCCATTTTTTACAAGTCACCACTGATTAACATATAAGGTCTAGCACGTATAACAAGTTGTTTCTTCTCCAAGGATTCCATTCCTTCTGGTGTCATCCTATGTGCGTAAAAAGACAACAATGTCCTCTAGTTCTGATGACACGCATTGTAACATGTATAACTGTGCATCTGGCATGGTATCCTTCAATTTCCTGTGCTTCTTCTCCTGACTGGATTCTTGATAAATGGTCTAGTCCAGAATTACTTTTTCTTGGTTTTACCACAACTGTGAAATCAAACTCTTGAAATAAGAGCACCCATCGACATGTGTGCCCTTGTAAAATAGGCTTATTTACTAAATACTTCAATGCCATGTGATTTGTATAAAATATTAATGGTGTAGCTAGTAGGTACTGGCAAAATTTATGCAATGCATAGATCATTGACAAAGCTTTGTGCTCTATAGTTGTGTAATTTTATTTTGCAGGAGTCAACTTTCTACTAGCAAAACATATAGGATGATCTACAATACCTTCTCTAAGTTGAGCCAACTCCGTGTCAATGGCCATGCCAGAGGCATCAACATGTACATGAAATGGTTTGTCCCATGAAGGAAAACGTAGAATAGGCACGGTAGTAAGTTTCTCCTTTAATGTCACAAATGCGTGTTGCTGTTGTTCTCCCCAGTAGAATGTACCTTTCCCTTTCAGTAAATCTTCCAAGGGTGTGAAAACTTTGACATATCCTTTGATAAAAATTTCTATAATATCCTTTATGTCCCAAAAATTTTTGCACCTCACTTTGACTGGTAGGCTGCCCTAGGCCTATAATGATTCGCAACTTTCACTGGTTCAATTAATAAAGCCTCCTTGCAGATTATGTGTCCTACAAGTATCCCAAATGGTGAAGCAAATATGCACTTCTTGATGTTCAAAGAGATACTCAACTACCTACACCATTCAAAATTTAAGCGCAAACTGTCAAAATGATCCTCAACTAATCCATACACCATCCAATTGTCTAAATATACCTGTAAGAAGTTATGAATAAATTCCTTGAATGCTTGGACAACTATGCGCGAAAATACAGCAGGCACATTTTTCAAACCAAAAGGCATGATACTATAGGTGAAAGCTACCCCATTCAATAATAAATGTAGTCTTTTCCTGATCCTCTTGGGAAATCCTAACCTGATGATACCCAGAGAACCCATCTGTAAATGAATATATTTCACACCCTACAAGTCCTAGTATTTCCTCAGTAAAGGGTGTAGGGAATAGATCAGTTACACATCTAGCATTAGTCTCCTTGTAGTCCACACATATTCTAATCCATCCATCCTTCTTTCTACTGATCACCATTGGACTAACCCATTCTGACTCATCAAGGGGCTTGATAATTCAATTACTTCAACATGTTATCAATCTCCTCTTTGACCTTTTTCACACAAATTGGGGTTCATTCTGTAAGGTCTCTTTCTAAACCTTTCAACACCAATCCGGTACTATGATAATTCTTCACCGGGAACTCCTCGTGCTATGATTATTTACTAATGCACAGCCTTTAGTTTGGTGGATGTAATCTGGAAACAAAACAACAACATAACACAAGAATACCATCGACTATGATAAGACGGAATGATGACAAATCTGAAATATCAAAGTAAATGATAATATTAACATGAAATTGTTACAATCTCACCCATGAGGTACTTCAAGTGTTATTGACTTCACTTGCCTTTCACCAAGACTATGGGAGAAACTTTACAATTACACATCTTAATGGCTTCTTCAACACACCTTTAAACTGATGGCTTCCTTTGCACACTTCCTACAATATTTCTCACTACTTCCTTCTATGCTAAATGAGGGGGGTGGCCTCTCTATTTATAGAACTTCCAGGCTTATCCATCTTATCTCTAAGATAGGATAAGAAATCCACTCTGAAGAATCATATTCCATACCTTAACTCTTATCTGTACATGTAAGCTTATCTTTTAAGATAAGATAAACCTTATCATTTCACATGGGTTCCACATTTTTAGACTTTTTACAAACAAAATACACAAAATATTTATAACCTCACTCCTTATCCTTATTATCAATATAATATTTCTAATTCCTAATGATGTAGACCCTACTTCTCTACTTACCCCAACTTTGAAATTTTAACATTACCAGACCACTCACGATAAATATTTACTTTTTACCACAACATTCCTATTGTACTTTTGACTATTACCGTACTATACATTATTGGCGGTGTCATACCGGCAACACCGTTATCTTCTATCGGACGCTACTGCTAATTATACTTAACAACATTCATATTCCTAATACACACATTAATGAAATAGAAATTACGGAGGAAAATTTTAGTATTGACATCTTCCCCCTTCCTAGATTCTACTCTGTCCTCGGAGTAGACTATTCTGGTGCTTGAAAAATCTTTAGCTTGTCGTGGTTGACCCATTTAATAATGGGAGTGCCATCCAATTCCTCCAGTCAGTACGTACCATTTTCATGCACAACTGTTATTTTGTAGGGCCCCATCCATTTTGGAAGAAATTTTCTCTGTCTTCTTTTTTTGTATTTGGAATCATATACTAGGACCAAGTCACTCACATGAAATGGAGACCAACAGATCTTTTGATCAATGTATTCCTTCTGCTTCATTTTCTTCCTATGGCTTGTATCCCTCGCTATTTCCCTCATTTCCTCTAGCAAATCAAGATGTACTAACATTTCTTTTACTGAATCACTTTCATCCATCCTTTCCTTTTTCCTAACTCTCATAGTGGGAATATCAAACTCAATAGGAAGAACTGGATCAATGCCATAAGCCAATTGAAATGGGGAGTATCCTGTTGCTGACTTTGATGTTGCCCTATATGCCCATAATGTTGCATGAATCCTTTTATCCCATTTATGTACCTGCAAGGTTGCATCTTTTGCTAGAATTTGACACAACACAAAATTTGTTCGTTCCACCTATCCATTTGTGCTTGGCTTGTATGCTGTTGCCTTCCTATGCTTAATAGAAAACTTATTGACTAGGGCTTCTACCACCTCATTAATGAAGTGACTTCCTTAATTTGTTACAATTTCTTATGGGCAATGAAATCTAGTGACAATGCGTTCATATATGATCCTTTCCACTTCATCCATGGAAGTTGTTTTCAATGGCCTAACTTCAACCCACTTGGTTAAATAATCTGTGGCAACTACAATATTCTTATTTTGGCATGATGTAGTTGGAAGTGGACCTACAATATCTATTCCCCACTTTTCAAAGGGACCAAGGGGAATAAGAGGACATAATGGAGCTGATGAAGTCTTACGGTTACCATGTGTTTGATAGATATCACATGTCTTACAATAATTATAACAATCTCTAAAAAGAGTGGGCCAGTGATGACCTACATCCAAGATCCTTCTTGCTGTAAGTTGTCCAGAGAAATGCCCTCCACATGTACCGTTGTGGAATTCTTCTATCAGCTCCTTCCCTTGATCACATCTAACTGCTCTCTTGTACTGTCCATCAGGTCCTATTCAAAATAATACTCCATGCAGAATAGAATATGGACGACTGACTTGAGTAATCTTGCTCTTAGTCTTTGCAGTGGAACCATCAGGAAACTTGAATTCATTCAGATAATTCCAAATATCGATGTATTGACTAGGGATTGTGTCAAGGGATAACAATGCTGCATATGGGAAATCATCATCATCACAAGATGAACCTAAACCATCATAGGCTCGAGAGAGTGCATCTGCATTGACATGCTTCTTTCCTGGCCTATCTATAATATCAAATTCAAATTCTTGTAGCAAAATTATCCATCTTGCTATCCTCCATGATGGTTCAGGCTTATTGACAATATATTTTAGAGCCTGATGATTTGTTACAACTATAAATTTATGCCCTAGCAAGTAATTTCTAAACTTATTTACAGCAAAAATGATAGCTTGAGCCTCTTTTTCAGTTACACTATAATTTACCTCAGCACTGCTCAATTGTCTGCTCCCAAAGTAAACTTGGATGTTCATTCCCATTTTCATCCTTTTGGCTCAGAGTACTTCCTAGTGCTGCATTTGAGGCATCAGTGTACACAATGAATGGCTTGCTCCATTTTAGATTCTTTAAAACAGATGACGATACTAGGGCTTCCTTCAGTTGTTTAAAAGCTTCATGCGTCTTATTTCCTGGTTCATAAGTAACATTCTTCTTCAAGAAATGGGTTAGTGGCTGTGCAATCTTTAAGAAATTCTTGATGAACCTTCTATAGTAACCCACATGGCCTAAAAACGATCTCAACTTACTTCTATTCATAGGAAATGGTAACTCTTTGATTTTTGAAACTTTATCAGGATCAGTACCAATACCATCTTTGGATACAACATGCCCTAACAAAACGCCTTTAGAACATCCAAAGACACACTTTGTAGGGTTTACTGAGGCTTGTGCTTCATCTAACCTTTGAAATGCTATCTCGATCTAGTGCAAGTGGTCTATCTTTCTCCCATAGATGCAAAAATTATCTAGAAATACTCTGTTGAAGTTCCTAATGTAGGGTTCGAACACCCTATTCATCAAACGCTGGAACATTGTTGGAGCATTAAAAAACCCAAAAGGCATAACTCTATAAGAAAACGTTCCCCAAGGATTTGTGAACGTGGTCTTCAGTTAATCTTTCTCTGTTATACGAACTTGGTTGTATCCGCTATATCCATCAACAAAACTATAACACTCCTGGCCAGCTACTTCGTCCAAGATTTGATCTGAGAATGGAAGAGGGTAATGATCCTTCTTTGTTGCCTTATTGAGCTTCCTAATAATCAACAAAAATACATAGCTTCCCATTCTTTTTTATTGAGATCACAATGGGAGAAACCCATTCTGAATTCTCCATAACAAATATGAATCCTGCATTAAGCAACTTATTTATTTCTTCTTTTACAGTCTTGAAAAAATTAGGATTCATTCTATATGGTATTTGTTTTATGGGCTTAGCATCATCTACCAGCTCAATAGAATGTTCTACTCAACTTACTTGATGGAGTTCCTTATAATCAAAAGCGAATAGGTGTATGTACCTTCGAAAGAGCTGGAGGTAGGATTCCTTATCACTCTCCATCACATCATCACCAATCTTTATTTTTTGGAGACAATCATGAATTTCTTCTTCAGATAATTTTATGGGTTCATGAGTCGGTGTGACTGGAAAGATATCCATGACTGAAACATCAACCTCACTTTCTTCATCTTCTGTGTCCAATTCACTGGTACTAGAGTAATCAGAGGATGTCCAATCATCAGTTTCATCACTTGAATCCATATGTTCTACTTTATGATGTCGAGGGATCATGTTTATCTTCACCCTCTCTTTGCCATGTCCAAGTGTCATGAAGCCTTCATTCCAGTAGTTTCTTGCATGAACTCTCCTTAGCCATGGTCTTCCCAACAACATTGGGTACGCAACAATACCATTTTTCATCACCTGAAAGTCTACCACACATACAAGCACCCATAACAGATATTGCCACATTTGAAACAACACCTTCTAGTTTAGTTTTTCCCTTATTTAATGACCTTAACATAAGTGTTGAGGGGTGATCAAATTTTAAACCCAACATATTCATTACAGACTCAGTCATTACATTAACTGCAGCACCTCCATCAACTAAGACATTGTGAATTGAAATACCATTACACAATACCTTAGCTTGTGGAGTGTAGGGATCTTCCTTTGCCTCCAAAACATGGACCTCAACCTCCTTCCTTCATCAAGCATTGAGTCCACCTTCGCAGCTCCCGCTTCTTCTCAGAAGACATAGCCAAGAGTTGACCATATGTAATATTTGCAGGCCTTTTGGACATATATTTTAAGATGGAGTATGGTCCTTGTCCCTGTGAAATCAAAAAATCCTACACACCAAACTTTCTTCTCCTATGTTTCTTACTAGTTTCTCCTTTCATCTTATTAGGATCAATTCCATCTTGGTTTTCTTTTTCTTTCTTTCTTTTTGTTACAAACACATCTACTTCATTATTTATGCTCTTATCTACTACATCAAAAGAATTCATAGGTGCTTTTCCTTTATCATTATCTCCTTGTACCAGATGTAGAAGCTCTATCTGGACAATTATACTTATAATGACCCTTTTTATAATAACCATAATAAACAACTTCAGAAATATTTCTTTTTGGACCTCTATCTCCTCCCTGAGAACTAAATTCCTTTCCTTGAAGAAGATTAATAGTTAACTGACCCATCTTTTTGAGCAGATCTTCATACTCAATAGATGTAATAGGAGAAATATTTGTGATCACCGAGATTGGTTGTGGATTCTAGACCAAAGGTGCTGGTGTAGGCTCTACTTTAGCAACAATTTCTTTGGGCTCCTCTTCCATGCTTTCTTCTTTCCTTCTTGCAATCTCCTTTGATTGTTCAATGGTAGCTGGGCAGTCATACTTCACTCATTGTCTGACCTTCTGGCTTCATCCCAAGAATGAAGTGCTTACAGAGGAGATTATCCACGCCATTCATCAACCCATCCGCTAGTCCTTCCTTCCGGATCTGGGCATCGAGCTTCCTCCTTAGCTCTATAACACGAGCATGATAATCCCTTATCTTTTCCTTCTCTCCTTGGGATAGCTTTGTGATATCGATCATGAGATCTGCATATTTCTGTTGTTCACCAAATTCTTCAAGAAAACTTTTAGTTAATAAATCCCATGAGTTTTTCACATTATCACCTAGTGTTTTAAACCACCTAAGGGCTGAACCATCCAAAAAGGTAGGAAAAAATTTAGTCCATTGTTCCCTTCTTATAAGGCCATTATAAATACAAGATCATTTAAACTCTTGAATGAAAGAGGAAGCATCTTCATTAGATTGGGCTGAAAAAACATGAATCTTCCCCATTTTCAAAAGTAACCACAGTGAAATACCAACCCACAAGTACTTATGTGCAACAAGACTTATGTGACAAAAATATATTAGAAAGTCACTATACACCTTTCTACAGTAAAATAAAAATGACCACGGTAAACTATGGTAAAAATTGACTTATTGTGGTAAAAACTGGCTTTACTGTGGTAAACACTATTCATAGTAAAAAGTGAAGTTACTGCGGTAAATACTATTCACGGTAAAAAGTGACTTTACTGCGGTAAATACTATTCCCAGCAAAAATGACTTTACCATGGTAACTACTATTCATGGCAAAAATGACTTTACCATGGTAACTACTATGCACAGTAAAAACAAGGTTACCCTCCAAATGATTTCTGACTAAGTGGGAATATTTCTCCAGAAAATCCACCAATGAGGAATGGTCCCGGCAATGGAACCAAAATGTCATCACCAATCTGGCACTATGATAATTCTTCACTGGGAACTTCTTGTGCTATGATTATTTATTAATTCACAACTTTTAGTTTGGTGGATGTAATATGGAAACACAATAACAAACATAACACAAGAATACCATAGACTATAATAAGACAGAATGATGAAAAATCTGAAATACCAGTGTAAATTATAGTATTAACATGAAATTGTTACAATCTCACCCATGAGGCACTTCGAGTGTTACTGAATTCACTTGCCATCCACCAATACTATGGGAGAAACTTCACAATTACACCTCTTAATGGATTCTTTAACACACCTTCAAACTGATGGCTTCCTTTACACACTTACTCATACAATATTTCTCACTACTTCTTTCTATGCTAAATGAGGGGGGTGACCTCTCTATTTATAGAACTTCCAGGCTTATCCATCTTATCTCTAAGATAGGATAAGAAATCCACTCTGATGAATCATATTCCATACCTTAACTCTTATCTGTACATGTAAGCTTATCTTCTAAGATAAGATAAACCTTATTATTTCACACGGGTTCCACTTTTTTAGATTTTTTATAAATAAAATACACAAAATATTTATGACCTCACTCCTTGTCCTTATTACCAATATAATATTTCTAATTCCTAATCACGTAGACCCTACTTCTCTACTTACCCCAACTTTGACATTTTAACATTACCAGACCACTCACGACAAATATTTACTTTTTACCACAACATTCCTATTGTACTTTTGACTGTTACTGTACTATATATTATTGGTGGTGTCGTACCGGCAGCGCCATTATCTTCTATCGAACGCTACTACTAATTATACTTAACAACATTCTATTCCTAATACACACATTAATGAAATAGAAATTAAGGAGGAAAATTTTAGTGTCGACAAACCCATCTGTAAACAAATATATTTTGTGCCTTGTAACTCCTTCTGGTATATCCTCAGTAATTGGTCTAGGGAATGGATCTGTTACACATGCAACATTTAGCTCTTTGTATTCCACACATATTCTAATCCATCTATCCTTCTTGATACTAATCACCATTGAACTAACCCATTCTGATTCATCAAGGGGATTGATAATCCCAGACTTCAACATGTTATCAATCTCTTCTTTGACCTTTTCACACAAATTGGGGTTCATTCTGTAAGGCCTCTTTCTAACTTGGTGCACACCCTCTTTAAGCTTTATCTTCATCTCCCCTAACGATTCATGCACGCCTTTGAGTTCATGGTACCCCCTAGGAAATAGGTCCTAGTAGTCCCTTAGTAACTCTATGATTTTGGCTACTTTAGAGTCTGACCAATAGTCTCTAATTATGGATTCCTTATACTTAGTTTCTGTTCTAACATTCACTTTCTTTGTCTTCATAGGTTCATGATACGTGTGCATGTGGTCCTATCTGCACTTTCCAATACCTCACACCTTCCTATTGAATGGTTTATATCTAGATCATCTACTTCTTCATCATCCACTAGGTAGACCATTTTTCCTCTCTCTTTCACAAGGCAAGCATGTTGAAGTAATGTTGCATTAGCCCCTGGTTCTTTATCAATACGCGCTCTTGAGTCCTCTTTATCTAATAATTCATAGAGGAGTTCTTCAACCTTGGCACTATCCCCCCATAGTTTAAGTGCTTGATAACTTTCAATGCTTCTTCTACCAGGAGATTTTGTAGAGAAGAAGTCAAACATATGGGCCATTCCTGTAATTAATTTTTTCCAATTTCTAGTTTCTCTATTGAGTTATGCATATACATACCAAGCACACACGCAACCTTGTAAAGTGGAATAAAACTCGGTGCACCCATCAGTGAAGGTGGTAAAGCTTCCTTCCCTTATGTCTAGAGTCTATCACACTTCCAAACATGGTGTTGAACATGATTGATCACCGTGATAATTACATATTTGAGTAGGTGCATTGCTCCTAAAGAACCTAGTAGTAAGAGAAACCCCAATTTCATCCCATTCGACCAGATTATCCCTGTTGGACTATGCACCAGTGTGTTGCTATCCCATGTACTATGTATATGCTAGCATATTTCTTCCTCTCCAGTCGGGTCTATCCATTTTTATTCCATGGCACACAAGAATACCATGGGATCCCCTTATCCTATGTAACAAGGTATCAAGTTATTACCTATCCTCTTAACATAGCGCGGTTTTGTGCCTCTGAGGGAATATGCTCTTTACTTCACACCGTACCACACTCAGAAGTATATGTGAGCTCAATTATCACAAGCAACACTTGTAGTATCACTAATAGACTGTGCATCCTCCCATTGAATTATTCCTTCTTTGGTTGGTTTAATCATCTTCTGGATCTCAGATGGTGCATACATAAATCCTATTAAGATCTTCTTCACTTAAAGGCTCAACATAAGGCACAAAATTTCCATCTATCAAAGGGGTAATGACCCTTTCGTATTTATTTTCAAAACTGATATAGCCCTTGTTGAATCGAAGATCAACATTATTTACATAGCACCAAGGACACCCTAGTATAGTTGGGAAGCTATCTGATTATGCCAATGCTAAAACTTCAAAGTCTCTAGTGAACTTGGCTCCTTGTATGGTAATGGATGCATCTTTTAAAAATCCTATGGGAGTGGCCTTAGTTTAATTAGCCATGAATAATACATTAGAGTATGGCTTCAATGGGGATCTCCCCATTTATACCCATGCATCCAAGGTACGAACATTGACTTATGTGCCTGTATCAATCAATATATTACTCAACAACCACCCATCCACAACAGCATTCAGAGTGATTTCCTTGTCACAATCCCAGGCTATGAGGAGGGAGATTTGCATGTAGGATCTGTCATCCGGTCTGCAATACTTGCGCACGAAGTGTTCCCTTTCAACCAAATCCCCTAACAGTGGAATGATGTTCTCCTGGTGCAACATTTTTCACACTTCTCTTAAGTCATCTATATCAGTTTGGACAGTCTCTAACGATTTCTTCTACTCCTTAAAGAATTTTATCTCACCCTAAATATTCCTTAGCACTTCCATGATATCCTTGCTAAACCTCCTTTTGATAGGCAGGATCTTAGGTACTATGCATGAAGAACCTCATCCTTAGTGATGGTAGGTTTCTATGCTGTAATACCTCTTTGGCATGTGCTGCCTCATCGCAGGTCATGATCCTCACTTATATTGCTTCAGACTCTGCTTCTAATTTGAGCATCCATTGATTGTCCATAACGCGCTGTATCCTAGCCATTCCTGTGCACCTTGTCTTATTGCTTATGTTGGTTGACTCAGATGCTCATATAAGTCTGGGCACTCTTCATAGCTATGGTCCTTTCTGCAAAGAAAGAAAATGTAATATTCTGAGGACATTCGTGCACATATGGTGGTTAGGATATCCGCAAGTATAATATGTTCCACAAGGAAAATCACTTCTTCCACCACCACGACCTCGTCCTCCAAATCCACCGCAGTATCCTCAACGCCTACCATGGCTGCCTTCAAAACACCCGTCATTCTGATTATAGTGTGCCTGATTGTGCTCCCATTCCTGATGTTCATTCTTTCCTTTAAATTTATTTGAAACTCCTATCTTCTCACACACTAATATTTATAGCATCATGGATCTGTCCAATCAATCAGTAGTCCTCTGTGTCATGAGTTGTGTACCTACAAATTTTACAGTAGCTTGAAACGTTCTTCCTTATCATGCATTGTAATAATGGGTAGTGGCTAGCATCATAGTTTAAGTGGCATATCTCACAATCTATCAATAATGAACGTATTGTTCTATGAGGACAACTATCCTTTGTGTGACCCTCTACTTCACAATTTGTACACCAAATTCCTGAGCACATTTCATGGGTTGAATTCGCCAATAATTTCTCTAGCTTTTTTTCCATATCTGCAATATGTGCCTCTAAGAATGGGCTAACACCAGTGTCAATACTCCCAACTTCCTCAGCATGTAGGGATGATTCCAATGCCTCACGTGGATCAATATATGTCTTATGTGAAAACACCCTCCTAAATGGTGTAATCAATCCCCCAAAAACCCATTGTGCATGTTGTCTTACGTGAATATCATAGGAAATTTTAGACAGAAGCGTTTTAAAATGGGCATCATACTCGCGCACACTCTCAGTGGTGCCTTGTTTAATATCCTTGAGTTCACTTATACTCTTCTTCTCAAATTCAGGGATATAAAACTCTTTTAAGAACGCATCCTTCAATGTTGTATAATCCATGCAAGTCTGATCAGGGTCAAACTTTTTGTACCAGATGTGCATGTGCCCTTGTAATGTAATAGAAAATTGGCTTGCCTTACACTCAGAAGCTATGATTCCTTTCACACAACACATTATTTCACACATATTCACATGTTCAGCAGCATCATCTATGCCCCTATACTCTAGAAGACGAAGATACATTCCCTATAAATATTCTGGGGTTGGTGTGGACCTTGCCCACCTGATCTAGAAACTCCAGTGTTCTTCCCTACCTCCAGAACCTCCAGAATCCACCTAAACCAGAACTTCCCATACCTCCTGATCTCAAACATGTAGCTAGAATAGGTCTTGTAGACGTACTCCCCTATGCTCCAGAAGTAGTACTATACTGAACCCCTACGGTCTGTGAAGTAGTTCCACTTCTAAAAGTGAATCCAACATTCAGTGAGCTCATATTTTGTGTGGACGATGCACCTAAAAACACACCTCCAAATAACTATGAAGTCATCTACCCTGCCATTGATGTACTTGCTCTCTTACTTCCCACACTTGTATGTTGATAACTTATTATACTAGATACTAGAAAACCAAGTGCAAGGGCTAGGTTACCAGGTGGATTCAGATGCGTGCCCGTAACCCAGGTAGTCTTTGCTGGTGCATTTCGTTGTGAGGCTGAGGGGGGATCCCTGTCATGCTTTCCAAGATGGGGGAGTTCCTGATGTTCTAGCTCTACGTCTTCTACGTGAGCCTCAAATCCTTCACGAGCCATCTCTCTCCTCAACGCCATACTTTCTACAATGCGTACACTGCTTCTCTATCTCCCTCTCACATGCCTCATTATATTTAAGCCACCTTTCCTCTCTTTGCCTTTCTGTCACTAGGTCTACCATATTTCACTAATCCTTCTCCTACCCCTGTGCATGGTGGTGTTTAGTTAGCCATCAATTTACTCTCCAGATTTAAGGTTACCATCAGGATCTTGATTTCTAGAGGAATGCCTTGTAGGTAAGATCCCCTTGGATGTCATAAAAACTAGAATTCAATTACTTCTAGACACAAATAAGTGGAAATTGAGTATTCTAAGATATAACTATTCATGACACCATGAAACCATGCATCCATAGCTCAAGTCCAAATCAGATCAGCATCATGAAGGGCCTGTAATTCTTCATGCATCTAGATAAGTGCACGATACCTCCAATTTCACTTAGATGCATAAGTAATCAGCCACTAGTACAATTCTACCAGAAAGATAGTGAAAAATCTCTCATATAAACTGTCATACAGATTATGTTCTACCCAAGTGCGTGCGTTAAACTTAGATCCAGTGCTGAACCTCCATGTGTATTCTTCCTCTAGATCATGTATCCACTCTTCAATACTTTCTAGAGTTAACTGGTATGTATTCATCATGAACCATCCTAAAAACAACTTAAAAAGAGGTCCCAAAAATGGAACTAATAATGCAGCCTAGAATTCAATGATACAAACCCAATAAAACCCTAGACGTGCTGACACATCACTCAGCCTAAACTGAGTGCTCACCCGAAGCGTGCAAAGGTACCAGGTCCCTCTTTAGGGTTGTTGTTGCAGGATGTTAGCATGATGAAGACTTAACATATATAGTTACATTACTAACACATCATTCTACAAAGCATATCAAATCTATACCTAAGGAAAAGAAAAATTAAGTACTAACCATGATGAGATAAAAAACATACTAGATTTAGATACACATAGAACTAACACTTATATTCAGCCAATTCCTTCATTATATTCAATGTCATAAGTTTACAGAATCTTCATTACAATATTAGTAGTACGCGCATAGTAGATTTAACAACATATCTTTGTATATTTCAATCCCCCTCTATTACACACTTTACTACATATATATAAGGATGGGGACTTGCCCTTCACAGCTTATCCATTCCAAAAATAGGTCGCATGCTATTCTTAGCCACGCTTACAAGACTAGCCACACATGCAAGTGTGCTAACAATAGACTACTACTAGCTAATTGACAGTAGTAGATCTATTTCCATCCTATGTCCATGAAAAGTGCTTCGTATCCAATCCTCCAAAAATATCCAATGCATTGCGCACACGTCTCTGCCTCATTTGTGTGCTCTACACACCATCTCTAAAAATAGACCTTTATGAGTGAAAATGGCTAAGTCGCGAAAATTGAACTTTTTTTCTGCACGCGCATTCTCCCTATCCATTCGTGCCTTTGAATATGACTCACTTCCCCGCGTGAAATTCTTGTGTTCTTTTTTTCAAGTGTTCTTTGATCAACATGAACAAATTTTTCAAGTCTCCTCTAGTGTAGATTGTGTTGATCTCATACTTAGCCACATGTTTACCTACCACATGTCATGATTTCACTCATGGCACTCCTTTTTGTCCCTTGTGTACCTTTCCAAAGGGGAAAAAGGGGAAAAATTATTTCCACCCCACTATCCCCCTCTCTGATCCCTCATGACCCTCTCTAGCTTCAAGTTATGCTTTGAAATTCTTAACAAACTCATTTACTACATGCTTAGTCCAATACATCCATCTACATTGAATTATCTGCATTCCCTTAGGAAGGTGTATCAGATCAAGGAATTGTATTCCTTCTATATATTTGTGTCCCACTTGGGATTTTCATATGCCTCTAAAAATGTCTATAGATTAGAGGTAGATGCAATGAATGTATGCGAGGTGTTCTAGAATCATGACCATGTTTACCATTTGTCTAATAGATTTCCAACCCAATTACCAACACTTTGCAATGTGTGTCTAGCCTAAAGAGAACCGGAAGTCATAGAGTCAAGAGGAGATTCCTCATCCTTTGAAGATATTCTAGGAGGAGGTGATTCCCCATCATTACTCTCGCCATCAGAACTAGAAGAAGAATCTAGATCATCAGGAAGTTTCTCCTGTGGATCTAAATCATAAAAATTATAATCAAATCCTAATACATATAAGGAAGAGGGAGAAGTGTCAAGTGTGAAGTCAAAAGGACCCTCTTGAAATTGAACACTTTTATCAATGAACAACTCATGGGTGGTGTGATGGATAATTCTGCCTCCCTTAAAACCCTCAAGATATGCCATGAAGATGTAAGGCTGACTTTGAGGTTCCATTGCCATATGTTTATTCTTAGGAATGTGGACCATAATAAGAGAAAAAAACACTTTAGAGTGTTTAACTGTGGGTTTTCTACCATTTCATGCTTCAAAAGGAGTGAATCCCTTCAATAATTTGTGAGAAACCCGATTTTAGATATAACAATCATAGTTGATGGCCTCAACCCAATATTGAGGTGTAAAATACTTTGAGTGTGTCATATCATTGGCTATTTCCTTAAGGAAATGTTATTGCACTCTGTAACACATGTAAGGTTATTCAAAATGGTTACTGACATACTCACCACCATTTTCGGTGTGTAAAATCTTGATGGCTTTACTTGAAATTTTTTCCACAAGCACTTTAAAGTCCAGAAAATGATCAAAGACCTAAAATTTCTGCTTAAGAAAGTACACCCAAGTATACCTTGAAAACCATCAATGAAGGTAAGCATGTATTTTTTCCTATTGAATGAAGGTGCTAGAAATAGACCATCAATGTCACTATGAACTAGCTCTAATATATATGTACTCTTCATGGTTTGTTTTTGTCATACTTCTCTTTAGGATGTTTATCAAGAATGCAACCCTGGAAAACACTGTCAGAAAAATGAACATGTGGCAACCCTAAAACCATGTCGTGACTACTAAGTTACTCTAGGTAGTGATAGTTAAGATGGCATAATCGCTCATGCCATAATTTACTCATCCCATATGTATGAGTGAGCAATGTAGTAAATGGTTGATCAAGAGAAAAACATGAGAAAGTCTATAACCTAGATTGGTTCAATCTAATTTCTCAAATCCAACTATGGAGCCATTGTTATCTTCCCTAATAACAAAATAATCTAATGTGAACTCAACTCTCTTAATTGAATCAATATGAGGGATTTGATAAATAAATAGGAGGTTGGTGGCCAATGATGGAACACATAGAACATCACGAAATGTATTGTCATCTACTTCAAATGACCCTCTCCCACTTACTTTTGTAGAAGTATTGTCACCCAATAAGATGGAAGGCACAAAACAAGGCTCCGAGAATGAGAAATGAATCTGATATGAAGCCATGTGGTGTGAAGCACCAAAATCAATAACCCACATAGAAGGTTGAGATGCGACTGTAACAAGAGATTTGCCCTTATCTTTTCCCTTTTATTAATTTGGACCTTCAAAGACACATGTGTTGATAAACTCTAATTAGTTAAATTAATGGCACTAATATTATGTTTATCGAGCATCTTTGTTAGTTGGTCAATCTACTTCTTCATGCATTTAGTTTCATCGTGCCCTTATTTCTTACATTAGGCATATGTGATCCTCTCTTTCTTGGGTTTCCTACCTAAGGAAGAGGAATTTTTTGATGTTTTGGACTTAGCATCAAATTTATGACTCTTTCATTGCTCATGGTCTTTGTTTTGTTTCTTCTCCTTATTATCGAAAGATTTTTATTTTTCACTACTCACAATTAAGGCATGTGATATTGAGAACGTTATTGCACCCATTTGAATAAGCTTATCTTGCTATTGAGTTAATTAATCTGCAAACTCGTCCAAGGACAACATGGTCTGTGTAGCTCAAATGAAACACTTGGTAGCATGGAAGGTAGAAACAAAGATAGAATATTCGGAACCTAATTTGGTAAGGATGGAAAGAATTAATTGATCATCCACTTTGTCTACGCCACAAAATTTCAACTATAACCTGAGTGATTTGAATTTAGTGAAGAATTCCTTAATCATGTTGAAGTTTATTGGGCTCAAATTGATGAGCTCATTCTCCAACTCATGACCTCTCATAATGTCTTATTTCCCAAAGAGTCGTTCCAAGGTGAACCATGCTTTATTAGGAGTAGTTGTAGATTTATTGTGAAAGAGCAAGTTAGGAGACATGGAAAGGCATAATAGACTATAGGATTTATCACTTATATTGTACCACTTCACCTTCTCGACATCATGTGTTGGTTTTGTTTTTGTACCCATGGTGATTAAGTGTAAGCCTTTACTCCTTAAGAGGATTTGTATTTGTACTTTCCACTCATGATAGTTGAACGGTCTAAGAAGTGGTGCTTGAGGTTTATCCATTGTAGTAAGTGGATATGTGTGTAGGCACTCATTTTGGTAATTAATGACTTACAACAACACAAAGTATACAACACTTTTACACTAGTTCACACTTTCTAAATTTGGCCAACCATCTTATCCCTAGCTACATCCCACTCATTTTTTCTTACACACATAACCTATTTGTTTACACAGCAGTTATATCAGTCCATCAAATTGGGATATACCCTCACATATCACAATTATGACTTTTAGATCACCCATACATGCATCTGGGACCAAAGCGGATAGAGAGGGCCATAACACCCATACATTATGGGCTAACCCATCTGCTTTGGACCCTCCTCCTATAACAACACTTTTTCTAATTTGAATCCATTTGGTACATTCCTAGTTGGCCTTATACGAGGTTTCCATATCTGAAACACATAAACAAGCAAGTTATTCATCTCTCATTAAGAAGGGCATTAATTCTACTTATCACCTAGCATTCTAATGAGGAAACACTAAGAGAAATCACAATCATAGCTATTCCAAGACTCCCTTGACATACTCTATGTACTCATTCTAGGGTTTTCATACACTCGAGTATGCAAATATAAAGGCACATTATCAAACTCTAAAGTATCACATGTTAGTAAAGAATGACATACGTTTTGAGCCCTCTTCAAATTAGTAGTGACATCAGCGATGCACAGGGGTTCCCATAACCCACCTAATTTTTGCTTTGGAGGACTCTATCTCACCATCTAGGGTTTTAAAAATTGGATCAGTTACACGGTGAACATCACACAATATCGGAGGTCCATAATCCAGACATGAGCAAACCATGGAGCAATGAACATGCACATGAATTTTTAAACATTGGAAGTAAAAAAGGACCAAAGCATACAAAAAGGGCCATAGTGGGGGTACATTTTAGGTTTTACCATACATCGTGGTCTAGACAACTACTTAGGTCACAATTTCAATAGTGAGGCTCTGTTAGATCATTTCCAGCTAGTTCCAATCATCAGACCAACCCAAATCAGCACAAGAATCAATTTATCAACTAATTTCTCTCCCTTTCCTCATTACTAGTGTTTTGTTTCATTATCTATCATTATTTAGCTTTGTTCATATGATTATTCCTAATATTATTGCAATTAGCCTTGGAAATTAATTCATTAGGATAATCTACCATCAGTTATTACCCCCTGAGATATTAAAAATTTAGGTTTAATTAACATTTTTATTTGTGTGTGTTTTTAAATATTGTGATATGAAACCCCCTTAAACTATAGAGATTCAATTGTACAAGACACAAGAATATTACCAATGCATAGATCTTGAAACAACTTGTAGTTTAGAAAAAGGCACAACAAAGGAGTTGAATTGAGAAAAATGTGCAATGAGGGAGTTTTGAAGTTTATTTGCAAGTTGTGTAATTCAATATTTTGTACTTGCAAAGAATGTGCAAAATTCTAACCAAGACTATGTAGGGGTTTGGGACTTGTCAAGCGTGTGTAAAATTCTGACCAAGACTATCTTGGGGTTTAGGACTTGTTAAACATGTGTAAAAGTTTGACCAAGATTATATCGGGGTTTGGGATTTGTCAAATATGTGTAAAATCCTGGCCAAGACTATGTCAAGGAATTACACTTATTAAGCATGTGCAAAGTTATGACAAGACTATGTCAAATATTTGTACTTGTCGAGCATGTCAAAAATTTTGACTGTTGGTACCAATTTTGAGTTTTTACATAAACATCTTTCTCCCTGTAGTCATTATTTTACCCCCCAATACTCTTTCTAACCCCAAACATGTCGTCCTATCATCCAACATATGTTGGGTGCTCACCTGAGGTGAGCTCGGGCGCTGAGCCCCTGCTTTATGTGAGTTTTGCAAGAGAGTTCTACCATTAATGGAGGATTATTTGCAGAAACAAAGTTACATTCATCTACTTTGAAAGGCAGGAGGTATAACTAACAAATCTACACATTAATGTATCACAAAAGCTAAATAACATTGTAAGAGGTACAATAAACCAGATCAAGCCATGATAAGTCATATAACATGAGGGTTTACACCCATAAACAAGATGTACATAATATATCCATGTATATTGATTTAACATAGTCTCGGGTAGCCATACTACATTCAAAAGGGTCATCTCAGACCATATATATTAAATGACAGAGGCTTATCTCCTATAAGCCTCTCTGATCTAAGATCCTAACCATACTTTTTCCCATTCTATCCCTTATTACAGATCTCAGTACCCATACATATGATTTAGGGTATCCCTTACATCCCTTTAGCACTAGGTACTCTAAACCCTAGCACTATGAACTCTAAACCCTTTTCTACAACACTTTGTTACTCTCCTTCTCTTTTTCTACATTTCCTTTGTGTCTCCATGTATTATGTGTGTTTGTGCTCCTGACCCAAACACCTCTTTAAATAGAATCATCGAACACCGCCATGACTTCTCTTCTGAGTAGATCTTGTGCCAAGTGTCGATGTGGTCCTCCATGGTGAATGTTTATCCTCTTTGCAAACCTTCCACTAACTGTAATGATATCTTTGGGAATATTTCCTACAAGGAATATCCTTTTCTTGACCTCTAAGGTTCTAAGCTAGCACCTTATCCACTCATCACACCTATTCAGGTCCTCAAATTTTTCCTCGAGTGACTCCATGATGTCGGGTATGGCTGAGTCCTTTAAACACTTGTTCTACCTCCCGTGTGTGCAATGGTTTCACTTAAACCCTTCTTAACCCCCTTTTTCCTACTCACTTTTCCCTAAGCACCCTTCTATCTATTGATCATGCATGTGCGAGCCTCTTGGTACTTAGCCAATATTTTAGGGTCTAACACTCCCTATAAATTTTTAGTGTCCTTTAACTCTTATAGTGTGTTACCTCGCATGATTGACCGATCTTTAAAGTTTTTCCCTGTGGCCCTAGTCTCTTTGTCGGAAGAAATTTACGTCAAATGTAAGTCAACCATATGATTTTTTTCACTAACACCTTAACATTTTACATGTTTTATGGTATGTTAGTAATTATATGTCTATGAGCACATGAGTAAGCTTGTGGGGATCCATTTGATATGCTCAAACCCTTCAAAGGAAGATTTTTCACCTTCACAAATTTTCCTTGTGTGAATTTGCACATTCGCAGTTGGTGCACATTTGCAAAATACAAATCCATCCTTGTCACCCAACAAATGGAATATTGTGGGTATCTTCACCTTTGGGGGGTTCTTAAGCATATTTTCAATTTATGCAAAGTTACAATATGCAAGTTAATTCCCGACACCTGATAAAGAGAATATTCCACATAATCTTGTAAAATACTAACATGCATACCTTGCATCCTTGTACTTTGTAAATTTGCATATCATGCAAAATTTCAAAGTACACCTCAAGCCCTAGAATCCAAAGGGGACATGTGTCATTCCACCAATGTATCTTAAAAAACAGGCATCTCATGTATACTTGCACTTTACATTTTCACAGTTGGTGTGCATATGCAAGGTGCATCTTGATGTCTAAGGCCCGATGATGGACGCGTGGCATCTCAAAAACACAACTTAATGTCGGGCATCACATTACACTTTGCACTTTGCATTTTCACAGTTGCTATAAAAAATGTGAAGTGCTTCCCTTAGCCCCAATCCCTACCAAAGAGGTACACATGGACAACTCACGATTAAATGAGAAATGAAAAATTGACAACCATGATTGAGTAAGTATAATTAAGGCTTTTGCCATTAATATCCTTCGTGTGAATGACTATATGATTGAAATTTTGATTAATTCCTTTACATTGCTATTATATTACGATGAGATTGAGCATTCTAGAACAAACTAGAGATGTTAGATTGAAGAGCAAGTTGCAGGGATTTGTACTTTGAGGAAATTGAGGTTTTTGTGTGCGTGTATGGTCTATAATTGTAGTCTTAAAGTTTTGCATACACGAGTAAGTATCAAGCCCAATGCTTGTAGGTTTTCATCATTCCCAGGGTTTTTTGGTAATATGAGGCATGCATTTTCTCTATTGTGCATGGGTCTTTCTTGCCCTCAGTGTACGTAGGGTGTGTTTTCACTTCATATTTTAGAAAAATCAAGATCCAACTAGTCAGTACTCGGGTTAATTCCCACATCACGAACAACTTGGATAAGGTAACAGACACGAATTTGGGAAATGCAGACTTGACTAATTTCCTTTTGTAGACTTTGTGCCCCCAATAGGATTGATTTAATAGCAGAAATTGATTCCAATGGAATTGTTATGGCCTTCACCTTCACTCCTATTAAATGCCCTAAATTGGTATGGGCATGTGCAAAAAATTACAACCCAGAGACAATGGAGGTTTTAGATGGACATGGTACTAAGGTTCTCTCACTAACACTTGAAACATTCCATATAATGTTGGGATTACCTGTAATAAAAAAGGTGGTAGATATTAATGTTGAGTTAGCAAAATAATTCATGGAATACTCATCATGTTGCTTTCTCTAAAATCATGAATAATAATTTTTTTATAGAAAGTTAGGGGATCTCATGCAAGAATCCCTAAGAAGCTAACCAAGTCAGACTTTTTTGAGGAGGTTGAGGACCTCATCATCTTGTTAAGTAGAATGACAAGTTTGAGTTCTACTTATTATTTCCAAGAATGTATGTTTAGATACATCCAAATTATCATCTTCAACAAAGAGAAAAAATGTTGGGTTGACCACATAAGAAAGTATATTCATGACCAACTTATGAAAATGACAGTGCAAATTAGAGAAGGATCTACACAAAGGTGTGAAGTCTATATGACTTCTTACATTTTCTACATGCCACAAATCCCTTCCTGGAATTCTAAGAATGAAGGAATTTTTAGACTTCAAAATATATGATGTTTATCCTCAACTAAACTTAGAAAGTCAAAAGGGTAATTTTACGAGGTCACATGATGCCTTCTTTTCACCAATCATTTGTTTATGATTTAATTTAATTTGAATTAAATCTAAATATTACAAAGTCACTGAAATATAAATGTTTAAATATAGAAATGATGCAAGCAAACTAAGATTTAAAATATGAAAACCCTAAGCAAAAAAGAAGGAGAGGGGACTTAGTTGATTTCCTCCCTATTTGGGAATGATCTGAATTGGGAAAAGTGTTGAACAGACTAGGTAGATTTTCCTTACTACTCATAATAAATTATGGAATGCAGGAATGACACTAGACATGGGTGCCCATAGTAGGATAGGGGCTCCTGGGCACTAAAGACCTCTTTTGGGTGCTTGTGACTATGTAAATGATCAAAATCTAGTTTTTACTATGTCGCAAGGTCATCATTGTTGCTTCCTATTGATTGCTTGAGAATCACTCCTTGAATGTTGAAGGTACATATAACTTGCAAAATATAAGTTCACCTCCACAAGCCCACAAACTGCATCAAACCTAAAAATAAAGATGCAATATGAGGAGTCAAACTAACACTGGTGGTCACCCCCGAGTGTGAACTTATGACTGAGCATTACACTACATCTCAGACTCCATGTAGTTTTGGTGATCGTGTGTAGAAATTATGACATAGGATGCCCTTGTGTAAGTTGCACTTGATATCGAGATGTAGCTAAATATAATAATGTAGTAGAATGTGTGGATGGAATAAAATGAACTTCCCCTTCCTATGTTATGTATGTAGAATATGCATCCCTTGTCCCTTGAGGTGATTTCTAGATGGATTCTTTAGAGTTCTTTAGGTTCCTTCTGGATGCAATCTTAGGTGATGCTCGTAATGTTTAGTGGTTGGTCCTTGATTTTGAACACATAACCATGTATTTTATATGGTTCCCTTGTTTGAATTTCGTAATTGACAAACAAAAGGCCAACACATTAGTGAAAAATATACCCAAAAGTTAAAAGAGACCTAAAAGGAGCAGGTATGGTGAAAAAGGGTCAAGGGCGCCCAGAGGGGACAAGGACGAGTGGGCGCTTCTGTCCTGGATGGGTATTGGTGTCTGAAGCCATAAAAGATAAATCGGTAAAATCTCGACTAGGTTGTAGGGTGTATAAGACCAAATAGAAAACAAGAGATAAAGAAAAGAGGTCAAATATAGTTGTCAATCATTATTTTTCTTACTAAGGAATCATGTAAATACTAGTATGATTTTTAGGACCTAGAAATTTACCCAAGTGTGCAATTTTGTGTCTAGAATTAATCAAGACCAAAGTGGGAGCAATTTAGTATATTTGTAGCTGCAAGGAAGGTGATTAGTGAATATGGTCACTATTTCACACAGTTTAGATTTTTTGCTACATCGACTAGGCTATAGGGTGTGTAAGACCAAATAGAAAATAAGAGACAAAGAAAAGAGGCCAAAGATAGTTGTCAATCACTAGTTTTCTTGCTTAGGAATCATGTAAATATTAGTATGATTTTTAGGACCTAGAAATTTACCCAAGTATGTGATTTTGTGTCTATAATTTATTGAGACCAAAGTAAGAGAAATTTAGGATATTTGCAGCTACAAGGAAGGTGGTTAATGAATATGGTTGTTATTTCATACATTTTAGATTATTCCACCTACATAAGGGTGAGTGATTTTCAAGGTACCCCCTTATATTCTACCCAGGTACTTAGATGATAAGTGGGAACTTCTTGAATTATCTAGGTAGTTAGATGAAGTACATAGATTGATTTCAGGAAAGCATAAAAAAATCATGTTAAATTCCCTATTTCTATTAGGAGATACACATGTTCCACAGTTGTTAAGGAAAGACTTATAGATTAGTAGATGAATAGGTTGGGGATAGATAAATTTCAATCAAGGCCTAATTATGATATTAAATGGGTAATGAACACCGACATGGGAAGCTCATATTAACATGAACCTCATTATCATGACTTTTGGATGGACTACAAGGATGATGAAGAAGTCAAAGTGAGGGATTTCTCCAAGAATGACCTTGTAGCAAATAATTGATTTCAAAGTGGCAGTTATACCTCAAAGCCTTACATATGATGATCAAGTGGTCAGAAAGTACTATATTGACATGAACTTGGTTGGACAGCCCATAGAACCACTGGATTGGGAAAAGGCCGAACCATCACAATTGCATATCAAGACCGGATGAGAAGAACCTTAATGTGGTTGATGTAGAAAGGAATGGACCTATCATTGAAAAAAACTATGGTACTGAGGGAATTCAAGAATTTAGGAATTATTAATTATGATCTCCATCCTTTGAAAAAAATTGTAATTACAATGGAACCTTTGAAATGAAAGGCACCTCATCTCCCCTCCAAAAGACCTACTTCAGGTATAGTAGAAGAATGAATTACTACTACGACTAAAACAAGTACTTATGTATCTTTTTTAACTCAAAATGTTGAAGAAATGTTAATGAAAACCATAAAAGAAGTACTAATTACCTAAACAGTCCCATTACAAGCTAGGATCCCACATGCCTCAAGACCTAAGACAACTGTAGTAACTCTTCAGGGACCTTCTAACAAAGTAAAACAAATGAGAGGATCCCTCCCACGTGCAGATCCAAAGCTTAGATTAAAAATGGGATCAATAGAAGGAGAGGAGGGAGATGAAGAACCTAATCTTACACATTTTTTAAGAGCTAAAGAGATAATGTTATAAAACTTACAATGAGGGGAGTTTTAGGCATATTTTTCATAATAAATATTGTAACTTTTAGAACACGTGAAAGAGACATAGAAATGCTAGAAGTAATAGACACCACTCCACCTATTGGAGCACAAGGAACGTCTACTATAATAGTGGTTCAGGGAAAATCAACTTCAGAGGTTAAAATAGTGGATATTGAAGAGCAAGAAGTAACCCAAACACAAGCCTTTGTTGATTTATTGCAAGGCCTCACAAAAGAAGAAGGGGCTGACCTCCCTCTATAAGACAACCAACCATTAGAAACCCCAAAGGTGCATATTGGTGACCTAAGTGCAACTGTCATAGTAACTCAACAAAATGATGTTGTAGTGCCTACAATTAAAGTATCCCTAAATGAAATGAGATCTGCAAAGGTATTACCAAAGGAGACAATTATATCTAAGAAAGAGTAGCCTCATGATGGAATAAGTATCACTAGTTGGAAAGGGTAAGATGTTTTAGGTGTGTTAGGAAATATATAGTGCTCACATTATTTAAATATGTGTGTATATTGTAATATTATTAATATGAGTCGTACTATAACTCATTATTAATAATATAGTTTGTTATATTGTTTCAACAATATATGTTTGTTATACCCATAAAACTATTAACATGTTGTTTGGTTATGTGACTTCTTGGTTTGTAGGAGGTTGATTTCCTATTCTAATGGCTATATAATAGCCCTCCTAAGATTGTAAAATTGTAGCAGTTGATTAATAGAACATTTTTTGTGTTGTGTTTAATTCGATTCTGACCAAATTTAATAAGGTGATCCTATGGATAAAGCATTGGAAATGGTTGACAAGGAACTAGCAGTGATCAGGGGATCAATTTCAATTTCAAATATTCCTTAAACTTCCCTAAACCATACCAGTGTTGTATATCCTTCAAAGAGATTTCCATGATGACTGTAAGAACGTGAAAAACAGACACACTTAGCTCAAGATATGTCCAGTAAATTTTTGGTCAACCAGAAGGTCAACGTTGGTCATACATGTCAATAAGATGACCAATGGACACTGTGCACAACGTGGCATAAAGTGGCTTAGTCAAAATAGTGGACAGAGTGGAAAAAAGGATAAAGAGGACAAAAACTAAGTATTGGTTTGTGAGGCTTAACTTTGGTCTTCGACAGGCGTAAAAGTCACCATGAGTTAGACGATTGCCTGATTAGCCTATCAAGGATCCTGACAAGTGGTTTTTATAGCCATATTTCGATTTTTTAATATCATAGTATTATAGTGGTTGAATTGTATATTACATTTTTAATGGTATTCACCATGTAATTATTCACCATGTTCGAATATCTATTCAATTGACCGAGTTTGCTATTCCATTCTACTATGGTATTATTTCCATAACTCAGATGTTATCCCACATTGGTACTTATAGCATATTGGGATGGCCAAGCATTTATTATATCCTGCCATGCATTATATTCTAATGCATTTTTCATGCATTGTTTTATTCAACAACATTCACATTGTATTATTCCAAATTCCTTCAAGCCTTATCCCAACCAATAACTCTTAGCTCTTATCTTTCCATAAATCTACGCATGCTCACCATACCAACCAATCAATGACAATCCACCATATTTATTTGGTGTAGTATAAAACATGCTTAATGTAGGTGGCCAAATCATGAGGATCAAATGGTTTAGCCAGAAATGTGGGATCCTCTTTATCCACTAAAAAATGGGGAAACCCACTTTGTGGAAAAAGAGTAGGAGGTGGGATTTGATCCCATGACCTCATGGTTCTAAAGACATATCTACCCAGCCAACTCACCAACTAAGGCTCACTGGTTATAAAATGAGCTCGGAGAGATTTATAGAAGGAAGTGCCAGGTCTGTGTCAAGGGAATAAGGAGGTCAGTTTTGGAAAAGTGCAATTTTGAGGCACTTCTTGCTCACTTCCAGATCTCAAGTTATATATGAAAGTTGCTCAGAATTTTGAGATGATCATGATGGTGTGATAATTTATCTAATTTGGAGCTTTTGTGACAGATTTATTTTCTGTTAAAGTCACATGAAGGCGTAGAACCAAAGGGAGACACTGCTATAAGTGGATCAGGAAGGTGAAGGACAGAGGCTGAGCTCCATTAATCATCCTTCGAAGGTCTGAAACATATTTTTGAAGGTTTTTGATTCATTATTGGTTAATGTAAAGGTTATTGTATTTAAATTTTTTAACATTATTAATGGATCGGTTCACCATGAACCCGGGGACGTAGGAATTCCGAACCCCGTAAACAATCTGGTGTTTCTTTCTAATTTTTATTTTCAGTTTTCTGATAATTGCAAGTAATTTAAATTCCAAATATGAATATGGATGCAACTATAATAAGTAATTGATAAAATTGGAAAAATCAATTAAATATGAAACAATGACTTTTTGGGCTTTGATCAAATAGTGAAATTTTGAGTAAATTGCAAACTTAATTTCAGTTATGAATTCAGTCCATAATCAGATTTTTAATCAATAATTTGGAGTATTAAGACCTCTTAAGTTGTTAAAATTAAAGATCCTTTGAAATGATTAAAAGTGTTAGTTTCAAACACCCATTTTCGGATCAAGTTTTTGTATTAGAGCAGTTAGATTTCAGATTAAATTCTAATTGTGTTTGAAAATTTGGCTTCAGTTTCAGTATTGATTTCAGTTTTCAGTGTGCAGACATTTTGGGGCTTGTTAATCTTCTTTTGCAGTGTGCAGTTTTGGAAGTTACAAGTTGTGTTTGCAGGAACATGGAATCATGGGCAAGTCATCCAAACAGGAGCAACTGGATGAGCTTGAAGCCATAAACCGCCAACTCCAAGAAGAAAACTATTTCCTGAGAGCTAATTTTTATTCCTTGGAAGAGGAAATAGTGTGGTTAAAATCTGAGCCACAATCCTCTATAACCAAGAAAGAGGAATATGTCAATGAAATGCTTGTACAAGCCAATAAGTTGATGGTTTTTGTTAAAGAGTTGCAGGAAGAAATACAGACCAAGGATGCCCTCTTGGCAAAGCTGCAACAAGGTGAACACAAGAAGGAAATGCCTTCCAAATCAGATGCAGGTACTATATGACCAAATGCACTATAAGTTGTTCACATTTTAATTCTTCCTCTCATTCAGTTTCAGATATTCCTTTGGGTCAGTTTGAAAAACACACTAAGGGAATTGGGTCTAAACTAATGGTTAAAATGGGATATAATGGAAAAGGCCTTAGTAAAAATGAACAAGGTGATGCTAACCCGATACAAGTAGAGGATCAACCTCGGTTTGCAGGTTTGGGATATTCTAGTGGGAAAATGGAAATTGGAGAAAGTTCCAAAGTAGCTGAAGGAAGACAAGCTTCCAACAGCCAAGGATCTATGCCACTAGAATTGTAGGATTCTCCCATCAAGAGGAACAATGAAAGGTGTAAGAAACATAGGTAAATGAGGTAATGAAATTCCACCTCCTCCCACTTACACTAAAAATAACACTAAGGGGAAATTAAATCCTAAGACTTCTAAAACACTCTTTTAGTTTGAACAATATAGCTTTGGTAGACAAAAAGTATGGTTTTCCTTGCACGTTTTGTGAAGGTTCTAATCATTCTGTACAACATATTGTTGGAAGAGGAAAATATATGGATAAAGAAGTTAATGCCTTTTTTGAATGATAAGGTAGGTGTTAAAGACCAATCTCTCCCTGGTAAGGTGAGAAATGGAAAAAATGTTACCTCTCCTAAATAAAGGAATCATTCTCCTAGACAGAGTTTAGGGAATGAAAAAATGGGTAAGACTCCTAAAAACAGGGAAGTTAAATTTTGTTCCCATTGTAAAAGGAATGGTCATGATGTTAAGATGTGTTGGTATGTTCCTTCAGTGCAACATTGGAAAGTTGTTAAAAAGGAAAATAATGTCAAACCAAAATTTATTGATCTAACTCATGTAAATGCTCATTCTGGTACTGGGGAAGTAAAACCACCTAAATGGAAGAAATCCAAGTAATTGGATGGGTAAAACATTCCTCAACTTTATGTTTACATTGCAGTAACTAGTGATAGTATGCAAACATTTTCAAAGCTATATTTTAGGGATTTGATCCTATATTTATATTTAGCTTTGAAATAATTTGGAAGCAGCCATAGAGAAGATTTGAGTGATAGGTTCATCATACTCATATTCATCTTCTCACATTTTGGTTGGTTATTCCATTTCTGACAACAATATGCAGGGATATGGGCATCATCAAAATGTCTATTTTGAAACTTGCAGTTTTATAGTGTTGTCATTTGTGCAAATTTATGGATCGATTTGGGAAAATTTGATTTTTGTAACTATTAGATGTGGTTGCAATTAGGGTGTAAATTTATTACACTAACAAACTGGTTTGCAAAGGCACCATGTGATCATTTTACAGATTACGACAGTTCACCAATTTGGGTAAGCATACAATTTATAATCTATGCCTTTACAGTTCAATGTAGGGATAGAATATTTGCATATTCACACTGATTCAGATTTTGACTATAATCCATTTTAGGTGTTGATGGTTTAATTATTTTGGATAGTGAATATTTGCAGTTGTAATCAGCATAATCACAAAGTGTCAGTTGAATACTAGCTTTGGTTATAGATGGGTGTTATTATCTGACTTATTATTTGTGATGGCGATACAATGTGCTTTTGGCAGATTCACGTGGATTCAGTTGTTGAATATAGTTATTTTTTGGGTTTGATAGTCTATTTTATTTTGGATAGTGAATACTTGCAATTGTTACAGTTTCAAATGGATAGTGGGCACTAGCCTAATTGTGGGCAGTTTAGATGTCTGGTATACTGATCTGTGTTATGAAATTGTAATTTAAGTAATCAGCCATTTCAAAAAGTGATCATTTGAACACTAGCTTTCCGTAATATTATTTGTAGATACAATGGGTGATTTGGATTCAGTTGTTGACTATAGCTATTTTTGGGCAGTCTATTTTATTCTAGATTGAATACTTGCAATTGTTACAGTTTTAGATGGAGTGGGCACTAGCCTATGGGTAGTTTAGATTCTTGTATACTGATCTGTGTTTGTGTAATTTAAGTAATGTATCACAAGGGTGACAGTTGAACACTAGCTTTCTGTAATAGAATGGGTGTTATTATCTAGTCAATTATTTGTGATGGCATTACAGTGGGGTATGACAGTTCACAGTTATGTGCAGAGTTGATAGGGTTGCAGCATTTCAGTTGAACACTAGCTTAATTGGGTGTTATTATCTGATTGGTTATGTAATTAACTAATCAACTATTTGCATTTTATTAACCTATAATGTTATTTTGGTTTCTTGTATGTGTTTTTGCAATGCAGGAAGAGATAGCATGTTTTGTGGGTTGATACACAACTTTTTGTGGACAAAAAGCCTTCTCAGTAGGGAGGAGTGATCAGGGGATCAATTTCAGTGTCAAATGTTCCCTAAACTTCCCTAAACCACTACAGTGTAGTAGATCCTTCAGAGATCTTTCTGATGACTATAAGAACGTGAAAAACGGACACTCTGAGCTCAAGATATGTCTAGTCAAAGTTTGGTCAACTAGAAGGTCAACGTTGGTCAACAGGTCCAGGTGACTTGTATGTGTGACAAATTGGCCAAGATGACGTGGCAAAAGTGGAAAAGTTGCAAAAAAAAGAAGGCCAAGTGGTTTTGACCTCTGGTCTTTGGACACATGTAAAATAGGCCAAAACAAGAGGCTCAACTTTTATTATGGAAGGGAGTGTGGCTCGTCTGTGAGGATGATTAATTCATCACGACGTGGTGGGTTCTCAAACCACCGATTGGCCCTATGCCAGGATCGATAATTGGTTTTCCATATCGATATTTCGACAAGTGGTTTTTAATTCATACTATTATATGGTCAAATTTTATATTACATTTTGTAATTATTCACCATGTTATTGTAAGGTCGAATTTCATAGTTACTTTGTAATTATTTACCATGGAATTATTCACTGATTTTCCATTATATCTGGGGTCAAGGATATATATTCAGCACTTTCCTAGCTCATAGCCTTACTCAATATTTGGCAACAATTTATTTGCCACGCATGGCATTAAATGCCACATATATATTCTAATGCCTTTGGGCCACAACATTCATTTATTTACAAAAAAACCCACATTGTGGCATTTATTCCATTTATTCCACACAGCCTTATCCAACTCTAATACACTCGCACCTCTTATCTTTTAGCATGCTACGCAACATCCTCCTATGCCCAACAAATCATGATTGGGTCGACACCATATTATTTTTGGTGTAGTAACAAATGTGGAATATAGGATGTGGCCCAAGCCATGAAATAATGGTAGAACATGCTTATATTTAAACCACTCTCATCCCTCTTTGTACACTAAAAAATGTGGGATTTTATCCACTTGGAGGAAGATTATGCGGAAAAATGGTAGGAGGTGGGATTTCGAACCCACTGACCTCATGGTTCTAAAGAATATCCGCCAGCCAATCTTGCCCAAAAGGATCACTTGGTTATAAAATGAGCTCGCAGAACTTTATTGAAGGACAGAGGCTAGGTCTGTGTATAAGGGAATAAGGAGGTAGTTTTGGAAAAGTGCAATTTTGGGGCACTTCTGCTCACTTCCAGATCTCGAGTTATATATGAAAGTTGCTCAGAATTTTGAGACAATCACGATGGTGTGATAATTTATCCTGATTTGGAGATTTTGTGATAGAGTTATTTTCTGTTAAAGTCACACAAAGGCATAGAACCAAAGGGAGACACTGCTGCAAGTGGATCAGGAAGGTGAAGGACAAAGGTTGAGCTCCATTAACATCCTTCAAAGGTCTAAAACATAGTTTTGCAGGTTTTTGATTCATTATTGGTTAATGTAAAGGTTATTGTATTTACATTTTTAACATTATTAATGGATCGGTTCACCATGAACCCGGGGGACGTAGGAATTCTGAACCCTGTAAACAATTTGGTGTTTGTTCTAATTTTAATTTTCAGTTTTATGATAATTACAAGTAATTTAACATTCCAAATATGAATATGGATGCAACTATAATCAGAATTGATAAAATTGGAAAAATAAATTAAATATGAAACAATGACTTTTTGGGGCTTTGATCAAACAGTGAAATTTTGAGTAAATTGCAAACTTAATTTCAGTTATGAATTCAGTCCATAATCAGATTTTTAATCAATAATTTGGAGTATTAAGACCTCTTAAGTTGTTAAAATTGAAGATCCTTTGAAATGATTAAAATTCTTAGTTTCAAGCACCCGTTTTCAAATCAACCAACTCAGGAAATTACCAAATATCAAGAGGAGGTTTAGGAGCTAACCCATACATTTGTCCCACCTAGGGAGCCTAAAACTGATAATGAAGAGGCTAAGTAAGTAGAGTCAAGTACCTCACAATTTGAACCAAAAAAGGTAGTAATTGAGGTAAAGGTTCCCCAAATTCAGCTTCTTTTTTTAGAAAGTTCTCTTGCTACCTCTAAGGAAATTGTGACCATCCCTTGCCCATCTCAATACATGTGCCCCAAGCACAGAAAGAAGGTAATTCCCCTATGGTAGGATGGTTAGGAGTTGTACTTCCTAAAAGGAGAAAATGGTAACATTTCATTTAGAGGATGTAAATATAGAAACATGTTATATCATCTAGGTATCTTAGGGCACCAAAGAAATCAAGGATGGTTGTCAAAAACCCATTTTATATCCCTCAGGGGCATAGATCATTAGAAAATCATAACTTCTAAAGGGGATACATTTTAAGGAGTGAGGCCACAATTAATTATTTTCAAATTACTTGCATCCCTTTGGGAAATCCTGAAGCATGAATCTTCAGTAGCCATAAGAGGTCTCATCCAGAAAATTGATAAGGAGAAAAAGACCAAAAAACAGCTAAAGGAAAATCTTGATGTTTTATTAACCTATGTGCAAAAATGGATACATCATCCTCCTGAGGGTCAAGAAATTACTACTACCATAACACCATAGGCATTGGTAGTTGCGGATGATTCAAAGGAAAAAATTGATGCTACTAAGAAATGGGAATAAAAATTGATATGGAATGGCACCAAAGCTATAAGCATTGTGGAGTTCTACAAGCAATTTTATGAGCAAATAAAGGCATCCAATGAGAAAGTTGAAAAATGTCAGGATGAAATTCACTATTGGGATGGGCTATCCCACAAACTTGAGGCAATAACATGGATGATCCATTGGTGGAGAATGAGGGCATTATGCCCCCTGATTGCAAGGGAAAGTGTCATATGTATGTGAGAGCTATCAAACTAAGGACAAATACTTTGGGATGATGCATCAACAAACTCCATGTAATAAAGGATAAAGCCAGAAAATGTGTTGATGACCCAAATTCTAAGCTTAAAAATATGATGCTAGTTCTAGACACACACACCCTAGGAAATAAAAATGTAGAGAATTTGATATAAATTCTTCAACAATTTAGGGTGGAATTCGATTTTTCTACTGCAAGATTCAACTATGCTACAGTTCAAAGATTCATTCACCTTGAAGGGAGTGTGAACAAGCTAGCCAAGAGGGCAAAGAAAAACAAGGCCATCAGTGGTGAATTTAATAGGGTTATGATAGAGCAAGAAATTTTATTTGTTTTCCGTGTTGGTCTAGATGATGAGTTTCTTATTGATATACTTAAAAGATTGGATATTTACACAACAAAATTAGAGAAACAAGATAAGGTAGAAACAATCGAATTAGATCTTGCATAATTCCTTACAAAATGTGTAGAATTTATATACGTAAAATACAAACTGGGGATTTTATAGGGGCCCCAACCCTTGGAGTTTATAAATCAATTTTTGATATATACGCAGGATCTTATGACTAGCATATAGCTAGTTAACATTTACAAACTCCCCTACAAAAAATTGGAGGGGATCCATGACTTTTTTCTTCCTGCATTCAATTTTTTTACTATCCAGTGTGCCATTAGCATAATACACATCATTGAAGCCCTCAAGATATTCCCTTGGCCATGAGCTCTGTTATGTTTTCCTTTGAACCCTCCATAATTTTAATCAATTCAATCTTCTTCTCAAGAGAGATTGTCCACTCTAAAAGGATGGATCCTCACGAAATGTATGTTTTGGTCCCATGTCAAACAATAACCTTGAATGTTTGGGTTGATCTGGGTGGATCAACTAGACTGATTGGATATTTTCAAAATTTATTCAAAGGAAGGTTGGGGCATTGCAGGAGTTTCCTTGGAAGATGACTTTAAAATAGCCTCTTTGAGGACACTAAGTCTCTTCTCCACTTCATCCAGTCGATGTGAAATCAAAATTGTATCCTTCTGAGGCTCATCCATGTGCATTACAACTTTACTTTGAGGAATCTCTCTCTTAGTCAGTTCAGGGGTGAATAATTGTATTTGATACAATTATTGAGGTATCTTGAATAACAGGTCTATAATGAAGCCATAATTCTTCAGCTTATTCTAGTCAGACATGGTCATTTAGATAGAAGAGGTGATAAAACTAGATTTGAAAGGTAGAGAAGAAGGGAATCATCTTGATGAGATTTCTCATAAGAGCTAGCCGCACCATGTTGGGAGTTAAGGATTCAGTGGAAAATTCAGCCTGGTCTTCAATTTCAAACAACATTTCGATAAAGGCTTCATCGGGGCTCAATAAACAGAAGATGGTTTTCAATGTTTCATATGGTAGTTTAGAAAGTCTTGGTCCCTATTCCTAATGATTTCATGGTAATAAACAAAACAAAATCTGCAAGAGATTTTGCAAGAAGTCTTGTTCATGAAAATAAGAAAAAGCATGCAATTCATGAAAGAAGGATGATATTTTATAGGAGAATGACCCCTGAAGTATCTTGTGTGAACCATTTTGTCAAAATCAATTGTAGGCCTTATCCAAATTCTCAGACATGAACTGAGAAAAAGAGATACTTACATCATTCCTTCCAAAAGGATGCTCCCTTGGCTTGAATAAAATATTACATGAGGAAAGATGTCATTTCTAAATGATCTACCATGATTATTTGCCCTCCAAGGTATATTCTCCAAAAAGGTAAACGTATCAAAATCAAAAAAAATGGACTACGTAGGGGGAAAAGCATTTTCCATGAATGGCACATGTGTGAAAGCAACATAAAACAAAAAGGAAAAAATAATTTATTGGCATAAAAGGGAATATCATGTGCACGTCCACATCTCCAACTATAAGATAAAACCATTCCAAATCTATAGGTAGTTAGATATGGAATCTTTTAGTTAGAAATAATTATATTCCATTTTGGTAGGCCCAAGCTCCTTTGTTGCCCATATTCCTTGATCTTTCTAGTCAGTTTTGGGGGGAAATTGGGTATATTCCTTCATGGAATTTTTTTTATAAGTATGAGGGCACGTCCTCATACTAGAAGGAGGTTATTTTTTGGTGAGTTGAAAATTAGCTTTTGTAGCTCCAGGTTTCCATTTTTTTTAAAGTGTAAAATCTTTGAGTTTGAAGTTGTAGTGCTAAGGTGGTTATGTTGTACATCCATTAGCACGCAATTGAGGGCATATAGTATATGTCCCCTTGTCAAGAAACTAAGAGTCAATAGAACATATCTTTACTTTGATTCAGTCCTGGATTTGATTTTGTATGTTGAATGTTTGATTAATGAATTATAAATTTTACTACATTTATATTTTTTCAGTTGCATCTATACCTAGTACACTAGATCAATCTCTAGTTATTGCATCTCTTTGGTTACTAGATCAATATTGTTTTTCAACACTTACCTTGCAATATTTGATATAGTCATAAAATCCTTATTGCAATCTTCCTATTGAATGATTTTTGTTGGGCCTTTGATTGTATCTTGGTGTATGAAAATGGAGGCAATGAACACTTCATTAGAATTATTGCACAAGCATTTGTGTTGAGAGTTATGAAGGTTGTTTGGTAACATTTGCATCAATTAAGCATCAATGAATGTAAATTTCCCTTTGAATTTTTTTTTTACTTAACTTCATGTTCTCTACATTATTAAGTAGCAAGCGATCTCATAGTAATTTGATTGGCACTTATGCTACTTAAAATACAACCATAATTCACTTCCTCTTTCCTCATAATTAAACATATCCTACCATCCTACCCCTTTACAAACAAATTAATATATGCATATGTGATGCATGTGTTTTCCTACAAATTGCACACATCTTTTGCTCATTAAGAATGCATTTTCCCTAATTTATAAATATTAACATTCACAGACATCATTGTAAATATTTTTCACTTAAACAATTATTCAGAAATGGTGTATGTGAATCATATTCCATTGTCTTTAGTAACATGTGTTTGATGTACTAAGTATGTGTGATATCTTTGTGAAAACTCTTGCGAATTGGATATTGCATTCATGGCCATACTCAGATTCAGATTGAGCCACCAATAAATTGACGGAAATTGAATTTGAAATAATGTTCCTTCATTCATGTTACCTTGTGGGTTCTCTCACCCAGGTTTAGGTAGAACCAGAAGCAGTAGGATTAGGCCATCCCCTTTATATGTGCCTCCTAGTCAACCCCGAAACTTGGTGTAAAAGATAATTTCATATACATCCCTGGCTACAAATGACATACCCCCATTCTATCACTCTCTAATCCATTTTCCCCTTCAAAATTATTGTCAGGTCTCAGGGGTGTAAAACTAGGAACCAATACCAACCAAGACTATGTCTGGGTTTAGGACTTGTCAAACATGTGTCAAAGTCTAACCAAAACTATGTCACGGATTGGAATTCTCAAAAATGTGCAAAATTTTGACTAAGACTTGTAGGCACTCAAATTTGGCAATAATCCTTTAACAATGCCTTGCTTGAGTTTCACACTTGCTCATATACTTGGAAAGGGCCACTTTACTTGCTTGTAGAAAGAAGATGGAGACTCCTAAACTTGGGAGGAAATTTCAGACCTGTAGAAGGTGTTGCCCTAATGGATTGGCATCAGTCACTTCACTATCTAGGGAGCAATAAGTGTCTTTTGTGCTTATTTTAATGTGGGGAGAACATAAAGTGTCAAGGCCCCAAATGAGGTATGATTGACTTACTTATATAGGCTTCTGACGGTTATTTTTTCGTGAAAGACCGACCAAAAGGGAATATCAATCCATATGAAGATGATACAAATACAACATATAAAAATTTTTGGCAACTCTCAACTCATTCTTCACTAGGTACAAGACATCTGTAACATAGAAGAAGAATGTGTCATTCCTTATAATAATTTGGTTAAGAGATTATTATAAACATTTACTTCCTACACTATCACTAATATCCCTCGCAAAGACAATTGACATGCGGATATTATGGCTAGTGTTGCCTTGTTTATCCTCTTAGATATCACCGACTATTGTTCCAAATTTACTATCCGACAATTGTATAAGGCTTTTATTCATACAAACACAGTAGATGTTCTTCATATTTTAGTTGTCACACATAGTGGCGATAATCCTGAATGTTTTACTCACATCTATAATTTACTTTTCAAGCAACAACTACCTGACAACGCTTCACCATAGGAGGAACATTATATACGATGTGATGCCATTCATTACATCCTCATAAGAGGCTCTTTGTTCAACTGATAGTTTGATGGTCACCTCTTGTGTTGTTTAGGAATTGACGATGCCCATCTTTTCTTGTCACGATTGCATGATAGCGAATGTGGCGACCACTTTAGTGGTAATTCAATGTCCCAAAAATTACTACGTCAAGGTTATTATTGGTGTACTATGTAATAAGGTTGTCACGAATATGCCTAATGTTGTGATCAATTCCAATGCCATAGTAATCTTAATCATGCCTCCTCTCATGCTTTGCAACCAAATATTTGCCCATGGCCCTTTTTCCATTTGGGGATTCAATTTAATTGGTAAAGTCAACCCTAAGTCCACACACATGCATAAATTTATAATTATTGCCACTAAATGTTTCACTAAATGGGTCGAAGCAATACCTTTAGAAACCACCATTGGTGATGACATGTGTAACTTCTTACTTACACATATTACCACTCATTTTAGAATTCCCTCAGGAATCAGTACTAATAATGGACCATCTTTTAAAAACCATACTATTAAGAAGTTTTACGATAAGTTTAAAATCAAACACACTTTCTCTACTCCTTACTATCCTGATGTCAATGACCAGGCCAAGGCTACTAATAAAACCATTGTCAACATCTTGTGGAAAACTATTGATAAGCATGGTACTGACTGACACAATCAAATTATATACGCTCTTTAGGATTATCACATCAGTACACGCACACTTACTAATTTACACCATTTTCCTTAGTTTATGGTAGAAAGGCTATCTTACCTTTAGAATTAGAAATCCCTTCACTTCGTGTGTCACTTAAATATATTATCAAAGATAATGATTATGAAGAAAGACATTTACACGAGTTAGAGTTTCTTGATTTCAAATGGGTTCATGATCTAGAGCACTTTCACATGTACCAAGATTATATAAAATAGACCTACGACAAAAAGGTTCATTATCGTGAATTCTAAGTTGATGACCTAGTTCTCAAAGAAAAAAAAACAATAATTATGTTGCTACAAAATGATTAGGATCAGGTATTTACCATTTGGCCACACTCAATGGATGGCCTCTCAATAATCCCTTGAAAAGTGTGCACTTATGACAATATTACACTTAAGCTTAATCCCCCTTTGCATTTGATCCTTCATCATCTTCAAAGATTGCTTCACCTCCTCGTAGGGTTCTTTTGGGCTAGTTCCCATGTTATTCCCCACTTGTTTCCCAATGATGCACTTGGTCTATAGGTTCAACTTGATTATTGAGGGGGTGGTTTCAAACTTAAGCCTCACCTTACACACACACACACACACACACACACACACTTGGGAGAAACCTCGTCTCCCTTCTTGTTGCATATATTATGTTAACACTACAATATTTCTAAATAATTAAAAAACATTCAATTATTTACAAAAAAAATAAAAAATAGGACTTGTTTTTATAGCAGACATTGTTCACACTTTACATCATGTATGTTGCTTGTTCATTTGGCTTGATAGATAACATTTCATACTCACACACATGCGTTCACGTGGTATATTGAGCATGATTCAGGATATACACATAGTGGCATATGATGATAGGTGTTGGCTCGCCCTTTACCTAGATTGTTAATCTCTTAGGGCATCTTCTTTTTACAGACTACATCCAGGTGTTATATTTCCATTATAGTTCCTCTCTTTCCTCATTACATTTGGTTACATATATATCTTATGTATTTTCTATATTTTAAAATAATAGGACTAACACATGTGTCTTGTGCAATGCCTACACTTATTGTTAGCTCTTTCATATGTCATATATCATATGCCTTTCATCACATCTTGCCATGATTTTTTCCATCCATGTTTATTACTTGTGTGTCTGTATGTTTATTTTCTACTTTGATTGTGTCCTAAGGGCCTTGATTATCTTGCAACACCATGGGTGTCCCATGGTTTTGGTGTTATACCATGTGTGTGTTTGTATACCTCTTATTTGTAAGATCATGAGCCTTGATTATCTTACGACACCGTGGGTGTCCCATGTTTGCATGCATTTTTACCTTTTGTGTGATAGTGTTTGGCATGTTTTCACTTGTTTTTACATGGTATGTACTCCTCTTCTATTAACACATCATTTTCCATTGTTGTTACTCCCTTTTTTTGAATTAAAATTGTTCTTATTATCATGCTTCTTGTTTTTGTTGCTCTTGTTTTGCACCATGATTTATATCATACACATCCCATTTTGTAAGTACAGTTTCTTCTTCATGGCCACCACATCAACTTAGCAAAGTTTATCTATAGGTTATCGACACCTCAGACATAAGTATACATCTTTTCTTTTGAGTCGTGTGTTCAAATTCTTCATTGCACATGCCTTAAAAGTGGGGGAATCATCTAGGGTTTATTATACATTTCCAATAGATACAGACATGTTTTTGGGAACAAACGCATGTAAAGATAAGCAAAAATTACTCAGAATTGGATTCAAGCACAAAAAAAGGCAAAAACCATGCATGATCAAGAACGTACAGTCTACTCAGAACTGTATAAAAAATCCTGACCTTATTATATGGTTTTGCCTAGGGGCAATTTCTCTAGATTTGTCAACATTTTTCAAATTCATCATCATTATTACAAAATTATCACATGGTTTTTTATTTAATATAGATTAAATTAAACCTTAAATTCAGAGTAACTTTACTGTGACTAATGATATTATGATGATAAACTACAGTAAGACACAAGCAATAAAACAAACAATAATATGAAACCCTAAGCAAATGAAATAGGAGGATGACTTAGCTGATTTCCATGTAATCTGGAGATGATCTAGGCTGGATGACTACTAGAAAAAACTGATAATAGTGTCATTAAGGCTCATTGAGGGTTTCGTAGGAAAGCAGCACTCATGAGAGGCCAGGAGCTCCTAGGTGCTAGTGACCAGACTGTGTGCTACTAACTGTGTAAATATTCAAGATCTGATCCTTTTTAGGCTGGAGGAACTTTGATGTTGATCTCTCTTTGTCACTCTAATTTCACTATAATGTCGTTGGTCATACCTGTAACCTACAAAATAAATATCTACCTACACCTGCCCACAAACCACATCAGACTGACCCTGATGGTCACCTCAATAGTGAACTTATGACCGAGTACTACAATACATCTTAAACTCCATATAGTTTTTTGTGTATGTGTGTGTAATGATGCCCTAGGTTTCCCTTGTGTAATTTGCACTATGATAGCAGTCTAGATCTAGAACGTAGCAAGTATGTAGAATGTGTGTGATGGAATATAATGAACTTCCCCTCCTATGTTGTGTATGCAGAGTGATGCATCCCTTGTCCCTTATATGAGTGTGCTATTTGGGTGCCTTGTAATGCTCTCGTGCCTTTGGATTCAAGATTAGGTGATGATAGGTAATGCTTAGTGCTTGACCCCTTATTTGAGTGTAGTAACTAAATATATATATGATTCCCTTGTTTGAATTTCATAATTGACAACTGAAAGGCCAACCAAAATTTTTAAAAGGTGACCAAGAAGTAAAATAGACCCAAAAGAGGAAGAGGAAGGTAAAGAAGGTCAGGAACACCTATGAGGGATAAGAGTTCTTGGGCGCTTCTGGGCGCTAGTGTCAAGGCCATAAAAGATAAATAAGTTAAATACCAACATAGTTGTAAGGTGTGTATGGCCAATAAAAGTGCAAGAGATAAAGAAAAAGACCCAAAACAAGTTGTCAACTACTAGTTTTCTTACTTAGGAATCATGTATAAATTAGTATTCTTTAGGACCTATAGATGTACCCAAGTGAATAGATTTTGTGTATACAGTTTCATACTTAGATTGACTTAGATTAGCAAAAATTCAGGGGTAATGAAGTATTTCATTCTCTCCTTTTTCACAGTACTCAGTTTCACTTCCGATTTTGGACACATTGGGGTCCTGGCTCTCCTTTTTCCACTTAGATTTCAACATGTAATCAATTCTATGTAGTTTCTATTTAGTTGTATGGCACATGGGAAGAGTATGGGGGTGCTTATTTCTCTTTTCTATTGTGTGTATCAAGTTACAAAATTGGACTCATAACCATCTGCAACGGTATGGCCCGTGGGGTTATGGAAGGTAGAAAAGTAACTAATTTCTTTGTGGAAAGACTTTTCTACCTTCTTTGCACTTAAGGGGAAGATATCAGAGTTGTTGAATGTCTTTGATACACGATCTTCCTCCTTAACATGGGTGCTTCAAATCCTCTTTTTGGTTCTTCTCTTCAACATTCATGTGTTGGGTTAGTACACCTAACACATCGACCTCTCCTCAACACATTTAGGGACTGATCACCCCCAATTCTTCATTATAGTTCTAAAAATTTAGAATATTCAAGGTATAATAATAGGAGCACATTCCCTTTCCAAAACTAACAGTTATATTCATTCCATGTTTTTTATCTCTTTTAACATTTATTGTTGCACTCTGTTTTACAATACTTTCATTATACTTTGAGTTAAGGTTCAATTTCCTATTTTGGGCATTAACTACACTATGTGTTGCATGTTTCATTATAGAGCATGCCAACACTAACATAATGAGATACTACAAAACAAATTTATTGTGAGCAAAGCCAAAGTGCATCTACACACTTAGGTATATTTTCCTCTTAAGAATGTAATATTAATTGAAATGTAGACACTCAAATTTGGCAATCTATCCTTTGACATTGTTGGTCTGAAGATTGCACACTTATATGCACAAATGCACTCTCCTTACTCTTACTTAGCACACCCTGACATCTCTTTGACTGCTTTCTTGTCTTTGCACACCTCTCTGTTGTCAATTCCTAAGGTTTTATATCATTAAATGCATTTAAAGGCATCCATCCTCCAACCCATAAAGTCAAAAGATATTTTTTCCTTCCTGGCCAAAACCATAGGTTTCGACCAATATTGATACATGTTAATCCTAACCCTATTGTATGGTTTTAGACTAACATGTTTTGGGCCCAAAATCTCAATTTCATTATCTTCATATGGACTAATATTCCCTCTTGATCATCCATTCATGATAAAATAACCATAAGAAGCCTATGTAAACAAGTCAATCATACATCATTTGGGGCCCTGACACTTTATGTTCTCATCATGTTAAAATAAGCATAAAAGTCACATACCGTTCCCTAGACATCAAAGTAATTGATGCAAATCCATTAGGGCAACACCATCTATAGGTTTGAAGTCTCCTCATAACTCTATGAGTCTCCATCTTCTTTCCACAAGCAAGAAAAATGACCCTTCCCAAGTATTTGAGAAAGTGTGAAACTCAAACAAGGCATTGTTAAAGCATTATTGTTAGGTTCTGATTGCACTATGGTAGATATCACATGCTAGGAGAACAACATGAAATTTAAGCCCTCTTCGGAGTAGTGAAAATGTTGGTGGTGCATAGGGATACCCATAACCCACCTAACTTTATTTTGTAGGAACTCCTTCTTGCACTAAAAGGTTTTGAGGGTTTGATCAAAGTTTATAGAGTCATTCTGAAGGTAAACGAAGAAGACTGACATACATTGACAGTATTTTCGAGGTAGGCAAAGCACCCAGGAAGTTACAGGCCTAGATTCCAAGCAGGGCCAAGATTGTATAATAGTGTCATAACCGTATGTATGATCCTGACCTATTTCTATGGTTTTGCCCAAGTCTAGTCTCAAGTGCTAGTTCCAACAACGAAGCATTTCCAACCTTAGATCAACATGTTCCTGTATTCATATCACTCAAAATTTCTCAGATCCACACAGAATCAACTAAATACAATTTCTACTTTGTGTTTTGATTTCTAGGTTAATACTCATTTGGTGAAGCGTTATTCTAATTTGTGCAGTTAATGTTGGAAGTTAATTAAATCCTAATATTCCCATGTAATCATAATTCATCCTTTTTTTATGAATATTAATTAGGAACATTCGAAAGCTTAAAAAAGGTTGAGATTAATCACTTTAAAAGTGAAATCAAGCCCATGTCAGGGATTTGGACTTTTTGAGCATGTGCAAAAGTTTGACCAAGACTATGTCAAGGTTTGGGACTTCTCAAACATGTGCAAAAGTATGACTTGTTAATGTGCATGAAAGTCTTGAAATCCTGAAATGTAAAAGACTTAGATTATTTTGGGTTTTGAGGTTTGAGGAACACTTAACATGTAATTTGCAAATGTGCAAAGAAGTCACAAAATTCTGAAATACAAAGGACTTAGACCTTTTTGGGTTTTGGGGTTTGAGGATCACTTTGCATGTAACTTATAAATGTGTAACGAAGTCCCGAAAGTTTGAAATAAAAAGACTTAGAATTTTTCCCCCAATTTTCGGAGGTGACAAAGACGATGTAAAACCCTTGAGATTTTTGTAAAAAACCTTAATATTTTTTTCAGTCGCAAAATCCTGAAGATTTTTAAAACACTCCATTTTTTTAAAACCCTCAAATATTTTGAGAAACCCATAAATATTTTTTCTTGCTTGTTTTCTATAGGCTCGTATTTCAAGAAACTCTAAAAACCACCCAAAAAGAGGTTGAAATCACTTGCTACGAAGCAAGGTTGACTTTGTAATTTCTCCAAGTGCTTTAACACCTTCTAAAATCTCATACAAGGCCAATGAATGCAATATTGGTGACATGCCAGCTAAAAACCTAGATTTCACAACTACAAATGACATTCAACTACCAAAATCACTTTGATATCATGTCAGATTGGGCCACAAATAAGGATCAATGGATAGTTATGAATACACGTTTGTTAAATAATGAAATTATAGTCACAAAATCACACACTTACTATTACATTTATACCACCAAGTATGTTGTTTTATATATGTATTTTGTGTAAGAAAAGTATTCACTGATGACCCATCCCCTAGTCATGTCATTAGTTAGATGGTCGTCATCATCATTTGTCTTGCATATTCGTCAGTTGTTTTATAGTCCTGGCCATCTTTCAAGGAATCTTAGGTGTCGTTATTTAGTCATTTGTCATCTCTAGTCTTTGATTAGGGCGCCCAAGGTAGAACTAGGGCGCCCATAGGTGCCACGGTCCTTATTTTAGGCACCCTGGTCCGGACAACACTTGCATCTAATTTAGAGCCTCAAGGTCAGTCTTTGTAATTTTCCCTCTCATTCCCCTAGGTACTAGTCGGCATGTCGGGTTATTACTATCAAAATTTGAGTAAGAGATCCCTATATAAAGATAACATACCTACTATCTTATGGGCAGACTATCTACTATTAAGGGATATCTATCTACTAAGGCAAGGGGCTGCACTTGGGCATCATCACATCACACACACTATACAAGAAAGGGAAGTCTATTTTATTCCATCCACCATTTTGCATTACATCTAGTTATTTCTCGTTATCAGTGTGTCATTGACGTTAAGGCACCCTAGGGACACAATTTCACACACATGCACATAAAAATACATTTGGTCTGAGATGTAGTGCAACACTTAGTCGTAAGTCCACCCATTTGGTAGTTAAGGACAATCTAACCCATTCATTTGCATCTTTCTTTTTTAGGGTTTGTTGATTTTGTGTGGGGTTTTGTAGGAGATCATTCATCGGAGATATATGATATCATCAACAAAGTTATTGTGACAATCACGTGACAAAGATTGAGATATTGCGAAGATCTAGCGACACTTCCAGATTCAGGTCTTGAGCTATCATGCAGACTAGAGCACCCACATTGTAGACTAGTGCACCCACATGCGCCCTAATCCTCTTCTAGGCACCCCAGTCCTGTAACCCTGGAAAAACACACACACGAAATACATGGGAAAGGTCGAGTAAATTATTTTTTGAATTTTAAACGACACCACAAGAGATCACAATGGGCCACAACTACTCACGATAGGTTGGTCAAAACACTAATCACATAAGCAACAAGGAATCATACCACACCCATCATAAACAATTTACTATTCTCTTCAACAAGGCACAATGTAATATTCTAAACACAATACACAATTACAGTTAAGGACATCCCACGATGTAAAATATTTTAAGGCTATGTATTTGCTAAAAATGTCTTTCAAACTTGACTTTACGATCTAGAAGATTCATGATCTGATTTGTATGATTCTCCTTATATCTTTTATATTAAAGACTAATTAGCTTAAGATCAAGTTTTCAAATAGAGGATCATCTATAATATGTTAATAACTTGCTTAATTCGTTTGATTTATAAAAGACATTTTCCATTTCTCATAAGGTTAATTATCCATACTCAATCTATTGAATCTTGTTTCCTACCTCCATTACACAAGGTGACGAGTGCAAGCTCCAGTTGAGGGGAAAGTATCATTTAGTTTCGGAACTACCACCTCCTTATGCAAGGATCAAATGTTTAACAATAAATAAGAGAAGATTACAAAGCACTTTGGAAGAATTTAGAGGAAGAAGAGCGAATTGGATTCATCTTTAAGATCTCATTAGTTATTAACCGGGATTTTATTGGGGCTAAGAATCTATCCAGAATGATTAAAGGTTTCACTAAGGCTTCACTTGACGAGATTGACATAGGTATATAAATTATGTTTCCAAAGGGTGAGATAGATTGAATGGTTTCTAATCAGTCTTCTCCTACTTATGATGACCTTATTATCTTCCAAAATCTAATCATTGATTTCACCTTAAGATCATTTACAGACTTACCATAAAAAAGTTAATGTTGATTAGTTTAGCTTGGGGAAAAACAAGGTATATATATTTATTACAAAAGATAGTTTCCTCTTTGATCACTTAAGGGCTCAAATGTTATCAAGTAGATCACATCTACATATATATATATATATATATATATATATATATTTTAACTTTTATAAGGATTTTCCAACCATTTTATTATGCTTAGGATTGCATTGTTACTATATCCTAGAAGGGTTTACAACACAACATTTTATCTCAAGAGAAAATTTTACCATTACTATTTTGTGAAAACTAAACATGGTTACATCAATTCTTTCTAACACGACACACAACCCAAAGGGACAAAACAATTCTATGGAACTATGACTAGGGAACAAAAGAGTAACAACATTAATCAAGCAACACTGTACTTTTTTTAGAATTCCTATAATCCATTAAAACCACTCATAACAATGCGGTGATCTAATTTTTATATTTTCCATGATAGAAAAACAAGCCAAGGTTTCAATAGTTAAGATGACATTACTCCACAATACATTATACTAAGGCACTGACCCTCTTCTAAAATTTCCACAAGACCCTTTCCAGAGTTTTACAACATAAAAAAAATTCATACAAAAGAACTTCATAACCAAGATTGATGCAATATTCTATAATTCTTTCCCTCATCTACTCACAAAAGCCATCTGCAACAATTAATAACTTGAGTCAGTTCGTGAGAACTGACAAAGATAAGACTACACATAACAACAATAAGCTACTATCTAACAATATACATAAAGGAAACATTCTATTCCAAGAATTTTATTGAAGCTCTAAATACTAACAACTCCTTAAGTTATAATAAAATTTCTACCATGTCAATCTAAGAAGAAAGTCTTATACTTCAGTCATGAACATTGTCTCAAAAGCAACAAAATTTTAACCACCAAACAAGTAAAACCATAGGCCTAAAGAGTTAGAAATAAAATGTCGAGTGTGTTGTCCACTCAAAATTCCCCTGCTTTTAAGAAGTTGAAAATTGAAATTTTGAGGCTAAGTGTCTTTTTTGCTGTCCTGATAATGTGAAAAGTCAAGAAAATTGGGAAAATCTGCGTTTTTTTGGGTCATTTTGTGTGGTTTTCGGGCCTGTTAGACATTTTTGTCCCGTGTGTCCCAGGTTCATTCAGGCTCTTTGTTCCCCGATCGGGCCGGTTTACCCGAAGTCTATTCTTTTCGGGCCCGTCAGAACTTTTTGTCCCACATGTCCTAAGTTCACCCAAACCCGTTGTTCCCTTTTCGTCTGATTCGTCCGATTCGCGTATTCCACGTACTTTCATCCTGTATGTCCCAAAAGCATTTGTGCGTCTTTTCCCCGCATCGCCCGAATCGGCCGAACCGCGTACTTCGTGCTTTCGCGTCCCTCGTGTCCCAAATGAACCAAGTGCCATTCGTGCTAATTTTTCCCGCTCTACCCGAATATCTTGCTTTTCAATTTGGTAGACATGTATTTAATGCACATTTATTGCCTTTCTCTCTCCTAAACGACTATATAATGAACTACCCCCTATGTGTTTTTGCACACTGCTTTCATGTTATCTATTGCTCAAACCCTTGCAACCAAAATTTCTGCGTGTGTATCCATTTCCCTTGTGATTCCATCCCAAGTCTAGCTTGCAGCTTTGCTCTCCAAGTTACTATCAACATGAAGATCAAATTCCAGGGGTAGGAACAAGTTTCACCACTCGAGTCTGCCGTTCCCGATATCGGGGACAGTGAAGTTCGCCATCTTGATTTTGGAGATTTTTGGGCAAGGATGACAAATGCAAACCCTTCAGCTATGGCATAGATGATTCATGACAGTGGTTTGGCATTCGCTGGTGGCTTCCCAATTTCAGTACAATGTGCAGACACAGTACTCACTTACGGAGCTCATTTCAGTCTCGACTCAAGTGAACTAACAAACGTGCATGGAGAACTCATTGCCAAGTTAGATTGGACTCAGTCTACTGCTAACACATCAGTCCCACGAGGCGGAGACATAGCCGAGGCGTTGAAGAGATTCAGACAATGGATCCTTAAATCAGTGGGTCCCTCCCAATCTTGAACGCTTGTCCTTCTTCTCCTGATTCTTCTCCTTCTTCTCTTCTTCATCATGAATTTATTGTATTTAGTTGGTGTATTGCAATTTGTAGCCCTTTAACTAATCATTAGTTAAAAGAAGTAGTTACCGGGAGTAACTAATTTGTAAACTATATAATGGCCTCTCCTCGCCATTTTGAAGGGGAGGAAGGAAGAACTTGGCTTATTTCTGAAAGTGTAAATAAATCTTAAAGAAATCAATACAGAAGGATTTTTCATTCTTTGTCCATCTGGTTTCCTTTATTCCTAAGCTATTCATTTAATCTTGTTAGATCATTTGTCTGTATTATGCTGAGAAGCTTTGTATTCTTGCAGATGTTATATACAGAACTTTGTGTCTTTTCAAATTTCATCTTATTAATGTGATACAAATGATCTTATTCCAATTCGTTGTACCCTCGCATGCATAAGGAATTACTCTGTCATCTATAATTCTGAATGGTGCTTTTCTGCTTTTCTGCTTGTTCTCGCATTTTCATTTCTCAGTCCTTTTGTGATTGATGATCCTTATAGAAAACACTTTCATAATATCCAAGTTCCACAAGAAAATCATGCTTTGTATATGTATAAATAGGTTTGTTTCTGAATAAGGGAACCTCTCCCATTAAAGAGGAGGGACTTCTTGTCCCCTGACTGTTGCTCTTCTTGAAGTCCTTTTTGGCGACCAACAGTTTTTGGCGACTCTGCTTGGGAATCATAATCCAGTTCTATAATCATTTATTGATCATCTTTGATCTGGCGACTCCACATTTTACTCGAGGGAGAAGGGCCCTTGGTATTGAAGATTCTCAATTTCAGCTCTTGGAACAGTAGGGTTTTCCTCTCCCTTCAACAAGAAGAAATAGAGAGGCTCGTTCAACAAGCACTCCTCCTGTCCAAGATAGAATCCCTACGGGTGGTATTCCTTCAGAGCAAATCAGTCCTAATCTTCGAGCTTTGATTCTTGCCGGTGTTTCAGTTCCTCTTCAAGCCATTTTTCTAAGAATGGCGGTACCATTGCCTTGGGGCCATTGTGTTGGGCCTCTTGCCCTTCCTTAGCCTTTGCATGAGTTACCTGGAGGTAACCGAAAGAACTTTCCTAAATTCAAAGGCGATGGTAAAGTACATCCTGATGAACACATCGCAGCCTTCATAGTTGCATGCCGAGTTCTGGGAGTTGAACATGAAGGCGTCTCCATAAGAATTTTTGTTGAGACTTTACAAGATAATGTTGTTGATTGGTTCTATCACCTTCCGGTCGGAGCTATCACTAGCTGGAACACAATGAGAACTAGGTTTGAAAACCGTTTCAAACAGGCAGAAGACGTGCATGCTTTGCTAGCCCAAATTTCTCAAATAAAGAAGGAATCACAAGAGCCCATGAGAGAATTTGTGGCTTGATTCAACAGGTTGATTAACAAAATTCCACCAAATACTCAACCTGTAGACCAAATCCAAAAATGCTTCTTCTTAAACGCCCAATTTGCCTAAAGTTAGTTATGCACTGAGAAGGGCTAATCTCGCAACATTAGCCAAGGATCAAACTCTTGTTGTTAGTGTTGAAGATGATTTAATCATGTCAGGGAAGTTGAGGAGAGACCCTTCTAAATCTAAGTCTACTTCTTCCTCCTCTTCCACTCCTGGACCTAATACTGATCCATTGGTACAAAAACTTGCAAATGATCACATCGACATTAAGAAACAATTGGCTCAGCATACTCCCTATGCAGACGTTCTAAGGAGGAATTTTCAGCCCAGAAATCATTTACCTACTTCTCAAACAAGGCTAGTGCTTGAAGGACCTCCTTTTAAAGTTCCTGTCAATGCAACCTGTGAAGTTGAGGAACCAGAGGATGAGGAGGTTAATGAAGATTGTGAGGAATTTGTTGAAGAGGTTGATGACGAAACAGATGAACTTGAGGGATCTCGAGTTAATTTCTTCACTACTGAAGGCATTGATGAAGGGGATGATTATGACGAAGTAGTGGTAGACATGAATAGTGAATCATACGATGTCATGACTCGAGAGCAGACAAATCAGAGGGAGAAAGTGATGCAGCCCACCAAGAAATCTAAGGAGCAACCGAAAAATATCCCTGTGATTGCAAAAAGAGGATCTCCGATCCCCATTTCATCTACACCAAAGGTGAGTCATGTCAATTTTGCTACTAAAGTTACTTCTTTTTCCCCTAAAATTGATAAAACTAGGATCTCAAGTGATGATAACCCGTCCACTTCTGGGTCTTTCAATATTATTGATCACTTAAAAAAGACTAAGGTTTAAATCTCAGAGGCTGAATATTATCAAACCCATCCCAAGGCTTTTGCTAAAATGATTCACTTTGTCAATTCCCATTCTAAAGCTACCTCTAAAGGCCTTTTACCTACTCCTTCTGCACCACAGCCTAATCTGGTAGCCGCTGTCACCTCACCCAATGACAAAATCAAACCATTTTATGTAACACACCTTATAGATGGCCATAGACTCAGTAATTGCGTCATAGAATTGAGAGCATCAGACAATGTAATGCCTGCCAAAGTAGCTCACGCCTTAGGCTTGACTCTCACACACACTTACGGATCTTGTTATTCCATGGAGAGTAAGGAAGTGCCCTTGGTCGGAAGAATTAAGGACGTACAAGTGGCTTTTGCTACTTTGCCTGAGAAGAAATTTTTGGCTACTATCTTAGTAGCAGATATTCCTCCTTCATACAGGATGTTGCTAAGCAGGAACTTCTATAAGGATGTGGGTGGAGAAATTCAAATGGATTGGTCACATGCCCTCATACCTGTTAATGGGCAAATGAAGAAGCTGCTGCCTGAGAAGCAGTCTGAGTATATTGTACAAAAAATGGATGATCCCAAAGCACAAATACTCTATGAGGATATAGGACACGACAACTACATGATTATGTCTCCAAAAGAAATCCAACTCCCCAAAGTCTCACCTAAAGATCCTAATGATGTTTGGATATTAGAGTTTGATGGAAGTTGTTCTTCAGCTGGTTCTGGAGCTGGTGTCATATTAGTGTCGCCTGAAGGAAGCATTCATCCTTTCTCATTCAAGTTGCAATTTGAAAATACCAATAATATAGCAGAGTATGAAGCTCTCATTCTTGGACTCCAGGTGGCAAAATAACGGGGTGTGAAGAATCTTCTAGCTCGTGGGGATGCGGAATTGATCCTCAAACAAGTTAGAAACCTCTTCCAGGTAAAGAATGGAAGGTTGAAACATTACCGGAATCAGGTTTGGGACTCCAGTGAATTTCTTGATGCCTTCTGCATCGAAGCAGTGCCTAGGGAAAAGAATACCAGGGCTGATTCTCTAGCAGTCTCATGGTCATTGCTTATTCCTCATCCTGACTTTTCTCAAGATAAGTTCACCATCAAGATGATGCATAGACCTAGTGTACCTGATAATACAAGTAATTGGCAAGTTTTCAATAACGATCAACACTTGCTTTCTTTCTTAGAACTCAAGGATAATTTTAAACAGTCGTACTTTGAAGGGAGTGATAATTTGCCTCGTGAAAGTGTGCCCTTTAACAAAGAAGCCACCCAAGAAGAAGAAGCGGATCTGGATGGATGTATCAAACTCAAAGGAAATAAGATTCCAAAAGGATTGGTGAGTTTAGAAAAATTGTTTGACAAACACGACAGGTATGTAAAGTTTAGAGCTTCTACTGGACCCCAACAATCAGCCGAATATGACAAAATCAATATTGGGAGTTCTACTAATCCTAAACTCGTGAACATTGGAAAATGTTGCACCTCAGAAGAAAAGAAGAAGGTAATGAGTCTTTTGAAAAAGTATAAGGATGTTCTTGCTTATTCCTATGAAGAAGCTTTCCAACTAAAGGAGATGTAGCATTTTATTCCTCTCAAACCTAGGATTAAGCCTTTTAAATAGAAGCAGAGGCAATATAATCCTAAAATAGCTGACACCATTTTTCAAGAAATACAGAAGTTATTGAAAGCCAAAATCATTTTTCCTATCCATCATTCAACATGGATTGCCAATATTGTGCCCGTTAGAAAGAAAAATGGTGAGATTTGTATCTGTGTTGACTTCAGGAATCTAAATCAAGCTTCCTTGAAAGATAATTATCCCTTACCTATGATGGATCAGGTCTTGCAAGCAGTAACGGGATCCGAAATGTTGTCTATGCTTGATGGATTCTCAGGATATAACCAGTTAGAAGTTAATACCACAGACTAACACAAAACGGCTTTCACTACCCCTTGGGGTACCTTTTCTTACAAAAGGATGCCTTTTGGGCTCATCAATGCCAGTGCCACTTTTTAGAGGGCTATGGATTTGGCCTTTGGAAGTTTGAAAGGAAAGTGTATCGTCGTATACCTTGATGACTTGACTGTATTTTCTAAAACAAGGGCGGATCATTTCCAGCATCTAGAGATAGTTCTGCTAAGATGTAGAGAACATGGGATCTCTTTGAATCCTAATAAATCTATTTTTTATGTCACGGAGGGGAAATTATTGGGGCACGTTGTCTCCAAAGATGGTATAAAAATTGATCCTGAGTGAGTTCAAGCTATTCAGAAAATTCCTCTTCCAACCAGCAAAAAGGGAGTCCACTCTTTCTTTGGTAAGATCAACTTTCTGAGAAGGTTCATCCCTAACTTTGCAGAGCTAACTTTGAATATCTCCCAAATGATGAAAGGAAAACAAACGTTTGGTTGGTCTTCTGAAGGGAAAGAATCCTTTGAAGGTATTAAAAGGGCCATTGCTAAAACTCCTGTTTTGGCATGTCCAGATTTCAGCAAAGATTTCATTATCTATTGCTACGCCACGGATAACACCTTGGCTGCTATTTTGACTCAAGAAGATTCTAATGAGCACAAACTCCCAATTGCATTTATGAGCTATATTCTAAAATATCATGAGTTAAAATACACCATAATGGAAAAACATGCTTTTGCAGTGGTTAAAGCTGTCAAGCAGTTTCGTTTTTACATTCTTAACTCTCACTCCACGGCTATCAATTCAATTCTCACACAACAGGAATTTGGATCCAAGAGAGGGAACTGGGTGGCCAAGGTTCAAGAATATGATATTGACATCAAACCAACCAAGCTCGTCTGTGGAAAATGCCTGTGTGAACTCATCGTTGAAGGAGCTAGGCATGAATTATTGGAGGATAAAGTTGGTCTTCCTACCGTTCTGTTTCTTAGCTCAATTGATGAATGGTATGCTGATATCACTCACTTTCTCACCTATGGAGAATGCTCCTCTCATTTTACTGCCAAAGAGAAGAGATCTGTTAAACTAAGGTCAACCCAATATGTGTTGTGGGAAAACACCTTGTTTAAACGTGGGTTAGATGGAAGGTTTTTGAAATGTGTGGACAAGGAGCAGCAGAAAAAGCTACTCTCAGCTTTTCATGATCAGGCATGTGGAGGGCATTACTCATCAACTGTCACTACTCATAAAATACTTCGTGGAGGATATTACTAGCCTACCTTATTCAAGGATGCATCAAAATGGGTTGATAAATGTGAGGCTTGTTAGACTTTCGTGGGTAGACCCAAATTGGCCTCCTTGCCCCTTAAACCAGTTGTGATCGAATAACCTTTTCAGCAATGGGGTTTAGATTTCATTGGAACACTTAATCCCTCTTCTAGTGCTGGTCATACCCACGTATTAACTGCCACAGATTATTTCACCAAATGGGTAGAAGCCATCCCAGTAAAGAGTACTACTTCAGAAGTAGTATGCAGTTTTATCAAAGAAAACATCTTGATAAGGTATGGTGTGCCAAACAAGATCGTGACAGATAATGCTTCAAAATTTTCTTCAACTGAGATGATGGATTTTTGCTATGGACATGGCATTTCCCTAGCTCACTCCTCATATTACTATCCTCAGGGAAATGGGCAAGCAGAATCAACAAATAAAAACCTGGTGGCCATAATAAGGAAATTAGTCAATGAATCCCAACGGAACTGGCACAAGAAACTCTATGATGCTCTTTGGGCAGATAGGATCACACCTAAGAGAGCCATTGGGATGTCTCCTTTTCAGGTAGTATACGGAGTGGAGGCCCAATTGCCAGTTACAGTGGAGCTTCCAGCTCTGCATTTAATGAAGGCCATTAAAGATACCAGTTTCAATGATTCTTTGGATAAGAGAATCATGTATTTTCACAAATTGAATGACAGATTGGAAGTTGCTGATAGGATATCTACTCACCAACAGAAAGTAAAAGTCTTATTTGATAAGAAAGCCAGGTTCAGGGATTTCAAAATTGGAGACACTGTTTTGTTGTGGGATAAAAGGCATGAACCTCGTGGCAGCCATGGAAAGTTTGATTCCCTTTGGCTCGGACCTTTCAAAATCAGACACTTCGCTGGTAAGAATTCTTTTTACCTTGATTATATGGATGGTTCTTCTCTCCCACTTCCTTATAGTGGGCAGTACCTGAAACTGTTTAAGTTGTAGGTGATTAGGAAGTCCTGTGTATATTCTGTATAGTGTGTGTTTTCTCCTTTCCTTCCCTTGTTTTTGTGTGTTGTTTGCGGTGTTGTCTTCTGTATTGGTTTGCTTTTGACTCTGTGGCCCAATGGATAAGGTACTGGTATGCTTCCCCGAGTTTGTCTAAATTCTTGCCTTGTCTCATTCTTTGAATTCATGCCAAGTCATCCCCAGAAGGAACCAACTGTTGTCCACTCAAAATTCCCCAGAATTTTAAGAAGTTAAAAATTAAAATTTTGAGGTTAAGTGTCAATTCTGTTGTCCTGGTGATGTGAAAAGTCAAAAATTTGGGAAAATCTACGTTTTTTGGGTCATTTTGTGTGTTTTTCGGGCATGTCAGACATTTTTGTCCCGCGTGTCCCAGGTTCATTCGGGCTCTCTGTTCCTCGATCGGCTGGTTTACCCGAAGTCTGTTCTTTTGGAGCCCGTCGAAACTTTTTGTCCCACATGTCCCAAGTTCGCCTGGACCCGTTGTTACCCTTTTTGTCCGATTCAGCCGATTCGCGTATTCCGCGTACTTTCGTCCCCCATGTCCCAAAAGCATTTGTGCGTCTTTTCCCCGCATCGCCCGAATCGGCCGAACCGTGTACTTCGCGCTTTCGCGTCCTTCATGTCCCAAATGAACCAAGTGTCATTCGTGCTAATTTTTCCCGCTCTACCCGAATATATTGCTTTTCAATTTGGTAGACATGTATTTAATGCTCATTTATTGCCTTTCTCTCTCCTAAATGGCTATATAATGAACTACCCCCTATGCATTTTTTGCACACTGCTTTCATGCTATCTATTGCTCGAACCCTTGCAACCAAAATTTCTACGCGCGTATCCATTTCCCTTGTGATTCCATCCCAAGTCTAGCTTGCAGCTTTGCTCTCCAAGTTACTATCAACATGAAGATCAAATTCCAGTTGCAGGAACAAGTTTCACCACTCGAGTATGTCGTTCCCGATATCAGGGACAGTGAAGTTCGCCATCTTGATTTTGAAGAATTTTGGGCAAGGATGACAGATGCAAACCCTTCAGCTATGGCATAGATGATTCATGACAGTGGCTTGGCATTTGTCGGTGGCTTCCCAATTTCAGTACAATGTGCAGACACAGTACTCGCTTATGGAGCTCATTTCAGTCCCAACTCAAGCGAACTAATGAACGTGCATGGAGAACTCATTGCCAAGTTAGATTAGACTCAGTCTACTGCTAACACATCAGTCCCACGAGGCAGAGACATAGCCGAGGCATTGAAGAGATTTAGACAATGAATCCTTAAATCAGTGGGTCCCTCCCAATCTTGAATGCTTGTCTTCTTCTCCTGATTCTTCTCCTTCTTCTCTTCTTCATCATGAATTTATTGTATTTAGTTGGGGTATTGCGATTTGCAGCCCTTTAACTAATCATTAGTTAAAAGAAGTAGTTACCGGGAGTAACTAATTTGTAAACTATATAATGGCCTCTCCTCGCCATTTCGAAGGGGAGGAAGGAAGAACTTGGCTTATTTCTGAAAGTGTAAATAAATCTTAAAGAAATCAATACATAAGGATTTTTCATTCTTTGTCTATCTGGTTTCCTTTATTCCTAAGCTATTCATTTAATCTTGTTAGATCATTTGTCTGTATTATGCTGAGAAGCTTTGTATTCTTGCAGATGTTATTTACATAACTTTGTGTCTTTTCAAATTTCATCTTATTAATGTGATACAAATGATCTTATTCCAATTCGTTGTACCCTCACATGCATAAGGAATTACTCTGTCATCTATAATTCTGAATGGTGCTTTTCTGCTTGTTCTCGCATTTTCATTCCTCAGTCCTTTTGTGATTGATGATCCTTATAGAAAACACTTTCATAATATCCAAGTTCCACAAGAAAATCATGCTTTGTATATGTATAAATAGGTTCATTTCTGAATAAGGGAACCTCTCCCATTAAAGAGGAGGGACTTCTTGTCCCCTGATTGTTGCTCTTCTTGAAGTCCTTTTTGGCGACCAACATAGTGAAAAAGAGAGTTCCGTTATACAAGTTAGTACTCTAAACATCCATCCAAGTTTTGTAACATTATGGATTTGCAAGCTTCCTCAAAAGTGTATAGTTTCAGTTTAAATAAAATGGATAACCCCTTTCCATCACAAGTTCCTTTTAATGCAACCCTCGTTGCCATAATCAAACCACTCCTTTAAAAAATGCATTTACATGAATCACCAATGCCATTAAATTAACCACAACTCCAATCATAAATCAACAATGCATCTAACTATATACATACCCAGATGTCCCTAATAACCTTAATAATTCTATCAGAAGTCAACAAGATTTCAAAATGCATATATCATAATTGGTCAATAAAATATTATCAATTTCCAACAAAATCAGCGAGGTGCACAATTATAAATACCCCCAAAAGTCATCATGTATTAGAGTAAAGCCAAGGTAGTTCTGACAATGAAAGAGTACTATCCAAAAATGCACACATGTAACTTTAAATCTCGGTGACAAAAATTTCATTACAATTTAAGCATCATAAGGAACGGTCAATGTGCCCCTTAAGGAAAAACCTTAACATCTTGGTCCTACATCGATGATCAACAGGCGATTGGGTAAATGTCTAGTACCATAATCAAATCCTATAGTAATATCCATGGTGCAAAATAACTAAATAACTGGGTACCTTCACCATGATACCCCTTCATACTTAAAACTAACCATTGTATTCAGTCACACATAAAATTTTTGTAAACTTGCGGAATAGTTGAATATCGAAGGGACCACTTACTTAGTCCAAGAAAGGAGAACATGGAGGTCCAACAAACCTTGACAAACTCACCACTCCAAACTGGCCGACAATAAGGAATCAACTCACATTACATGATTTGTTTCCATAACCTAAAAGGATGATTACATGTCCTAAAACTAAAGTCCCTCCCAACCGGGATAGGGTACAATCTAGTGGTTGTCCGCTAAACTAAGGTAGCCATAACCCATGTGAACTGTGCTCAACATACCCATAAACGTACAATAAAACTTCATTGGTCTCGATTTCACTAATCCAAATTATTTAAGGAATAACAGAGGGGGCGTTTATAAACCTAGATGACAAAACAACTCACACACCCATAAGAGGCATTCTCTGATAGAGTAACTACTTGAGTAACCAGATCTAGAAGTCACAGAAATAGGAACAACTCAATTTTTCCATGAAGAAAATCAAATCTAATCATAATAATTTTGTATGAAAAGAAAGAGGTTTAAAGTTACAACATTCTTGTTTTCACAACAAAAAACACTACTTATAAATAACATGACAAACTTGATACTCAATCCCATAAATGTAGCTAATAAGGGTATAAGGTTGATCATTTAAGCATGAACATGCAACAACTAGAGAAGAGGGATACATCTATGTTGTCCACTTTAACACAGACAACTATTATTGCTAAAACAAGTAGATTTTAGGAGGAACGAAGAGATTTCCCAGCAAGGCTTACAAACCCACAACAAAAGCAATAGATATAAGTAATTTCAGGGAAGAGAAGGTTTCATTTCATGATATTTTTAAATTTTAGCAATTGTAGCAATGGTAGGTTTATCTTTCCTGATTCTCTAGCTTCAACAAGTCACCCAAACACCTCACAATCCTGTAACAACACTTCTCAAGTCAAATATCATCTCTTCTACTGCCTAGGTGCTTAAACTCCATTCCCATCCATGTTTAGCACTGGCAGGGAGCTCCATTTCACAAGTGACATTTGTCTGAAAGAGATTTGGCTAAAGGGATTGCCATGACTGTAGTATGTACACCAAATGGGTTTATTGAAAGGGCCCAAGAAACACGTGATAGATAGGGGGGAAAGCCAGACCCCACAACCTTGCAAACATCCTCTCATCCTGCGTCAAAAGGGGCATGAAAACTAGGACAAAGACATCCATTAGAGCACAATGGAAAAGGAATTTTTGATAGCTGCAGTCGCAGGTGCCTCAAGAGCGGTGAATGCACAAAGAGGAAGTATATACGAGGCAGGTAAACTACAGAAAAAGATGCCTCAAAGAGATGCAGTCTCATGGAAAAAGTAAAGACTACAGGATACACACAGGAGGACTAGAAAAAAAAATAGATTTGCTTACTCACATGTAACCAACATGTGTCCAACCTCCCTAGTTTGCCTATGCAGACATGTACGCATCCAGCATTAGGAGGGACATTTACAGTTTGCAACAGGAGCCAGGGTGGAATGAAATGGGGACAACGATCCAAAAGCATGCAGCCATCAACATTGGCAAGAGCAAAGCAACAGGAAAACAAGGCAGGAGAAGAAGAATCAACTAAACAAAACCAGCGGCCAAAGGGGGGAAAGGTATACGGTGAGGGGGAAAAATTAAATGCATTAACAAAACTGGCAAGAGCTCAACCACTCCCACCCACCAACAAGGATAAGCTTCTCCCCCACACCAAAATAAGGAATGACAAAATGGTGGGTAGATATATCAAATTATCCTTAAATTTTAAACGATTAAAACAACATGAAAGCAAGCCTAATCTACCAAGGGAGAAAAACTAGTGGTTAAAGCTGTCGAACAAAAACACAAGGCTATGACCAACCATGGTGTCACAACAAGGGATCCTCTTCATTTGCGTGAACTGAGGCTCACAGTATGGAAATGATCAAAATACAATAAAATAGCTTAACGATAATTAATAATAAAATTGATAACAATCGACAATAAAATAATAAAAAATAATAATCGTCGATCAAAAATTAAAATAATGATATCATCATTGTTATTATTATTATTATTATTATTATTATTATTATTATTTTATAGCTTAAAATAATTATTAATCATAATGGTCGACAGTCAAGCTCGATTATTAATAATTATTATTATTATGTGGATATTCCTTTTAACCGGACATGCCCTAACAACACCAAATTGTCATGCGAGCCACCTATAGAATTCAAGCACATGATTTGCCTTTAATAGGATAATCGTAAAGGACGCTACAGAGGCCCAATACTAAAGGCATCAACAATGACACTGCTATGCACCTAGGGAAAGGATGTTATGATGTATATGTATTGATGGAGATGTCGACATGTGGCACACATCCCCTTATCTTATTTTATCATTCATTTATGATTTATTATGCTTTATGAGGTCTTCCTCAGTATTGGCCATAGGTTAGAATGGTAATATATAGGGGTTAGAAGGTGTTGTAGTTAATCATCATATTGAGTATTTGAGTGTTATTGTATGGTTTGGAGGTTATCCCCTCGAAGCGATATTGAAAGTTGCCCCCTCGAAGTGGCAAAACTATTATATGAGCATATTTTCATCATTTATATATATTTTGGTGTTCTCTCATGTTAGTATGTTGTATATGTTCTGATTTATACAAGTAATATCCTTACAAGTGGTATCAGAGTAGCGATTTCGGCCAAAATTAGGGTAAAAACCCTAATTTTTTGTTTCAAATATATCTTGAAGAGGGTATCAAAAATTTTCCCAATTTTTTCATCATAATTTGGAAACATTCTAATTCAAAATATCTGAAAAATTCAGCTCCATTGGATCTGTTTTGTGGATGTTATTGGTGTTTTAGGTTTTTTCATAAATTCACTTTTCAGGAAGCAAATTGTGGTATTTTTTAGCAAAATTTATATTTTCAGAAAGCTCTTGAAATTTCAGTTAGGGTTTGTTCTTTGTGTTTTTATCCATCTACCGAAATATTTTTAGAATTCCTAAACCCTAATCATGATCACGGGGATAACAAATTTTTATGTAAATGGTGAGATGGATGCTAAAGAATGGTGGAATAAAATTTAAGAATATATATTTCTCATATTTCATGACAAGGAATAGGTTTTCACATTATCTTGGTGGTCCAGCATGGATTTGGTTTTCTGAGTTAAAAAAATGACAGGAAGGATTGGTCTTGGGAGGAAATGGAACAACTTTTTATGGATAGATGGGACCACAAAGAGGGAAGAAGAGTCAAAAGAAGATGATGGGGAAGAATATATTGAAGAATAAAGAGAGAAATAAGATGAAGATGAAGGTGAAGAAGATTCAAGGGAAGATGATGGTGCAACATATATTGAAGAATCAAATGCAAAAAGAAGTTGAAGAAGACTATGAAGAAGAGGAAGAAAAACAAGATATTGATGCAGAAGAAGATATTATAGCTCCCATGAAGGAAGATACCATATTTCAGTTTCATGGATGCATTCAAAGGAATAAGATAATTGTTTCCATAAACCCTAACAGCAAGTATAACTTCATCAACAAGGATATGGATCAACATCTACATATTCAAGAAAGTAATATCAAAGAAGCTCAAGTGAATGGTAAGAAAATTCAAGTTTTTGAAGATTTTAAAACTTACTATGGACAAATATACTTTACATTCAGATTTTTTTGCCTTATATATGGATGGTTTGGATATTTTTCTTGGGTATCCTTAGTTATAGACATTGGGGACAGTTAATATTAATATGAAAAATAAGTTTATGAAGATTTGGTACAAAAAGAAGAAGGTCACTTTACAGGATATCAGGCTTAATGGAAATCAAAGAAAAGTCAATATATACCATGAGGATGATTTAGAATATGGAGAAGAAGGGAATAAGGATGATTCAAAAGAGGAACATGAAGAAAAATAAGGAAATTATGATTCATCTACTCAAGAGAAAAAGAAAATATCAAATGTAAAGGTGGAAGAAGAAAAGAAAGTTCAGAAACAGGTTGATAAGGTTGAGGATACTACAACTACAGCATATGGAAATCCACGTCAACATGAGAGAAAAAAATCATGGAGATATCCCAGGGCACATCATATTTCCAACCAATATAGATATACAGGTAATTGGAGGAATAATCACTTTATTTATGCAGGGGATCAATGGAGCAACAATTATGAAGCATGGAATCCTTATTATGGTTATCCTTATTATGGTTATACATGGAATCCTTATTATGGTTATGCATTGAATCCTTATGTTGGTTATGCATGGAATCCAAGGATGATAAACTATGGTCACGAATGGAATCAGAGTAGCGCAACGAAATATGGATATTAGTTAAGATATGTATCATCTACCAGGATCACATATGGACGGATGATGAATCATGGCACAAAGTGTGTAAAAATTTACAACACACTCATTACATGGTTTCTTCTTATGTTTCGAGGACGAAACATGTCAAGGAGGGAAGGAATGCTATGCACCTAGGGAAAGGATGTTATGATGTATATGTATTGATGGAGATGCCGACATGTGGCACAAATCCCCTTATCTTATTATATCATTCATTTATGATTTATTATGCTTAGGAGGTTGGCCTCAGTATTGGCCATAGGTTAGAATGGTATATATAGGGGTTAGAAGGTTGTAGTTAATCATCATATTGAGTATTGGAGTGTTATTGTATGGTTTGGAGGTTACCCCCTCGAAGTGGTATTGGAGGTTGCCCCCTCGAAGTGGCAAAGCTATTATATGAGCATATTGTCATCATTTATCTATATTTTGGTGTTCTCTCACGTTATTATGTTGTATATGTTCTGATTTATACAAGTAATAATTAATAATAAAATTGATAACAATCAACAAAGAAATAATAAAAAATAATAATCGTCGATCGACAATTAAAATAATAATATCATCACTATTGTTATTATTATTATTATTATTTTATATCTTAAAATAATTATTAATCATAATCATAATGGTCGACAGTCAAGCTTGATAATTAATAATAATAACCAAAGATCGATAATTCATAATAATTATTATTATGTGGATATTCCTTTTAACTGGACATGCCCTAACAACACCAAATTGTCATGCAAGCCACCTATAGAATTCAAGCATGTGATTTGCCTTTAATAGGATACTAGTAAAGGATGCTACAGAGGCCCAATACTAAAGGCATCGATAATGATGTGAGGAGGCAAGATGGAGAGGAACGATGTTAATCCTTCTATGTGACAAGGTCGAAGTCAACTAATGGTCAATAAGAGCGCACACAACCATTCCACGCTTAGTAAAAGAGTCACCGAAGTAAGAACTAGGGTGAACATCAAACGAGGCATTACAAGTCCGGTCAAATCTTTATCTGCTACAATTTCCTGGGTTGTACCATCATATTTTGCCTCATCTGCACATCATCCTGTTCAGTCCAGAATCACAGTGAGGTAAGTCATTTTCAAGTTAGTACCCTTTTCCCTCCCATTTCAATTATCTTATTTCATTTAAATATCAAATAAAATTAGTTAGTGTAGTCATTTTTACACCCACCAAAGAACAAGGGAATCCCATGCGTGCCGACCTATCACCCAGCGGGCGCTAGGTGCTCACCCAAGGCACGCACGGGTGCCGAGTCTCTCTTTTATGTGACTTAAGTGGGAACCCATCATCTATGTCAGGAACTTAATGAATAAAGGTGGAAATGAGACATATAACCATTATAGGGCTCAGAACGGCCTCTAGAAAAATGTATTCATTCCAAATAGAGGGTACTTACAGATAATAGATAGAACTACAACAGAAAGGAAAATATATAAGGATTTACATCTATTCCATAAAATCCATGAACAGATATTGATATGAATCGAAATCAATTAGATTCATACTCATTCATGTTTGTAACCTCATTACATTCAATGAAACCATTAGACTACCACAACTTGATCAAATCAAAGTCATACATCACAGTAGGGATCATGTCCTTCATCCATACAAAGAAAAATTTATAACCTAGCCCCTTAAAACATTACTCTCTTATATAGCTTCTACCCAATCCCATAGAGTTCTCGCAGTATTTCTATAGAGCTCTGCTCTCTCTATTCTCCTCCTTTTCTATTATGCGAGGCACTTATTATATATAGGTTTCTTTAACCACCGACTTGCTTTCAGGGGCTACAGATCCATTGCCAAGTGTCCAAGTGGTCCTCCATAGAAGCATGCTCCTTCAGATCCGAGCTCTCCACTCCTTGTAATGATGGTCTTCTAGAATCCTCCATCGCTAAGCATATTCCTTTCATGGGCATCACGTTGCCAGGCTGGCACCTTATCCACTTCTCATTCGCTGTTGGATCATGCTTTTCTTGTGTCGTACCCAAAATGCCCAATATGGATAAGACCTGAAACCTTAGCTTTGTCTGCACGTGCGTCACGAGTTTTTTTAAACCCTTCCTTAAACCCTATCCTGTGCGCCTTCTCCTTGCGCACCCTTCTTCAACTAGGCCTTGCGCGCCTATGCACCTTTTTGTACTTAGCCAATATTTTGGGGTCCCAACATCACCCCACACTTCACCTATTCTTCATCTGCGGGAACACTCCTACCATGATAGAGTTTGCGAGAATCGTATCGAAAACTATGCACCACAATGAAGTTGCTCTCTAAAGGAAATGTAATAGCTCCAGTGTAATCACAAGGAGGAATTGATTAATCAATGGAAGAACTTGTATAACAGAACAAAGCTTGCACATATAGAGAAAGACAACGGAGTATCTTGGCATACTCATAAATGTCAAATGAAGGAATACATATAGGGTGCTGAGTAACCCTAGTGCATGACACACAAGCAAACCCTAAACCTAACCCATGTGAGATGACCCTCCATATGTGAGTGGAGGACACATAGGATCCCACACACCAACATCCCCCCTTCATCGAAGTTGGGGTAGCGGCTATGATGAGTCAGACTGAATAAGAAGACAATCCTAAACAACTAAGAAAGATGTGTTTATGGGGCCTGACAACTAAAGGCCTGATAAGGTACCCATATACAAACAACATCTTCCTAGAATAAAAAATAGAAGGACTATATAGCCCAAAGAAGTATGAGCAGCTGCATAAAACCTCACCCCAAGAAGAGACCACAAGTGAAGAAACTTCACCTCAGTGAAGGGCTTGGTGAATATATCTACAATCTGATCAACTTTTTGAATGTACTGAATGTCAGTGATACCATCATGAATAAGATCTCGTATGAAGTGCATATGGATCTCAATGTGCTTCATCCACTGATGCTGAACTGGATTTCTACAAATTGAGATAGTGCTCATGTTATCACAATAGATAATGGTAGGCCGTCGAAAGTGGATGCCAAACTCTGTCAGAATACCATGTAGCCAAACAACCTTTGTGGAAGTGTTAACTACTCCTCTGTATTTTGCCTCTGTAGAATATATTGCAATTGACATTCTTCTTCTTGCTAGACCAACTAATAGGACCCGAACCAAGATAGAAACTGTAGCCAGAGGTATATTTTCAATTATCTAAGTCACTGATCCAATCAGAATCTATGAACCTCAATAAAGTCAATATTCACCCCTCCATAATAGTGAATGCCATTAGTATAGGTGCCACAAACATAATGAAGGATCTACTTAGTTGCTTTCCAATGCAGCTCATGTGGCTCCTGCATGAATCTGGACATGATCCCAATAGCATAAGATAAATTCAGTTGAATGTGAGTTAAGTAAATAAAGTTCCCCACCAACTATTGATAAAGGGTACTGTTATCATTGAATCACAACACCCCTGCATTTATACAAGTGCATATACTTGAACTCACGGTGTGATTGGATAACATGGGTACTATCTCCAAGTTGTGGGACTTGCTACTTGAGATAGACCTCCAGAGAAAGTTGGTTCTTGCTCCTAAACTACCTGCCACAATCTACTCTAATGCAGGGGAAACTAACTATTCTAATCTAAATTCCTAAGGGACCAGGGAGAGAGAATGCATAAAATGAAAGCCTACACTAAAGCGGTGATACACCAGAAAAGGAGGGTGTGAGAGTAGTCTCCAAATGCGTGAAATACAGAGGGAAAGTGCACACTAGAAGAGGTGATGACAGTTCTCCATAATCTAGCAAAATGCATTCACAACGATATTCCAAGCATACACAATGATAATGGATCCCTGCAAGAACATAATAATAGACACAATATTCTTGTAGAAAGATTAAAGGGGCAAGAAGAATGCAAGAAAACACAGCAGGGGAAGATACATCCACAAACTGATATTTTATTGCTTCATGATATGCACAGTTCAATCTATTACAAGATAAGGGCCTGGATCACCATGCAAGGAGTCCACTACAAGGGCCTGCAGCACATTGGCTTCACAAAGTAATTTTGACAGAGCTTTGCTATCTGAAAACTCCTTTCTACAATGAGCCCAACACTCCAATTTATAGAAAAAATGAGAAGGAAAAGAGAAGGGGAAATATGAAAATCCCGAAATCTGTCCTTCAACCACTTGTAAGAGGCATTAAATGGAGTAAAATGATTATATATTACTTGCAAAAGGCTCCCCATACTGTCCCAGGTGCTGCAGTAGAGAAAGAATGATGACCATGCCTCTTAATTGCACTCCCAACCACCAAATGAAACACTGTTATGAACCCAGCCACGTTTTCTAAAAAATCTCAACCAATTTCTCATCAAATCCAAAATTTCTTGATTGATGTACATCGGGCTCAGAGCCACGATTCCAACGGTACAAATTTTGTGTGATTTCGTTGAGAAATACAAAAGTTATGGCCTTCTGAGTGCGGGCAACTATTTTGGGTCTGGCAGGCGTTTTCTGTCATTTGACGGGAGTGAGCATTAACTGACTGTAGCCGAATATGTTTCTCTTAATTAAATATATCTACCCTCATTAAAAATAAGAAATTTAGAGGATGTCGTGCTCGTTCCAGAAAGTCCAATTTTATGAAAATCAGAGCTCGGAGTCAAAAGTTATGGCCGTTTGAAGTTTCACGGGTCAAACGTTGACTTTTCTCCTTTGCTGTTGTCCGTTTCGGCTTTTCGCGTCCCTCGTGTCCCGCACGTACCTTTGTCCCAGACTGTCCCAAACAAAAATCTCCTGCTTCGGCCGATTCAGGCTTCCTTGTCCCTCTTTTGAAGACACGTGATTCCATTCGTTGGCGGCTCTGGCTTTCACGTCCCACGCGTACCTTTGGCCCAGATGTCCCAGTATGAAAGTCCTCTGTTTCGGCTAAATCGGCTGGTTCGCGTCCTCGTGCGTACTTTTGTCTCCAACTTTCCCAAATCGTGCGTAACAAAATTCGGCGATTTTTTCCAAAATGGACTTCTTGCGCCAAACCGGCTGATCCGCAATTTTCGTGTCCCTCGCGTCCCAACTGTTCCAACTGTTGTGCAGACCATGCCTGGTGGCCTTTCGGCTGATTAAGTGGCCCAATGTTCCTCATTGTCAAACTGCTGCGAGACTAGGACTTAGCTGATTTTCTTCATGATTTTTCCTGGCACCAAGCTTGGCTTTTGTAAATTTTTCACATTTTTAAAACTTGCTGGGTTTTCTTCTTAGACAGGAGAGTTAGAAAGAAGCCGAGGGGACCCCAGAAACATGATTTTTTGCCTTGAATCAATATACTTTCTCGGGATTGAAGAATCTGATGCATGTTATCAAAATTACCTTGAGGGGGTGAATTTTGGATAACAGGTACCATCAACCAAGGGAGTAGAGCAATCAAAAACACTCTTAACCCCAAAAAGAAAAGGAGTAGGAGAAGACTTGCAATCAGACATCATGAAAATGAGCAAGCAAGTCAAGAGCATACTTAGGTTGCAAAACCAAAATTCTCGAGCCAAATTGTGAAATATGGATCCCAATAAAGTAATGAAGCAGACCTAAGTCAATCATGGAAAACCTGTTGGCCAAGGCAATCTTCACGTAATCAATGATGGAGGAAGAGCTTTTTGTGATCAACAATTCATCAACATAGGGAACAAGAATGAGTATGGAGTCATCTTGCCATAGAATATAAACATTTGAATCAGAGTGACACCTAGTAAAACCCTGATGTAAGTAAAAAGGATTCCATCTTGGAATACCAAGCCCGAGGGGCTTGTTTAAGGCCATAAAGAGACTTATTTAACTTACAAATGAGTGAGGGATCATGGACATAACCCAGAGGTTGTTCCATATAGATCTCTTCCTCTAAATCACCGTGAAGGAAGGCAATCTTAACGTCCATTTGATGGAATTTCCATCTGCTTGTTGCGACAATGGCAAGGGTCAGTCGAATAGAAGTCATCTTCACAACTGAAGAAAAGGTTTTAGTATAATCAACCCCAGCTATCTGGGAGAAACCCTTAGCTACTAATCAAGCTTTAAAATGTTCGACGTCTCCATCTACTAGCCATACTTTTTTCAGAACACCCACTTACACTGAAGGATTTTTCTTCCTTTTGGAAAAGGGGTGAGATCCCAAGTATCGTTCTTCATGAGAGAGGAATACTCCTCATCCATGGTAGAATCCCACTTAGGAATACCAGAAGCCTCCCAAAAACTGTGGATAAAAGGAAGAGGTGAAGAAAGAGTGGGGTCCAATGAAATTTGAGTGAGTACATCTCATATATGAAGTATCTCCAACTAAATCTCTAGCACTTATACAAGGTTTTCCTAGCCCAAAGAGGACCAGGAGGATCAGGCTTTGAGTTCGAAGATTCATCACTCGAGTGAGAAGGGACATAGTCCTCATCATAACTACTGTCAGAATCGGAAGACTCAAAGGTTTGATAGGTCTAGGAGGATCAAGAAGAGGAACACACTCAACAACATCATCATCTGATGAGTCAGAATCCGAATCAGTAAGCTAAAGAACCTCGATAGGTAGAGAAGTAGAAGTCAAGAAGACTCATCGAACTTAACACTTCTCTCAATATAAAGCTCATGAGAAGTAGGATTCAACAATCGATATCCCTTCACGCCATCAGGATACCCTATAAAGATACAAGGCTTGGATTGTAGTTCCAAGGCCTTGTGTTTCTTCTTGGGAATCCGAGCCATAGCCTTGGATCCGAAGACTCGAAAGTGCTCAACATCAAGCTTGCATCCAAACAAAACTTCAAAGGGTGTCATCCCTCTTACTGCCTTGTGTGGAACATAGTTCTAAATGTAATTAGCACAATTCACTGCTTCAGCTCAATACTGCAGAGGAAGAGACTTCGAGTGAATCATACAAGTGGCCATCTCCTTAAGAGTACGGTTCTTTCTTTCTGGGACTCCATTCTGTGAAGGGCTATAAGCAACTGTATGTTGCAAGGAGATCCCTTCAGAAGTACAGAAATCCATGAACCTATTGTTTACATATTCACCTCCATTGTCAATTTGAAGAACCTTAATAGACCATTCCACATCTCAACAAGAGCCTTAAAGTCCTGAAAATGTTCAAAGACTCCAAACTTAAGCTTAAGAAAATATACCCAAGTATATCATGAATAGTCATGAATGAAGGTGAGCACATAAAGAGCTCTAGTAAAAGAAGGAGATGGAAATGGACCAGAAATATCATTGTGAACAAGATTGAAAGGACAAGTAGCTCTCCAGGATTTTCCTTTGTCAAAGTTCTTTTCAGGATGCTTTCCAAGGGTACAACCCTCACAAAGACCCTTAGAAAACTTGACGCAGGATAACCCGTTGACCATTTCATTTTGGCTCAATTATTCAAGGTAGTGATAATTTAGATGTCCGAAATGCTCATGTCATAGCTTACTAACCTCATTTGCATGAGTGAGCAAGGCAGTGGACGTAGAATCAGAAGTAAAGTGGGAAAATGTATACAACCGTGAATGGTGATCCGCCTTTCCCTCAGCCACTATAGTGTCATCGTTAAGCTCACGAATAATCATTGAGTTAGGACCAAATTCCACTCGCATTCCTTCACCAAGGTGAGTAATTTGGTAAACCGATAGGAGATTGGTAGAGAGATCAGGAACACTCAACACTTGGTTGAATGTTCCCCCATCCATCTCTACCGATCCACTACCAAAAACCGACACGGTCGTGTCATTACCCATCGTGATTTGGGACATACCACAAGGCTCGATGTTGGAGAACTCAACATGTGAAGAAGCCATGTGGTGCGAGGCACCAGAATCTATAATCCATGTCGATGAAGGAGTAACTTTGGCTACAAGGGCCTTTCCTTTCTTCTTATCAGATTTAGAACCTTTTTCAGTAGAAGACTCGACCTTAAGAGCATTTTGTTTAATAGACTCAGAAACACCTATTTGATTTTTCTCAAGTAAATGAGTAAGGTGATCAATTTGTTTTCTCATACATAGATGCTCTTTATGACCAGGCTTCTTGCAATATGAACACAAATACTTGTCTTTCTGTGCTCTAGGCTCAGAAGTTGAAGTGTTCGTGTTAAATTTAGTTTTGGTCTTGGTTTCCTTCTTAGGTTGATCCTTTTTTTTCTTTCTTCTTTTCAGTCTTCTTTTCCTTACTAGTACTTGCTACAAGGGCATGTGACTTGGACTTGAGAGACCCCATTTGAATGAGTTTTCATGTTCTCGAATGAGTTGGGATGAAAAACAATCAAAGGAGGGTATATTCCAATCCTTTCCCAAGGCAACTTTTGTAGCGTAAAAAGTTGACACAAAGATAGAATATTTAGGACCTAACTTAGAGAGAATCGACAAGATCAGTTGAGAATCTTTCTTCTCTACTTGACATTCCTTTAACAACAATCTAGTGTGGACAAACTTAGAGAAGAATGCTTGTAGGTTTTCAAAATCACTAGGATTTAACCCTAGTAGTTTGTTTTCCAACTCATGCACTCTCATGTCATCTTGTTGTCCAAACATTCCATCTAACATTTTCCACGCAGAATTAGGTGTTTCAAAGGACTCAATGTGGAAGAGCAAGTCAAGGAGAAACAAACATGCAAAGAAGACCTAAAGCTTCATCACTATGGTTTAACCACTTAGATTTTTAAGGGTCGTCGTCTGGTTCAGTCTCAGTTCCCATGGTGATGCAGAATAACCCTTTACCCCTTAGTTTCATAATCATTTTCGATCTCCATTCGAAGAAGTTGAATGACGTAAGCAAAGGAATTGAAAGTGCATCCATAGTGAAGAGAGAGAGAGAGAGGAGTGTAGAAAAGAAACATAAGAATCACAACCACCCAGGACAATATAATAACCCCCTGCTTTCGACACTTTATAGTTTAGTGTGTTGAATACAATCGGGTTCGAGTGTGCGTCTTGAAACAGTTGGTAACTCACCTTACAATCAGCGTAATAACGCGCAAGAGAGGAGACCACAATTATGTTTCGTGGAGCGCAACAAAGTGACACCGTATACAAGTATAACTTGTAAAAACCTAGGAAGGAGGCGAAATCAAATCCTGGTTGTGAGAAAAAGCGTCTCACGTCGCAAAGGATACCCCCTTGCTACAAACTATGGCGGATGCACTCACTAGTCGCAAGCAATAATAAGGGTAACAACAAGTTTTAAACAAACTCAAGATGAGTCCCGATGATCTTTAGAATGTTGGAAGGGAACGCAGAAGACAAATAGGTGCTTAGAGTGTCACTGCACACTTGGGTGCATGATTAGTAAAAAAAATCGACAATAACACCTAAAATTTATCGTTTAGAAACGTCTAGTTTAGCTAATTTTAGAGCTATTTAGGACTCAGAAAAAAATGACAATAAGCGTTAAGAAGGATAATTTTTAATGATTTAACTAATCGAAAATTAAGAGCAAATTAAGGTCGTAATCAATAAAACTAGATTTAATTAAATTAAATATAATTAATTATGAAGAAATAAATCCTAATGATAATTAAGATCTAATTAAAAATAAATACTAATTAAAATACTCCCTTTTTAAAGAAATTCCCCCCTTACCGAATATACCCCACTTTTAAAAAAACATTCCACTTTGACAAATATTCCCACTAAAATGAAAAAAAAAAAACTACCTTAAATAAGTTTAAATGAACTTACCAAACTTACCCAAAAAAAGTGGCTCAGGTGGTTGGGCTCGACGTAGATCTCGGTTGGTTGGGCTTGGTGTGGATATGGTGGGGTGGATCCCGAGTTGGGCGTGGGAAAGTAGGGAGGAGGGAGAGAGAGGATCTCGACGTGGATCATGGTTTGAAGCCGTTGGAAGGTGGGCCAAGCAGGAGATAGTGTGCTCGGTCATGGGCGAAGACCCCAACAAGGAGGTCGGAGCAGGCTCAACACATAGTTGGAGGGAGAGATCCATTCTGGAGAGATCCAAGGTGTTGGCCTTGGGGCTCAGGGCATGCACAGAGGAAACCTAAAGTGACATGTGGGAGCTAAAGGCCTGGGAGCTTGATGGGAACACACGGGGAGTAGGGCAGGGGATGGCTCCACATCGGGAATGAGGGCCTAGCAGGGTCATGAGGGCCAAGGGAGACTCCAACGATGAGGGAAACTTACAGGGAAGGATGCTAAGGGGCAAGCCCACACAGAGGAGAAGGGACTCACCAAAGGCCCAAAATGATTTCCCTAGGCAACAAGGAATGAAGCATGAGCTCAGGGAAAAAAAAAATGACTCGGTCAGGTTGGAAGAAACCGGTTTGAAGATGTATCTCGGTTAGATAGCTTGAAGGAGGGGTAGAAGGAGCTTGGTGGTGAGCACAAAACTACCAAACATTGAAATTTGAACCTCCAAGCTACAAATGAAAAAACTGTATTCTGCAAAAAGACATGCAAAAAACACATAAAAACCAGAGATCTAAAAAATTCCATTTTAATAAAAAATTAAAAAACCAAAAAATAACCTCTTATTTTAACTGATCTACCAGATTTAGCTGTAGTTAGCCAATTGTAGGTGTAAAACCCCTGGAAAAAAAACTCAAGGAGATCTGCACATGCATGAAGAACACAGCAAAACTGAATAACTTTCCAAGAGCAACTTGTTAAGAACGTTAGCAATAAAATTCCAGAATATAATGATCGAAAAACTTGCATGAGGAGTAAAAAATGAAACCAAGAGTAATCACAACTCAAATAATGAATGCACGTTTACCCGATCTCAACTTTGATACCATGAAAGAGTTTGCGAGAATCGTATCAAAAACTATGCACCACGATGAAGTTGCACTCTAAAGGAAACGTAATAGCTCCAACCTAATCACAAGGAGGAATTGATCAATCAATGGAAGAACTTGCATAACAGAACAAAGCTTACACATATAGAGAAAGGCAGTAGAGTGTTTTGACATACTCATAAATGTCAAATAAAGGAATACATATAGGGTGTTGAGTAACCCTAGTGCATGACACACAAGCAAACCCTAAACCTAACCCATGTGAGATGACCCTCCATATGTGAGTGGAAGACGCATAGGATCCCACACACCAACAAGAATCACAGTAGACTTACGTCTTGGAAAAATAATAAGGGGATGAAGAATTTGGGAAAGAAGAAAGAATGGGGAAGTGATGGCATTATTGCAACAAGCTAGGAAAATCTTTTTGCAAGTTGGCCTCCAGCTTGTTCCAGACATCGACTTTGTTTTGTGCTCTATGGTAGAGGTCACTGACTAGGGCGCTTACCTCTCCAAAACTTAGTCCATCTCCTTGAGTATTTTTAGTGTCAACAATTTTATCCAACTCCTTGCTCATGTCTTCAAGTGCGTCCATCCTTCTAGTAATTTGTGGGTACAGTTCCTTCAACCAGTTTTTGATTGAACCCCTTAAGTTTTCAATGGCCTCAGATTTCTTTTCGACCTCATAAAGGATTATGTCGCTTTCCACCCTATTTCCCTTATTCTTCTCTTGAAACTCCTTCATCTCTGCTTCGTGAGTGGCGACCAAGATGCTCGCCACTCTATCCCTGTCTGGGTAGTTATCATACACGGCCTCAGCAGATTGGGTAGCAATCTTGACATCCACAAGTACCTTACTATACTCAGCAATGATTGCTACCACTTTCAATTTGTCCTCCCTCACCAGGCGTGCTACCACTTCTTCCACGGACTCTAGGGCCAACGGTTGTCTCTCCACGGCAAGGATGCGTGCCAGATCTTCTAATCATTCAAGAGTGGATTCATACTTCTACGTGGGTGGCGTTAGGTCTGGATGCTTCAACATAATGGCGCTTGTGATAGACTCCAACTTTTTGTATACTTCACGTACCTTCGCCTTCTCATCCCTTAGTTCACACTTTAGCTGCGCATTGATCAACTCTTCTTGTTTCAAGCCCTTAGTCTTCTTAGACAGCTCCTCTTCCTTCTTTTCTAGTTTTCCCTCTAGAAATTGTACTCTGTCATTTCTTCCAAAGAGCCTAGCCTCAACCTTGACTGCGACCGCAACCTTGTTGAGTGCATTACACAACTTCTCATCTGAGACTTGTTGGGCATTTACCAAGGGGTTGGCTCCCTTAGACTTCGGTAGATGATTTCCCCATCTTCAAACCTTGTCAATATGGGATGCCCAAGAGAGTCCTGCGCCCTCCTCATCAAATGACGCCATAGCTAGAAGTTCTTCTGTGGGTATAGTGCTCTGGAAGCATGTGCGTAACACCTTCCTTTAGTCATCAACATAGCCCATGACCTGTCCTCATTCTGTATCAAGGCTCTTCCTTCTCAAGCGTGTGGTTTTGGGGAAACTCACCATTAGACTAGGACCTCCTCCCACACTGACTTGTTCTTTCTCAACGCTTTCCTCCTTATCCTCTTCCATCACTATGTCAACGTTGTGCTCTAATTATTGTTCTACCAAGGCCTTGATTATTTTCATTGCTTCTCTTTTTGCCACCTCGTTTACTTGCTCCTGTGTAAGGCTTGGAGTTTTCTACTCCTGCGCGCCAACCTCCTCACTTCTTCCCATGTTTTGGGCACCTTCCTCCTCCTGGATACCCTTGCGCCGCACAAAAAGGAACTCATGTTCTTCTTCTCCACCCTCTTCTTCTGAATCGTGCACGTTGAAGACAAGTGGCTCTTGATCTCCTTCAAGATCATCTTCTTCATCATCATCATCCTTTTCACCTATGTATTTCTCTAAGCTCTCAGTTTCTTCCGAGTCGGCCTCCTCTTCTATCCTCTACTTCTTTCTGAGAGGTGACTCTTTCGCAGGGGATCCAACCTTCTCTGCTTCCTCTGACAACTTCTCCTTTGCGAGGGGTTACTTTGGCGCCTCTTCTTCTGGGGTCTTCTCCTTTACTGGGGACTTCTTCCAATGTGTATAGGTGCTAGGTTTGGCGCTTGCCATCGACGTGCTTACTGGCTGGGTAGTCTGCACACTTGGTGTTTTTTCTTCTTCTCTCTCCCTTTTCTTGAGTGCAGGATTTCTTCTACCTGTGGGATCTTCAGGTATGGAGACATCATTCTCCAGGTATGTGCCTTTCTCGAACTTTGGCCTAATGCGGAGATATACACACACCACAGACTTTCTTGCAATTGGTAGAGTCAGGGGTTTCATCATTCTGACTTCATGCACTACGTACTTTTCCATGTACGCGTGCTTCTTGGGGTAGACCAGTGTCCTGCGCATCTCCCTGTGGTCCTGATCAACTTCACTAAGGTCAAACCTTAGTCTCTTTGCTTTTTGAACCTGTTAACTCCCACTTAGAAGTACTAGGTGGTGAAGGAGAATGGGAGTTTACACCATGGGCTCATGGTTTCATCCACCAATTATGAATCTTCCTATGCATAAGTGTTGGTACATAGCAAACTCAGCTTCTCCCTTTGTAAGCACCGGTAGTTGCTCTGGGATTCTCCACTCTGCCCCGAACACATCCCTTAAGCGCTTATACCACTTGTCCAGGCGCGCCTTGTGGGAGGTTGTCATTGTTTCACATGTATACTTTGCAAATCTTTTTGCAAGTGAGGGATCTTCAGTCGGATACTCCCAAACAAACCTTTCTACTGCGTCAGGCACTCCTATCTCTGAAAATACAATTGTCAGGAGGATATTTCCAAAGAGTATCTTGTCTCCTTCATGTGCGCTATTGATTATCTCATCTGTAATGAAGGCCGATAAATTATAGATTGTGCCCTCTGATATTTTTTTGCATACATTCAACCAAGCCTTATTCACATGCGTCCACCTTTCTTGATCATTTAACTTTGTGACCAGGTGCATGGCCATTCTCATGATAGGATTTAGGATTTCCGCAATATCAAAATACCTTGACCCCTTCTTGTAATCATATGTAATGATGGTTGCTTTGATGGTGTCCTTGTCACTCAGGTCATCATCTATGCTTTCTCCCTCACAGATGAGGCCTGTAAACTTCAAAATTAGCTGAGGAGTTATGCACATCTTGCGCCCCATGAAGTAAAAGTGGTCCTCATGCACATGTGACATCAGCCACTGATAGAGGTGCCCAGGCTTTCCAAAGTAGGGTAACTCATAGAGTTGCAATAACCATGCCTTCTCCAACTTCACTTTTACCTCATCACTATAGATGGGCAAACCCTCTGGTGTCCTTTTGTTCATCAGGTACACTAACTCCAGTGCCATTTCCTTCTCTTGTTGTGTTTGTGTGATGGTTATAATCACTCACCGCCATCTTTCTCAAATGGGATTCCCACTCCTTCCCAAGCAAAAACTCCATCTGGGTACTGCATTTCTATATACCACTCCTCATTCATGCTTATGGTGGTTGTTGCTGGCTCTCTACCCTTGCCCTTGCCCTTGCCCTTGCCCTTGCCCTTTGGATTCTTGGGTGACACAGTTGGTTTCTTGGGTGCCATTGTCTAGGTCCTCTTATCACTTCAATCTCTTCTTGTTACTCTGCTCTTCCACTTCTTCCAACCTTAGATCTCAAACTTGTGAAGAGAACCTCTTAAACCCGTGCCCTAGTTTTTCAAACCCTAACTTGGGATAATTCTTTCACAAGACGACACCTTCTCACAACTTCTCTTACGCCCATGAAATCCCTTCCTTCTGGTTTGCAAATCCAAACTAGTTACTCACGCTCAAACTCTTCAAATTTTTCTTCACACAGATCAGTTATGGAAGCCCTAGTTTGCAATGATGCAAAAGCGCTTCTTTCTTCGTATGCACAAAGTAAATAATGAAATGCCTCGACCCTCTATTTATAGTTTTTCCCACTTTGTAACATTAAATTCTACCTTACCTACCACCATACTTTAACACTTAATGCAATTTTTCAAACAAACCTGACTTTAGCACTTTAACTCATGCACCCAACCTTGCGCAGACAATTCTCCAACCTTCTGGCGTGCAACCAATCCATCTTGACATGAGACTCTTGCACACATGTAACCAACACTGAAGGCACTTCTTCTGTCATGATTTTTGCTCTCGCCTACCTCGTGTTGATTTTGCGCTTCTTCCTCTCTTGTACGTGGATCCCCAATGTAGCCTTATCCTGACACCAACCATCCTTTTTCACCTTTCCTTGCATGTACTTCCTTCACAGGGCCATTCAACTGGGCTTTCCAATGCAATCCTTCCTAGTGCTTCACACTTCAATTTCTTCCACCTTACTCCACCCCACACTAAAATGATGTGCGGTCCTCTCCGCAGTTACAACCTTCAAAAAGTAATGAGATTATTGGCACCCAAGGTGCAACACAAAACAACAACGAGAAAGGGAAACACAAGAAAATAAAATGCATTAAGGGAAATCCTAAACTAACTGGCAATACTGCCTTATTTACAAACACCAAGAAGACTTATTTATAGTAGGGCTTCAGCCTACTCCCATTGAAGTGTCTTGGCAATCTCGTCCCATCCAGCGCTTGTAACTGGCATGCGCCTGAATCAAGGATGTACGAGATGGTGTAGGGACCCAACCAATGCACTTTTAACTTCCCAGGATGGCACAAAAACTTGGAATCATATAGCAACACCATCTGGCCAACCTCAAACTTCTTGTTCCTAATGTGGTGATCATGTCATGCTTTTTGCTTTGCTTTTTCTGTTGTTTGGCTCCATTTGGCCAATGATCACCTTTCATCCAGCTTCATTAATTTATCAATCCTTTCTTCCAGTGCTTGCTCATCAGCCAACCCTCCTATGCACACTATTCACAGAGAAGGTAACATGAACTCAACTGGTAGGACAACCTCCATGCCAAACACCAATTGAAACGGTGTGGCTTTGTTCAGCCTTTTATAAGTTGTCCTATAAGCCCATAATACGGACTGATACCTTGTCATCCCAAATCCTGTCTTCTGACATCACAAATCTTTGTTAGGGTATGACTCAGTATTTTGTTAAATGCTTCAGCAGTTCCATTTTCCTGAGGGTGATAGGGAGTAGTTTTGTGATGAGCCACCATGAACTCTGCTAATAGGATCCTCACAGTCTCATTCAAGAAATGTGTACCCCTATCGTTGGTTAAACTTAAAGGGCATCCATACCTTGTGATAATGTTCTCCCATAAAAATCTTGTTGTTGTAGCTGTTGTACAATCTTTAGTTGGGGCTGCCTCTTGCCCACCTTGTCAAATAGTCCGTGCAAGTGATTACATAGCGTGATCCAGTCCTACGTGCGGCTGGTGCAATAGGGCCTACAAAGTCTATTGCCCATTTCTCAAAAGGTTCAGCACTAGGGATAGGGTGCAAAGGCATTTCATCTCTCTGTCCTGGCTTGCCAATGCACTGACAATGGTCACATGCTTTACAATACTCCTTGCAATCCTTATACAGAGTTTCCCACCACAATCCTGCCATTAATATTTTATGTGTGGTGGCATCACCTACATAATGTCCACCTACACTTCCTCTGTGTGCTTCCTCTATGATGGTGAAGCACTCATGCTCTAGTACACACCTATTCAAAACTTCATCACGCCCTAGTTTGTATAAGTCCCCACTAATCAACATGTAGGGCATGACATGTATGGCTAGTTGCTTTTTCTCTAATGTCTTCATCCCTTCTGGTGCCATACCCATTTTAAGGACACAACAATATCCTCCAAGTCTGAGGGCGTGCGCCGCAACCTAAATAGTTGCGCATCTAGCATGGTATCTTCAATGCTTTGTACGTCCTCCCCTGAATCAATCCTAGACAAATGGTCAGGTCTGGAATTACTCTTTCTTGGTTTGACAACTACGGTGAACTCAAACTCTTGGAATAATAGCATCCACCGACATATGCACCCTTGTAGGATGGGCTTGTTCACCAAATATTTTAATGCCATGTGGTCAGTGTAGAAGATAAAGGGAGTTACCAATAGATACTTTCTGAACTTATGAAGCGCGTAGATCATAGACAATGCCTCGCGCTCAGTCGTAGTATAATTCTGCTCTGCTGGTGTCAACTTCCTACTTGCAAAGCATAGGGGGTGATCAATAATTCCCTCACCAGGTTGTGCAAGCACTACCCCAATGGCCATTTCTGGAGGCATCTACATGAACATGGAAGGGCTTATCCCAAGAGGGGAAACGTAATATAGGTGCAGTGACAAGCCTATCCTTCAATGTGTCAAATGCCTTCTGTTGTGCCTCTCCCCAATGGAAGGCACTTTTATGTCTGAGAAACTCTTCTAAAGGCACGGTGATCTTGGCATACCCCTTGATGAACTTCCGATAGTAGCCCGCATGTCCAAGAAACCCGTGCACTGCACTTTGACTAGTTGGCTCCCCAATCCCACAATCACAATTTTGGCAGGATCCACCAGCAGGCCTTCTTTGCATATGATGTGTCCCAATAGGGTCCCAAATGGGGTAGAAAATACACACTTCTTGATGTTGAGGGATATCCTCAACTACTGACACCTTTCAAACATCAATCTCAGATTGTCACAATGGTCCTTGACCAGTCCATACACGGTCCAATCATCAAGGTACACTTGGAGAAACTTATGGATGAAGTCCTGGAAGGCCTGCACTAAAATGTGTGAGAACACAACAGGCGCATTCTTCAACCCAAAAGGCATGACCGTATAGGAAAAATTCCCCACTCGGTGGTGAAGGTTGTCTTTCTCTGGTCTTCTTTTGCAATCCTCACCTGGTGATAGCCTAAGAACCCATCCGTGAAAGAGTAGACTTCACGCCCTGCCACTCCTTCTAAGATTTCTTCAGTAAATGGGGTTGGGAAGGGATCAATGATACACATTACATTCAGGTCCCTGTAATCAACACAGATCCTTATCCTTCCATCCTTTTTGATGCTAATCACCATTGGACTTATCCACTCTGACTCTTCAACAACTTCAATAATGCCTGACGCTATCATCTTATCTATTTCCTCCTTGACCTTCACGCACAGGTTAGGATTCATTTAGTATGGTCTCTTCTGACTGGGTGTGCACCTTCCTTCAACTTAATTCTCATTTCCCCCAAGGAATGGTGAATGCCTTTGAGTTCATGATACCACGCATGGAATAAATCCTCAAACTCATGTAAAAGATCAATGATCTTAGAGACTTCCTTCTCTGACCAATAATCTCTGATGATAGCCTCTTTAGGCTCTTCTTCTGAGCCAATGTTAACCTTCTTTATCTTTAAAGGCTCATGATAGGCATGCGTTCCATTCATCAGCACTGTCTATCACCTCGTGCGTCCCTACAGAATGGTCAACATCCAAGTTTTCCATCTTCTTCACCATCAATAACATACACCATCTTTCCCCTTTTCTTTTTCCTAAACATGCATGCTCAAACTGTATCTCTTATGTTTCTTCTTCCTCAAAGCACGCCTCCAAGCATAGGTTCACCTAGCAACTCCAGTAGCCTATCTTCTTCCATGGCACTATCCCCAATGGTAAGGCACTTGACAACCTGCAATGCCTTATCCACCAAGGGTTTTGTACTCCGATACTCAAATGTTTGAATGAGATCAGCTGCTAACTCTTGCCAATTCCCTGTCTGGCGGTGTGTCTCAGAATGAATGTACCATGCACATGCACAACCTTGAAGTGTGGAATACAACTTGTGAACCCATAATGAAGGTGGAAATGCTTCTGTGCTTCCCATCCAGGCTGTCTCACATGCTTGGATATGGAAGGAAGCAGTCTCTTTACCATGGTAATATTTTATAGTGGTGGGCACGTTGCTCCTGCAAAACCTTACAGAGAAGGAAATTCTCACCTTGTGTCATTCCAAGAGATTATCCCGATGCGTTTCCCACCAGTGTGCAGTAGTTCCTGAGTAGGACGTAACTTAACATCCCTCTTCGTTCATTTTCCTCCTTCCACTGAGCTTCCATCTTCTGCAAAAAGACCTCAGGGAAGGCTCCTCCTGAGTACTTAGGTAGCTCCTTTCCTCCTAGGCACCAGACCTATACATGCCTTTGTCACCTTTGTCACCGATCCTCTCAAATGTCATCCGATTAACTCATAGGTTCCATGTGCCCAATTATCACATGCTAGACTAGTGGTGTCACTTAGGGACTGAGCATCCTCAAACTGGATAACTCCATCGGTGGGATGGATTATCTCTAGATCCCTGATTGAGCACACATATATTCTATCCAGGACCTCTTCTCCCAAAGGTTCAGTATAGGGTGTTGACTTCCCATCAGCCAGGGGTATGATGACCCGTTCCTCCTCATTTTCAAAGCTTATGTATCCCTTGTTGAACCAAAGATCCACATTATTCTTATAGCACCATGGGCACCCAAGTAGTGCTGGGAAATTATCTACCTCGGTGAGTGCCAAGACTTCAAAGTCCCCAGTAAACTTAGCTCCTTGAATGGTGATAGTTGCATCCTTTAAGACACTGATGGGCATTGCCTTCGTTTTGTTTTCCATATACAACACATTCGAAGATGGCTGTAATGCAGGCCTTCCCATCTGATGCCAAGCATCCAAGGTGAGAACATTGACCTCCACGCCTGTGTCAATGAGGATATTACTAAGGAGCCATCCATCCACGACCACATTTAACGTGATCTCCCTATCATAGTCAAGGCTGTGAGGGGGAAGGTTTGCATGCAAGACCTTCCTCTCGTGCTCTTCTCTGCGCATGTGGTACCTTCTCTCTCAACCATGCTCCTAGCAAGGGAATAATATTCTCTTGTCTTAGCATTTTACATACTTCCTTGACCTCATCCAGGTCATCTTTTGTGCCTCGACCTTCCTTCTTTGCTCCTCCCTCCTGGACTACTCCTTTAGACACTGGATTTCTCCTTGTAAACTCTGAATGACATCCATGGTTTCTTGATATACCTCCTTTTGATGCATAGGGTCTGGGTACTTCCCATGTACCACTTCTTCCCTTGAAACCAGGTTCTTCTACCTTGGTATTTCCTTTTGTGTGTGGCCTCTACTCTTGTTGTTACCATAACAGGTTCTAAGCCTACATCATGTGTTACCCATGGCATCCATTGTGTGTCCATCTTCTTAATGCTTACCATTGCAGTGCCCTTGTCTTTCCGGTGTTGCTGATTCATGTGCTCAAACAACTCAGGGCACTCCTCATACTTGTGTTTCTTCCCGCACCATGAGCACTACAATAGGTCTGGGCACTCTCATTTGTAATGCTTTGTAGACCCACAATTAAAACAGGTTCCACATGGGAACTCACTTCTTCCTCCTCCGTGGTTACCATGACCATGGAATCCTCTGTGAAATCCCCTTCCACATGTGCCTCCATCTGCGCACTCCTCATAACGGTGATCATCACCTTTAGAACTACTGGCAATGCTGGTCTGGTGCACCCCATGATCAATGGCCTCATGGATCTGGTCAATAAGCCTACAATCCTTAGTATCATGGGTTGTAGAGGTGTAGATATTATAGTAGCAAGACACATTCTTCTGAATTGCATGTTGTAACAAGGGGCATCTACTTGCATCATGGTCCCCATGAAAAATTTCACAGTCTACTATTATGGTGCGTACTGTCCTCCGGGGGAAACTATCCTTGACATGCCCCTCTACTTCACAATATGTACACCATATACCACTGCGAGTCTCATGGGCTGAGTTCGCAGACAACTTCTCCAGCTGCTTAGCCATAACAACAATTTGAGCCTCCAGAAATGGGCTAACACCTAGTATCAACACTTCCAACAGCTTCGTCATGTAGAGCGGCTTCTAATGCCTCACATGGGTCTGTGAAAGTTTTATGAGATAAAGCTCTTCTAAATGGAGTTATCAACCCCCAAAAAACCATTGAGCATGTTGTGAAGGGTGAATGTCATATGACAATTTTGACAGGAGGGTTTTGAACTGTGCATCATACTCCCACACACTCTCTGCCATTCCCTGTTGAATCTCCTTCAGGGTGCTGATGCTCTTCTGTTCAAACTCAGGGATGTGGAATTCTACCAAGAAGGTGTTCTTTAAAGCAGTATAATCCACCACCATTTGATGAGGGTCATATTTCCTATACCAGCTATGCACGCGCCCTTGCAACATCATTGTAAACTGACTAGCCTTCTGCTCTGGGGTTGTGATCCCTTTGCGCGCCATAGCAACTCACACTTGTGAACATGTTCTGCAACATCTTCAATACCCCTGTAATCTAGAAAATGTAAAGACATCTCAAAGAAGACTTGAGGAGGTGGCTGGGGCCCTTGTCCTCCTGAGCCAGAGCCTTGGTTTCCTCTGGTGTTTCCCCACCGCCAGACCACCAGATCCACTAGGTCCTGTGCCTCCTAACCCACCAGACCCACCAGATCCACCAGGTCACTAGGTCTTGTTCCTCCTGACCCACTAGATCCACCAGGTCCTGTAGTGGTCATGCCAAGGGTCCCCAAAGTTCCACTGAACTATGTGTTGATGGTCTATGATAATGCCCCACTACCAATAGTGTACCCCGCGCCACTCCCAGATGTGAGACCGAAGGCTTGTGTACTTGCTCCTTGTCCAAAAATTCCTCCTGAATACTGGAATAGTATGTGTAGCCATAGAAGTGGGAAATGAAAAATTGTATCTCCTGGGCACAGATCTGTCACTTCCACTGATACCAACTGGGTCAGTGATACTCCTTCCTTGATCTGGAAAACCAAGTGCCAGTTTTGGTCACTAGGTGGGTTTAGATGCATGCCAACGAACTCTTCTCTCTCCACATGATGAACTCTCATCAGAAGCTGAAGGGGTCTCTCTTATGCGCTTGCCAAGATGGGGTAGCACAGACTACTCAGGTTCCATGTCCTCTGCGTGAACCTCAACTCCTTCCTGCAACATCTACCTCCATAGATCCATCACACTTGTAACCTCACGTTGTCTAGCAATCTCCCTTTCATGCACTTCACTATACTTGAGTCGTCTCTCCTCCCTTTCTTTCTCCGTCGTAATATCTTCCATCTTCCTCCACCCTAGCTTCCTCACCCAATGCTCAGAACGGTTTAGCTAGCCATCAAAAATGCCTCTAAACTCAAGGTAACAATCAAGATCTTCATTTCCAAGAGGAATAACATGTAGAAATGATCCTCTGGGCTCCCGCAGAAACTCAAACTCAGCAACTTCCAGACAAGAATATGTAGAAATAACATACTCCAGAGTGTAGCTAGCCAACACACCTTTCCACCAATGATCCACAACATGAGTCCACATCAGATCTGCATCCTACAACCTCTGGTATTCTTCTTGGGTCCACACGCGTGATCTATAATACCAACTTGATCTAGATGCATATGCTGAGAGCCATTCATACAGCTCTACTGGGAAGCAATAGAAAAAAGTTTCATATAAATCATGGTAGAGGTTCTCTTCTACCCATCTACATGCATCAAACTCAGATCCAATGCTAAATCTCTGAGAAAATTCATCCTCCATGCTTTTAAACCATGATTCAACACTTTCCAAGGTTAAACGCTCTGTCATCACTTATTACACAGATCATGATGTATGTCATTTCCCACTACAACTTCAAAAAGAGGTCCTGGCAACAAAACCAAGATGTAGTCATTTTTACACCCATCACAAAGGAAAGGAAATCCCATGCGCGCGGCCTTTCACCCAGCGGGCGCTGGGCACTCACCCGAGGCACGCGCGGTGCCGAGTCTCTCTTTTATGTGAGTTAAGTGGGAAACCATCATCTATGTTAGGAACTTAATGAATAAAGGTGGAAATGAGACATATAATCATCATAGGGCTCAGAATGGCCTCTAGACAAATGTATTCATTCCAAATAGAGGGTACTTACAGATAACAGATAGAACTACAACAGAAAGGAAAATACATAAGGATTTACATCTATTCCATAACATCCATGAACAAAAATGAAAAGATATAGATATATATGAACCGAATCAATTACATTCATACTCATTCATGTTTGTAACCTCATTACATTCAATGGATCCATTAGACTACCACAACTTGATCAGATTGAAGTCATACATCACAACAGGGATCATGTCCTTCATCCATACAAAGAAAAATTTATAACCCAACCCCTTAATACATTACTCCCTTATATAGCCTTTACCCAATCCCACAGAGTTCTCGTAGTATTTCTGCAGAGCTCCACTCTCTCTATTCTCCTCTCGTATATACGATCTTTCTATTATGCGGGCACTTGTATATATAGGTTTCTTCAACCACCAACTTGCTTTCAGGGGCTACAGATCCGTCGCTAAGTGTCTAAGTGGTCCTCCATAGAAGCATGCTCCTTCAGATCTGAGCTCTCCACTCCTTGTAATGATGATCTTCTAGAATCCTCCATCGCTAAGCATATTCCTTTCGTGGGCATCACGTTGCCAGGATGGCACCTTATCCACTCCTCATTCGCTTTCGGGTCACGCTTTTCTCGTGTCCTACCCAAAATGCCCAATATGGCTAAGTCCTGAAACCTTAGTTCTATCCACGCGTGGCACCATGGGTTTTCTTAAACCCTTCCTTAAACCCTATCCTGCGCACCTTCTCCTTGCGTGCCTACGCGCCTTTTTGTACTTAGCCTAAATACATGTGTAGGGAAAAAACATTAAATAGATTAAAAACCTACACTAACAGAACTGTCGCTAGAACCATGATCTTGCTTTCTCGAGACCATTAGTACATAGTTGTGGAACTTGCAAACACGTAAAATATAATTCGATGTTCGTCTTTTCTTGTTTTAGGATATTGAAAATCTCACTTTCTTTTCCATAATTCTATACGAACCTCTACGAAATTAATCTCCTTCTTTGAATACCTTGATAATGCAATAACACCTTCCAAGAACATAATAAAAATTGAGGGATATTTTTTGGGATTGTTTTATCCCTCTATTATTATTTTTGAAACCGACAAAGCTAGTATAATGAGGTGTTCAACAAGGAATTGAGTGCCATGCAAGTGCCCAACCATTTTCACATTCAATGTTATAATAAATGTTTGATACAACAACAATAAATGTTTAAAACACAATTAAATAATAAATAAATTCTCTAGATTTATTTAAATGATTGGACACCTTCTTTCAATGCTAATAATTGCTTTTAGCACGAGGATGCTATTCTCTCGCATTCATTATTATATCAAATGTACCGATTCACTCATGTATTTATAGATTTTTTGAGTTCAAATTAAGACTTTAATAGTATGCAAGTTGACACACAATAGATGATAAAACAAAGAAAAAAACTAAAACAATCTAGACTCCCCCAAAAAAGGTCATAAGAGCCTACCTATTACCATTACATTATATGGCACTATAAAAATACATATAGGATTGTGGGGGACCTAGAACAATAATTGTACAACAAAATAATAAGGGATGAGAGAGAACAAAGAGAAAATAAACAAAACAAAATAAACACAAAAAAAAAGAAGAGAAAGATACTAATAAGAATCTATTCCCAACCAATAATCAACAAATACACAAACATCATACATCAATACAATTTTATTACTAATAATTATTCCTATTCTAAACTTAGATATTTATACATCAATAAAATCTTAATTTGAATTCAATAAATTTATAATAAATATTAGAAGTAATTACTAGGGTTTATTTTTAGGTCATGGACATTAGTCCAACATCCCTATATACCTTTGGGCTAACACATGGTGAACTCTTTATAAACCTTTGGAATAACACAAACGTTACAAACACCTTGATCGTGCTTTATTTAAGCGAAGGTGATCTATCAACTATCAAAAACTAAAAATGAATGCGGCATTTCTCCTCATTATATCTCGAATTAAAATTACTGAAGGGTTCTGAAACTTCGTTTGGGAAATGCGCCAGCAATTCTTAGTTTGAGCAGGGTAATTCATTTGATGGCGAACAACACTAAGGAGCCGAACACAGCGCCTCACCCAGACAAATGGTACCCTCTCAACCTTGGCTCCTCTCTCACCGCCGTCGACTCCACCAAATTCTGCTCCCTCAGATGTATGTAAACTACATTAGTATCATCAAAACCCTAGGATTTTCAATTTGATACAAACCCTAGTTTTTTCAATTTGATACAAACCCTAATTTTTTCAATTTGATCCAATTTCTAGATCCGTAAAATTCAGAACATCACATTATTGGAGGATTTTAACGGATTTTCATTTTCTGTTTAATTTCCAGATGAATTCAAGCCCGCGTCAATTGATACTATCCGGCCGGGGTCCCTCCACAAAAGCAAAGAGAACAAGGTTACCGTGGAATTTAATAATAACTTGCCAGGGAAGCCAAATTGTTCATTTCAGGGCAATGTTGAGGACTGTAAGGACTTGGACGCTGTTCTTTTCTTTGACGGGCAGAATTTCCGTCTAGAGCGCCTGCACAAAGCTGTCAAATGCCTTAGATACGTTAGAGAGCCTGGTGAGTCAGCAGCCGCCTCCGCATCAGCGCCGGTGCCAGCTACAGCTGGCAATGGCTTCACCGTAGCGGCTGCGGAGCCCCGGTCACCTCCTGCATCTGTAGTTGCTAGAGCTTCAAAGGGTGCAGCTATTAGGACTACGCTCAATTCTATACCAGTAAGTAATTTTATTAGAAACAGCTTTCACATTTCTATTGATAAATCAAGAAAGAGTACATACAAGATGCTAATCACAATGCTAGTTGCTGCTTGTCTGTTAAAGTGCGTTTTTTCACTTAATGTTATAAGACTATTATTGCTTTTTAGAGATGCATGTGATGTATTAGACTCTTATATTTACCGCAAGGAACAAAGAATTACACCAGTCTAACAATAGGGATACATGGAAAGTCTCTTCTTAGGAAAACAAGAGATGCTGACATTTGTAGCCCCCTGTACCCAAGAGGCATGGACTTAACCTCTACATGGGAACACTTGAATTTTAACAAGCAAGGTCAACTCTTGCTCAAATATCCTCGTAAGGAGCATTAGCCAGGGTTCAACTGCCATTCATTTAGTTTATGTCATGCACTTAAGATCTTGCCAGACTAAGGAAGCATTATATTGAAAGGTAGCTTTACACTCTGAATTTCTATAAGAATCTAGTGACGGATGACTGAATTGTATGCTGTAACAATTTGCAGATGCTCCTAATTTCAAATTTCCCACAAGACAATGACCTCGTCAAGATAGGTGGGGTAGTGAATAAGTATGTTAAATTCAGCTTGAACCTGAGCTCAAAAAGGTTAAAATAAATTGCAAATTGTAAATGTATAACTGTAATAAATGATCAGTTTCATGGTTTCAAATATTTGGTTATGCATGGTGTTTCAGTCGAGTCAATGTTATGGTGGATGAACCCTTTTTCCATCCTAATTGGAGAAACACTTGAAGCTTCTGCAAACATTTGCTGAAAATGTTTTCAAAAGCTTCTGATTGATCTTTAGGGGTTTGTGGAAGTTTTGTGGCACCAGAGCTTCAGCTATTTGGATGTTTCTTGGATTTTCAAATACCATGTTCCGGAGCTTCCAAAAGTTTCCAATACCATTTACTAAAGGATTCCAGAAGTTTGAACAGTTTCCAATGCCAATTCTCCATTTCCTGCTGTTTTATTAAGCATGCAGCAATGCTTTTGTTGTTTTCTGACTCAGCTAACTCTGCTGATTTCAATCTTGGAGGAACATAGGGTTTATTTTCTTTTTAAAATTGAATATTTCAGTTTAAATATTTTGCACTTGTTTTTGAGGTAGTTCAAAGTTTGATAAACAACCAAGTTCTGTAACAGGGTGTAGAATCATAGATGGTGTTAAAGCTTATAGAATGCCAAGCTGTGATGACTAGTTGTAGGATTTGATTTGTATTATTCTTAAAATTTTACTATGCAATATAAACATTGCAAGTGCAATTTAAATACAATTCAAGTATGGAGAGTGATAGAGAACTGGGTTTTGTGATTGGGCGTATATGTTGTTAGGATGAGTATACTTATGCTTCTTGAAATGTCAGATTTTGTTTCTTCTTCTGGAGTACATGTGGTATTTGAAATGTCAGATTTTGTTTCTTTCTACACAGTAAATTCAAAAGAATTTCTTACAAACCTTTCTCTTCATGAAAACCTCTGTAATCTAATGTTGTTAGGACATATAGGTGCTATATAGTTAGAAGGATTTCCAAACTGTTTCAAGAATTCCTGTTTTTGGATATTTGGCAAGTTTTGTCTTGTTTGGAAGAATATACCTTGCAATTTTGCATAATTTTGAGCTTTTTGTAAACTAATTTTGTAGCAAAAGTGAGTTATAACGCTCATCACACAATATTAATGACGGGAAGCTTAAAAAATGTTGTCAAAATTTGTAGAAATAAGAGACAAAAGGGCAGTCAAAATTACAAGCTGCTGGGACAACCAAGATAATTGTATTTGTCTTTAGCATATGCCATGGCAGTCGTCTTCATTTTAAGAAACAGGATAAATACAAAATATGATACTCTGTAGAAGATATGCCTTGTAGCCAGGGCTCTGTGAGGAGCGCTTTACATGTTATGAGCAAGCGAATCACACCACAGGGAAATGCTTTATTCACAGTAGCATTGGGACAGGCATAATGTTGCACAGACAAGACCATGATTTGATTGAAACATTTTCCAACAACCATCTGCAAGTTCAATCCATAATTACAAATTACAAACCTGTTTTAGCTTATTTTGTTCTATTTTGTATTTCTTTGATTAGCAATCTTCAGACTAGCTTGTGATGGGCATACAATTTCAAACACCAAAGGAGTCATTTCAAACTCATGTAACGGATCATGTCTTTATGTTTTTGTAGAGGAAAGTTTTCCAATGGTTGCATTTCGACGTGGATCTCTTATTGTTATGATTTGAAACTATTGTTTTCTTAACAGGTTGCGATCGAGCGGATTGACATTGGTGATCCTGACAGTGCAAGCCCAGGTATTTCTCTTCACCTTTGATTAGAGCAGTTAGTATTTTTTGTTATGGAATATTCGTTGTTTGTTGTCATAGCTTCCTATTTTATGTAATGTGATAAGCCCTCGGGCCTTGAAAAGAAAATGATTTATATACTCGTTCACTTTTATGATTTTATCATTAAAATGGACGCTATTCCATTTAAACATAAAATCTATCTTACATGGACACAATGGTGAAGACATTGCACAGGAGGACCTGGGTTACAATACAAATGTCATGGAACTTTTGAAAAGACTAAATAACACGACACAATAACATATAACCCATATACTTAGTAAGCAGGTTGGAGTTGATATTTGAATTTGGAGAGCCAGAAATTGCAAAAAATGTGTGGAAATAAAAAAGAATAAAAATATTTGTGATAAAATTGACAACTGAACATCCGTCATGCCAGAGTCGCTGCCTTTTGGTGATTAAATTCTTGTGCAGTTGAAACATTAATCTAAAAGGGGAGAGCTCGGCAACTAGTCTTGATTCTAGGCCATATAACACTAAATATGAATGCCTATTCTTTATTAATGCTGTCAACATTCAGTGAGTTGTGTTTCTAGAGTTCCGAACAAAATTGAACTTTCAACTCCAAGATTTTATAGCTGACAAGACGATATGAATCCTTCATCTGCTGCTGCAGATTCCTCCGTTAAATTTTTCCTTTCCAATTTATTAATGACTTGCAACTGAGTGTTAGATTGATTAGGATTCTTTCTTTTTTTGTGGCTTCATTGTTCACCAGCTTGGGTAGCTATTGACTAGTTAACTGAATTTGCTCCGTTAAGAACCTTGGATGTAAGTTTAGTATGCTTCCTTGAAGTAACTTCAAATTAATTGTTCATATCCTTCCTAATAGGTTTATGTTCTTTGCTTCTATGTATTTCTCAAAGGGCCTCACACAATTGATGATTACAAATAATTTCTTCTTGAAGTGGCAGCTGCACAAAAGGATAGGAGAAACCTCCATGTTTTGTTAATTTCTTCTTGGAAGAGGAATATGCAAAAGGAGAGGATAAAGATCCAAGTACATAAGGTAGTTATATCCATAGTGATGATAAAGGATTGTATTGTTCTCCTCTTGCACTTTATGGCTTTCCCACCCTTGGTTGTTATTCTTGAATCTTGTTAGTATAGATTATTATTTATCCTTTTATTTATTTATTAGGATAATTCTTACACTTGTGTTAGCCCTACATTTGTTGGGTTAGCTTGTTTAGGTGTACTAGTTGTGTGGAGTTATCTTACTAGTTGTGTTGAATTAGCTTATCAGTTATGAGGAGTTAGCTTACTAGTTTGTTGGAGTTAACTTAACTACCAGTATCAATTAGTGAGAGTTCTTCACCACTGATTTAGGTAGTAGTTGCACTTCCGTCCTCCTTTATGTACATATTTCTTATTAAGTAATTCAAGTCATTGTATTGTAATGTATTGAACATTATGGATTATTCTGGATTTTTATATATGGTATTTTAGCTCTTCTGTTTTGCAAATCTAATGTGGTGTGCTATTATTATCTGAGATCGCGGCTTGGAACAATCTTCTTATCGTTCCTTTCAAATATTTGGTTAAGACTTCTTGCCAATGTCCTCTTCACTAATGGCCACTTCACTCTGTTATTAATTTTGTGTCACTTCATTCGTTTATCTCCTTATATGACTGAAAATTATCACATAATAAATAGATTAGGTGCATGATTACTTCTCATATTACCCACACTATTGACTTTTGTCCCTTTTTTTTGAAGAAACTACAAATGGCCAAACATATTTCCATTTACAAGGTTCTTTCTTTAAGCAATATTATTAGTAATCGAGCAAGGAAGAAGTAGGACATCACCATTGAAGTTCTTGATGAATGCCCTACATCCAATACTACTTGAGTTCCCTTAGAGGCCACATTAAAGTCCACTTTACCAAGAAGCATTTTGGTGGGCTCCATATGGTGCCTTTGAGTCAACTCCCCTAGTTTGTATACTACTCCTTATTAAGAACTTAATGTACACACCTTATTTTTCACACTTACTAACAATTTCTCTTAACAGGTTGTTGGCGTGTTAACCTTCTTGAGCGTGTGCCTTTTGGGCTGGTTAGCACTATCTAGTGGGAGATCGATGTGGCTCTTTAGCTTGCCTTATTGTGCCTTTCTATGTGATTTTACGACCACTTGATACTCTTAGTACTACTAACTTCACATCATTTTCTTATAGCACCTTCAGATCCCTTTCATACCCTCTCCAAGTTTTCTACGCTGCCTCTATTATCTTCCCTCCCTTTTACCTATTATGGATTATTTGTAGCCGATTGCATCAACCATGGTCGGTGAAATTTGGTAAACATATTTTTCCAACTGATTGCATTGACCATGGTCGATATCGTCGGCTATGTTGAGTCACGACTTCTGGTTATGTTCTCATATAAATAGGTGTTATTGTTGTCATTTCCCAAATATATCATCCCATAATTTGCTTTGCCTTTGCTTACATAGCTTTTGTTAAAGGTTTGAGCGGTTCATGGTCTTAGTGGAGCTTACACTTGGAGGTCATCGTTGCAACATTGGGTTACTTGGAGCATCAAGAATAAAAGCTGTACTAGTGAGGTCTACCTTAGTCTTTGGAATCCCCAACTTTGGTTTACTTAGGTCTTCTACTTATCCCTCTTGTGACCCGCTTATAATAACTCTTTGATTAGGTGCTATTAATCCTAGAGGGGGTTATTGTGGAAACAATGTCTTCATAAAGGTAAGTATCTCTAACTCTATCTCTTTCTTTTATGGTGGTTGATTGATTATGTTGATGTATCATTTATTAATCTAGGATAGTGCAACATATCTTTGCCTATTACATTATTGTTCCTTTATAACACATGCTTACTGCCAAATGACATTGTAACTCTTAGTTTAGCTCTTGCTTATTATCTTAACTCATACAATCCTTAGGTTCGTAGTAAGACCCCATCTCCATATATTAAACATAGGCTTTGAAACCCTACGCTTTTGATATGAGTGTGGATTACTCTCTTCTAGATCCATGAATAGTACACCCATAGGCTCTCTATCTTTGGCTTGTGTTGGTCCTAGTATGACCCTCTACTTATATTCTAATCTATTTTATTAAAGAGAGAGAGAGAGGATAATCATATTGACCATCTTAGCTAACACTCATTTTGGTGAACCTGAGGCAAATCGTAAACAAAACCTATTAATCAAGTCACATTCACGTTTTTCTTTCCCTTTGGCTCCTAAGCTTTATCATTTCTTATGATCATGTTACCTCTTAGGGTTTTTATAGTGAGTCTCAACCTAGTCTGATTTTATATTAGTTGTTCCTTTTTCCCTTCTGTGCACACTATTGAGGGAAACTATTCATGGTGGACTTTTTCGTAATCTTTGCCTACTCAATCATTTAATGCAATATGGTTATGGTCACCCAATAAAATCCCAATATCACATTCAAAGACTTGGACAACAATGTGTATGTCACTCCTACCAAGAACTGCCTGTTTATATGACTCCCATCAAATAATGTCACTCCTATCAACAACACCAATATCATTAATCCTCCTATTGCTACGAGCCATAATCCACTAGTAGATAATAACCAAACGCTTATCAAATTGTTGGATCAAATGGCTTCTATGCAAGTTAATACAAACAACCACATGACAAATGGCATCCTAATCTCAACAACTCATTGTGGGACCTTTCAACAAGTGTCCTTACCTGGAGTTGCTTTTGAATACTTGTGGGAATCCAATCCCTTAACTTCCAATCCACAACAAGGTTATTTAAAAATCACAAAATGAACCTAAAGCCTCGTACATTTCTTCCATGGACACTGGGTGAATCTCTCCAACCATTTCTTATGACGGATCTACCTATCCTAGCCATCATCTTAAACACTTTGGAAACCTCCACCACAAAGAGAGTATAAATATGAATACCCTTGCAACCACCAAACTATTAGCAAACCTCCAGACAAGTGATGCTTTACAATGGTATAATCAACTCTCCTCTCATTCAATCACCAAATTAAAAGTCTTGGTCAATGCTTTAGTCAATGAATTAGACCAAAATGACCTTCTTGAAATGCTCTAGAAAAATTCATCAATATGAAACTAGCCAATGAATCAGCCTAGGATTTCATCAAGAGATGGAAATCCATGTAAAGTAAAGTTGATCATAACCTAGGCTAATTGACCACATTAAGATTACCATTTGGGGAGATACGTTTAATAAATGAAAATTGCTCAACAACAATTGGACAAGTAGGCAACATCAAATGGAAAAATAGAACTATAAGTAATGTTAGATTAAAATGTTGGTCGGCAAACGTCCTAAAGTAAGTGTAGCTATGAGTGTTGTGGACCATCCTCACTTGTGATGTTTCATTCCTTTCTCGACGTAAGTAGTAATGGTTGTCTATTTTTTTTTTCAAAAAAAAAGGTAAATCAAAAGAAAGGTAATTAACCATGGCACATTTCACTAATAAAAATACTTCTGTAGCTAATTATTTGTCATCCTATATCTAGACTAGGCCTAATCCTTTGTATAGATAGATGTCCCGATCAAAACCTCTTTTGAATATTCATTACAACATTAAATTCCAAGTTACAATATAAAATATAGTTTTTCTTCCCCACCACACTAGAGGAGACTCTTGAACAAGCTAAGAGGCAGGGCTATCTTATGAAGGAATTTGAGAAAAATCAAAAACCAACCAAAGATACCTTCAAAGCAATAACCAATGCTGTCAATTCATCATAAAATCGACCCCTTCCCAAAGGTAAATGATCATGCTGCCTTCTTTAAAGAGTTTAATTCCAAGTAGTTCAAATACTAGCTATTATAACCCACAACAACTACTCTCGAGTAATCAAGAACTCAAACAAATGATGTCTATCCCTAGATTACATCAAATTGATCCTTCCAAACTCCATGTTATGATACCAAAAAATTCTGTTGGTGGCTTGCTAACGTTGGGCACTCTAAAGAAAATTGCCATGAATTCAAAAAGATTGCCTACGACCACATTTTAGGTGCTGATTTTGATATTGAAACAATCACCAAAGAGTGCTACAAGAGGTACCAATCAATTATTCAAAGCCAACAAAACCATCAACGATAACACCTTAGAACAATCAATTTTCCCAAGAAAGGATCCGTGATCACATTTTTGGGCATCATTAAAGGACCATATGACCAAAACTATTTGAATTCTCAATAGGTGAATGCAACCCATAAATATATTGCTCAAAAAGCCTAAAAATCCATCTCAAGACGAGATGTTACTCAAGGATACCTTTAATTCATCATCTAATGATTAATCTAACAAAGATTGCCCTCCACCAATGGAGCCTTAACCTAAGAAGAAAGATACTCAACCTAAGGAAAAAGATCCTCAACCTAAAGACAAATCAGCTCCAGTCATCGAAGTTCCAACCACTTGTATTAATTCTCAATTGAAATATCATTACGGATCTTATAAAAAACCTCAATAAAGTTTCCTTGATGAAATCAATTCTATGCCTTGTAAGATTCCTGTCATGGAACTTATGCACACATCTCTTCAACATTGAAAATTCTTTGAGCAACAATTGTAAGCATTAGAGGATTCCTTGAAAACCACCGAGGAAAAGCATCCCAATCAAAAATTCACATGCTACCGAGATTCATGCCATTGTAATCGTGTTTTGTCCTCAATCTCTTGATAGACTCTCCATTGAGTTCCCTGAGGACTACATGATTAAAGACTAAATCCTTTTTTGTGCCGATGATCTCTTTATTAGTATAATAATCAATGATGCTAAAATAAGGGTCAGGAATCAATGTTACATCGTTCTTGTTAATCATGTTTATGATATTTTGAATATGACCTAAAAAGGACACGACTCAAATGCCATGGTTTCAACAAGAACAATTAAAAACCCCTTGGATGTATTGGGCTTCTCATCACTATGGGACCTTAAACGATACATACCGAGGTCATGGTCTTAGACCTTCAACTTTTCTATAATTTGCTATTTGGCTAACCATCACATAAGATGAGAACAATCACATCCTTTGGAAGTCGTTAAATTTATTCATATTAACATGCAGTACAAGCACAACGTTGATCCCAATCATGGGAAATACCTGTAGCAAATACTAAAAACAAGTTTTGCATTCTAATGACCAAAACCCTCTAGGGTACACCACTATAATTTATCACGAATCATGTTCTATAAGTTACCATTGTGGATTTTGATGATGACGAGCTTAACGAACTTTAAAATAGATGTAACACAACTAAGTTACTACAATGTATTATGGATTGGCTTCCTCTATCCCTCTTACTAAGAGATTAATATTTGGCTATCTTTGAAGATGAGAATGAGAAAGATCCTCCATATAATGTTAATGAAGCTTCTTATGATGGTCTCTTCGAATGTAATGAGTTTGGAATAGCCAAAATATTCAAGAGATTCCGCCTTTCTTTGAGATCCTTCAGTCAATTTGGAATTGTTGCCAAAGAAACCTCTATTGAAACGCAACACCTTAATATGATGCACAAGCATGTACCATTCAACCCTCCTATGGTGAAGATCACATCATGTCCTAAGTGCAAAGCAAACACCTAAATATTCTCCACTATCAAAAGAGTTTGGCTTAAATGCATGCTTTTAATGGTGAAGCAAACATGATCACTACTTGCTACAACTTCAATCTCCCTCAATTTGACATTAGCAATGCCGAAGACGAGGAAACTCTACCTTACCATCTTCTAGCTCATCCACCCTTAGAAAACACTAGTTGGATAATTGAACAGATGACTATTCAACATATCACTTCCTTTTTTACCAATCTTGATTTCCAGACAAGATCAGTCCGGACCCGAGGCACTATTTCACAGACCAGGGGCGTCCAGACGCATTCGAGGTTGAGGCCTTCTTCTCATAGATTGCCTTTGAGATCCACCAGATGAGCACAAAGAGTTCATCCCTCCTTCGGGCATCGACACTCCAGATCTTTCACAGCCTCAGATACCGGGCTTCAACACATTAGTAGCTTCTTTTAGTCGACCTTGGATGTTATATGAGGGGGTCTCCTCTTTTGGCTCCTCTTCCTTTTCTTCCTCCACATGTTTGGATTTTGCCAACTTCTGCAGGTTTTTTCCGGGTCCTCTTTTTGCCCATTCTTCTTTTCCTTCTCTTTTCTGGTTGCTCTCATGGACCTTTTGGTCCTCTTGCTGGACTCTTGTTTCTTTCTTTATATGGGTGCGCGGTCCCATTGACCTACTTTTGTGGTCATTCATTGGACATTTAATAAATTTATCCTATCTTATCTTATTTTATCTTCAAAACCTAAAATTGAAAAACCAAAGAAACTTGACTGCATCAACCATCTTGCTGAAAACATGTTGCCGCTTGGTAAAAATCGGCTAAATTTGACTCTATCGGCCATCCTGGTGAAAAGCATGATATTTATTCAGAAAACCTCTAACCTAACAACCAACATCGACCAATTTGTTGAAAAAATGGATGTCGTTTTTAAACAAGCTACAACATAGAACCACATTAGCTAATTTGTCCTAGAATAGACCGATGGTGTAGAACATCGTGCCGAGCCTCTCTGATTCAACATAAATCACTCTTGATGCTTAAGATTATAGATGTTAGGCAAATTCATTCAAAATAAAATCATAATGGTAAATGGTATGTTGACCTCGAAATTGATGTCAAGTACAATGGCCCTTTATCTACTTTTGACAATAAGGAAGCAATTCTTGAGTTCCTTTTTGCATGAGAGGACCAATTTCCCCACAAACATCACAAACATAGTAACTTTACTAAAAAAACCTCTTTTACCAGCGTGCAATCACAAACATCTTTTAATGGTGTTGTCAAATATCGACGAGAAGGATATCAACCTCATAACCTCATTGAAGCCTTTGTGCACCTCTAGAACTACAAGGTCTGCCTTAATTTCAAAAAATTCGTCTTTGATGTAATTCAAGGCAAGCTTTTAACGTTCATAATCTCCTAATGAGGAATTGATGACAACCTTGAAAAAATAAGCAATCATTAACATGCCTCGACCCAAGTCATTCTTGACATCTGCACTTTCTTAGAAAAGCTTGCGGAAATTCGATGGTTTGTTCTCGAACTAGCCTATTGTTAGTGCAAAATCACAACACCCCCAAATGGCCAAAGATGTGAAGTGGTTAAAATGGGGCATTCGGTATGATTGCATAACATTGGATCATCTCTCAAGTTGTGGGACTTGCAAATCTGAGATGATCCTCCAGAGAAAGCTGGTTCTTGTTCCTAAACTACCTGCCACGAGCTACTCTAATGCAGGCAAAAACTAAACTATCCTAATCTAACCACTCCAAGGAAGCAGAGAGAAAGAGAAGGTGAAAGAAAAGCCTACACTAAAGCGGTGATACACTAGAGAAGGAAAGGGGTGAGATGCTATGATGGAGGATGAAACAGGGGAGAAAAGAAGATGGGAAGGTCAGATAGAAGTGACACAAACCCAAACCCTAATCCATGATCAAAACTCCATGAAACACAACGCCCTGCACTTGCAAATGTGAAATATATGCACAGAAAACATATTTGAAAGGGAGAGGCACATAAAGACAACAAAACAATGCAAAGGGTTGAAGAAACACCACACAAAACATGTTTTATTGCTCTATATGGGTGCACAGACCATTACGTTTCTGCTTAGAGGCACAAAAATGCTTGCCAGGTGTAGGAGAAGGTTTTCAACTCAAAATGGAGTTGGGAGACAAATTTGACAGAGTTTCCCTACGCCCAGAATAATCTCCCTTCTTAAATGAGAAGTGTTACAATATATAGAAATAATAAGAGAGAGAAGAGGGAAAAGTCGAATCCTGTTTCAACTACCACATGATATGCATTAAATCCTGCCTTGAAGACTCAACCGCTATCAATTAATGCCTTTCTCAAATCCGCTCCAAATCTGTCGATTCTGGCTCCCTCTGTTTATTCGGCGTATTGAAGAAGAAAAACGGATTGAATTGAATCAGATCTGGTAGTTGGAGAAATCGGGCTCTGTATTAATGGATTGGAGGACGTTTTCCCATTTTCACCCACCAACGCCTGCAAAAAATGATATTTAATGTTTCCAAGGCATAGAGGGCGTCAAGACGTTTCCAAAAAATCTTCTTCCGCCCAAATCTGAGTTCTCAGTCAAAAGATATGGCCATTTGAATTTTTTGGGTCATGGGTACGCAATATTTAAATGAGTCTAACTGTATTGGGTCCACGTGGCAGCTCTGTGCTTGTTGAGATTTAACTCCTTCCTTCGCTCTTGGAATAGCGCCCATGTGACATGTGGCGGTGTCTGCAGTTTTAGAAACTGCCCCTAGACTTTACATTTAGAGTAGCGCGGATACAACAAGTGGAGACCTCCGCAGGCCTTTGGACTTTTCAACAGTTGCCCTCACCTTTTCGGGCTTTGGGACACGTGGCGAGTTGGCGCTCGTTTGAGATTTTCTTTTGGACTGCGCCTTTGAAATGGCACCGTGTTGACACTTGGCACACTCTGTTACTGGCCCGCCTCTGCTTTGACTATTCAAACTGCGACTTTGTCCCCCCTTTTTTAAACCTTGGGACATGTGGCGAGCCCGCGCTCGCTTGATTCTCCGCCTAGGGTCCCGCTTTTGAATGTGCGCTGTTTGGACACTTGGCGCCTTCTGCCTGCATTCATTACTTCGCTGTTTTGGACCCGTTCTCCTTTTAACCTCTGTTGACCATTGGCTACGCGGAGGGCTAGCGCAAGTTTGAGCCTTCGCCTTGGGCTCCCATTTTGGAATTGCACTGAGCCGACACTTGGTACCCTTTGCCTAGTTGAAGACTTTTTCAACGGTCGTACAACTTTTTGGGGCTCTGGACGCGTGGAAGCCTGGCACTTGTTTGGGTCTACCCTTTGATTTTAATCTTTGGAGGTGTGCCGTTCGAACACGTAGAGGCTTTCGTTGGATCTCTATACTTGGCCATTTTTGGGCCTGTTCTGAACAATTTTTGAAGCCTGAAGACTTCAAATCTTCGTCGTTTCTTTTCTTTCTTGCTCCTAGCTCTTTTGACATCGCTTGGTCTCCTACCCCGACCCTGCTATTCCATTTCCAAGCCCGCCTGTAATTTGTTTGTTGAATTTGAGGCACGGATTCGCTCGACAGAGTCGTTTTTTTTGAATTTCTCCTGCACAGGGTCATTTGATCTTTTGCAGGCCCCACCACTTCCATTGTAGAGTCTCATTGCAACCTGTTTGCAGGATTCAAATGTGATTTCTCTGGTTCTTTCTGTGCGGGGTCGTGGCTGATTCAATATTTTGCCGGGGGGGCAAAATATGGATAACACCTATTAAACACACTCCATTAACAACCTCCTAAGAAAGGTGCTAAATTAGAATGGATTTAGAATTTTCCATAGGTATTTGATTCCATGAAGAAATCCTTATTCAACTTATCTACACTATGATCTCTTTAGCCTGACCGACTTCTCATCCGTTATGCCTCATCTATCCGTTGGGGCAATGTTGGCACTAGAAGACGAGAATGACAAGTAACGTGCTATCTTTTATGTTAGCCAAACACCCCTTGATTAGGTGTTTTTCTATACGAGTAATGCTAAGCACCCCTTGATTAGGTGTTTGCTATGCGAGTGTAGAGCTTGTTTGTTTGGTCATGTATTTTATCGCATCTGAGCTCCAACGCTATATGCTATGTCAACCACCTATGTTATTGTGTAATATCCTGTCTGTGACAAATCTAAGAAATTCTAGAATTTCCTTGAAACCCTTATACAAGATATAACAACAATACGATTTTAATGCAAAACCTGTAAGACAAAAAATATAACAATTTGAAACCTTCCTTTATTTATCAAATAGTCATAATACAAAAATACCCAAAAGGCCCAAAACATTTAGAAACCCTCTTGGTACAAGTAGATGATGAAAACCAATTTTTTCGACAAAAAGTACGAGTTTATTTTTATTTATTTGCACACCATAAAACAAGAAAAATACCCGCATAAGATTGCAACAATTTTCTCACAAAAAACACTCCAGATGGCAAGAGGAGACCAAAATGAGACGTTGCAAACTGAAACCCATCAATTCCATTTGTTGCTGATGCCATGAACGCCGATTTGAAATCCAAAGGGGTGTAGACAACCCTAGAAATGATTGCAAATTGTGCTCTAGCCGTGATGATCCAAAATTATGCTGAAAGGTGACCCCAGAGTGAAGCCACCAAGAAGATATTGAGGGTTTTCGTCCTCAAATCTGATCACAACGAGGGTTTTCGTCCTCGAGTGATGGAGGTTAAGAAGGTTTCCGTCCTCAATAGTTGAAAGCAGAAGCACAAGTGCTCAACTCATAAAATAGAGATGATAGATGCCCCAAATGAACCCCTTCATCCTCCTTTTATAACTTAGCTTTCCTCTTTCTTTCAATTTTGGTGGCCAACTTATTTTATTTAAAAGTCACTTTTATTTTTAATAATAAAACATAAGTTGCCTTATAACATAAAGTTACATTTGGCTGACTTAGTTAAATCATTAACTTTACTTTAAGTATTTAAAAAGACTTTTTATTTTAATAATAACAATATTATTAAGTTGCCCAAAGATCAGAAATGACCAGGCCGAACTTAAATAATATTATTAATTATTTTAATCTAGAAAAGGGGACATTACAATCTGCCCTTCCCAAATTTTCTTGCCCTCAAGCAAATGCCAGCTCATATGCACAAGTATCACTATGCCAAAGTGATAAGTCATGTTGTAGTTTTCATAGAGCCTAGACCTTGTGCGTGTCAAATGGGATAGCTCCTACCAAAGAACATAGTATGATATATACCAAATGCATAATGAATGCCATTCTACCTCAAGTTGATCCTCAAAAAATTGTAGATATCTAGGAACATCCGCATACTTCCGCAAGACTGAAGGCTGCCATATGCCCATGTCATTGTGTTGCTGTTATTCTACTTGGTTCCTCTTATGCAAAGAAGGTTTTGGGATACCAGATCCTTGGGTCCCAATGGCTCCTCCCATGATTTGGCGAGCTGTTCCTTCCCATATCTCATTAAAATCAGACGGTGGATAGGCTGGAGATGAATTATAACAACTACAAATCACCTGGATTTTCATCCAACTAGGTATCCAGGTGGCTGCCATGAAGATCTTCTTTAGCTGAACCCTTTTTCCAACTTCTTCCATCAAAGACCTTCCCTTATTTTGTGTAAGTTGGCAGCTGTCCTTAGTTGAGAACAACAGTCCTATACCTGTTATTTTTTATGACCAGAAACATGAAAAGGGTATAGTTTGTGCCAAATTGAAACCTTTATGCAAAAATCAACAATGTGGGCAATGTAGTGGCTGAGAACAACCATGTAAGGATGAAAGTATCATATTAGCAACCACAAATTAAAAAGAACTCCTTCCCTTGGCTGAAGGCGCTTGTAAACCCACTTGTATGAGGGTAAATGAGGTAATGTGATGGCTGATAATGGTAATGACAGCCATACTAAAAATCAGACCCATTGCTGTCCCAAGTGTGTTCTTCTTCCCCACTTGTTTCTATCACCACTTGTTTCCTTCATATCATGTTGACGATCCTTGGTGTAAATATTTGGAGTTATCCCGTCCCAAATGAGCTCATGAATGATAGTATCACTGCTGTTTTGACCCTTGGGAAGGTTTGTGATGAAGTCCATGATCACCCCCTTCCAATCTTGATGGGGAATAAACAATAGCTGCCACCAACTATCATTATGCTCCTTCCTGATTTGTTTACAGATGGCATTTTCTTCTCGACATTTGAGGATATCCTCAATTTTCTGCAAGAACAAAGGAGTTGTACTATGGCTGTATGTGATGGATGACATCAATCCAAAATTAGAAACCCTAGGGCTCAACAAATAGAAAAGAGTGTTGCAACTTCAATACTGAAAATACTTTGTAAAAATCAATAATGTTTGCAACATAGGGGTTTGAAACAACTAAACAATGAGAAGAGATGCTTCATTAGTAGCAACAAACAAACAATCATTCAATTTTATGATTGAAATGAGTTGTATGGCTGCAAAGGATGCTATGTGGTAGTTGGAAGTTGTGATGATTTTAGCCTTTAGGCTGTTACATTGCATCCTCGATCTTTCTTCAATCCTATGAAGTTGGCAAGTGGTAGTTCTTTCCGGATCTCAATTGGAAGGGTTCTATATTCAACGTAGTTGGCAACAATGTCATCCACTATGGAGGACTGGGTTTCCCTCACGGGAATGGTTTCTTCTTTCGGAAGGAAAGTACGCTGAAATGACCTAGATGAAGAATCACTCACGGTTCTTTATGGCTGGATTTTATTGTTTGCCTTTGAAGAGATTCCTTCACCATTTCGATGTTGCATGGTATGGATCAATTGTGCCATCATATTAGCCAATCTCTCTTTCCCTGGGCAAACCTCTCAAACCTAACATAATCAAAAATCACGTTCACCATTTTATTTTCTCTTTTTGAATCACAGGTTGGTAAGATGAAGTGCTCTGATACCATTATAATGTCCCGTATAAGACAAATCTAAGAAATTCTAGAAGTTCCTTTAAACACTTACACAAAATGTAACAACAATATAATTTTTGTGCAAATCCGTAAGACAAAAAATATAACAATATGAAATATTCCTTTATTTATCAAATAATCACAATATAAAAATACCTAGAAGGCCCAAAACATACAGAAACCCTCTTGGTACAAGTAGACGATGAAAAATATTTTTTTTGACCCAAGTTTGAATTTATTTTTATTTATTTTCACACCATAAAACAAGAAAAGTACGCGCATAAGATTACAATAGTTTTCTCACAAAAGACGCATCAAATGACAAGAAGAGACCAAAAGGAGACACTGCAAATTAAAACCAACCAATTCCGTTCGCTGTTAATGCCCTAACCGCTGATATGAAATTTAAAGGGGTGTAGACAAACCTAGAAATGACTGCAAATTGTGCTCTAGTTGTGATGATCCAAAATTATGCTCAAATGTGACCCTTGAGTGAAGCCACCAATAAGATATTGAGGGTTTTTTTCCTCAAGTTTGATCACAATGAGGGTTTTTGTCCTCAATTGATGGATGTTAAGAGGGTTTCCATCCTCAAGTGATGGATGCTAAGAGGTTTTTTGTCCTCAATAGTTGAAAGTAGAAGCACAAGTGCTCAACTTATAAAATCAAAATGATAGATGCCCCAAATGAACCCCTTCATCCTCCTTTTATAACTTCTCTTTCTTCTTTCATTCAATTATGGTGGCCGATTTACTTTCTTTAAAAGTCACTTTTAGTTTTATTTTTAATAATAAAACATAAGTTGCCTTGTAACATAAACATACATTTGGCCGACTTAGTTAAATCATTAATTCTACTTCAAGTTTATAAAAATACATTTTTTTTAATAATAATAATATTAGAAAGTTGCCCAAAGATTAGAAATGACCAGGCCCAACTTAAATCACATTATTAATTATTTTAATCTAGAAAAGGGGACATTACATATTGTCCATATCGACCCTCTTCATTTCTTCTTTTCAATATCGGTTCTAGCTAGCGACTTTATTGGAAAATGGATGGCGCTCCTCACGGCGTTTGACTTACTCATCATAACTCAAAAAGCAGTCAAGGGGATTGTAATTGTTGATCAACTTGCTTCTGCTTCAATACTCGTTGATCGACAAATCCAGGACGTCTTACACGACGAAGATGTAATCTTCATTGAGGTGTAGACTATGCTCTCACACTTAAAGACTACCTCCATCACTTCACTGCCAATCTTGAGGGCCGAGCCTTCAAAGAAAGCGAAATTGAACGTAAACCTAAAAAACAAGGACTTAAAATTGAAGAGATTGAAGGAGTCCTCCGCTTTGATGGAGCCAAGTGTTCGTAAGGAGTTAGGGCAAGTGGTGTTGTCCCCAATCCTTTGGGGAAGATCATTCCTCTCTTTTTTCACCTTAACTTTGATGTCACCAATTGCATAACAAAATACAAAGTTCACATTCTTGGCGCTGCCATTGCTTCTAACATCACTTACCTCATGCCTTGGGCGAGATACACGACTTGTTTTTTGACAAGTAAATGGTGAGTTCCAATGTAGAAGTGAAAACCTTAAATCCCATCATGAGGTAGTCACCAATCTAGTTAAGGAATTTGCATCTTTTACGATCGAGGAAACCCTCAAGAGCAAACTTCCATAGCAGATTTCCTCATATGTTTAGCATCTCTCCTTCAACCTCATAAAGCCTTCACAATAACCAATTCAAGGTACAAATAAAAAAATCTCCTTCAACTTAAATTCCCAAGACATATCTCTCATATGTCACATTGAAGCCATCACAAAGAATCAAAGTCCATGGTACAACATTATCCTTCAAATGTTTGAGCACCAAACTTATCCTCCAAATGTTGATCATCAAGAGAAGACCTGAAATCCTACAAATATGTTCTTAAAAATGACATTCTTTAATATTGAAGCTTCAAAGTTGCCCTATTTCGTCACTTCTCTCCTCAAACAACCACATGGGAACATTTGTGGAGGCCATTGTACTGGACAAACTATAGCCTGAAAATGTTGACGTTTGGGTAACTTTTAGCCTAGTCTAGAGGCCGATGTACACACTTTGGCAAAAAAGTGCAACCCTTACCAATTCCTTGATCTAATTCATTCTCCAACAGCTTTGCGACAAGTTCTTGAAGCTCCTTGGTCCTTCACCATTTGGGGATTAGATTGCATTAACAAGTGGCCTTTTTCACAAGATGGACACACATTTATTATTACTGTTGCGGAGCATTTTACTAAGTGTGTTGAGACCACACCCCTTGCTAATGCTATTAGAGCCACAACCACAAATTTTGTTCTTAATCAAAGTATTTGCTGTTTGGAAATTCCACGAACCATCATTTCTGACAATAGTTGGAATTTCAAATGCAAAGAAATGAAGCAACTTTTTGCTAAATTCAAAAGTAAGTACAATTTTTTTAAACCTTACCATCCCCAAGGTAATGGTTAAGCAAAATCTATTGATAAGATTATCAATACAATCCTCCAAAAGACTATTTAAGAGTTATGTACCACTCAACACCTTAAGTTGTTTACTGTTCTATGGGCATACCACACTAACATCTGTACACCCGCCGGAGCAACTCCTTTCTCTCTAGTCTATGGCTTTGAAGTCGTCTTACCACTAGAAGTAGAGTTACTGTCCCTTCGTATCTCTTTTCATGGGATCACCCCCCATGAGGAGCTTTGCAAAGCCTACTTACATGCCCTTGATTTGTTGGATGAAAAACACTCCAATGCTCTTAAACATAATCTTTGTTACAAAGCTCACGTTCCCAAGCAACATAACATATGCGTTAAAACTAAGAAATTTGATATTGGAAAACTAGCTCTCAAATTGGATTACATCCGCAATAAGGAAGGCAAATACGCCCAAAAATGGTGGGGTTCATATTTAGTCAAAGATATCTTTTGACCAAGTACTTACCTATTACAAACCAACAAAGCTCATATTTTCAAGAAAACGACAATCGCCCAGTTCTTAAAGAAGTACTATACTTGATCTTCTTTTACTACATTAAAAAAGGTAGTTTTCCTTTCTTTTTTGTACTTAGATATGTATAGTAGCATAATTTTACATTTTCATGTTTAGATTATGATTTTTTATATACTAACGTGATGGTAATAGTCTTATGCTTCCTCTTATATTCTTTTTTTTCCATAGTATTCTATGCTTCTTAGCTTTTCCTTGACTTTTCAACTCTTTACCTACTATCCTACTTGACACCCCTTGGTTTTATATGCTTCATAACTTTACCTTTATATTACCCACCTCTTGGTTTTATATGCTTCATAGCTTTGCCTACTATTCTTACAATTCTTGGTCTTATATACTTTATAGCTTTGCCTTCCATTTGCCTCTACATCTCGGTTTTATATGCTTTATAGCTTCGACATAGTATTCCTTTTAACACCTCTTTTTTTGACACTTTCCAACATTTGCACCTTATCTACCTATTGGATCCCACTCTTTACATCTCTTGTCTAGTATCTCTTGTAGTACATCTCTAGGCTATCAGTTTGTCCATTGCATTCTAAGACCTCGGGGAATCAATCGAGCCTTCCTAAAAAGCAACCATCTCCTATGATTACCATCTTATTACCTTAGGCTCACAATTGTAGCTAGGTGTTTTCTAAGAAAGGAACAATAATGGTTAAGAGTTTCATTTTGTTTGCGAGAATCAGTTGTGCTTCTTGTAGCTCAAATCTGCCTGTCATTGTATCACTGCTTTTTACATAATGATTGGAACAACCCAATCACGTCTCATTTTGTACCTTTATTTCACTCACTATTAGGCACACCAAGGTTAGGCTCAAGATAACATTCTTTTCTAAGGCAAGTCTATGAGCATCTCATTGCCATGGTTTGTAGGTTCTCTTCTATGGCGAATAGGTGTAACTCTAGTGTTAGTCATCTTGCATACCCATTTGATTGACCTTTTCTTTTGTATGGAGGAGGAACAAATAAATTCAATAAATTCAAAAGCCATATTATCAATGAAAATCAACCAAAAGGCATAATTATAGAGCTCAAACTCTGCAGTTGGCCTAGTTATAGAGCTTAAAATGTTTTGGGGAGTAGTATGTTTTTCGGATTAGAGTGGTAGGCTACATATCTATCATTAGTGCGCTTGTCTTTTCACGCAAGTACCTAATCCTTGTAGTTGACTGATGTCTCTTTCAAGTCCTAAGGAATGGGGAGCGTATTGTGGGAAGGTAGGAACCTTGCTTTTCTTGCATCCCATAGACTGACATGGGATAGTCTTATACTTACTAGTTAGCCCAAGCAGACCTTGTGTATTTGGGTTCCTTTACTCCTTGATGTTGAAAGCTCTCAGGCTTGCCAATTTGATTAGAGTTTCTTGATTGTGATAAAAAACTTGTTTTCGCCTTAGTAGTGCCCATCTATT